>JAHQIY010000014.1:0-611062 GCA_019054805.1 Brachionus manjavacas | reverse complement strand
ATGGCACACCGGGAGCATAGCCTTCAAACCAACCTTTTAATCTTAAAAAAATTATAAAATAAAAGATGAAAATATTAAAATATATATATATTAATAATACCTTGTAGTCCACTCGCAGCAAAAATAGTCAAGGAAATTGTCTATAAGCTAAGATTTATACGAACGCCACTTGTTAATGAAAAGTTTTAATACGGCATCAAAAATTTCTTCAGATTCGCACAATTGAAGCCGCATGATATCCTGTCTAATTGAATACTTTATGGCTTTCTGGGCTTCAGTGGTGAAACTTTTCAGTTGCGCGTCAACTTTACGTATAACATGAGCAAAGCACATAACTCTCTTTTCAAAAATATCAGCGAATGCTTCTTGAAATCCATTGGTGATTGCATCGGCACCATCTGCTATTACGATCTGTGGCGAATACTGCAGTTGCATCACATCGAAAACAACTTTTTAGAGTGATTCAAAAAGGAATCTGAAGTCATCTCCTGTTTCGTTGGTTGAAATACAAATACCAAACGGATGAAAGTGCTTTTGGCGATCAGTAGTACCAATCATCAAGACTGGGAAACCTTGCCAAATGAGTTTGTAGGTAGCATCTACTGTTAAATGCTTTTTCTTGTCCGCATTGCTAATCAGTCGCTTGGTGGTGAAAAAAATTCGGAAAAACATGAGCTGATCGTTATCTACAGCTTTCTCGAAACTTGGACAAAATGGTTTGTCGTAATCGTCTGGAACCTCCTTCCGATTTTGGTGCCATAGTTCAAGATCCAGAACGTTTATGTGTGCCGGACCGTAGTTATCTTTACGTATAATAGCCAGATAGTTACTTAAAGTTTTTATTTGTGGTTGTTGTAGTCCATCATTATCGAGTGCTCTCAGTATGGCTTTTGGAGTTGTTATTTTCATTTCGAAGTAGCGCTTGATCTGCTCTTTTATTTCTATTGGTATACCTCTTTCAGTTTTGTCCTTGTGCTCTTGTTTATAATCACTGATGAATAAACATACTTCGTCATCAGAAGTAAGGTGATAATAAGCCATTGTGCTGCAGCTCGACAATGGTGGCGAACAGAGGAAATAATAGCAAACAGTGTCAATTCGTTTGCGCTTGTATTGGTATTTCCATAAATTGGTATCGTGGCTAAATTTATTAATGAATCCTTGCTTGTTCATTGTAGCATCTTTTTGCTGAATAAATTCAGTCAACTTAATGATTGCTACCTCTTGATATAAAATTCCTTTCCCACGTTTTTTTAGTGGTTCTACATCTTCTTGGTCTATATCAAGCATTGTGTCCTCTTCATTGAAATTGGGAATTACTGATTCAGTACTAGACATTTTTTATTTCTTATCGATAAGTATTTATTTTTTTGCTTTATATTATTTATTTATTTATTTGTTTTATGTACCGAGCTAAAGCTCCTTCAGAATAAATTAAAAATAAAATAAAAAAAATAAAATTAAAATAAAATTAAAGTAAATAAAATTAGATAAAAAAAAAAAAAGAATCAAAATAGAGTAAATAAGCTAAAAAAAATTAAAGTTGAAAAGACATAAATTGGAAAAGATTGTTTCATGTGGCACATGTTTAAATAGTTCAAGTTTCAGGAAAAAAGAAGAAATATTAAGGTAGCAATTACACAATGGAGTTGGCTATTCAATATATCTTGATTCGAAACCTTCTTTGTATTCTTTCACCAGTCTTTCAACCAATGGAGTAGAATGACTCAGTCCTGTCCCAACATATTTCTCGCTCAACTCAAAAAGACGATTCGAGACTGTTAGTAATTTTAGTTTATTAAAAGCCTCCTGATGCACGATGTTGGAGGGAGTATCATATTTTAATCTGAGGATAGATCTTACTGCTGTATTCTGAATTGCTTGTAGTTTTTTGATATTATTTTCTGAAAATGAATTTAAGCAAGGAAAAGAATAGTCTAAAATCGATCCGACTAAAGATTTATATAAATTTCCTAGTGTGTTTTGATTGAGACCCCATTTTTTGTTTGACAATATCTTAATAATATTTAGCCTTTTGTTGCAGCGTTCTTTAATTTCGTCTACTAGTGTATTAAAGTTTAACTTAGAATCAAATTTAATACCAAGAAACTTGATTTCTTTTTGGCTCACTATTCTGTTTCCATAGATTTTTAAGTTTAGATTATCACCCTCTTTTTTGTACCTAGAAAAGACTACTGAACATGACTTTTCAACTGATATCTTCATTTTCCATTAAATAAGCCATTGTTCTAGTTCGTTGGTGTATTTATTAATCTTATTTTCTAGGTTCCCTTTCTTGTTATAAATGAAGAATGTAACTAGATCATCTGCGAAAAGCAGAAAGTATTCATTATTTGTTTTGTTTCTTTTTGGGATGTCATTAATATAAATGCTAAATAAAAGAGGACTAATAACCGAGCCTTGAGGAACACCTGCAGTTATTTGATATTCGTCGCTCAAGTTGTAATTCACATTCACCCTAAATGTCCTTGAGTCTAAGAAGGATCTAATCCAGTTAATTAAGTATTGTGGTGGATTTATTTTTATTAATTTATAAATTAAACCTTCGTGCCAAACCCTATCAAAGGCTTTAGAAATATCAAAAAAAAGGCCACAAACTCTTTTTTTTCTATTAAATGATTCCACAATTTTTTGAATTAAAAAGTAAAGATTATCGGAAGTTCTCCGATGTTTCCTAAATCCTGATTGTTCCTGGATAAGTAATAAATTTTTTTCTAAAAAATTGTAGAGTCTTGTGTAGATTATACGCTCAAGTAACTTTCCTAGGCAACTTGTTATACTGATTGGTCTATAGTTTGAAGGATCTTGTGGAGAAGATGCATTTTTTTGAATCATAGTTATGTTCGCAGTTTTCCATGATTTAGGAATAATACCATGTCACAGAGATAAGTTAAATAGTTTTGAGATTTCTATTAAGGAATTTCTTGGTAAATTTTTAAGCATTAGATTATGTATTTGGTCAGGTCCTGAGGCCGCTTCAGTCTTCAGTCTTTTTAAAGTCAGAATAAGTTCGTTTGGGCAGATAGGATCATTGAAATTACACTGATTGTAATTTTTGAGGTATTCAAAATTAAAGCTAATTATTTCATTATCTTTTTCAGTATCTATTAAATCAGAGTGAGGACTAAATGTTGAAGATAATATATCTCCGAAGCATTTTCCTTTTTCATTATCAGTTTTTAATTCCTTGTTATTTGAGATCAAATTTGGAATCAATTTTGATCCTTTCTGTGTTCTAAATTTGTTTATTTTTTTCCCAAAAGGCCTGCTTGAAAGTGGATTTTTCCCCATTTTCTGAATGAAATCAAACCAATTTTGATTCAAGAATTTTCTTAATGAGATTTTTAACTCTGAGGTTAAGTGATTAAATCTTTTCTTAAGTAACGGACAACGAGATCTTAGACTCGTTTTGTATATTTTCTCTGATTGATAAGGTATGCATTTATGTGAAGCAGAAATGATTTTTTTTGTAATTTTGTTATTCAGCTCATCTATTGAAAGTGTTTTTTCACTAAGGTAATCTCTATCTTCATTTAAGGTGTCTCTAAAAAGTTGCCAGTTTGCTTTTTTATAGTTGAATTTCCTAATTGTAGATTTGCTTTTAATTAAGTAGTCAATGGAAATTGATGCTTCAATTGGAAAATGCTTAAAATAAGCTTAAAATAAGTTTAAAAAATCATTAATTCAAACAATCAGATACTAAAGAAAATAAAAATGTTCAACAGTACTATTTTTTAGTTTAAAATTTATTTAGGCAAGTAAAATTAATTTTTTTAATAAAAAAAAGGCTACCCATCAGCTTTATTCGGCCAAGCATCATTTGCTGCCCCTCAGCCATCATTTGCTCCAGCTCAACAATACTCCGGTTTGGGTTCAACATACAATTTTGATCAAACTGCTGCTTTGTCGTCTCCACAATTCAGTGCTGCCCAATTGAGCCCTCTTTCATTATACGGAGCTCAATCGCTTACTTCTGGTCAATCGTTTTCAGCTTCACCATCATTTGGATCATATCCAGGCCTTTATTAAAAGCATCTTTAGATTTGGACTGCAAAGATAATTAAAAATAAGATTTTTGATATTTTATACTTTTTAAATTACTAATTTTAATTTTTTCTTATTTTTTTGATCATAAATAAATAAATAATTGAGTCTTTCACAATTATTTTTTCTTAAATTACAGGTTAAACCTAAAACTTCTTTCTTTAAAATAATCGTTTTTAATTACTTGTTGAGTTCTCTTAAAAATGTTCAACTTAGAAATGAATTTTAAATGTCAATAATAAAAATATTGATTTAGATTTTATTTTCGCGGATAATATTTTTAAATAACAATAATATGCAATTTAAAAACTAAAATACTGAATTAGGAACAAAATAAAAACATTTAAGTTAATTTTTGTAATTAATGTCAATTACATTTAAATTGAGCACTATTTTAATTTATTAATAAATAATTGATTGAAAAGAAATTCTTATACAATCAAAAAAATTAAAATTTTTGTTAATTAATCCAATAATGTTCAAAAATATAGCCACTTTGAAATTTTTTTGTCTTTCTTGTTTTTTTTAAATTTAAACTTTTGATTTTACTTTAATATAAACCAATGTAGTCTTATCTCTAGTTCAATATAGTTAATCGAATAAATAAATAAATCTTTAAAGTTACTCGGGAATTAAAAAAAAAAGGCCTGTAATTGAAGAAATTTCTAGTAACATATCTCAAGACCAGGCCTTTGAAGCTAATACTAAAGGAAAAACTAGAGGAAAAGGTAAAAGTTATTTTCCTTTCTGTAGTTTTAGCTCCTTGGAGGATGCTAAAAAATGCCTCGATAGAGAATTGGATTTTTTTGTCCTTAAAATTTGATTTTTTTTGTTCTATTTAGATAATTAGTATTATATATTAAAAAAAAGTAATGAATAATAATTTTGTTCCGAATTCAGTATTTTAGTTTTTTTTTGCATAAAATAAACCCAAGTTATAATTAAATGCCTTTTATTTTACTTCAGAAAAAAACTCATATAATTTTCTTCCCAATTAAAGATTAAACAAATCATGTTTAATAAAGTTTAAAAATTTAGTATTCAAAAAATTGATAAAAAATAACTTTTTTTAAATTAAAAACTAACTTAATTTTTAATGGCTTATATTTTTTCGGGGTGACAAATTAAATTTTTTTAAGATGACAAAAATAACTAAAAGTGGTGACTAATTTTATTTGTTTTAGCTGACTATAAAAAACTAATTATTCTGACAAAAAAACTAAACGACTGACAAATTTATATTTTGAGATGACTTTTTTATAATTTTTCACTGACAAAATAAAACCTTATTTGTAGACAAAAAAACTAATTTTAGTGACGAAAATATTTATTTAAATGACAAAATATAAAAAAATATAAACGATTAATTTATTTTTGTTTTTTTCCCTGAGTTGTTGATTTCTTTGGTCTTCCTCGTTTTCTTGGTAAATCCACTGTAGCTTCGACTGTAGCTTCAGTAACAGATTCTTTCTCAATGACTGAATCGCTAGGAGGCTCTTGAATATCTTCATTTTCTGAACTGCTCAAATCACAATCATTTTGGTAAAACAAAGCTGCTTTTTGTTTTTTGGTCTGCCTCTTTTGCGTTTTTGACCGATTGAAATTGTTTTAGCTTATTCTGGGATAATGCAAAGCTTGTAACGGTATGCAAGGCCAAGAACATGAATGCAGATGTAGTGTTTAGCAAATTCTCTACAATTGCATTTGCTTTGTTTCCAATCATCGGAACATAGAATGGTCTCATTGATCTGGCAAAATTGAGAGTAGTCATTAAATGATCACCGGATAAATTTTGTTTTGTTAAAATATAGTCGTCAACTGTTTCTTTTGTCAGCTTTAGATTGAGATCTTGATGACTATAAAAAATACGACCATTAGAGGAAGAAATTTTGATAATACAGTCAGTTTTTATATTGCTAGTCCATTGAAAAGCGGCAGTATACAATTGTAGATCGCAATTAAATTCAGTGTAAAAAATTGCACGATTCACGTTTTCGGGATGCCTATCTCTTGACCAACGCCCAATGATGTCATTATCTAAGATTGTAAGGAATGAACTTAAATTGTGACGTTGCCTCATAGTTGACTCTAGCTTGATGATTAGATTCCAGGATTCTAAAGCATTATTGGTGGATGGCACACCGGGAGCATAGCCTTCAAACCAACCTTTTAATCTTAAAAAAATTATAAAATAAAAGATGAAAATATTAAAATATATATATATTAATAATACCTTGTAGTCCACTCGCAGCAAAAATAGTCAAGGAAATTGTCTATAAGCTCAGATTTATACGAACGCCACTTGTTAATGAAAAGTTTTAATACGGCATCAAAAATTTCTTCAGATTCGCACAATTGAAGCCGCATGATATCCTGTCTAATTGAATACTTTATGGCTTTCTGGGCTTCAGTGGTGAAACTTTTCAGTTGCGCGTCAACTTTACGTATAACATGAGCAAAGCACATAACTCTCTTTTCAAAAATATCAGCGAATGCTTCTTGAAATCCATTGGTGATTGCATCGGCACCATCTGCTATTACGATCTGTGGCGAATACTGCAGTTGCATCACATCGAAAACAACTTTTTAGAGTGATTCAAAAAGGAATCTGAAGTCATCTCCTGTTTCGTTGGTTGAAATACAAATACCAAACGGATGAAAGTGCTTTTGGCGATCAGTAGTACCAATCATCAAGACTGGGAAACCTTGCCAAATGAGTTTGTAGGTAGCATCTACTGTTAAATGCTTTTTCTTGTCCGCATTGCTAATCAGTCGCTTGGTGGTGAAAAAAATTCGGAAAAACATGAGCTGATCGTTATCTACAGCTTTCTCGAAACTTGGACAAAATGGTTTGTCGTAATCGTCTGGAACCTCCTTCCGATTTTGGTGCCATAGTTCAAGATCCAGAACGTTTATGTGTGCCGGACCGTAGTTATCTTTACGTATAATAGCCAGATAGTTACTTAAAGTTTTTATTTGTGGTTGTTGTAGTCCATCATTATCGAGTGCTCTCAGTATGGCTTTTGGAGTTGTTATTTTCATTTCGAAGTAGCGCTTGATCTGCTCTTTTATTTCTATTGGTATACCTCTTTCAGTTTTGTCCTTGTGCTCTTGTTTATAATCACTGATGAATAAACATACTTCGTCATCAGAAGTAAGGTGATAATAAGCCATTGTGCTGCAGCTCGACAATGGTGGCGAACAGAGGAAATAATAGCAAACAGTGTCAATTCGTTTGCGCTTGTATTGGTATTTCCATAAATTGGTATCGTGGCTAAATTTATTAATGAATCCTTGCTTGTTCATTGTAGCATCTTTTTGCTGAATAAATTCAGTCAACTTAATGATTGCTACCTCTTGATATAAAATTCCTTTCCCACGTTTTTTTAGTGGTTCTACATCTTCTTGGTCTATATCAAGCATTGTGTCCTCTTCATTGAAATTGGGAATTACTGATTCAGTACTAGACATTTTTTATTTCTTATCGATAAGTATTTATTTTTTTGCTTTATATTATTTATTTATTTATTTGTTTTATGTACCGAGCTAAAGCTCCTTCAGAATAAATTAAAAATAAAATAAAAAAAATAAAATAAAAATAAAATTAAAGTAAATAAAATTAGATAAAAAAAAAAGAATCAAAATAGAGTAAATAAGCTAAAAAAAATTAAAGTTGAAAAGACATAAATTGGAAAAGATTGTTTCATGTGGCACATGTTTAAATAGTTCAAGTTTCAGGAAAAAAAGAAGAAATATTAAGGTAGCAATTACACAATGGAGTTGGCTATTCAATATATCTTGATTCGAAACCTTCTTTGTATTCTTTAACCAGTCTTTCAACCAATGGAGTAGAATGACTCAGTCCTGTCCCAACATATTTCTCGCTCAACTCAAAAAGACGATTCGAGACTGTTAGTAATTTAAGTTTATTAAAAGCCTCCTGATGCATGATGCTGGAGGGAGTATCATATTTTAATCTGAGGATAGATCTGACTGCTGTATTCTGAATTGCTTGTAGTTTTTTGATATTATTTTCTGAAAATGAATTTAAGCAAGGAAAAGAATAGTCTAAAATCGATCCGACTAAAGATTTATATAAATTTCCTAGTGTGTTTTGATTGAGACCCCATTTTTTGTTTGACAATATCTTAATAATATTTAGCCTTTTGTTGCAGCGTTCTTTAATTTCGTCTACTAGTGTATTAAAGTTTAACTTAGAATCAAATTTAATACCAAGAAACTTGATTTCTTTTTGGCTCACTATTCTGTTTCCATAGATTTTTAAGTTTAGATTATCACCCTCTTTTTTGTACCTAGAAAAGACTACTGAACATGACTTTTCAACTGATATCTTCATTTTCCATTAAATAAGCCATTGTTCTAGTTCGTTGGTGTATTTATTAATCTTATTTTCTAGGTTCCCTTTCTTGTTATAAATGAAGAATGTAACTAGATCATCTGCGAAAAGCAGAAAGTATTCATTATTTGTTTTGTTTCTTTTAGGGATATCATTAATATAAATGCTAAATAAAAGAGGACTAATAACCGAGCCTTGAGGAACACCTGCAGTTATTTGATATTCGTCGCTCAAGTTGTAATTCACATTCACCCTAAATGTCCTTGAGTCTAAGAAGGATCTAATCCAGTTAATTAAGTATTGTGGTGGATTTATTTTTATTAATTTATAAATTAAACCTTCGTGCCAAACCCTATCAAAGGCTTTAGAAATATCAAAAAAAAGGCCACAAACTCTTTTTTTTCTATTAAATGATTCCACAATTTTTTGAATTAAAAAGTAAAGATTATCGGAAGTTCTCCGATGTTTCCTAAATCCTGATTGTTCCTGGATAAGTAATAAATTTTTTTCTAAAAAATTGTAGAGTCTTGTGTAGATTATACGCTCAAGTAACTTTCCTAGGCAACTTGTTATACTGATTGGTCTATAGTTTGAAGGATCTTGTGGAGAAGATGCATTTTTTTGAATCATAGTTATGTTCGCAGTTTTCCATGATTTAGGAATAATACCATGTCACAGAGATAAGTTAAATAGTTTTGAGATTTCTATTAAGGAATTTCTTGGTAAATTTTTAAGCATTAGATTATGTATTTGGTCAGGTCCTGAGGCCGCTTCAGTCTTCAGTCTTTTTAAAGTCAGAATAAGTTCGTTTGGGCAGATAGGATCATTGAAATTACACTGATTGTAATTTTTGAGGTATTCAAAATTAAAGCTAATTATTTCATTATCTTTTTCAGTATCTATTAAATCAGAGTGAGGACTAAATGTTGAAGATAATATATCTCCGAAGCATTTTCCTTTTTCATTATCAGTTTTTAATTCCTTGTTATTTGAGATCAAATTTGGAATCAATTTTGATCCTTTCTGTGTTCTAAATTTGTTTATTTTTTTCCAAAAAGGCCTGCTTGAAAGTGGATTTTTCCCCATTTTCTGAATGAAATCAAACCAATTTTGATTCAAGAATTTTCTTAATGAGATTTTTAACTCTGAGGTTAAGTGATTAAATCTTTTCTTAAGTAACGGACAACGAGATCTTTGAAAGTTTCTTCTAATTTTTCTACGTTCTTTGATCAGCATAACTATATCTGGTGGTAGACTCGTTTTGTATATTTTCTCTGAATGATAAGGTATGCATTTATGTGAAGCAGAAGTAGCTTTAGTATCTGATTGTTTGAATTAATGATTTTTTAAACTTATTTAAAGCTTATTTTAAGCATTTTCCAATTGAAGCATCTATTTCCATTGACTACTTAATTAAAAGCAAATCTACAATTAGGAAATTCAACTATAAAAAAGCAAACTGGCAACTTTTTAGAGACACCTTAAATGAAGATAGAGATTATCTTAGTGAAAAAACACTTTCAATAGATGAGCTGAATAACAAAATTACAAAAAAAATCATTTCTGCTTCACATAAATGCATACCTTATCAATCAGAAAAAAAAGAGTTTGTGGCCTTTTTTTTGATATTTCTAAAGCCTTTGATAGGGTTTGGCACGAAGGTTTAATTTATAAATTAATAAAAATAAATCCACCACAATACTTAATTAACTGGATTAGATCCTTCTTAGACTCAAGGACATTTAGGGTGAATGTGAATTACAACTTGAGCGACGAATATCAAATAACTGCAGGTGTTCCTCAAGGCTCGGTTATTAGTCCTCTTTTATTTAGCATTTATATTAATGATATCCCTAAAAGAAACAAAACAAATAATGAATAATGAATCTTCTCTAGGTACAAAAAAGATAGTGATAATCTAAACTTAAAAATTTATGGATACAGAATAATGAGCCAAAAAGAAATCAAGTTTCTTGGTATTAAATTTGATTCTAAGTTAAACTTTAATACACTAGTAGACGAAATTAAAGAACGCTGCAACAAAAGGCTAAATATTATTAAGATATTGTCAAACAAAAAATGGGGTCTCAATCAAAACACACTAGGAAATTTATATAAATCTTTAGTCGGTTCAATTCTAGACTATTCGTTTCCTTGCTTGAATTCATTTTCAGAAAATAATATCAAAAAGTTACAAGCAATTCAGAATACAGCAGTCAGATCTATCCTCAGATTAAAATATGATACTCCCTCCAGCATCATGCATCAGGAGGCTTTTAATAAACTTAAATTACCGACAGTCTCGAATCGACTTCTTGAGTTGAGTGAGAGATATGTTGGGACAGGACTGAGTAATTCCATTCCATTGGTTGTCAGACTGGTGGATGAATACAAAGCGGGTTTCGAATCAAGAAATATCGAATACCCGACTCCATTGTGTAATTGCTACCTTACAATTTCCTCTTTTTTTCCTGAAACCTAAACTATGTAAACCTGAATGACCTAAAACTCTCTTTATCATATATCTTTTTTATATCTATTAACTCTTGCAAATTTTATTTTTATTTTTTTTTTTTTCCTTATTTTTTGATTTTATTTTACTTAACTTTTTTTAATTTTTAATTTTACTTAACTTAAATTTTTATTTTTTATTTTTATTCTGAAGGAGCTTTAGCTCGGTACAGTTAACAAATAAATAAATAAATTTCCTATTTAGGCATTGTAAATTTTAAGATAAATTTTATCTCTCAAAAAACTTAAATAACTTTAAAGATTAGCTAATATGTAAAGCGCTTAGCATACTTGTTTGCTCTGTTTTTTGGGAAAAAATTTGGTGAAAAGACATTGACATGTTTTTTGGCAAAAAGACATTTTTTTATCTATTTAATTGATTTTATTATTGATATTGCTAAATTTTTTTTGGTGTGATAAAACCTAAATGAACAATCTTTTTAGCTAGGAAATATTGTTAATTTTTCTTGAATTTTTGGAACTGGAGAGAATACTAAATATAAGTTTATTTTAAGGACTAATTTTGTTTTTATAAAAAATTCAGAATCCTTGATATTTTTAATTTTGTTTTTTATTAGACGGTTTAGTTAATCTAAAAATGTTCTTTTCGAAAATCGCTGCTTTTTCATTACTTAATTTTATTTTGATGAATAGAATAGGTAATTTTTCTTTAAATTTTTAATAATAAAAATATTTTTTTTTAAATTTATCAAAAAGAAACGGTATTTTTTAAAATAAATGACCAAATTGAACAAAAAAAATTTGATTCTGTCACCAAAATGATTGTAAACAAAAAATTGAGAACCCGAATTGAATGCATGGCTCATTGTTTTAAAAATGGTCTTTGTAAATTTGCCAATTTCAATAACAATCAATGTGTGATTTACAAATCTCTTTCTTATCATAGCCCAAAAAATTTCATATGGTAACATTCAAAAATAATTTAGAATTTCATTAAAATTTCCAAATTCAATCGCAAATTAATATTAGCTTTATAAACAATTTTTAAAGTTAATTAAGCTATGTGAAGTTCAATAGACAAAACAGTATAAAACAATAAAAACAATAAATTTTTCCAAGTTTTTTAAATATTATTAATTAGATTAAATTAGGCAAAATTCGTTAAAAATTTAATGCTTATTTTGAAAAATATAAACTCAAGTTTCACTTTTAAACAAATTCATTTTTTTTTGTTTTTTAAGTTTTTTTTTTAATTCTAGATTTTTTAGCAAGTATTTTTTTTTTCCAAAAGATAAAATAACTTTAAATTTGATGCTGTTTCATTATTTAAATTTTAGTATTAAATTATTTAACAATGGATAATAATAATAATTTTATTATTTAGAATCATATTCATGTTTAACAAATAATTATTCATTGAATTATCTAACTGGATCTGGCTTCAGCTTGGTTTACAATCAAAATTATTCCCATTCCACTTCGATGACAGAACTTGAAAATATAAAAAGTCAATGTAGCAGCAATTCAGTGCTGTGTGCAGCAGGTGGATTGGCAAATTCAGATTGTTTCCTGTTGGTATCATGCGCTAATTGTCATACAGTTTTGACACCAACAGCTATTAACAGCCCAGTTTTTGTAGGTTCAGCTTATTGGTACATGACTGATAGTTATAGCTTTTGATTTTCTCCAGACTCAACAATAAATCAAGGTTCAGCAGATACACATGACACATCAAGTCCCTATCGTTTATCATGGCATTTGGGTGGAAGTGGTGGATGGCGTTTAGGGAACTTAACAGGTTTAAACAGTGATAAAAATTTTGATAATTTATTTTATCAAAACAAGAAATATGTTTTGATAAAATAAATTTTTTATTAATAAAGTCAAAAGATAAACCTTCAAATAGACAACATTTAATTTTTATTTTCAAATTTCTTAAGTCGAAAAATTGCCAATAAAAAGAGCTAAGGATAATGAAGAAAAAATGAAGATATGAGCCCCTATTTCCTAGGGCTACCTAGCATAGATCCTATGTAATCGACACCCTGATTCATCGAGAATGTTCTTAAATCAGAAATTTGTGGGAAGTGAAAAATAATCAAGTCTAAAAATTGTAGATCATCCTAAATAAAAAAAAATAGATCTTCAAGAGGGATTTTAAATTGACAAGAACTAAATTTAAATTTACTAGCTTATAATTCAATCAAAATTTAGTAAAAACAAAAAAAAATTTAAATTTTTGAAATTTTCAAAATTTAAATCAAAAAGTGTTCAAGGCTTGAATAATTTTAATTAAATACTGCACTGCTATGATAAACTGTTTTTACATAATTTTACGAAAATTTTAGTAAATTTTAGTAAATATAAAAAGGGCCAAAAAAAACTGAAAAATGGCGATTTTTAGGATTTTTAGAAATTTTTAGGAAACTGGCTAGAGTTTATTAATAAAATGAATCGTTTAATGATCGAGTAGACCATTTTGGAGAAAAATAAATAAATATAGATCAAAGAAATGTTCTAGGCAAATTTCCATGATAGTTAAAGATGCAAAATGGTTTAATACAGATAAGGATAAAGGAGAAATCTTCAGAAACATAAGAAATATTACTAATTAATGAGCAATCAGGTTTTAGTCTTTTAATTGAAAGAAAAAAAGTCTGCTGTTTATATTTTGATATTTCTAAAGCCTTGGACAGAGTTTGGCACGATGGACTGATTTATAAGCTAATTAAAATTAATCTTCCTCTGAAAGGTTGCTGGTTGTCAATTGGTAGCCGCTGGTGGCTGGTAAATAAATAAGATTTTCTTTAAATATTATTTATTTAATAAATTGGTAAAAAAAACAGCTTAGCTTCTCTGAAACAAACCATCAGACTTGCTTGATCTGATGCGTATGCGAATCGCATGTTTCGCGTCTCCTATGCACGTGGATCAAAGCTAACTTACTTTAGTGAGATGTATGTAATTTAATGTAATGTAATGTTGGATTCACTACATTACATTCCTCTTTATCTAATTTACTGGATCAGATCATCTCTGCATTCCAGATCTTTTCTAGTAAAAGTAAACGGACATTTGAGTGAACAATACTCAATAAAAGCAGGGGTTCCACGAGGATCAGTAATTAGTCCGCTTCTTTTCAGCATTTTCATAAATGACGTACCTAAAAGAAATAACACTAATACTCTCTTCTTTTTGCAGATGACTTGGCTACCTTTTTTATTTTTAAATAGAAAGGGAATCTCGAGAATTTAATTAATAAGTTCTTGAAAGAAATTGAGAAAAGCCATTTCTCAATTCATCTGCAAAATGGCTTTTCAAATGGAAAATGAAAATGCCTGTTGAAAAGTCATGTTACAAGATTTTCGAAAAAACCCTAGAGAAAAAACTAATCTTGACCTGAAATTATATGAGAACAGTTTAAATCTAAAAGAAAAAGTTAAGTTCTTAGGAATTTCGTTAGACTCAAAACTAACATTTAGATAAAAGAGCGCTCTAACTCAAGACTTAATATAATTAAATATCTATCGAATAAAAAATGGGGCCTTAAACCCAGAACATTAGGAAATCTTTACAAATCCTTAATAGGATCAATTCTCGATTATGCTTTTCCTTGTTTAAATTCACTCACAGAAACTAACATTAAAAAATACAAGTGATTCAAATTTCAGCAGTTAGATCCATCTTGAATCTAAAATATGATACTATCTACAACATAATGCATCACACGAGGCTTTTAATAAACTTAATTTATTAACAGTCTCGAACCGACTGTTTGAGTTGAATGAGAGATATGTCCAGACAGGATCGAGTTATTCTATTCCATTGGTTGTCAGACTTGTGGAGGAATACAAAGAAGGTTTCGAATCAAGATATATTGAATACCCAACTCCATTGTGTAATTGCTAATTAAATTTTTTTATTTCCTCGAAAAATCAGAAATTTAAAAATATGTATCCCATTATTCTCATTATCGATATATCTTATCTCAATTTTTCTTGTATTTTAACCTTTTATTTTTCCTTTATTTTATAAATTTTTTTTTGATCTGAAGGAGCATTAGCTCGGTACACAAACAAATAAATAGACAAATAAGCAAAAGAATACATTTTTAGGAGATTGGTTTCAAAATATCTTTCATTCAAGATCCTAACTGGTGACCATGTATCAAATAAAAGTTCGAACCTTTGAAAGTTCGTTCTTGTATTTTAATTTTAAACTTCTGATTTTATCTCTTCGTGTATTATTATCTTTCGGTCATTAAGCTCAGAACCCAAATACTTTTCTTTTGCTTTGGCTAAAAGCTCCATCATTCTTGGAAAGGTCTGATTTGTTCTTGCTCTAATATGCTGTTTTAAATAACACCAAAGACCTTCTACAGGATTCTTCAGATTCGGATGAAGAAAAAAAATCATGGTAATTATTATTTATATCGGGTTCAACGTCTATTTCCATATGATCGTCTTAATTTTATGATCATCTTCATCCTCTTCAATAATTTTTTTTTGGCCGAAAACTCCAAGGCTACTATCCCGAGATTGATTATATTTTGATTTTTTAGGCATTTTTCACTAAATTTTATTTATACTTAGAAAAGTTTTTAGTAAAATTTAGAAAAAAAATATCAAAAGAATATTAATATACAAATTTGTTAATTATCACATGATTTAGGACATTTTTAAGAAAAATAAAGCAATAAAATAAAAAAGTAAAACCAAAGAATTATTCAGAATTTTTTCTAGATTTAAAAAAAAATCGGGTCATAATTGATCCCTCGGAGGAGATACGATTTAAACCAGAAAAAACACATTTTTTTCCTTTTTTTAGCCAACAAAAACCGCCACACCCTTTTTTTTTTCTTCTAAATTACATTAGCATGTAGAGAATTTTTTGCTCTTTCAGAATATATATACTTTTTTAGTATATTTAAGTTTTATCTTTGAGATTTTGAGTCTTGAAGAACAACAACTTTTTGTAGGGTTTGCTATTTTTGGAGCTCTGGGTGTAAAAATTTTTTTTTGGGTTTTTGAGGGCGTAGATTACGAATTTTGAGTCAAAAATGTGAAATTCAGATAGCACTAAATTTTTGAATTTCGTGAACTATAAATTCAAGTTTAAAATAAGTTTAAAAAAATCATTAATTCAAACAATCAGATAATAAAGAAAATAAAAATGTTCAACAGTTATATTTTTTGGTTTAAAATTTATTTAGGCAAGTAAACTTAATTATTTTATTTAAAAAAAGGCTACCCATCAGCTTCATTCGGTCAGGCATCATTTGCTGCCCCTCAGCCATCATTTGCTGCCCCTCAGCCATCATTTGCTCCAGCTCAACAATACTCCGGTTTGGATTCAGCTTACAATTTTGATCAAACTGCTGTTTTGTCATCTCCACAATTCATTGCTGCCCATTGCAGCCCTCTTTCTTTATACGGAGCTCAATCACTTACTTCTGGTCAATCGTTTTCCGCTTCACCATCATTTGGATCATATCCAGGCCTTTATTAAAAACATAATTTTTTTGTCTGAAAATAATCTCTTTTATCTAATAAAATAGTTTTTAGTAATTTTTTCTCTAAATTTTTTTTGTTAACAAAATCCAGGTCTTTATTAAAAGTGTAAAAAAATCATTAAAAACTCAAAAAAAAAATGTATATAATTAATTAAGAAAAAATCGGCTCAAAAGTTTAGATATATCTCCAATCTAATATTTGAAATGTCTGCCTTTTGCGTTATCTATTTTTTTCAAAAAATTCGCCAGATTTGTCGATGATAGAAAAAAAAATTAAATATAAAAGCGAATTATTAAAGGGATATTCAGGGTAATATATATTTTATTTTCATTTCTACAGGGCATTCTATTTTAAAAGTGGAAATCTATAATTAATGTTTCAGAATTTTCTAAAACTAAAATTTAATTTTGAAATGTTCATTTATTGTAGAACTTTACACTAGGTATATGTTGAAATGATAGCTAATTAGCATATTAATCAAAAGTCTGACATTGACATAGTATCCTACAAACAAAAGTTTAAAAGTTTAATAAATTATAATTTTTCGTTTGAGTGATTTCTGGTGGATATAAATAGGTTTTTATTTGACAATCCAATTACCATTTGAGCATCAAAATCGAACCATAATTACCAATTTCTCCAATACTCCTCCAATAATCGTCTTAAATAAGTGGTCTCTCATAGCACTCCCGCTTTCAATATCAGGGATTATTTAATCGAAGTAAACAAAGCTTCTTTCAAACAAACAAATCAAACCACTATTTGCCTATATCAACTTGGATAACACAATTTGATATTTGAACTTATAAAATATTGTGTTGGATTCGGTCAAGACAAACCGGTCCAATACAAGGACGGTTTTTTGGCCAGTCAGCTAGGCAGTCTAATTTTTAAAACCGGTTTTTTTTGGCGGCCCAAAAAATAGAACACTTGGCTGATCATTAATGTCCGCCCGTCAAAAGGTTATTCGGTTAATGCAAATACGGCCACGGTTTCTGAAAATTTTGGACGGTTAAGTGTCCACTTGTACGGATCCCAACACTGCTATAAAAAGAAAGGAAAATACAAGTGTCTGACCATGCGCTGATCTTTTTGTGCGCATGCCACCGTCGAGCTCAAACGGTGCAGTCAGTTGAGCATGTGTCATCTTAAAAAAAAATAAAATTTTTTTTTTAAAATATTTTGTTGGCACTGATGGGTTTTCCACCAGTGTTATTATTAAGAAATCATAATTGTTGCATAATTTAGAGCTATTAAATTGGATACATCAGATTTGCCCGTCTTTTCTCCAACATTAATAATTCTAAATTATTTTTATTATTTAACATAAAATTTAATTTTTTTTAATCTATTTGGTAATTGTTATTTTTTTTTTACCATTCCACTCCATATTTTAACTTAAATGGAGGGATTATAGCTGTAATTTTGAAGAATTGTCTTTAAGCCCTCTTTTTTGTTCCTTTGGGTGCTTCCAATTGCTTTTTTAAACAGAACGGCATCCGAAATATACCCATAGTGATAATGTAGAAATGGATAATAAATCCAGTAATAATCGACCATTTGTTCAAAATTAAAATTTTCTAAAATTAAATAAATAAATTAATAATTAAAAAATCTTTTTTTTTTCATTTTAAAACATGACCTCCCACAGACAAGCTCTTTAAAAGGTTGTCAAAATAACTACTCTCTTTTAACTTTTACTCCTCCTTGTTGCACACATCATAATGAGTAAACACGTCTCCTTTAGAGTCCATCCTTAGCGGCAATATCTGCTTTTCCCCTGATAAATACTGCCTAACAATTAAAAAAAAACTAACTTATTAATCCATAATCTAGCAGACTACTTGAAAATTAATTAAAATCAATTAAGAAATTTTAAATCAAATAAAGTTAGCGCTTATGTTTTATTCATTTAAGAATAATAAAATTGAAAGATTTAATTTTTTTTTCGCGACTTCCTTGACCCCAGATTTAAGTTTAAGATTATTTAAAATTTTCAAATAATAATAAATTAAGACAAACTTTTGAAAAATCAAAAAAAAATTACAAATGTTCATACTTTCATTTTTTTAAATAACTAGCTGATAAAACTTAGGATTAAGGAATATTTATTCTTTCTCTTGAACAAGATCTATTTTAGGAAATATCATCCCATTAGTAAATGCTAATTTAAAATCGTTACGAACTTTGAACAAATTAGGTGTACTTCGTGTAAATTAAATGTCAAAAAATAATATTTTTTTTAAACAGCTTTCTTTTCGGATATTATTTGGCTAAAAATTTTTTAATTGATTAATTGGTTTTTTTATTCAACTTTTAAAATACATTTCTAAATTTCAATAATTTGAAAAATAATTAAAATTATGCAACAATAATTTTTATTTTTTGAAAATCACAAAATATTAATTTAAAATCTTCCTCAAAGAATTCTGAATATCCTGAACTACCAATTCTATATCTTGCTTTGTAGTATCTCTTCCTACACTCAATCGAAGTGCATTTGCTGCATCATTTAAATCAATATTCATTTTCAGTAATATCTTGGATGCTCTGAATTCTCCGGAATGACAACACGATCCTGTGCTGGCTTCCAAATAATCACAATATTTAAGTATCAAAAATCCTTTAAATTTTGGACTTGAAATAAAAGACACATTGCACGTGTTCGGCAGTCTTTCTGTGCTATCTGATTTTCCATTAAATCTTAAATTTTCAACACCAAAAACTTCCTTTAAAAAAGTAATAAAACAAAAGCATTTAAAAATTTAAAATTTACAATTAATTTTTTTTCCAAGTAATCCCTTATTTCTTGCATATGCTTTGAATATTTATCCAAATTCTTTGTGACCAATTCACATGCTTTGCCAAGGCCTACAATCATCGGTGTATTTTCTGTACCAGGCCTCAATCCACCCTCTTGTCCAGCGCCTTGGAAAAGATGGAAAAGGGGTGATTTTTCCGAATCATTACCCAAACAATTTCTCGCATATAAAGCACCTATCTTTGGTCCATAAAATTTATGGCCAACAATTGTCAAATAGTCAACCATCAGCTTTTCTGCATCTACTTTTATCTTCCCGATGGCTTGTGCCGCGTCAGTATGAACAAAAATTGGAACTCTCCTTCCATTTATTTTTTTTATTTCTGCTGATAATTCTTCGACTGGCTGAATTACTCCAGTTTCGTTGTTTGCCAACATTATGGATACCAATATAGTATTTGGTCGGATCATTTTTAAAATATCTTTGACTCTAACAGCACCAGTTGAATCAACATTAGCAACAGACACCTCTTAAATTTTTTTTAAAGATACATTTTTTATCTTCTAAATTTATTATTTCCTACCTCCAAGGCCAATTTTCTCATAGTGCTCAGCGACTAATTTCACTGAATCATGCTCCACTATTGATATAATGAAATGTGGTAATGGATCCAAATCATTAAATCTTTTTTTTAAATTTTGATAATGAATATAAACAGAATTAAAAACCACATTATTTGCCTTAATTGAATTAAAAATTTTTTATTTTTTCAAATATTTATTTTTACCTCAGTTCCACCAGATAGGAAAACAATATCAGTTGGAAAGTTTGCGTTTATCATTTGAGCGATCAGACCCCTTGACTTGTTAATTTCAGCTTTGGCATCTTTGCCAGCATTGTACTGACTTGACGGATTTGACCAACCTTTGCACAGAGATTCGGTGATGCATTGAATGACTTCGGCATCTAGTGGAGTTGTTGCGTTGTAGTCAAGATACACCTTTCTAAGGAAGGACTTTGGGTATGACTTAGGATTAATTTTTAAATCTAAATTTACTTTTCATTCAAATTTTCGCACATTTTTTTGAATTAAAATATTTTGTTTAAATTGGGTTTCCACATTTAAATTAGATTATACTTAGGAAAAATGAGTTTGATATTTTTTCGAGAAAATATTTTAAATTTATGGTTGAGTTTTTTTGTTAAATTATAATTATTCCAATTCATTATGCGGATTTTAAAAATTCAAATCATTCACTCCAATTTTTTTTCTTGACTTTTTATTTATTCATTTTTGCTTTGATCTATCGATTTGAAAATTTTTGTTAAATCAAATAAAAAAATTAAAATCAAAAGATTAATTTTCGAATCTTTAGAGTATAATTCAGATTTAAATAAAAGATTTAGTTTAACACAAGTGGATAAAAAAAGATAATGGTTTATAGAGCGCTATTTTGTTTAATTATGCGAGTTCTTTTTATCTGGTAGAAGCAGAAGCTTTAGCAACACAAATAAAAATATTTTTATTAATTTAAACAAATCAGGCAGATTAAATCAAGATAAAAAAGCCAATAATCAATAGAAATTTTGAGGTTTCAAATAAATAAAGTTAATTGTGTAAACAAAAATTTAATCGTTTTTTAAAATATATTTTTTATGAATTGGAAAGAAAGATAAAAAAAAACATTTTTAGATAAAGAAATGTAGAATGTACCAATATTAATTGAAAAAACGTGCCAGAGCCAGATCCTGCAATTGAGCATAGGGAAAAATTCGAAAATATTCAGGGATGTCAGATATATATCTTTAGTTTGAATTTATTAGTAAAAACTACCATTTGATAGGATCGAGTTTAATATTTTTCAATAAATAAAAAAAATTAAAGAATTTAGGAATAACCAAGAATAAAGAAAAAAATATATTTGCAAACAAATTATATAAATAAATATGCTAAATTATGAGCCAATTTAACTAGAACGAGAACAATTTTAATAACAAAATGAGCTATAGATTAATATTGACATGTAAAGAAAAGATGAATAGGCATATTAAAAAATTAAATTTATCTATCAGGAGAATTTATTTTTGAGACAAAACTTTAAAAAAAATAAAGACATAAATTTAGATCTAGAATTTATGATCCTTTGTCGATGAAAAATGAATGATGTGATTTTATAGTCAAGTTTTAAAAAAAAATGAAAAAGAAATTAGGAAAGAAAATTAAATGAAATTTTAAAGAAATTAGGAAGGAAATAAAAGATAAAATTTAATCGAAAGGTAAGAAAATAGCTTCAGAGCAATTTGACATGAAATTCAATTATCAAAAAAAATTTCCTTTAAAAAAACATTTAAATGTTTGAACTAATCTATAGTAAAGCTTAATGAAGGAAAATTATTTTTGGTAATCAATTAAAGAAAAAAAGAAAGAAAAACTAATTTATTTGATAAAAGAAATTATTTTTAAAAAATGCTTCTAATAAAGTCCTGGATATGATCCAAATGATGGTGAAGCTGAAAAAGATTGACCAGAAGTAAGTGATTGAGCTCCGTATAATGAAAGAGGGCTCAATTGGGCAGCACTGAATTGTGGAGATGACAAAGCAGCAGTTTGATCAAAATTGTAAGCTGAACCCAAACCGGAGTATTGTTGAGCTGGAGCAAATGATGGCTGAGGTGCAGCAAATGATGCTTGGCCGAATGAAGCTGATGGGTAGACTTTTTTTAAATTAAAATAATTAATCTTATTTGTCTAAATAAATTTAAATCTAAAAAATATTACCGTTAAACATTTTTATTTTGTTTTAATAACTAATTTTGTTGTACAATTATTTAGTTTTCTTATGATATAGTTTCTACTATATATAGAAATAATTATTTAAAGCCCGAATGAGTTTTTTTATTTATACACTTGAATAACCATTTAATAGAATGTTCTCTTTGAATTCCCTGATTTTTCTCTTTCAATGAACTAAAGTTTTTTTATTTTATTTATCTTTGAAGATAATATGAATTAACGAGTGATCAGTCAGAAATTGAATGTGTTCCTAATGGAGTTCTGGTTTTAGTTCGTGAGTCGTGGGTGTATAAAAAATTAAAAAATGCTAAATTATTAAAACCATTCAAGCCATTTTGTCATATGACTATTGATGTTATAAAAAAGCTATATGTGCTAAGAAAAAAAGTATATTCAAGCATGAGTAGTTTCATTTTTTTTAAATATAAATAAAAGTTTAAAATCAATATAAAAATCATTATTTCAAAAAATTAAATACTAAAGAAAATAAAAATGTTCAACGGTAATATTTTTTAGATTAAAATTTATTTAGACAAATAAGATTAATTATTTTAATTTAAAAAAAGGCTACCCATCAGCTTCATTCGGTAAAGCATCATTTGCTGCACCTCAGCCATCATTTGCTCCAGCTCAACAATACTCCGGTTTGGGTTCAACATACAATTTTGATCAAACTGCTGTTTTGTCATCTCCACAATTCAGTGCTGCCCAATTGAGCCCTCTTTCATTATACGGAGCTCAATCACTTACTTCTGGTCAATCTTTTTCAGCTTCACCATCATTTGGATCATACCCAGGCTTTTATTAAAAGCAAAATTTTTTTAACAAATAATAAATTATTAATTTATTTTTACAAATAATAAATTAATAATTTATTATTTTTCAATCATTATTTTTTTCTTTGTTTAAAGAATCAGTTCGAACTTAATACTATGCATATTTAATAAACAATTTTTTTTTAACATACAATTAATTTCTCTTCAATTCACTTTGAATTACATTGTTTCATCATCTAAATAAAATTCCTTTTTTGGTTTACAAATTATTTTTCCAGAAATTAGAAATCAAAATCTTGCATTAAATAATCTTACTTTAAGTCTCATAAGTCCAAAATTTTTTAAATAATTTTAGACTTTGTTTATTTTTTATACTAAATTATCTATCATGAAGATTTTGTCGAATTCAATAATATTTAAATTACTTTTTAATTTGGGTACATTGAATAGGATTTCGCATGAAAATTTAATTCCTAGCTGATCGCAAGTTTATAGATCTATTTACCTCGATATCTTTTTATTAATAACAGACAGATTCTTTTTTCTTATACTACCTATTCGAAGATCTGTTATTCAATCGTTTTTTTTTCGCTTTACTTTGAATTATCTTATTGAAACGTATTTAAATTATTGTTTTGATAATCAAGCAATTTCAATATAAATAATCTTAGAGTTATTTTTTTCATTCTTTACTCGCAGATATTTTACATAATTTCAAATAACTCTCATTTAAATATCACATAAAATTCTTCTTTTTTTTTTCAAATATCGTGCTAGAACCGCATTTAAATTTTTTTTAAAACAAAAGATTATTGCCTTTTTTGTCTCAGAACTAGTTGTGCAACTTATCATTTATTTTACAAATTTTCAGACAACTATTTCCAATTAACTTGGTTCTAAAATGTGTTTAGCTAGTTTAACATGTGTTTATTTCATCAAGAATCAAGATCTTCTACCATTCTTAAGTTACATAATTTTTAACTATTGGCTTTGAACAACTTATAGTATCAATTTTACAAGCTTTACAATAATTAATCAAATCATGATAAAACAAGATTTTCATTCCAATCGAACTAAAATTCCCGATAGATAAATGTTCTAGTAATGAAACAAAATAAAGAGATAAATTTTTCATTCTCTCTTTATTTTTTACTTAATTCTAAACTAAACAATAGATCCCAAAATTTTATACTCTACCATTTGCTAATCTATTTTGCTATTTGGGGTTTTAGGTTTCTCAATACTCAAACGCCCGAGGATTTTTTTCGACCCTTTTTTGGTACTTCTTTCACATTTTTCTCAAAAAATTAAGTTATTTTTGAAGATTATGTTTTTCTTTCCAATCTAGAATAAAAATTTTTGAAATATTTTTATTTTCATTCTAATAAAATAAATTGAGGCCTAACAGGATTTGTTTTTTCAGACCCGACAATAAATTTTTAATTAAAAAAAAATTGTTAAATAAAGTCAATGCAAAATAATGATAAATTTTGATGAGAAAGATGAACCAACAAGCTATGCTGCACGTCAGATAAATGAGACCAAGTCTTCAGCATTTTCCGGAAAAAATTAGTTTCAATTTGAAATATAATAATTGCCTAAAAATTTAGTTTAGAAATTTTTTAGATTTTAGAGATTTTTTTTAATTTAAATTTAAACTTCAAAAAAAGACATTATTTTTTTTATAATTAACAAATATTATTAAAGATATTTTCATTTGCATTATCTAACCTTTTATAAAACATTTTTAACAAAAATGAAGTTTATTTTATTAAAAAAGCATATTTTAAAAGAGAGGTTTTTTAATCCCTAACCCATTCAAAAATATCGACCTTAATGACAAGTCTTTTAAAAAGGTCTAGTAGCAATTTTTTGTTCCGAGTGATAATTTCTAATTTGATTTAGCCTACGCAGTTGTCAAAATTAGTAGTAGTGTTTCTGTGCTAGTGAGGTTGATTGACTGTCTCAGTGAATGCCTCTTGGTATATAAACCTGGCGAAAATTTTAAAATTTAGTCTAATTTAATTTAAAAAAAAATTATTTCCGATTTGTTCCAAAATCTAATTAGCTTTTTAGGGTGAATGAAAATTTTCCAGCTACGGCTTTGTGCTCATGTGTTTAATTTCATAACAATTTTTTTTTTTAGTGCCGCAATGAAAATAATTTTCTTAAACTTAAATAATTAATGATTTTTTTTCGAGAAAAAAAGAACTAAACTATTTGCTCCATTATTAAGCAAAAATTTTGTCAAGAGACTACCTATAAATGTAGCAAAAATCGATTTTTAACTAATTTTGATTTTTTTCATGATAGAACAATTGCTGAGTCAATTTTTTAATTAAAATGATTTATTACTTTTATTGGGTTTTGTTTATCGGTAGTTTCCGGTTAAAATCAAACAAGAGTCTTAGATAAAATCAATTTGCATTAGAGAAATTAATCGAATACTCTTATCGAGTACTTTTGATAGTCATTAGCGCTTGATAAGAGTGTTTTAATAGCTGATATATTCTGTAAGCAGTGAAGGAAATGGCGTCAGATCAATAAAATTCCGATTTGAGCATGGCAAATTGAGGCAGCAATAAAAAAAGCAATTTATTTAGAAAACAAAAAAAAATCAATTTTTTGTCAATTTATTTACTCAGATAACAAGTTTTATTGTTTTGAAAAATTAAAAAAATCTAAATTTTATCAAAGCTCAATAACCATATTTGCATGATAATTTAAAAATTTAATTTTGTTTTTGGAAATTTTTAAATTTTAGATAGCTTTAGAAATATAGCTAATTAATTCAATTGAACTATCTATCTATTTGCAGCTAGTTTTCTTAAAAATGCCTCGCTTACAACAAGCGATTACTATTTGCGTTTGAAATTGCTTAAATTACATCAGTAATGTTTTTCTTAGAAAAGGTTAAAATTCTGTTTAGATTAATGAAAATTGATATATATTAAGATAAAATTTTGGTGCACACGCTCATACTCACACATTGATCTCACACGGCATGCGATTACTTATTTCGTTCTATCTAAATCTAGCTTTCTTTATTTGGTAAGGCACCACAGTCTTAGCTGTGCTGCACTTATTTCTAAATTTGCTATGTACTAATCACAACGATCTACATATGCAAAATAAATCTTGAAAAATTAAATTTTTTAATAGATAATTAAAAAAAAGTAATTAAGAAATTTTATTTTTATTTTCCATTTTTATTCAATTGAAGGTTTGAATGGAAAAATTGTGTTCAATTGGTGTATTCTTATCTACAAAGGCTTCGATTCATTTGTAGCATTTGCTTTGGAATTTCAGGCTGTTCTAAATATGTTTTATTCTTTAAACTAAGCTACAATTTTGGTCTGATTTTACAATTATTTTATTCCATTAATCCGAGTCCATATTTAGCTCCTAGTTTAAATTCCCATTGAGCTTTAGCTATTTGTTTAACCTTATAGATTTTTTCTGAACAACATTAGCTCATAATTTAAAAAATAAAAAGAATAATTAGTTTATCTTCAAAATTAGTTTTTTATTTTCTCTCTTTATTTCTAGTCTGTGTGAGTAGAACCTTTTTCCAAGTATTTTAAATTTTGTCAGAAAATCATTTAGTACTAATTTAAAAAAATAATTATTCTTTTAATTTTTTTAAATAAATTTTTAGCAATAATTAGCAATTTAAATTTATTGATAAATATTTAAGGAACAAGACTTGAAAGAGGGAGAGAGAAAATTTTAAGACGCTTTTTATTCTTAAATTTGAGATGCCGACACATTTTTGTCTTACGCGGTCAGTGGAAGCGCCGGTTGTTTATTATCTAGGTTTCAACACTCACACGCTGCCTATCTGGCCTTTATTGTAGATCAACTCAGACTCGGTAATCTGCCATATTGTACCTGTTGAAAGCGAATCAAGAATTTAAATGTTAAATGAGAGAATAAGGTTAATAGCTTTCCAAGTAAGCTGAACTAGGCTTCTATCTTGCTTTGTTGGAATCATGGTTCTCGCTTAAGCACTTAGGCCACTCATTCAGCATTTGTAAATAAATATTGTCGGATAATTATGTTCCTAGCTCTAAAGAAAAAAATATCTGAATAATCTAATCTTATCTAAGGATATTGCTTGTCAAAAATAAAATGCTAATAAGAACTAGGGATTCCATCGAAGTGAAATTTTAGAGCAATCATAGTTGTTTAATCAGATGCAAATTAGAAGCAGTTTTTAGCGCACTAAATCTTAAAATAAAATGAAATTCTATTTTGCAAGGGGTATGAGAATTAACTGGATTTTTGGTCGCCAAGGAGCTTCATAATGGAATAAATGCCATTTTAAAGTCACTTACACAACTTCCTTTTCCTATTAATAATTATTTGTTTTTAATTTAATTTTTTATTTTTCTTCGCTATACTTAATTTAAGACTCCAAGAGCAATTATTTCTTTTTACGATCTATAATTGAGAGTGTTTTTGCCATTAGCTTATTTGAACGAATTTCTTAGGCAACTACCGATATCCTTAATAAAATACAATGTCTTTTAATTATAAAAATAGAAGAAAAGTTATTTTCTTTTTTTTTTCATCACAAAAAGGTATCGATCATTTTGAATCAGCTGATGAAGAAAATTAGAAAAATCTAGTTGCACGTTTTTTGTATTAATTCGGCGATGTGATTTTCCACTGGGAAAATGGTGACAAAAGCAAAAAATGAAAGATTTAAATTAATTGAAAATTTCTTGCTGTATTAAGTTTGGTTGAGTTTGGAACTCGAGGGTTTACGAATTCCTCGGATGAATGCTAAAAAAATTTGATTATTTTTTCCTTTAGATTATTTTTTAAAATAAAAATTTCGAGTTTATTATTTAATTAAAAAAAGTTATTTTTGTTAAATTCGATTTACTGCTAGGTCTTGGAGAAAAAAAATGCAATTTTTATCAGATTTTAGTTTTAAGTAATGGATACAAAGCTTAATATTGCAAGGATTTTTTTTCTTAAGTGTTGAAGAATTTTTAGCAATTTTATGATGATCCCATTATTTTGTTCCCTTTTCCTGGAGATATATTGTCGCTAATTATGTCACATTTGAATGATTTAAACCAATTGTTGTGAACAAACGATCGGAAGTACTCAATAAAGGTTTATTAGCTTTCAAGATATGCTTACCAGACGCTTGAGCTGAGACAATTCATACCTTAAGTGAGTTATTTCCTCTCTCAGCAAAATGAAGATAAAAAATTTGAGATTTTTCAAATTTTTATTTTATTAAATTACTAAAAATTGAAAAAAAATGTCAATTAAAATTTAATTTGGGAATTTTTTATTACTTAATAAAATCAATATAGAACGCTTTTTTCATAAAGAATTTAAATAAAGAGCTTAGTTTAATTTAAGATGACTTGAGCTCGTAAAGTTTTTTGAATTAAAGAGTGCCATAATTAAATTCAATCAAATATTTGAGCCTAACAAACATTTAATTTAGGATTTTTTTTTTATTTTAAGTTTTAATCGATTAATTTTTACAAATGCTATCTAAAATAAATTATTTGCTTACACCTAACTTTTAAATGAGTTTTAAAAGCAGAATAAATAATTAAATAAAATATAAAAATAAGATATTAATTAGAAATTTATTTGGTTAATTAAACATTTTTTTCTTCTTGTCCCATCAGATCAGATCTACTTTGAAATGCAGAAAATATCGATTTTGCAACTTATTATAATTTAACTTTTTAATTGTTGAGACTATTTAGAGCTAATTGATTTTTTCAAGTTTTAAATAAATTTTTTTTTGAAAAAGTTTCAGTTTGATTACGGGTTTAATTTTGGAGTGATAAGAAATTTTTGAAGATTTCAAGTCCTTTAAATCTATTAACACTTGTAAGAGTTTAAGACTTTAATTGATTTCTATTATTTTGTATTCTAAATAATTTTTTTTTTGCTGAGATTTCCATGATTAGATAAATTAAATTTTTATAACTCTTAAATAATGACGTGAACCCACATTTAAACAAGTTTATCACGAATCTTGTCTTTTCTAATTATCGTAGCTAAAATTACGGGAAGCTGTGGTGGAATATTTTAGACTTAACATGTTCTTCTTTGGGTGAATTTTTAAAATTTCTGAATTCAATCAATAATAAATATATTCTATAACTTTTAATATTTAATTTAAAGTTAAAAATCTTTAAATTAGTAATATTTTAGATGTTTTTAAGGATTAATTTCCAATAAAGAGAGATAAGTTAAATAGTTTTGTGAAAAAATTAATAAAGTCCTATTACTAATTTAAATGTGGAATTTAAAATTTAAAAGAGAAATTTAAAAATAATCTTTTTTTTTTAATCATCAACAAAATTTCAAAATATCCCTTTTTTTTCATTAATTTAATTTTTGATAAATTGTTGCTTAAACAAGTAGGCTAATTAGTAAAAATAAAATCACTTTATTTTAATTAAATAAAAAAAGAAAACTTATTTTATCAATTGTTTGGCTAAAAATTATCATAAATCAAAAACAAGATTGCGTAAAGTTCTGCCGCAGAAAAACATGACTAATTTTTTTAAATAGAATTTTTGTCATTTAAATCAATATTATGAATGATTGTCTCCAAGACCTTTAGCTTCAACTTTCCTCTTTAAATTTTTGAACAAGATCCAAATCTTTCTGGAGATGCTTCATTTAAATCTTAAATAAAAATATTTCTGTCTAGAACGATTTTATCATTTATTATAATGCTAAATTTCTTAATTTTTTATTTAAAGACGTTTAATCAAAATACTGATGATATTTTAAATTTCAAATTAATTCAATAGATTTTAAAAGATAGAAAAAAATTTACAATTTTGCTTTTGATTTAAAGGAAGGTGGATTTTGTTATTTAATTGACTTTGAGACCCTGTCCGATCATAATAATTATAATGATTTAATTAAAGATATCGGGTGAATTATTTTCTCCTTAATAACTGCGTTAATAATTTTTTCTTTATTAAACAATAATTTATAAGAAAATTATAAATTAATCCTTCTTCATACAAAATTATTGATTTTTCAAAAAATATAAAGATAGGAATTGAACAAGCTCTTTGACGCATGACCGAGTTTATTTTATTAAAAAATTTTATTCTAGAATTTTTTTGTTTAGAATTTTCGTCAAAATCTTCATTTTTTCTTAGAAAAAATTATAAAAATAATAGAAAATATTTAGATTTTTTTTTTAAATTAAAAAAAGAAAGATGAGCATACATTTTTATAATCTTTATTTAATTTCTATCTTTGTTTGTTTTAAAAGGCAATCAAACGATAATATTTCATTCTATTAAAACTCATAATTTTTGTCCGATCCTTTTCAATACAATGTAATTAATAAACTTTTAAATAGTTCAAATTCCACTTAATCAAAGGGTTTTATGTCCGAAATTTTAAATTTTTTAATAAAACTAAAATTCAAAGTAAAACATAAAAAATAGAGAATTAAAAGTGAACAAAAGATTTAAGCAAGGCATGACAGGGATTAATGATTTAAATACTAAATGGTTCGAGAATAAAAGAGGATAAAAAAAGTAGCAATAAAAAAAAAATTAGATAAAATCTACAGTTCTGTGAATACCTGAATTAAATCTTGGTGCACAGAACTAATTTTTGACTTCTAGAATAAAAGAAAGAAATTTTTTATTTTGAATATCATCATCATCATCAATCATCAAGTGACAACCTAGATTAACAGACGTTTGCAATTGTTCTTTTGAATTGAATTTCATAAAACCTTTTAATCTTGAGTCAAAGTAAATCCCAAAACACTTAGACTTTTTCTAACTATCATTTTTTTCCATAAATATTGAGACAGAAATTGATTTTTTTCTTTCTATATTTTTAAAAGACCAAAAGACATAACTTTTGAACAAAATTGTTCTTCTTAAAGATCGGAGATCATTTTTTTAAATTTTTTAGGTATTTAAAAATTTATATTTCTTGTTTATGTTGGTACTCTGTTTTATAACGCAAAATAATGAGAAAAATTTTTATCTAATAATTTAATTACGTAATAAATGGTCTCTTTTAGCCTAAACAAATAATAAAAAAAAATTAAAAATAGAAAAATAAAATATTACTAATAACTAATCCAGTGTTGCTAACAAATTGATAGACGTGTGAGATCATAGTGTTGCACTGCAAAGCTATAGACGTTTAAGATGACTAGTTTCGGTGATGTAGTTATTAAGAGAACCACAGTATAGATATTAAATCATTCTTTTCAGTGCTCATGATTGCAAAAGATCAAAATATATATTAAATATGAGTGTACAATTAGAGTAGAAAATAAATATTTATATTATAAAATAATTTTAGTGTTATAATTTTATTTCAATTTATTTTGTTTAGTTATTATTATTATTATTATATTTTATTTATTTGAGGGAACCCTCAGGCTACTCAGAATGGAACAAATGGCTAACTCAGAAACAAACAATTCGAACAATGAAGGAACAACAACCTTCTTTTTAGCCTAATGATTATTAAAAAGGATCAAAAATTGTTTAAATGTGTTTAAATCGAGTTAAAATTACAAATAAAATAAAAAACATAAATAAATATAAAGATTGGCGGTTGTTGCTGGATAAGCGTATTGACCCAGAACTATCTTCCATTTAAGAAAATATTAAAGTTTTGGATCAATGAATTAAATTTGGGATTGTTATTCGTTTCATGCAACATGAATTCGTTAAGATCTAAGTTTAGCTGTGCATGGTTTACCACCTTGGATGTCTTGGAATATGTTTTATATTTTTAGCTCATATCTTATTAAGCTGTTTGCTCTGATAGCTTTAGAAAAAAAAATATTTTATGGTACTATCAAATTTTTTAAATCAAAATATATTTTTTATAAAATATAGGGATCTGAGTTATAGTTCTGGGTAAGGGATTTTTTGTTCAGCAAAAATAATGAACATAGATGCTTAAATATTGTTTCCTTTTTTTATATACTTGCTTAGATATTTAGAACTTGGTACCAACAAAATAATAATGGCCGATTTCAACTATACTAGATAGTGAAGTTGAAGACTCATCACTCGGCCTATCTAACAGTCTTTCTCGGAATTGTTTCCAAGTTTTTCTGGTTAATAATTTGAATAGTGTTTTATTTGTCGTGCTGGAGGCTCCACAGTTTTTACCACCTATAAACCTTAATTAGGTTGAGACGATAATAGACCTAAAAGCTGAATGGTAAATTATTTGTATTTTTCTGATATTAGTTTCTGAGAATGAATGAATATAACAATAACATGTCATAATTTAGACCCTATTTTTTGTTTGACATAATCTTAATTAAATTTAGCCTTGAATTACCACGTTCTTTAATTTCGTATATCATTGAAGTAAAATTTAAAAGATGCAAACGAAATTTCTTTTTTGGCTTCGGATTTAATTTCCATTAATTTTTAGGTTAAAATCAATATTTAATTTTTGTTTTGAATTTACAAAAGACCATTAAATCAGTGGTCAGCCTTTGTTCAAGTTCGATAAGGTGCATATTTATCTTATTTTCAAGGCTTCCCTTTTTATTATGAATAAAAATGTGATTAGATTAAATTTTTTATAAAAATTAAATAAAATTCTATCTGAAGAAAAAATAAAGTGTTAATCAATATTTTCAAATTTTGTATATTTAATTTTGTTTGTTTAAGTCTTAATTTGGATAACTTAATGTGGATTTTAAATTTTTCTTTAAATTTTTCAAATAAAATTGTAGAAGAACTCATAATAAAATTTTTTTTTTCTAAAAAAAACATTAAAAATTTTATTAAATTGAAAAAAAAGAAAGAAAACGCTAATTTCATCATTTGTATTAAGATTTTGATCAATTAAGTTTTGTGATCATGAGCATAAACTTCAAGTTTCCTTCTTTTTTTGGGCTTTTTTACTTAAAGATTTATTGAAAAATGTAAGATAGAAAAAAATTGCCATATTTAATTAAATTCTTCAATTAGTTTATTAATTAGTGGGTTATTATTTATTCCAGCATTACTAAAATAATTTTAATTTAGATCATTGAACTAGAATTTAATATAATTTAATTTAGAATCAAAATTTATACCAAAAAACTTAGTTTCTTTTTGTCTTATAATTATTTGTTTGTTTTATCTGTGCCGAGTCAAAGTTCCTCCAAATTTAAAAAAAAAATTTTAAGTAAATAGAAGAATAAATAGATTTGATATAAAAGAAAATTAAATAAACTGAAAAAGTAATGACAGGTGCAAAATGGTATTTGTTTTAATTTTTATTTTCTTCTTTTAGATTTAAATCTTTCATTCCGAAAATATTAAAAAAGCTAAGAACTCATTTAGAAAGGAAAAAATAAATTTCATGTGTTAATCAGCATTTAGAAGAACACTTTTGACTGATTAAGTTGTATGCGCTGTTTTTTTTGTCTTTAATCCTCGCCACACATTTATACCTAAGAGCTTCATTTTTTTTTACTCTAAATTTTATTTTAAGTCAATATTTTCTTTCTTTTGCAAGATTTCTTTGACTTGATCTATCATTGAACTAAAATTTAATTTTAAATCAAAAAATTTATTCCAAAAATTTAAGTTTCGTTTTATAATTAAAAAAAAAAATTTAGGAAAAGTTGTACCAGAGAAGTTCCGAATGGGGGCGCCTTCTTTTCAGTCCTCATGATTGCAAAATATCAAAATATATATTAAATATGAGTGTACAATTAGAGTAGAAAATAAATATTTATATTATATAATAATTTTAGTGTTATAATTTTATTTCAATTTATTTTGTTTAGTTTAGATCAAGCTTGTTTATTTGGAAAATTTTCTTTATTTGCTAATCTGTACCTGAAAAGACTGGTCTTATGATTTTATTTTCATTTATTGGTTCTTGGATGCAGCATTTCTACATGTGTCATGCGACATTTTTGTAATAATTTATCGGCAAAAGTAATCAACAAAAAGCATAATTACAGCTTCATTAATTAAATCGTTTGCTTCTCCCTAATTACTTGTCTTTTACGATATCGATTTTCTATGTCGTTGCTTTCAATCTTTTCTAACAAAAATTTTTTAACTTTGGTGATGATCAAAATGCAGGAATTCGAGAGGTGGTTATTTTGATTAAGAACAATGTGGAGCTTAAGTGAGTTAACTGTGTAATAGTTTCATCAAAGTTGTAGTCAATTTTGGTTCTCTAAGAAAGTACATCAACCTCATAAGCTTTTACCAACACTCAGGAAATTTTAATCCACTGAATGCGAGTGTTTTTGACTAAATAAAAAAATGATTCTAACATTTTGTAATTTTTTATTATTTCAATTTGTCCATGGGACTTAAACTTTAATTAAATAAATAAATAAAAGTAATTGATGGTGATCTAAATTAGAAACTAGCTAGTCTGGGAAACGAAAAACCATGAGAATGGCAAAATATTAGAAAATATATGCGTTTTCTGCTGATGAATGATCATAATCCTACTTTCACATTCAGTCATCGTGACTACTCCTAGGTACTTGACTTCTTTATACTCAGCAGTAACCTAGGCTCTTATTTTAATTGTGGTGCTGGGTAATAATTGCAGTGTAGATGATCAACTCGAGGATAGAAAAGGGACAATTATTATGATGGATGATGACATGCTTAGTGATCATTTTCCATTACTCAAGACAGACAAGATGACACGAAAAATTGACGTGATCCGGTACGTGTTTCGGTTTTTACCAATACACGTAAACATACCCCAAGTACTCTTAATTTTATTTTACATTAAAATTTCAACTCAGAAAATAAAGACATCAAAAAATTTTAGAATAAAATTTCAGCTGTAATTTTATTAGGAGTCATAAATGTACGTGAGGTCTTAACAAGATAACACGACTCGAGATTAATATAAAATCGAGTAACTAAAATTAAATTTTAAAAAAACTAATTTTTTCTAATGAATTGGAAATTTTAGAAACTAATTAAAATTATTGTCTTTTATTTGATTATCTGTTTTTGGCAAATGCTCCTTCAAATGATGTAACAACACTTTTCTTAAAATTATTTACATTTTTTCATTTATTTTCTTTTTATAATTTTTACATCAATTATAAAGTATCAGATAAAACGTGAGGTACTTTTTCTTAGAATTTTTTGCATTTTTAAAACAAAAGTTAAATTATATTTAAAATTGTTCATTTATTTTTTTTATAATGTTAATAATTGAGGATATTTAATTCATTTTTGGCGAAATTGATTAAAAATTTTGGTTATTTTATTCAAATTATCTAATAAATTGTGGTGCTTTAAATCATCACTTAAAAATAAAATATTTAGAGCTCTTATATTCTATGATATGATATAAATTAAATTATTTTGTAATTTTTATTTAGGTAAGTCACTTTTTTTAGGCTAGAAATTGTTAATGTAACTAAAATTACTTTTTTTTTCACTAAAACAAATTAACTCAAAAAAAATTCTATATGCGGTTAAAATAACTTTTTAAAAATATACACAACTTTTTTGACCCAAGAATTAGTGTACTCCTACTATAACTGTTTTTTTGGCAATTTTACAAATTTGTATCCAAATAATAAGTACTGTAATTCTAAAATTATGATATAATTTTGTCACCAAATTCTAAAATGCTTGATTTGCAAAGTAATTCCGATAATAGTATAATTGAAAGAATGGACACTCAAGCAATTGCAAGAAAAAAATAAGGTCCAAAAAAAAAATCAATTATTTTGGTGTATAGAAGTCATTATAGGATATTTTAAATTTTGTTGTCGAACTAAAGAATAAATAGTTTTGTCGTATATTGATTAAGTCGTTTAGATTAAAAAACATTTTTTTTTATCTAAATAAAATAGTACGCTAAAATTTATTTTATTAACATAAAAAAAATTTTAAAAAAGGTATAGACCCCTTTTATCAATTTGTCGGATGATGATTTTTATTGCTCATTTTTATTATAAATTACTACAGTAAAAATTTAAAAAATTTGCTTTAATAAATATAATAATTTTGATTAAACAACATATTTTTTTTATTAAAAAATCTTTTTAAATTCATTAAAAAGATAATTTATATTTTATGAATGAATGAGTTGAAATTTCGACATTTTTTTTGAATTTTCATAATCAAAAGCTCATCCTCAATTGTACTCAAACGGTACAAAAGGTATCCTCTTCAGAGAGATTCTGAAGGAAGCTTTCACAGAGGCTAGGGACGATTTTTTCGATATGAGGCAATAGAGTGGTTAAAGTAAAACTGTATAATGAGATGATTGCATTATTTTACGTTATTTTACGTCAGAAAATGTAAGCTTACATAATATTAAATCATTTCTTGTATGTAAGAGAATGTAAAATAAAATAATCTTACATAATTAATATAATTATAATACTACGTAAAATTAAGCCTTAATTTTACGTAGTATTATACTAATTTAAGTAAATTTGACCGAAAACGCTTAAGGCTAAAAAAAAACAATTTTAGAGGAAAATTGGAAAATTTATAAAAAATTTGAATTTTATTAAACAGTTTTTGAAAAAAAAATCAATACACTTTATTACTTTTTTACATCATTTTAGGTAAAATTACACAATTTAATATAATAATATGTAATTTTCTGTCATTTTTTTAAATTAATGTATTAGTTAATTACATATATTTTCTTTGCCAAAAGATGATTTAAAAAATAATGAAACACCTTATACAATTAAAATGATTCGAAAATTGAAACAATAAATCTTTTGTATTAATAAATAAAAATTAAAAAACAATTTTATTTTTATATTTTTATTTTGAAAATTAAAATTTTTTTTGGACTGACTTTTCTGCTTTTAGGCATCTTTCTGCTCTTTTCCAACATTCATTGAAAGAATTTTCCGCAGGCACCAGTTTTGCTAACTCAACTATATTTAAATTTAGTAATTAATAGAAAACTTTTTTTTTTAATAAAATAATCGCCTCTTATATAAATCAATCATAAAATGGTCTCTTGCTGATTTTAACAAAAGCTTATTGTAAAGGAGAGTCCGTATAGCCGAATGGTTTGCGTGCTAGTCATGCAAGCAGAAGATGGAGGGTTCAAAACCCGCTGAGGGTGAAAAAATCTTCAAAATATCTCTGAAATACGGGGCGAATGTTTAAACCGCTTTCATCATAAAAATAGGGGCACCAGTTTCGACTGGGTAATAATTGCGGTGTAGATGATCATCTCGATGCAGTAGCCTCTGTGTCAGATCAAAGCAGTTGCTCAAAGAGGTACTTGAAAAGGAGATGAGCGCCTCCCCATTGTCCACTAGGATAGAAAAGGGACAATTATAATTGAAAAGGGGGCGATTTTTAAAAGAAGCTTTAAAAAATTACAAATGATGCAAAATGATGTAAAAAAGTAATAAAGTGTATTGATTTTTTTTTCAAAAATTGTTTAATAAAATTCAAATTTTTTATTAATTTTCCACATTGGCCTTTAAAATTGAGTTTTTTTTTTGGCCTTATATTGCGTAAAATTGCGTAAAATTGCGTAAAATTGCGTAAAATAGTGCAATCTTACCAATTATACAGTTTCACTTTAACCAGTGTAGAAAGATTGTTATAACTAATTTTTTATTAATGAAAAGATAGTATTATAAAAAAAAATAGCTGCTTGTATATTGAATCAAGTACGTGACAAGATTATAAGATAAAAATGAATTTTACTAAGTTAATAATATGAAATGGGCTAGAACCAAGAGCGCGCTTGTGCCAAGTGGCGAATCTTTCTCTTTTGCTTTGTTTGCCTTCAAATTGTGTCAACTTTCTGGCGCCCTTTTGTCCACACGAGTTTTACTACTCCATTTCAGAGCCACTTTAGAAAATAAATAAACTTTGAAAAAAAGCAGAAGCAGTTAGCTGAGCTTACGTAAGTCTAGAAATCGATCAATTTAGGCATCGACTTGAACAAATTTAAAACTCATTTAGAAAACGCCTAAGCGCTTCTAATCATGCGTCTTTATCTCTAGATTTAGATGTTTTAGCCCACGACTTTGCTTGCATATAAAAATGAACGTTCGGTCGCAAGATTAGACAACGAATTTAGACTGCGAACAAACAATGCACAATTTAACTGCGAACAGCACTCAATCGTGCGACACATCGGCCTCGTACTGCAGGCCAGGCGTGATCCTGGCCGTGTGGCAGCCGCAAGACAGCGTGTCCGTGGGCGACACAGTAGCGCGCGCCTGCGTGTACGCACTGGCCCTGGCCTACATGTTCCTGGGGGTGAGCATCATCGCCGATCGGTTCATGGCCGCCATCGAGGTCATAACCAGCCAGGAAAAGGCGATCAAAGTCACCGACTCGGAGGGAAACACGCAGATGGTGATGGTGCGCTACTGGAACGAGACCGTGTCCAATTTGACGCTGATGGCGCTGGGCTCGTCGGCGCCAGAGATCCTTCTCAGCATCATAGAAATATTCGGCAACAAGTTCGAGGCGGGCGACCTCGGCCCCAACACCATAGTGGGCAGCGCCGCCTTCAACCTGTTCGTCATCATCGGCTACTGCATCACGGTGGTTCCGGGCGGCGAGGTCCGGCGCATCAAGCACCTGCGCGTCTTCTTCGTCACGGCCACTTGGAGCGTGTTCGCCTACATCTGGCTGTACATAATCATCGCCGTGATCACGCCAAACTACGTGGACGTGTGGGAAGCAGTGCTCACGTTCCTGTTCTTTCCGATCACAGTGCTGACGGCGTACGTGGCCGACAAGAAGATATTTGTGGGAAACTTTCTGCAAAAGAGAATCAAGTCGACGAAAGTGGTGGGCGACGACGAAGAGGCGGCCAACGAGCAGCCGCTGAGGCCGCCGCTCGACGCCGCGGAGGCCGTGGACGCCGCCAATCCGGACGTCAAAAGCTTCGAAGAGCACCGCAGAGAGTACATCAGCATACTCAAGGAGATGAGACAAAAGTGTCCTGATGTTGGCGTCGACGAGCTGCAGAAGATGGCCGAGGTCGAAATACTGAAGCGGGGCCCCAAGAGCAGAGCCTACTATCGGATACAGGCGACGCGCAAGCTCATCGGCGGAACGTCCAACGTGCGCAAAAAACTCGAGGTCAAGGACAGACTGGCGCAGTCCAAGTCAAAGTCGAACCTGGAGAGCCTAGTCGAGCCGCACCAATTGGACACGCTGACCAGCGTTTTTTTCGAGCCCGCTCACTACACATGCTTCGAGAGCGTGGGCTCAATTGAGCTGTACGTGGCTCGCCGAGGCGGCCTCTTGAACACAACAATCCTGGTCGACTACAAGACCGAGAACGGCTCGGCCGAGGCCAACAGCGACTACGAGTACGCCGAGGGCACTTTGGTATTCTATCCGGACGAGACCCGCAAGCACTTTGTCGTCAAAATAATCGACGACGACGTGTACGAAGAGGACGAGCATTTTTACGTGCGGCTGTCGAACGCTCGGTACGCGGAGAACGAGCGGGCGGACGCGGACACGCTCGCCGTGACCAGTCCGGAGCTGGCCACAGTGATGATACTGGACGACGACCATGGCGGCGTGTTCATGTTCGCCGAGGCCCGCATCGAAGTGATCGAGAGCTTGGGGCTGCTCAGGGTCAAGGTGATTCGCACGTCAGGAGCCAGGGGCAAGGTCAAGGTGCCGTACTGGACCGCGGACGGCTCGGCCCTGGCCGGACGCGACTACCAGAAAAAGAGCGACGTGCTCACCTTCTACAACAACGAAGTGGAAAAGCACATCGAACTTGACATAGTCGACCACGAGGACTACCAGAAGAACGAGAACTTTTTCATCAAGCTGGGCGAGCCCGTAGCCGACGTGGACGAAGCTAGCCACAACGAGGCCGGCCGGCCCAGGCTCGGCGATCAGAGCAAAATCGAAATTCGCATCAAAGAGAGCAAGGTGATCAAGGGCATTGTGGACAAGTTGTTGATCAAGAGCAATGCGGCCGTGCTCGTCGGCACTTCGTCGTGGCGCGAGCAGTTCGTCGAAGCCTTCCAGGTGAATGCTGACGACGACGATGACGATGAGGACGACGACGCCGACCACAACCAGCAGAATGATGGACCAAAGGCCCACGAGCAACAAGCCGACAAAGACGCCAAAAGGCCGTCCATCGGCGACTATTTGATCCACTTTGTTTCGCTGTTCTGGAAGGTGTTGTTTGCTTTTGTGCCGCCGACAGAAATTTGGGGCGGATGGGCCTGTTTCGTTGTCTCTATTGTCATTATTGGAGTGCTCACGGCCGTCATTGGCGACTTGGCATCGCACTTTGGCTGCACAGTTGGCCTCAAGGACAGTGTCACAGCTATTTCATTTGTGGCCCTAGGCACCTCTTTACCAGGTATTTAGACCACTTGTTTGTTCACTCTTGGTTGTTTCATTTTTGACTTATCCGCAACTCTCACCTTTCTCACTTCAAACTAAGCCTGTGCCATAGTTAAGAATTGACAGCATTTTTTTTTCATTATGCCAACAAGAGGCTCGCAAGTCCAGCAAAGAGAGAAAAAATGAATATTTAAAAAAATAAAAAAAAATTTCTTTTTTTTCTTATATTTGTCTTTTTTCTAAGTTTTGGGTTTTTTTTTTTTAGTTTAGTTGTGGCGATTAATTTGGTAATGATGAAAAATGGGTTGAATTAGCTACAGTGGTGTTCGGAATTTAGAAATTTACAGAGTTGTTTTTAAGTCACAAGTCTTAAGTAAAGTCAAGTCAATGACTTAAAATTTTTTTTTCATTGCTTATTACTTACGGTTTGTTGATCTCCTGCTGCTTTTTTTTAAATTTTCAAAAATTTTGAAATTTTGAAATTGGTCTAGGAACAAAATCTATTTAAAGCTCTATTTAAATTTAAAAAAATTATTAATGATTTTTTTTAGGATTAATTAAAGAATCATATTTATTTTTTAGTTTTAAAATCAGAAAATTAATTGACTTGACTTAACTTCACTAACAAAAAAAAAAATTTAAGTCAAGTCATAACTTTGACTTAAATATTTGTGACTTAGACTTAAAACTGTAACTTGAAAACAAGTCTGAAAATTTACGATAATTTACATAAAAAAACGTAAATTTACTGGATTTTAAGCAAAATTATGTTAAAAATAAATGTCCAAAAAATTGAAATAATTTGGCACTTTTTAAAAAAAATGATTTTTTTCATCCTTCAATCTTTATTTTCAATATTATGAAAGAAAATAAATTTACGTAAATTTTAGTAAAAAAGTAATCAATTCAATAGTAAAAAATGGTAAATTAAAAAAATTTTTATTTACATTTTTTTATGATAAAAAAAATATCTTAAATAGTTTTAATGCTTTTTAATTGTTTGAATAAAATTTAATTAGAATAAAATTAATAATAAATAATTATTAATAATAATGACAATTAATAATAATAATTAATAATTATTAATTAATTGGAATTTTGATTTTAAAAGCCAAACTTCAATCTTTTTCAGATAGAAATTTATTGATGTGACAATGTTGCTATATTTTTTAAATATAAAGAAGGAAACAAGATCATCGGCAAATAGAAGAGAGAAGCTTTTATTTTTCGAGTTCAATTTTGGAATATTATAAATATTGTAAAAAGGAGAGGACTAATTACAGCTCCTTGAGGTACACCTGACTGAGTGTCACCCTGAGCTGAAGAATAGTCATTCACTTTTACAAAAAACTTTCTATTATTGAGGAAATCTCTTAACACTAGAAGCACCAACGAGTCAAAATGACTCTTTTTCGTTTTTTGGTCGCTAAAATCTAAATCAGTTTTTGCTTTTTTGAGCACAATTTTTTTTTCAGCATAAAAATAAGAATAACTTTCTAAATTAACTAAATTCAAATAAAAAAAATATTTCCTTTGTACAAAATCAAGTATATACTACTAGAAGCACCAAAAAGAGTCATTTTGACTCGTTTTTTAATTAAAATTTTGAATTTATCTACAAAATCAATGGATGAGTCATAAAATATTTATAAAAAGTATACAAATCTTTAAAAACTGACTTAAATCCTAATACTTGAACGAAGATAAGCAAATTTAAAAAATGCAAAAATTAAAGTTTGCGCATTTTACATGAAAGACGAAAAATTGGTTCAAAAAGGAATGAGTTCATTAGAAGATAAAATTTTTTCAAGATACTTTTTTTAGCCAAATTTTTATTTTTACTCAATTAAAATTAAGTTTTAAATAGATTTATCCAAATAATAAATTGTTATCCATTTTTATCCATTGGATTCTATTAAAACAAGTCATTTTGACTCGTTTTGGTGCTTCTAGTGTTAATAATAAAAAATAATTTAATAATTTTTATTTTATTATTAATTACAATTTTTTTAGATACATTTGCGAGCAAAGTGGCAGCGGTTCAAGATAGATATGCGGACAGTTCGGTGGGCAATGTGACTGGTTCAAATGCGGTCAATGTTTTCCTTGGAATTGGCTTAGCTTGGATGTTCGCTTCGATTTATCATTATTTCAATGGTACTAGATTTGTTGTGGTTCCGGGCAGCTTGGCATTTTCGGTGACCATGTTTTGTTCGTTTGCTCTCATAGCCATTTCGATGATGATGTTTAGACGAAGTAAGTTTATTGGCGGTGAATTGGGTGGTCCGACCGGTTGGAGATATTTTTCCTCTTTTGTATTTATCAGTCTTTGGTTGGCATATGTAATCCTTTCTTCACTTGACTCTTATTGCGTATTTGAGTTTTGAAATTTTAAATTTAATTCTATATTTAAAAATTAGATCTCAAAAGGATAGAATTTTGGTCTAAATGAGTTTTGTTATTTTTCTTTAAACCATGACCTTATTTAATCAATTTAATGTATTAAATCTTCCTTATGCCAGAACAAGCCAAACTGTCGCTCTGACACATTGTTTGGAAAAATGGAAAATTTATTTTCTTCTATCAAATTTAATAAGCTATCAAAAGCATTGTCAAGGGTATCAAAAAGATTAGATTTATTTTCAAAAAGTTATTTATTGAATTATTTATTTATTTATTGTCAAAACCCAAGTCTATTTTTTAGATAAAATTATTTTTGTAAATAAAATATTAAAAAATATCTTTTACTTAATTTAAAATTATTTTTTCTTCAAATATTTTTTCTAAATTTTTTTTAATTAGCTATTAACCTGTTAGATTAATTTAGAGACAATTTTTAATTTTCTATCATTTAAAATTTTTAAATCAATAAAAGTATCAAAAAAATTTTTTTTTGTTCTTCAATCATTTTTTAAAAAAATATTATAATTGAATTTTTCTGATTTTCTAATTTAAAATAAAGTTTGCCCAGTTTAATTAAGATAAAATTTTAAAACACTTTATTAAAATATGCTTAAATCAATAAAAAATTTATAAATAATTGAATTAATAATTAATTGCCAAAAAAATAGATATTCATCTTACACCATATTCTTTTGATAAAATCATTTTATCACGCCATGGCACCATTAAATTTTTACATTTTTTTAGTTAACCATTCGGCTATACGGGCTATAGAAGGGCTGATTTACTAAGTTAAATCAGTTGTTAAGCATTATTCTACTTTTTGTAAGATATGACATATTATGGCTAATTAATATATTATCTTAATTGGAATTACTAGACAACTCTGATTAATAGCTTGGAGACGAATATAAATTTGGAATAGTATTTAAAAGGAAAAGATTTAAAATTAATAGCAATAAAAAAATAGTGAGGAAATAATTGAAATAAATTTGAAAGAAAATAAAGAGCGTTTTTTAGTATTATTATTTAACTATTACAACTGCGATTTGGACAAATCATGGTCAGAAAAAGTCCAAAATTTTGGCCGGTTAAATGTCCTCTTTTACGGATCCCAACACTACTTATTTTGATTATTGTTCAATTCTAAAATAACTTACTATAAAAGTAAAAGTTTTTTAAACTGTTTTAATTATTTTATTTTTTCTTATTTTATTTTATTTCTTTTTTTTTTTTTTTATCTGAAGGAGCGTAGGTTATTGCTAAAACACGGACCTCCAGTTTTTAAATAAAACACGGACCCATACTTATCTCCCCCATTAATACTATGCCATTTATCCCCCACCATTTTTCTAGTACAAAATTTTATCAGCTTTCACGCAAGACCAAAATCTAAGCTCTAGCACATTTGGTTCGCCCTTCATTTTGATTTTAAATCAAAAAATCTTAATTCAAATCTACGGACCCATACTTATCTCCCCCCATTAATACTATGCCACTTATCACCCTCCATTTTTCTAGTACTAAATTTTATCAGCTTTTACGCAAGACAAAAACCATGCGTCTTAAATTTTATATTTTTAAGATTATGTTTTTACATTTGAAATAAAACTTAAAAAATAAATTTAATAGAATTTTTAACTGAAAATTTTTGTAAAATGGCAGAATTGGAAAGTGATAATTTAGATCCTCTTGGTATGGTAGCAAGTTCATTAACATTTTGTAATGAGAATTATACTGTAGATGATTTTTCGTCACATTGTTATTCACAATTTAAAAGTTTTGGCAAAAGTAAAAATAACACAAAGGTAATTGATCCTTAATCTAATAATTTCTTTCTTTTAGTTTTTTTTACTAGGAACGAAAATGTTTTTTTGATCATACAATTGATAAATTTAGAACAATGAATTTCGAGGAAATAAGAGCATTTTTTTGTAAAGAAAGAGACTTGTTTGCGAATTTTGATATGGTTAATTATAGATTGGTCACATATGGTTAGATTTTTATTATATTTTATTTATTTCTACTTTTTTAAATTTATTTAGCAGTAAATAAAATTATCTACAAATTTTACAAAATTTTAAATAAACATTAATAATAAATCTATTTTGAAATTTACTGCTTTTTAAATTAATTAGAAAGAGTTTTTGAGAAACCAATTTTTTATTCTTAAAAATTTTATTAAAACTATTGAATGAATTTAAAAAATAAATAAATAAAAAAATGCTAACATAAGTCTTGTCTTTTTAAAATTTTAGAATTGCTTTGGCAACAATAATTTAGTAAAATAATATTATTTCTTTTAAGAGAAAAGATATCCTGTTTGCAGTTCCAGTAAAATTTTACTTAGACGCATCAATTTGGATCAGCATTTAGTCCCCTTAAAAGTTCTTGCCGATGGTAATTGTCTTTTTAGAGCGGTGTCTTTGTTTTTGTATGGAAATGATTCGTTTCACTTAGAGTTAAGAGTTAGATGTATACTTGAGATGGCTCTTAATACCGACAAATACATGGATAATCGTTCTCTTTTGGCACAACTTAAAACTAAGCCAAATTCAAAAAATTCAGATAGATTTATTGAATGGATTAGTCTTTTTTGTGGGACAAATATTAGCGGTTCAATAAACGATCTATTAAAAGAAGAGATTATGAGGCTTATTGAGGAAAATAGTTGGGCAAGTATTTGGCACCTATTCGGTTTATGTAACGCAATTAATATCAATATTCAACAAATTTATCCTCGAAAAAAGAATGAATTGAGAGATCCAATGCAACACCTGCTATTATCGAACACAATTTCTTGCGAATTAAATAGTGAAATTAGTAAAATTTTTAATAAAGTTACTTTTTTTTTTAATATGTTTTAAAGAACAAAATGTCATTTTAATGTGGACTCATACCCATGATTTAATGGAGTCATATGAAATTTGGAACCCGAATCATTTTGTTCCTCTTGTGAAAAGTAAATTGGTAAGTTAAATTCAAAAATTTGGTATTTGAAAAAAGTTGCTTTAAAATTACAATATATAAAGTTGACAGAAAATAATGAATCATTAGAGATTTTGATAAATAATATTGAGAATCAGGCTTTTAAATTAAAAATTGAAAGTTTATTGTCCAAAGTAAGTAATTTTATGCATTTTTAATACAAGTATATTTAAATTTTTTGCCAAACTTATAGCTCTAGAAATAATAGAAATAATTTTTATAATTTTAATTAAAATTATTAAAATCCCCCTTTTTTAGATTTAGATTTTGATAAGCTAGAACTTAAAGATGTAATTCCAATTTTGTTTAACCATCACATAACAATGAACCTTCCAAGTGCTGTAAGAACAAAGTCATTCTTTGTTTTCGACTTGAATTTAACAAAATATGATGATATAAATCGTGATGAAAATGGATCATATTGGAATAATGGAGCAAAAAAAAAATTCTATGAAATAGACCGTTTAACAGAACCAAAATTGAAGTTTTTATCAAACAATAAATTAGCATATCGCTATCAAGCAAACGAAAATACCTACGAAATCTTGAGAATGACATATTTTTCAAAAAGTCAGCCTGGTTTTCATAGAAAAATAATAAAATTGACTAAATTTATAGCTCCATCAGATTTTGATCGTCTTTTCATATGTTTCTTTTGGTCAAAAAACAATGAAAAGAATAATTTCAATTTATTAGCACATGGTAATTCTACCAAGACAGCTAAACCATATATAAGATCTTCAAAAGAAGTTTTAGATGAGATAAAAGAATCTGCAAAAAAAACAGCATCTTCAAAATCTGAGTTTACAAAGCTATTAAATGAAAAAAATAGTAAAAAAGAGAAAAAAGTTAGCAATTTTCCAAAAAACACCAAGCAATTCTATAACCATAAATCGATTTTTATTAAAAATGAACTACACAAAAAAAATTTCATTAAAACTCGAGACAATTTTGTCGATGCAATTTTTAATATGAAAAAAAGTAAATAAATAATTTTTATTTTTTTATTTTAAATCAATTTTAATAAGGTGATTATGTGAAATCAATTAATTTTACAAAGGATAATTTGATTACTGTCTGTTTTAAAGACCAACAGTTATTTGATCTTGTACGTTTTGGAAGTTTTGAAAAATATTATTCAGTAATTAACTTTGACACTACCTATAATTTGGGTAAAAATATCATACTTTATGCTTTTTTAAAAAAAGATAGATTCAGAATTGTTTAATTAATTTATTTAAAAGGTGATTTTTATGTGTCGAATTTTACTTATCGAAACTTATCACTTAACATTAATGGTACTGATCAGCATCCAATTTTTATGGGTCCATTGATGGTTCATTTGAAAAAAGACTTTGATTGCTACTACTATTTTACTGAACAAGTGAAATATTATAGTGATATATTATTTAAAAACGAAACATTTTCTGTTCTGGATATAAAACTTATTATTACCGATGATGACGAAGGACTAAATGGAGCTTTAAGAAAGACATTTAACCAATCTGATTTTGTTCTTTGCTGCAACCATATAAAAAAACATTATTAATATTTTAAAGGATTTTGAAATAGATGATGTTGATAAAGAAAAAATTTTGTATTTAATTTTTGGATCAACAAGTGAAAGAGAGAAAAGCCTTATTGCAAGCAACAGCAAAATAGAATATATTGAAAAACTTGACTTGATTTCTAAATATTTTGAAACACTCAAAGGAAAATCAAATTTCAGATTGGTTCCTGGAACATAAAGCCCGAAAGATTTATGATTTTTTTGTGAAACCAAATTTAAAATACAAAGATAAGCTAAATAGGTATTATACGACCAATGATATAGAGGGATTTAACAATTCAATAAAAGAAAGAATCCCAAAATCAAAAAATAATCTGACTGAGATATTCAGCTTTTTTGAAGAGATGGCAAATGGTCAAATAAACTCATCTAAATTAGCAATGATTCAATCTGGTGACCATGAAGTTTCAAAGTTGTACAAAAAATCCGAAATTAAAGCAAATGTATGGAGTATGTTAGGACAAACGCAACAAGAAAGAAAGTTAGAGAAATTTTTGAAAAAATGGCCTGAAATGGAGAAAAAAAACACAGAAAAAAATGTCACTTCAATTTATAATTTAGAAAATTAAAATATTAATATTTAAAAATTTAAAATTAAAAACAAAATAAATTTTTTAAAACTCTCTTTATGTGATTTAGAATTAAATGAAGGACGAACCGAAAAAGCTAGAGCTTAGATTTTGGTCTTGCGTGAAAGCTGATAAAATTTAGTACTAGAAAAATGGTGAGTGATAAGTGGCATAGAATTAATGGGGGAGATAAGTATGGGTCCGTGTTTTAGCAATAACCGGAGCGTATGCTCGAACAGAAAAACAAATAAATAAAAAAAAAATTTTAAATAAACAAATAACTAACTCTTTTGTGTTATTTCTCAAAAGATGCAATAATTAAACTTGCTAAAAGTAATTATTTCTCAATTTTTAAATTATTTAAAATTTAAAATTTAGAGTTGATAATTTTAATGATATCAATAATTTTCTAGAAAAATATGGGTTATTTTCTTTTCAGCATAGAATTCTTGATAGAATGCTATCTTTTGCTTTTAAAACGCTTTTTTTCAATAATTCGACCGAAAATTTAAGAATCAAGCTAAATAAGGAGACTCAAACTTGTCGCTTCCTAAACTTGTCGTTGGAATAAAGAACCTAACTTATAATGAAAGACTGAAGGCTCTCTCTTTGGCAACTCTAGAAGAGGGACGCGTTAAAGGTGATCTTATTCAAATATTTAAGATAGTCCATAACTACGAGTCGGTTAATTTAAAATATGGTTTGAAATTTGCACAGAAAAGTTACACGACAAGAGGTCATTCGCTTGAAATGGTTCGTGAAATAAGTAGAAAGTGAACGCCACGAGACGTGTTTTTGACAAATAGAATTGGACCTTATTGGAATAAATTGTCTGAAAAAGCGATCACGGCGAAGAGTTTAAATAGTTTCAAGGGTTTTTTAGATGTAAAATTGAATGGTTGCTGCCAAAGCTCACTTTTGAGCTAAGTACTTCGGTACTGCATACATGCTGCAGTTAAACTACTACTTCTACTACTAAACAATTTAAAATATAATTTAAGGAATAGCGACAATCTTATTGAACCATATCAAAAACGGCTAATGGTGACAAAATCTTTGAATATTTTTCTACAAGATTGATGAATAGCTTTGTGATCAAGAGATCAATGTTGAAGTATGCAACATTCAAGCTTTATTTATTTAATAATATCATTTTGAATTTTACAGAGTTTGTAAAAAATTCAAAAAATTTAATTTTTATATTTCAATGTATTCTTTAATTAAGTAATTTTTTTTAAACTAATTTATTAATTTTTATTTTTAACTTGTAATAATTATTTTATAAAATTAAATAAATGAAGTGTTTATCGGTCTTCATGACATGGGCACTAGTCTTTTGATTAACCTTGAATATATAGAATTAAGTCTTCCATCAAATAAAGAAAAAATTCCTAGATCGTAAAAGCTCATACAGCTCATACCTCCTTGTAGCATTTTTTGAGAAGGCGAAGTTTTTTTTTTATCATTGGGTTAATTGATGATCATGTTTCTCAGTTAATGTCTATTTTTGTTACTTTTTTGCATGAAAATAAAAAAATATTTTGTAACAAAAACTTATTAATTTTTATCAATTTTAATTTAATATTTTTTTGATTTTAGATTTGATTTAAAAAAATTGTTAAAAACGATAAAATTTATTGAATTAAAAACAAAGGAAAGGAGTAACAGCAACAATAAGGTTCTAAAAAACCCTCCGACTTTTGAGTGTTAAGATTATTCCCTATTTCGGAAAATGAATTTCAATTTTGACGAACATCTTTTATTATGTGCTATAGGAAAACTTTTTGAAAGTTGAATAGGCATCTTGGTTGTTTTTTGCTATTGCCAACCTACTATTTCTTCTTTCGTTCTTGAACTGTTCAGTACTTAAATAAAAAGCACCTTTCATTAATTATATTTTATATTATTTTTTGATTTTTTTTTATCTGAAAGAGATCTAGCTCGGTAATAATAAACAGGTAATACTTTTTTTCTTTTATTTTTTGAATCAAACTTGAGTTCTTGTTTTATTATAAACGATGCCTTAGAAGTTAGGAATTTAGCCTTTTGTATTGTTTTAATTCTAGTATGTAAATTTTTATTATTATTTTTTTATAATCTTTTAATTTACTTTCTTTTTATTATAGTGTAGTCCTGTTTTTCTTTCTGCAATTATGCTATCAAAAAAATTCAAATGCGAAAGAATTCCAGGATTCTGGGACTTGACCTAGTTCCAAACTCATATTAAAGAGTAAACTAATTTCAAATAAAGTTTCTAAAGGTAATTTTTTTTAACATTAGGCTGTGGATACGATCTAAACCAGAACCTGCTAGTTCTTTTAGTTTTTTTACAGCATTTGAAATTTTATTTGAATTTTCGTATGATACTTCACTATTATCGTTGGATTCAACAAAATCAAGATGAGAACCAAAGATTGTTGCTGAGAGATCGCCAAAAAATTTTCCTTTTTAACTGAATTATATTCCTCTCCATCTTTAAATAGCGAACTGATTTGTCTTGTAAGTTTTTTCGATCTAAACTTATTTATTTTACTCCTGAGAGGTCCAGTTGACAGTGGATTTTTTCCTGTTTTATTTATGAACTCGAGCCAGTTTTGGTTTCAAAATTCTTTCAGACTGAGACGCAGCTCAGATGTAAGCTTATTAAAGGCTACCTTAAGAAAAGGACATCTAGATTTTCGCTCTTTAGTTAACGCTACAATATTTTATGGTACGCTAGATTCAAAAAAATTTTGAGAGTAGAGGGGTACACTTTTTTGAGAAGCATGAATGATCGTTTTTTAGATGTGTTCATTCCGGATAACTATTATACTGAAATGAAGACTTGACTAAATCGTGATTGAGTTCCCAATTTGCTTTTCTAAAATTAAAGTTATTAACTGTAATAGAATGCTCAATAGAAAAAGACGCTTGAATAGGATAATGATTTTCAACATATAATCATCTATCAGAACTGTAAAGTCAATAATTCATAAATTCTACAAAGTTTGGTATTTACAGTGGTGTTCAGGATTTGGTAATTTACGATAATTTTTGTAAAAAAAAATAAATTTACCGAATTTTACGTAAAATTTGGTGAATTTCGAACATTTTACGTAAATTTATGTAAATTACCAAATCCGGAACACCACCGTAAAAAAACCGTAAAAAAAAATTTTTTGTACGTTAATAAAAATAAATCTTAAATAATTTTAATGCTTTTCATTTATTTGACCATACTCCTTGATTTTCTATTAATTTAATTATTTTTTAGATTTTAATTTAAATTAATTAAAATTTTATTTTAGATTTTCAATTTTAACCTTTTTTAAATGTTTAATTTAATTTTGAAATTTTACCATTTTTAACTATTTTCTACTATACTTATTAAATTGATTACATTTTACCCAAAATTTACGTAAATTATGGTAATTTTTTTTACATAATTTTGAAAATAAATATTAAAGATTATTTGAGAAAATAAAATTATTTTACCCCAAAAAAATTTTTTTAAAAAGCAGTAAAATTAATTAATGTGCAGGAATAAAAAATAAAAGTGATAATAACCTTAAGTTATCCGCTAAAAGAATGAAATGAACAGAAACTATGCTAAATTGAACCCAATAAAATGAATTTTGATCAGTTAATTGAATTATTAAACCCAATTTAATGAATCTTGATCAGTAAATTGAATTATTAGTTAATAATAGTCCAATTATTTTCGGCCCTATCTATATAAATGTCTTTCTTTTTCTGTTGTAAATAAATTCAAATAATAAATTTTACAAAAATATATTTCAATAAATAAAATGAGTGATGACGAGTACGTCCAACTTGAATTATATGAATCGCAAGAGTCTGATTCTGAAGAAGTGGAAGAAAGAAACATACTCAAAAAACGAAGAGGTATTAATCGAGAATGGATATATGTGGATATGTTTGATGACAATGATGCTGCAGATTTGTGGTTAAAAAATGAAACAAAATGGTCAAAAGAAGATATCTATATAATTGCATTTGCAGCAATGAAACACTTAGTTACAATACCAATTGCAGCCAAACATGTGTTGATTGATGGTAAAAAACCAAAAGGGCGTCCGCCATTTGCAAAAAAGGCATTGGTTTATCAGCCTAAAGATATTATAATGTCACAAGCAACAGCAAGTACTCCAGCAACGAGTAAACCAACCGCTAAGCCTACTCGCAAACGAAAACAGACTGAAGTTACTGAAAATACTGATGAAATCGGTAATAAAAAGCCTAAAATAGGTGAAAATCAGGTAATTAATTCTTAAAACTAAAAGAGGACGTGGTAGACCTCGCAAAAATTAATACTAATACATATTACACTTCTATTTTTTTTTAAATGTTACTTGATTTAAAAACTTTTTCTTTAAATAAAAGATACTTTTTGTGTTCAGAGAAATATATTTTTACTACCGCTTTTATTATTTGTTCTCACCGTTATAACTTTTTTTTGGGTCCTATTTATTATTTATTTTCTGCTCATATAATTTAATATCTGTTTAATATTATTTACTGCTCAATTAATACCCGTCCAATGTTAAATGATAAACAAAAATTCATTTTTTTTCATAAATTTACGTGAAATTTACAATATTTTACGTAAATTATCGTAAATTACTAATTTTGGAACACCACTGTATACTTACAAACCGTTTAAAGTGCAATGAAGTCTTAAATAATAAGTTGTATCGTTTTGTCTTTGATGACATGGAAATCTTTGATGAGCTAAATAAGATAATTGATTTAAAAAATTAGATTAATCATTTCGGATTCTTAATATTTGAATAAAAATCAATTTTTTTTCAAGTTTTTTTATTCTGTTTCAAACTAATTATCTTTCAGATAAAAAATATAAAAATATAAAATAATTTAAAATGAAATTTAATTAGTGAACTTATAAAGCTGAGCTGAGAAATACCAAAAATGAGCGAATTCAAAAATGAATAAAAAAATTTTTTATTAAGTTAAGGTAATAAAAAAAAATTATGATTTTTTTATAAATATGATCAATCTATATTTGATGTCAAGACTGTCCTTGAATTTAAGAAAAATCGAACACTGAAGACAAATTTTGTGTCGTCTCAACATTTTTTAAATTATGATAAAAAAATTTATTTCATGCTCCCAAAAATGTTAATATCGAACACCGAATCCAAGCAAGAATCGAGCATAATTTCGGCCAACATTAACATGAAGTATTTAGTTCACAAATCCGTTTCGTATACAAAATTCATCTTTGACTCAACTCTCTTCTAATTCGTAAGACATTTTAGTTTCGTAGATAAATAATCCACTATATTATTTAGGGCAAGAAACAAAGAAAGGAAAAAAAGTCGAAATAAAATATTGTATATTTAAAATGTCAAATATTGCGCCTCCCAACAAACGAATGAAGACAGACTCGTCGTCGCCATCCCTAAGCAACGCTCAGAAACCGTCGCCCAGCTATGTGGTGCACGCGCGCAACCTATCCGAGTACACCACAGAGGGCGACCTGCGCGAAGCACTCGATCGATACGGCATCATCGAGCGCATAATACTGATGCCTCGAAAGCGTCAGGCTCTCATCCAATTCGAAGAAATAACCTCCTCCATAAACCTAGTGAACGACTCGGCTCGAAATCCCATAACCATAGCCAACTCCACCTGCTTCTTCAACTATTCTCTCAACCAGAAGCTGGTCAACAAATACGAGACCAACGACGCCAACAATGATGACTCGTGTCAAGGTGTCGTTCTCTGCTACACTGTTCACAATGCTCTCTATCCCATTACTGTCGATGTCATAAACACGATCAGCTCGGCGTTCGGTCAAATATACCGCATTGTAATTACTAAAAAGAATGGTGTGCAGGCGCTGGTCGAGTTTGCCACTAGGGATTCGGCCGAAAGGGCCAAGGAAGAGCTCGACAACGCCGACATTTACTCGGGCTGCTGTACCCTCAAAATTGACTTTTCAAAAGTAATGAAAATTTATTCAAATTTATTTTTTTTATTTTTTTTTATTTAGATCAACACTTTGAAAGTTGGTCGTAATGATCAAGACCAGTGGGACTACACAAGAGATATGGACAGTCAAAGTAAGTTGTTGCTTTATTTCACTACCGACCCTTTTTTTGTCCGATTTTATGTCTTAAATATGAATTTCTCATTGACCATGATAAAAATATTTTTTTTATCGATAATTAAATTTTTGTATAGAAAAAGATTTGTTTTATTCAATTTTTATATGTGTTATTAAACCACTTATCCCAGAGATGTAATTTAGTTTGTCTTACTGCGTAGTGACTCTAAAAATGGACATTTGAAGAATTAAAACTTTCTCTCTCACTCTAAGACATTTTATTTTCAATGGATTTACTTGAAAATGATGACTGAAGTCGAGCCAGTTTTCATGACTTGTCTTAAAAACAGCAATTAAAAAACTAATTAAATAATTTATTGCTCTCTTATCGTTATATCAATAAATTTGATAAAATATTTAGCTCATATTATTTTTTTCTCTATTAATTAAAAATGATTAATTAAAAGTGAACTTTGAGACTTTATTTAATTTTTTAGAATTAAATTGATTGAATTATATCTAAAATTATTTTTAACTTTTTATGAATATTTTTTACTTTACTCTCATGGATAAGTCTTACATCAAGAACTGTGAGTTAAAGCAAAAATAAATTTAAATTAAAATGACTTTTTTATTAAGAGTCTAAAAGTTGTTCTGCAAAATATATTAGCTAATTTAAATAGTTACAATCAAAAAAAAGTATTTGCATATTTATTAGCTAATATATGTACCAGAACATCTTTTAGGCACATAGTAAAAAAATTATTTTAATTTTAAATTTATTTTTTTGTAATTCAAAATTCCGCTATTAAATAAATCCAGCCTTGGCAAAAATTAAACATTTTCACATGAAACAATTTTTAGTCATTAAATAAGCCACAAAATAAACAAAGAAAGCAAATTTTTGTTTTAATCGATAAAAAATTTTTCATCATATCATATAAGTAAAAAAAACAAAAAAACATCACTTTTTTTCAAAAAAAAAGTTTCCCAATTTCAACTTTCCCATTTCAATGATATGTCATTAAAGCTGACCATGCTTTGAAATTCAAGAAAAATTATTTTTTTCAAACAAAAAGAAATATAAAAAATTACAATCGATTTCAAAATGACATCTTTTTTAAAAAAATTAAAAAAAAATATAAATTTTTTTAATGATATGAAAAATTTTTTTGAAAAATATGTTTAATCAATTAACAATTGAAAAATAACACTGTTGTTCTATGAGTAATGTCAGTCCTGTATCAATTAAAGCAAAAATAAATTGCAAAAAATATCTGCCATTTTAGAAATTTAATAACTTTATTTATTTGTGTTAATTTTAAATATATCTTTTAATTATTAAGTTTGAAATTTAGAATTAATTTAATTAATTTAAAATAAATCCATAGTTCTGAACCTATTTTAAATTAAACTTAAAGATACTTTTAGAAAAGGTGCATTATACTAATTAAAATTCTTTTTTTCTTCAAAAATTTATTTAGTTTTTTGAGGCAATTTTTAAAACTTAATTTATTTGAATAATTTGAACCGTTTTATTTTTGATGTTCGATGAACCCTAATGTTTTCAAAAATTTTTATTGAATGTTCAAAAAATTACATTATCTCATAAAATAAAATATTTTTTTCAAAGTGACGCTCGTTATTTGATTATTGCTTTGAAAAAATTGATAAAACATATCATATTAATTAATATGTGTAAAGTTGTAATAATTTAACAAGACAACATAAAAAAAACATTTTAAAATGATTAATTAATTCGAAATGCCCGAAATTTTAATGAAGCCAATCCTTACTTTTAAAATTCAATAACCAAAATTACTAAGATCTTTGGCAAACATTCAATACAAACAAACATTTATTTTCCTTGATACCTTCTAATCTCTAAAACGAACACATTAAATGTGCTTATTAAAAATAATAGTAAATCGTTTCCATTTATTATAAACATAAGCTCCCTAACTCTAATGATTAAACATAAAATTGACATTTGCAGTACTATTTTATTCTGATAAAAAAACTTTTATCAAATAATTGAACTAAAGCATCTTTAGAGAAATAAAAAATTAAAAAATTTATTAAAAAAATTTGGAAAAAAAAAATGCCAAAATAAAATTGAGATAAATTTTCTATTGAACAGAAACGCCTTTGCTCCAAACACCCAAAGATAACCGATCTCCATATAACCAGCGGCAAACCAATCAGTCCCACAAGTCTTATCAAATGAACAGGTCGAACGGGTCGAATGGTCAAGGCGACCGAAACGGCTACCAGTCTAACAAAAAGGACTCATTGCCGTCACTGATGAACAACTCGCGACACAACAGCGACAACCAATTGATCCTGATGATCAACAATCTATGCACCACCAAGTTCAACTGTGATCGTCTATTTAACTTGCTGTGCTTGTACGGAAATGTTGAAAGGATCAAATTTTTGATCACCAAAGAGGGCTCAGCCATGGCCATGATGAACGCTTCTGATTCAATTCTCAACTTTTTACAATACATAAACAATGTCTACATATTCGGAAGAAAAATTCATATTCACGTGAGCAACCAGAACGAGCTTAAGCCGGCGATTAAACCAGGCGAACTGCCCGATGGAACCCCGAGTTACAAAGACTTTGCCAATTGCCGCAACAATCGCTACTCGACTAATGAGACTGCTTCCAAAAACAAACCTGTTGCTCCTGCCAATGTGCTCCACTGGTTCAATGCACCGCCCGGGTTCTCCGAGCAAGATGTGGCTCAGGTAATTACCAAAATAGAAGAAATAAACATTTAGAAAAATTTTAATTTTTTTTTAATGAAGCTTTTTTTGAACGCTGGTGCCAAAGCTCCCACTAAAGTAAAAGTTTTTCAAAAAAAATGTAAGTTGAAATTTCAAAAAAATATTAAAAAATACAAAATTCTTGCAATACTTCCAACGCAAAGTTGAACGAAAATTAGGATTACTTCACAGCGACTTAAATACTTCATTTGAAAAAAATGGCAAAATAAATTTCTGGAAGAAAATCTTCACAAAAATTTTGAGATTTATTTTGAAGAAAAAATTTTGTTAGCTCAGACAAATAGAGTTCTAAGGTTGCTAATTTTTAAATTCAATGAAAAATTCTTTGAATGAATGCTGAAAACTAAGTTTGCTTGAAAATACTGATCTAAACTAAATTGAAATTATTTTGAAAAAATGTGCCCAGTCGGCACCTTAGCCTTATTTTGCCATTGGACTCGGTCCAGTCCTCACCACAAAGTATTGCATAAAATGTTCAAGACTCTAAATTATACCTTATTAAACAAAAATAGCTGAGAAATCCACAACCGGACTTGCTGAATGGAATAATATTGCTGACTGCACTGAAGCTCTCATACTAACTAATCACACAGATATTGATCATCCATGTAAATATTCTTATTTTTATATTTTTAGAATTTTTAAATTAGACACATTTTGACTTACTTTAAAATATAGCTAGCAAATATCCGTACACATTTAAACTCTGCTACTCTGCTACACCGATACTAGACAGCACAAACGGCAATAGTCAAAGCTATAATAATCTAAATACTAGCAATAATAGCGATTGAGAAGTTAATTGGCAAAACACTGTCAAGCTGAAAAACTTAGAAAATTTTTGTTCAGAAAAAAATATATAAAGCTTTGAATAGCTTTGATGAGACATCAAAAATAGTTTGATTGTTTAATTGAATGTAAAATTAGTAGTTTTAATTATTAAAATAATTATCTTATTTTTTTGATTCTTATTTGAAATAAAATTTTTAAAAAAAAACGATTCACAAAATTTACTATTTTGTTAAAGAATATTTAGTTATGAAAACTAGAAATTGTATCATTATATATACTTTCTCTGTTTTGATGTATTTTTTTTGTCGATGTTAAACACAACAATCTTATTGATTTTTTCTTATTTTTGAATTTAAATAAAATGCTTGAAACAAATTCGCTTCAATTTTATCTAAAATTTGAATTCTTATTTTGAGTGATATTGATTTGAACTCAAAATAGTATCGTTATTCAGCTTTTTTTTTCAGTTTTATCATTTATTTAGAATTGAATTTACATTTGAAAATCAAGAAAAATTTGCATGCTAAAAAACGCTCAGATATTTTTATTGAATTTATAGAAACAATTAAAATTTACTATCAAAGTCAAAATCGTGAAAATTTTATTGCAAAAATATGTTACTTTATTGTTAATTTCGTAAAAAACCGGACCAAAATAATCAACCTTAAAAATTAAAAAATTATTTTTTTAAATAAGACTTTAATTTTTTGTACTTAGAAAATAAATTATTTACTAAACTAATTAAATACTTACATACTTTTTTCATTTTTACTTATAAAAATCAAAAATCAATGACTAATTTTTTATATTTTATTGACAACGATAATCAGAAAAAATAACAAAAGGCACTGAGTATAAATACATAAAAAACAAATGACAAACTAATTAGGGTAAACATTCGTACCACAAAAGCTCAAAAATCTAAAATAAATTAAAAAAACTCACTTTAATTAAATAAGTGCATATTGAAATTAAGAATCATTTGAAAAGTGAATAAGAAAAAAAATTTTGAATAATATAACATAAAATATTAAAAAAAATTAATAAAAAAAAACAACAAAATTCTTTAAATTAATAATTTTACAATTTCACATTTGTTAGAACTGATTTCACTGGCATTTTTAATAATTGATCCGGCCAACTAATTACACAATACTTTAAGTAACAATAAAGAATAATCTTTCTTAAATAAAAAAACTATTTTTTATTATGACATCAATAAATTGTATTCTTTTCTTTTTTTAACTTTCTAAATAAAAGTTTTAATTAAAGTTTCAAAATTTAGAAAAAAAATATCTAATATTTATATTAGTTTTTAATTTTAACTTATTTTTATTTCAATTTCTGTAAATTTATTTTTCACAAAATTGTGAATTTTGGAACAAAGATCATAAAATGAAATAACTTTTTAACTATAAGTCTAAAAATTGTTCTGCTAAATATTTCAGCAGCAAATTAAGTCCTTGCAAATATTCTGCAAAACACTAAATCTATTAGAAAATTATTAAAATTAAATAGCAGAATAATTTTTAAAATTTTTCAAAGATAATATCTAATTGTAAAAAAAAAGAATTGAACTTATTTTTTTCGGAAAGATGGAGGAATAAGCAGCTTTTAGCAATTTGAATTTTATGATCAAATTTTGGTGCTCAAATAAAATTTTTTTTATTTTTTTATTATTCAAGGTTAATCAACAGGCTAGTGCCCATGCCTCATGAGACTGATTAACACTTCATTTATTTAATTAATTATTAATAAAAAAAAAATACATATATTAAAAATATTAAAAAAAAATTTATGAAAATTGAATAGAGTTATTGATTTAATAGTTATTTGAAAAAATTTAACAATAAGCTATTTAAGTTAAACAATTCAAATTTAGAAACAAAATCTGTGTAAATTAAATTTATATTATTGAAAATTGATAGCTTAAACGTTGAAAACTTCAACATTGATCTCTTGATCACAAAGCAATTTATTAATCTTGAATAAAAATGTTCAAATGTTTTTTCTCCACTTTTTGATTTGGCCATTGGTTCAATAAGGTTATTACTGTTCCTTAAAATATAATTCAAATTTTTTGAGTCATTTTTCTTTAATTTTTCTTTAAGAATTAGCGGAGCATTGAAATAAAGTAGACATTTATAAGAAAAAGTTAGCATCCTTTCAAAAATTCGATGTTGAAATGAATAAAGACCATACTTTTCTAAAGCGTTATTTATTTCATTAAAGCTGTTTGCTTCTAGCTTAAGATTTAAAAGTTTTATGATAGAGATATAATAACTTTTAGCTAATTTATTTATTGCTTCTTTTGAAAAATAGCATAAAAGCGTAGAGCAATAGTCAAAATACTGGAGGATAAAAGTCTTAAAAACTGTATCTTTACTGAAGTAGCAAGATAGAAAATTCTCTTGATAGAAAATAATTTCCTATTAACTTGAATTGATAAATTAGATACAAATTTGGTAAAATAAAGATTTTGATCAATTATGAAGCCTAATAAGCAGATTTCCTTTACAACCAATATGTCTTCATTACCTACTCTAATCTTATCTGGATATAATTTTTTCCTATTTTCAAAAATCATGCAAAAAGTTTTTGACCAGTTTATATCAATTCTGTTAAAAATACACCATTCATTTAAATTTTTTGTTGTAACATTTAATTTTATCAAAGAAGTTTCAAGGTCTTTTTCAGAGATACTTATTGTTGTATCATCTGCAAACATTTTAATACTTAAATTTTTAAATAAAAATGGTAAATCATTGACAAAAATAAGAAATAGCAGTGGACCCAGGACAGATCCTTGCGGGACACCTAATTTTAATTTTACTGGATTAGACTTTTCACAACCAATTCTAACTATCTGAGATCTATTTTCAAAATAGTTTGAAAGAAGACCCAAAGAAGAATTATCAAAACCATAGTGAAAAAGTTTTAAAAGTAATAAATTTGAATCAATTACATCAAATGCTTTCCTAAAGTCAATAAACAAAGAAACAGTTGTTAGTTTATTTTCTTTAGCTTTATTTATTTCACTGATATACTAATGGATTACTGTTTGACAAGAATGTCCGTTTCTAAAACCATGTTGTCCTTTGAATAAAATCTTATTCGATTCAAAATAATAAGATATCTGTTTTGCTAAAAGTTTTTCAAAGATTTTTGCTATTGGTGATAGGATTGATATCCCCCGATAATTGTTTATATCTGACCTGTCACCTTTATTTTTAAATAAAGGATTAACAATGGCAATTTTCCAGTCTTCCGGAATATTTTTAAATAATAAACAATTATTAAAGAGCTCATATAATAATGGAACAAAGAATTCGTTAAGATTTTGGATAATCTTGGTCTGAATTCCAATATAAGTAGATAACAAAACAACATCACTTTTTTTCAAAAAAAAACTTTCCCATTTCAATGATATGTCATTAAATCTGACCATGCTTTGAAATTCAAGAAAAATTATTTTTTTCAAACAAAAAGAAATATAAAAAATTACAATCGATTTCAAAATGACATCTTTTTTAAAAAAATTAAAAAAATATAAATTTTTTTAATGATATGAAAAATTTTTTTGAAAAATATGTTTAATCAATTAACAATTGAAAAACACTGTTGTTCTATGAGTAATGTCAGTCCTGTATCAATTAAAGCAAAAATAAATTGCAAAAAATATCTGCCATTTTAGAAATTTAATAACTTTTTTAAAATTTAAAATAATAAGTTTGAAATTTAGAATTAATTTAATTAATTTAAAATAAATCCATAGTTCTGAACTTATTTTAAAATTAAACTTAAAGATACTTTTAGAAAAGGTGCATTATACTAATTAAAATTCTTTTTTTCTTCAAAAATTTATTTAGTTTTTTGAGGCAATTTTTAAAACTTAATTTATTTGAATAATTTGAACCGTTTTATTTTTGATGTTCGATGAACCCTAATGTTTTCAAAATTTTTTTATTGAATGTTCAAAAAATTACATTATCTCATAAAATAAAATATTTTTTTCAAAGTGACGCTCGTTATTTGATTATTGCTTTGAAAAAGTTGATAAAACATATCATATTAATTAATATGTGTATAGTTGTAATAATTTAACAAGACAACATAAAAAAAACATTTTAAAATGATTAATTAATTCGAAATGCCCGAAATTTTAATGAAGCCAATCCTTACTTTTAAAATATGATTATTTAAAATATGATTATTTCTTAATAGATCAATGCATAGATAAAATTTTGGATTTAAAATTCTATTTAAATAAAAAAGTAAACTCGGAAATATCAGAATGCACTTTGGAGATCGCATCCCATCGAAACGATGTTAATAATTAATCCAATAAGTTCGTTTTCAAAAACACATACCGCTACCAGAACTCAAGTTCCAAATTCGAATAGGATATGGTATGACAATACACAAATCCCAGGGACAGACACTTAAAAAGGCCATTGTAGATCTTGGAAAATCTGAAAGATCACTAGGCTTAACGTTTGTCACATTATCGCGTTTAAAAAATATAAATGACTTTTTAATTGTTCCTTTTCCTTTCGATAGGCTTACTAAAATTAAAGAAAATATAAATTTAATTCCAAGACAAACAAAAGAATTAAGATTAAATCAGTTAAAAGATACAACATTATCAAAATTTAAAAATTTACTGCCTAATTAATAACATTATATGATTAAAATGTTTATCAATAGTTTTTTTCTACTTTTATTTGATATTTTATAATATTATTTCATTTACAATTTGAAAATTAAATATATTTAAATTTAACTTCCTCTACCCTTTTTGAACTAAGCCCATCAGTGTTTCAACACATTTGTTATACAATAACGGCCGTTACTCGCATATATAAAGCTCTGCTTCCTGTTTCTTATATGGATAAACTTGATAAAGATATTGTTAACTCAAATTATTTTAAAGCTTTAAAAGATTTAAAAAAGCTACATTTTTGAAATTAAACCCTCATTTCATGCGCCTAACACACAATAACTTATTTATTTATTAATACTATTATAAAATTAATTGATTAAAAAACATAGTTAATTAATTTTTCGTTGTCCATAATTTGCAGCACACTCTCGTGATTGTTTTATTTTTTACCTCAGGTTTAAATTAAAATAATTATATATTTGTAAATCAGTAACGAGGATAGACTCCTTCAGATTTTAAAAATTAAACAAATTAATTTTATAAAAAAAAGAGCCGAAAGATAAATTTAATTAAAAAGACAAATAAAAATTTTATAATTTTTGTTTTTATTTAAAAAATAATAAGCAAGCTATGAAAGAAGAGAGCTTAACTTTTTTCAAAGAAAAAAAATAATTGTAGCCTTTTTTTTCTTATTTTTTGAAAAATTAACCAAAATCAATAGATTCCTTTAGATAACGTTGGTTAAAGTAAACATAAAAATTTTGAAAATAAAGTACAAAAAAGAATAAATTAGTAAATTACTGAAAAAGCGATAGCAAGTTTTTTTTATTAATTTTAATGAAAAAAAAATAAAGCAATAAGATTGAAAATCAGAGGGATAATCCCTCTTCATTTAAAAATTCACTGAATTCATGACTTTTGTGCCAGAATTTTTGAACGCTAATACGATCAATGCATCTTGATCTAATAAAGTCGAAACAAAGGTTTTCATCGAAAGTTATGTCTAGAAATAATGGCTTTTATTCATACGGTATATTTTTTCCAAAAAGTTAGAGATTGGTTGTTACCTGGATTTCCGGAGAAAATGGTATGACTACACTTTTCAGGGGCCATTTTCATTTTCCATTTTACAAGCCCAACTTCATTCTTTTTCAAAAAGCAATTAATTGATGCGACAATTTATTTTATTTTACTTTGATGCTAAGCTTAAATAATTAAAAATCCTGTTTAGAAAGAATATGGGGCGATATCAGAGTTGGTCAAAAGTCAAACTTTAAAGTCAGAATCGTGGAATTATTTTAGAGTCAAAGTAAAAGTCAGACTTTGACTTGAGTCCACTCAAGTCTTGTACTTATATTATTTTATTAGGCTCTGCTCCATTTTGTACTTTCTGTACTAAATTTAATATTTTTTAAATTTTTTTAATACCAATCAGTTCAAAATTTGGTTAATAAGTTTTTTTTTTTAAAAGTCAGCATTCTAATAATCTTTCCAAAATAATTAAAATGAACAATAAGTCTTAATACATGTCGTATAGAATAAGCAAAATTAATTTATTTAGCTAAAATTAAATAAAAAAAGCAATTTTACTAGAATAGGAAAACTGATTATTATTTAACTTTAATCAAAGATTAGTTTAACTTAATTTAATATAATTTTATGTACTTAACTTAAATCGAAATGAAACAAATAAAACTTACAAATTTCAAAATTATTCTTTTATTTTCTTTTTGAAAAATGTCCGAATATAATCACAAAGAGGCCTTTTACGAATTGATTAAAAAACAATTTCCTAATTCAAGAAAAGTTTATTCGAAGGCTGAGGTTCAAGATAAAATCGATACAATTTTAAGAGAAAAGCTAAATCCGAACACTAAAGATCCAAAAACTTATTACTTAATGTCACGATTCAAAGTAATGGAAATCGGTGGAACAAATATAATCGTCTAATCGTGTTCGAAAAAGACGAAAATTCAATAAAATATGTTTGTTCTTTTGAATCAATGTTTGATGACATTGATTTTCATCACAAAATTGTAGGTCATGGTGGGATGAATAAAACGTCAAAAAAATAAAAAAACGGTTTGATAACATTAGCGATAAATTTGTTAAAATCTATATCGAGTTGTGTGTTGGCTGCCAGCAAAAGAACACCAAAGCTGGCAGTAAAAAAGTAGTTGTTCAACCAATCGTGTCATCAAGCTTTATGCAAAGAGGACAATTAGATTTAATTGATTATCAACCAATGGCCGATGGCGTCTAAAAATGGACAATGCACTATCAGGATCATCACAACAAATTGTCCTTTCTGTGTCCACTTTCTTCGAAAGAGGCTAGAGAAGTAGCGATTAGATTAATTGAGATTTTTACTCTTATTGGCGCGCCATCTGTTCTCCAGATGGACAACGGAAGAGAATTTGTAGCCAGAGTGATTAAAGAGTTAAAAAAAATATGGAAAGAAATGGTGATTGTACACGGTAGGCCTAGGCATCCGCAATCTCAGGGCTCAGTTGAGCGGGCTAATGCGGATATTAAAAATATGTTATCGTTATGGATGAAAGACAACAAATCAACAAATTGGTCATTAGGGTTAAAATTTTTTCAAATGGCTAAAAACAATTCATATCACCGTATTATTAAATGTACCCCATACTTTGCAACATTTGGCAAAGAAATGAATTATGGAGCGGGAATTTCATCCATTCCAAAAGATTTACTTACTCATATCAATACTGAGGAAGAATTAGAACAAGTAATTTTTTCTCAATTTTTATTTTTATGTTAATTGCTTAATTAATTATAATTGAATTTTTCTAAGTTATTGAAAAATAATACTGTAAACAATTCACCTGAACATTTACAGGTATAATTGATAACAAAAATTTTATCTTAATTTTATTTTCTATCTGTTAATTAAATAGAATATTGAAGAAATAGAAGATTTGTTGATAAATCCAACAACTAGTCAAGCAGTTAATGTAGATGATAATGAGCACGATGAGGATTTTATTGAGGATGAGAACGATTATGACGAAGAAATTGAAGATAGTGTTAATGAGAATGAAATAGAGGAAATGATTGAAGAAGTTATTGATGATAAAATATTGAAAAATGTTTCTGAAGAAATCATTAGTAGTTTGTTGGATTCTGTAATTAGTGAATTTTCTTTTCAAGCTAAAAGAGGTAGAAAGAGAAGAATTGAATTAGATAAAGAGAATGATGAAATTTTGCCTATTAGCACCTCTAAGCATCCTTGTTTTCAGTCAAATTCCATCAAAATTCAAGACATTCAAAACGACTGTCATGAAAATCTAAAAAATGCTGCCGATCTGATGGCGAAACAGCATATTCACAAGTTAGGTGAAGCTAAGATAGGTGATACTGTTTAAGTAACAGTACCAGATGTGGACCCTGGTCCAGCTGATCCTGTTAATATTCTTGCATATGTTACAAAAATTAATAATCATCAATTATATCAACTTGCCACTCAGCATGGTATTATACGTGGGTGGCATGCAAGAAATTCGTTTCAAATTTGTAAACAAAAACTTATTAAATTTGAATCCATAGATTTAAGCAGTGAAAAAACTTTAAGAGAGATTAATGGCCTTCAACTCATTTCTGGTGGCCAAGGATTCATGAAATGTAACTGTGTTGGTAAATGTCAGAAAAACTGTACTTTTAGAAAAAATGGTGTTTATTGCAATTCAAAATGCCATAGAAATAAAATTAGCAATGAATGTGTAAATAAAAAATAAAGTTTGTTTTTGAATTGTTATTTAATAAAACATTTTATGATTGTAAAATTTTTTTTTAATAAATCTATTTTTCTTAATTCATTTTAATTTAACTTAAAAAATATAATTTAGCTAAATAAAAAGGTAGAATTGATTATTTTACTTAAATTAGAACATTGGTTATTTTTTTACTTAAATGATTGTAATTTTAGCTAAATAATTAATTTTGCTTATTCTATACGACATACACATTTAAAAGAAAGCAAACATATCCTACTGATTTAATTGATTTCAGTTTTCTTTTCAAAAAAATAAAAAAATATTTGGGCATTGTGAATTTTCTTTCAAAAATTCCAATACAAAAATAAAATATCAAGCTGGGTGAATTTTGTTTTTTTTTTAAATTAATTTCTATCTGGTGGAACATTATTTGTTTCATCATACTACAAAATTTTGAATATTCTTGTTGATTATTGATATAATTGATAGTTTATTTTTCAAATGACCATGATCATTCGCGATGCATTTTTTCAATATGAATCCAATGATATATTTAATTGATAATAGAAGAATAAATATTCTTAGAATTGATATGACCTAGTGTAAATTCTTAAATTCAAAATTTTCTTCAAATAATTTATTTTTATAAAAAAAAGTGGATGATAATTCTGTAAAGTTGCCATCAAATTGGATATCAATAAACTCAGTCTTTTAACGATTTTTATCTTGAAGATCTAAATCAAGATTCTTCCGAAAATCAAAGTGTTAGTAATTAATTTATATCCAAATTACAAAATAATTCAGTAAGAATATCGAAAGTAATTTTACAACAAATTTTGCATATTTTTTTTTAATTTAAAAGAATATTTATAAGATTCAAAGAGATTCAAAGATCCAAATTTTCGCTAATTTTCGCACTGCAAATGAAAGTTTTTTTTTAATTAAGGATTAAATGAAATTGAAAAAATTTTATTTCAAAATTATTTAAACTTAATAAAAAATTTCTTGCATAACAATTTAATTTATGACAATAAATATTTAATATTTTTCAAATAATTGCCAATTAACTCATAAAAAAACTAAATTATTTAAAATAGCTATGTTTTTTGAATTTTTTTAATCACATTATAAAAATCTTCTTTTAGATTTTTATTCAGCAGCAATTTTTAGAACGACTTAAATCTCATGTAGTATTGTTTATTTGAAGATCATCATTTGAGTCTGTATTTTCCATTTTTTCCAAGCAAATATCTTGACCATCAAGCCAACTAAAAATTTATTTGAATGCAAAAATTCAATTAATTTAAATTAAATTAAATTTACTTGTTTTGAACGAGCTGTTGATTTGCTTCTTGATTTACTTCTTTACTGAGAGTAGACTTTTGTATCCTTGGCAAAAAAAGGGTTGACCAAGCAGAAAGAAAACAACAAATGCCAAAAATCAAAAAAGGCAATTGTTTGGAATAAATGTCACCGAGTGCGATTATAAATGGTGCTATAACTGAGCCAGTACGTGCCATAATAGAACACTTGCTTAAATAACTTTTCCGATTGCTTTCCGGGAAATATTCATTGGAATACAGTCTTATAATGGCGTAAGAACAAGCGATAGAAAATTTGGCTATCATGGCACTGCTTACAATCAACAACAAACTCTCTTTTAAAAAAACATAAAAACATTTTCTTATTTTTGTTTAAAATTTTTTTATTTACTCGAATAATAAATAGTGGTACAAAAAATACCTGAGATTGTCATAAAGATAAAATAGAAAGTTCGCCTGAAATTTCGCCTAAGAAGCCTAAATGTGAACAAACTGCTTACTATTTCGATAAAGGCTGACAGAGCAAATGACTCATAGGGACTAATGCCGAGATCGTTTGATCTGAGCCCGAGACCGTGAAATATAAAATTATTAACTATCCTTATTTAAAAATTTTTATCAAAATTTTACTCTTTACTTTAAATGGAATAAATTTACCAATTTAAACCAATTATAAAAATAAATAGATAGTTGGACTTGGTCAAACTAAACTGGGATGTATTGGATTGCTTGCGCTCATGATTCTCTTTGGTGATAAACGACTTCCACAAAGCTTGGTCAAATTTTGTGTCGTTGGATTGAGCTATTTTCTTTAGAAGTCTCTCTAGATTGCCATAATCCTTTTTTTTGCTCAAATACTGCAATGACTCATCGCTAAGGCTAAAAAAAAATCAACTTTTGCATCTAAACTCTATCCTAATTTACCAGACAAAGAGAAAAAAAGGCAAACATGTGACCAGAATGATGCGACTAAGCTGCTGCCATTCTCTCAAAAAATAAGCGGACACAACTAGTACTAGCTGACCAATGGCGAACACAAATTCAAACACCAAAGCACAATATTTTCTATTTGATTTATCAATAAACTCCATGGTCAACAGGTAACTATTGATAGAAATTCCATGAGAGCCAACAGCTATCAAAAACCTGCTCGCCAACAACACCAGGTAGTCGATTCTTTTATATGAACTGAAACTAAGGGTCGACTCGCCTAAAACCAAAAGCACCAAGCTCAACCACACCGCTAGTCTTTGTCCATGTTTTTTTCCAATTTGACCTATGACTATTGATCCCATTAGAACTCCGGCATAATAAATCGATTGCATAAACGAGCGCCATATTGCTCTATCGCAAACTAAATTAAACTTTTTTTTTTCAAAATAAAATTTTATTTTTCTTTAAATTATAGTTTATTTTTATTTATAATTAAAAAAATAAATGAGAAAATTTACCTGTTCGGTGAGTGTTTTTTTATAATAGGTTTTGTCATATATCCAGTGTGAGCAAAATCTTTGGTGATGATTTAGCGAACTGTTCAGCGAATTGTTTGTGAATACCTGACCACATTTTTCACGATAGGGCTGTGAATTGTAGTAAGAATAACCATTGAATGTCAGACTTGAATTGTACTCGTAATCACCACAACTAGCAAAATAAATCGGAATTTTTGTATCAAAATGTCAATGACACTTACCTGTATTTCGGACTAGCGGCAATAAATGAATGGATGTAGCTGGCGATAGGAGGCAGTAAGCCTGATAAACAGAGAAGAATGAACCTGAATTTTTGGTACTTGCCAAACCCGTTCAGGTTTTCGAGCATTTCCTCTACTTTAGTCATGTCTTATTTAATTCATATTACACACTAGGCGGTAAAGTTTACTCACTTTTTTAATTATTTTTTCCTAAATAAAACAAAATCAATACAGTTTGAATGAAAAAAAACATTATTTAAAATGGTTAAATCGATTCTTGGTCACAGAATTATGTCAAAAATTATTTCATAATTTATAAGGTAAGGCGCTTTAAAGCTGTAAAATTAAGATTTTTTCTTATTTGATGCCAAAATCGTTTAAAGATCAAACAACAATTTGAAAATTTCAACAAAAAAAAGACTGTATTTCCTGTTTTCCCAATACCCTGAAGGTTATTTGATACTAATAAGAAAGTGTATCAAAGTTAATTTTTGAATAGGAAATTATTCGATGGTCAAAATTTATATTCTTTTATTTTTCCCTTTTCTACATCAAAAACTAATTGCTAAATTTAATTTTTTAAATAAATAATTCAATTTTATTTGATATACAATTATTTCGTCCTTGTTTTATTTTTAAAATTTTTTTTCTTACTCATTATATATACATTTTAAAGATATTAATCAAATGAAATTTTTGCGTCAACAAATACATTTAAATCAGATGAGACCCATCTAACAGAAATTATAAAAAATTATTTAATTTTTTTTTATTATTAAATTAAAATTATGCTCAAATAAATGTTCTAAAATTTTACTAATTTGATCAAATAAAAATGAACTAAATGATGTCTTTTTTGTTGTAGATTCATTAGCATCAATTGCTACCCAGTGAATTTAGTGGATCCATTTTCAGAATTTGAAATTGTTTTTTAGTTTCTATTTTTGAATAAATTAAAAGCAAGAGATTAAATTTTTTGAATAGTTTAAATTTATTATTCCGAAGATTAAAATTTAAAATTCAACAGTAATTTATCTAGATTCAATTCAACCAAAATTTAAATATTCATTTTCGTCATTGATTTCAGAGTTTATCATCACAAAAAAACACCTACCATTTTTGTCTAAAATGCATCTTTCAACAATTTTAAAATTCATTCAATTTTATTTTTTCTTTACATCTAAAAAATCAAGATCAATAACATTTTTAATAATCAATTATTTTTGATGTTGTCTTCCAAATGTTTAAAACATGCTGAATAGAATTAAATTAAATATTCTAAAATTTTTTATTTATTCAAACAAAAAAAAAATTTAATTTCATTTTTAAAGTGCTTTATTCGAACTTTGAAAAAGAAAAAAAAGCAATTTATTTGTTTCCTTTATTGAGGTGCTTTATTTTTCAATTAACAAATTGATTGAATTCTAATTTTATGGCTTTGTTCAAGTCATCGGGTTCGAGTGTAGAAAATTCCGTTTAAAAACAACCGGATTCATTCATTTTTTTCGATATATCAAAAATCAATTATTTAAATAACTTTTTTATTTTTTTTCTTAAAATCGATAAAAAAATTATTAAAAATAAAAAACACATGGCATGAGAAATGCATATATTTGATATAACTTTGTTATTTCTCTTTAATCAAACACCTTAAATTAAGGGAATAATTTTATCATTAAGTGTTTTTAAAGGGAAGTAAATTTTAAACTAGAAATCAAATTGTCATTTAAATTTAAAGGATTATAAATCAAAATGTTGACAAAATGAGCATTTAGAATCTTATCGTCTATTTGTGAATGCACTTTGGTTTATAGTATTGATTTTTTCTAATCTTAATTTCTTTAGAATTTATAATTTAGAATTAAATGATCTTGTCAAAGCTAAAAAAAGAGCTGCAATTCACCATAGACCCGCAAGTCTGGAATCACTCTTTTCCAACAGAGCCCGACTCGGCCTACAACATTCACCAACATGGTAACACAAAACGCTTCTCTCTCTCTTTCTATCCGAGGCTTTTTATCTCATTTCCTCAAATTTATCAAATTATTGATTTAGCAATAAAAAAGAAAAAAGTTTATTTTTTGATCATTTATTTTCAGCAAATTATTTCCTCTCTTTTTTAATAGACTAGTGTACTTATTAAATAATCATGTTTTTGAAGAATTATTCGCTTTTTTTTTTCTATTTTTTTTAATTTATTGCATCATTTAATATTTTTTCCAACTGAACAATTTAAACTAATAATTTTCTTGAAAAGCAGTCGGGGTGCTAGTCTAATTAGAGGAATTATGCGCATTACAAAAAGGTCTTTCACATTTATATTAAATCCGGCATATGCTCAACACAAAAGTTATTAAAAATAAATAAATAAATAAACACTTCAGATCAAAAGCCTTGAATACTTAAAAAAATTATTAACATTTTAGATTAAGAATTTTGTGCATAGGATACCGCGATGTTGCTTTAATATTGGGAATAGCTGCGCTGTTGGCAAGCTGTGTTCTATTGGCATGTTTTATTAGGCAAGCAAGGCCCCCGCAAAATCGAAGGACCCCACACAAACCATTCAAACTGGATTCCAAGTCAATATCGCTGAATTCGACTAGATCGAATCAAGTTAGTAAACTCCACTGTTTAATTTTTTTATTTTGACAAGCTTCCTCTTACTCGGGTTGTGCAATTTTTGTCTTTTTCTATTTCAAAAATTTATCTTATTATTCTCTCTCTCTCTCTTTATCGATTTAAAATAGATAAATTTCTCAGTCAATTTTGACAGCTAGTTTATCATGGCCAATGTACTGAAGGTAATTGAATTTTTGTTCTACTGGGAGGCGCCTTTTGGAGCTGAGTATCAAACAAAGCCTTGGAAAAGATAGCTGCTAGTCAAGAGAGATTAGAAGAGTCAGTTTTATTTTTGATTAGTTGCGGGGTCTCGGGGCTCACATTAAGAATGCTCGAGATCCAAGTGTTTGGAGCAAAATTTTAATTAAAAAGTCAAAAACGAAAAAAAAGTTATCTTTTATTAATGAAAAGAATCTCATCCGAGTGAAATTTTATACTATTTAAACAAATTGAATAATTTCCTCTCGTTGAATAAACTAAATGGAATACTTAGAATGCTAATTGGAAAGAAATCTTTGAAGAATTTCTCGAATTCTTGTTAAATATTGATAAAATAGTTGTTTAGAGCATAGGGCCCTTGGGTTTCGGGCTAAATTGAGATTCGTTGGCGTTTGATTGATCAAATGCCACAATAGTTTATTTTTGTTTCATTTGGAATTTCACAATTAGGCTGACCAGATTATCATTCAGTGTGCCAAATCTTTCATTTGAAATTATAAATTCTAATTAAGCTATTGAGAAATCTTGCCGAGATGGCATCCCAGTATTATTCCAGTCACGCGACAAAAAAATTTAAAAATTTATTAAATTATTAATAATTATCAGTAAGAAAGTTGATTGAATGACATAAAAGCGCCCTAAAATCCAAGAAGCTATTTCCGATTGGGAACAAAGATAATTTAAGCTAATTTAAATTTTTTCCAATTTTTTTTGTATAACTTTTTTTAATTGTAGCTTAGCGAAATCAATTTTTGTTTATTTAGCATTTATTTGGCTTTTAATCAAAAACCTTTTTCCGATTTTGACTTTCATTTGTAATCTTACATCTATTTTACTTGTCCAAAAAGAAAAAATTATATTGATTTTTTCAATATGATATTATGATTTCGAAAAAAAATGTTAATCTATTTTTTACCCTTTAAAAATTTGCCTTCTCAAGGCTAGAATTGAAAAATCTGAGGCCCAATTTTTCTAAGGATTTGCTTCTTTGTACGGCTTTAGGTGAAACGAAAGCAATTTTTAAACCTGCCAAGTCTAGTTTATGCCTAGAAAGTTCGACCTTTTAATCGAAAAATTAATTTCGTATCAAAAACTATTTAATTATGTTTTTCAGAAAGATATTTTCGGATAAATTGAGATTTTTATCAGTCATAAAATGATGCTGATTTTGCATGTTACATTTAAAGTTAAATGTTAAACTTTAAATTGATAAAAATTGGTTTGATTTATTACATTTGTAAATTTGGCCCTAAATCGGCTCTAGCATTTATAATTAATAGTCTAAATGATTAATAGATTAGATAATTTATTTTTAAATCCAGTTCGATAAAACTGATTTATTGATCATTTCAAATTATTTTACAATGAAAAAAGAGACCTGTTTGTGGGTGCTATTTTTTATATTTTAAGATTTTTTTTATGAGCTTTGAATCAAAAAAGAAAATTACTTATTGAAGTCATGGTTTTACCCCTTATCTTCCTTTTTACCCCGCAAAATTAGACAAATATTCCAGTTTTATTTATTTAAATTGTAGTCCGAAAAATTTGACTAAAAAATGATACTTAAAATAAATAGAAAAGAAAAATTTCGGCATTAATTTTAAGAAAATATAGAAAGAAGATCACGAAAATTTTTAATGACTTAATTATTAATTAATTAAAAATTTCCCATCTCAGGTCCATTTTATTGATATTTCTTCAAGTAAACAAAATTCCAATATTTGTTCAAACCTGATGTATTTAATAAAATTTTTTTAGATATGTTGATCCTTAGAGATGGGGTCTTTAATTTCCGACCTTTTCTATGAGGATGACGGGCCAAACATGTCTTCTTTGCAATTTCAAAAATTTTGATTAAGGGCTGGAGGTCGAAAAACTGATATTTATATAGTACCGTAGTTATGAACACGCAGAACCAAACTTATTTTTTTCATTATAAATTATTTATTAGTTATATTAAAAAAAATAGATTTTAAAATATAGGTAGATATAAAATTTTAATTAATTTTGTCAAAATTTTCCCGAATTCTTTTTTATGATTTTGTTATTTCAGACAAATAAACAGATAAGTTTTTTTTTTAATTCAGTTAAAAATTTTCAATTGAAAAATAACTTAATGATGATTATTTGCCAATTCTTCGATTTTTGATAAACTTTTGGCTTAGATCAAATTTTTACACAGCTCTGTTTTAGATTAGCAAAAATTGTTTTTAAAAGATAGATTTTTGATCTAAAATAGAAAATAAATTCGTGGTCATTAACAAATATTTTAGAAATGCCAAAATAAATTCTCTAGTTCATTTAGTATGCTGATGAACAATGGTTAAATTAAAATTAGCCAGAGCTATTTAAACTTAACCAGCATTGCATAAAACTAATTAACTAAAAGCCCTAAGACTTGGGATCCCTCGATGCTAAATTTAAATCCTATTTAGATAAACAACCTTAAAATATTGATTAAGCCATTTAATTAACTATTAATAGCTTTTTTGTTCTCTAAGGGCCGCATATCACATTTCAGTTAGTTAGCGCCGTCATCTTCATACCAAAATAGGAGTATTTTGTTATTTCTTCTCAGAGAATACAAAACTTTTATTTTCATTTTAAAGTTATTCTAAACCAACTTCTTAAATTAAATTCTAAAAGATCATGCTCAAAAAAATTTGTTTGTTTTTTTAATCTAAGAGGATTATAGACTTTTAGAAGATAATTAAGAGAATATTTATTTTTTTAACTTGAAATTGAATGATGAGGTAAAAAGATGAAAAAAAATATCTGGAGATTCAATAATTTTATAACTAAGAATAAATAATTTCATGTTGATATTTTTGTAATTTTATTAATTTAAAATAACCTCCTTTGCCTCTAAGGTTTATTCATCTTTATGAAATCATCAATATTATCAAATATTTTTATTTAAAAAAAGTTGTCTTTTATTTAGCATGTTTTGTTCTTTTGTCATGGAATTTTTCAAAAGATTTAATAATTCGATAAATAAAGTTAAAGTCTTTTAAAGACACGTATTGTAAAATAGATTAATAATTGTCGAGTTTAATCTTCGTGCTTCAAACAAGTGTCTTTCCCTAAATAAAGCCAATTTCAGGACGCCTAATTGCAGGAAGAATGGTTGTGTCAATGAGTTACAGTAAATGTGTTTCTTCTCTTGGAAGCTGAATAGTTATTTTAAATATTAGAATTATTAATTTATTTAATAAGGTCTAAATCGGTCATTGATTAAAAATTAAGAACTAATGTTAAATAAAAATTGGTCTTGTAACATGATAAAATTCAATTTGTTCTTTAATCAATTATTTCAACTCATTTTAGAGCTAATTTTATATTTAATCTTAACAGTCTTAACCACCAATTTATTTTTATTTTCCTTAAATGTTTAAATTATTAAATTCTTAAATGCAAAAGATACAAGCAAATTAAAAAATTAAATAAAAAATAATTCTATTACATCTATTTCTAGTTTGATTAATTTTTTTTTTTTCCTTTTTTTTTTTTTTGAAGATAATTTTTATTTTTCGTGTGAGAGGAGAAATATTTAACAAATAAATGAATTTAATACTTTATAACCTGGTAAAAGATTTTAATAATTTTGTATATTTGAATATTTTTGGGAATGCAAGGTTCAAGACTCATGAGAGATGCATCTGTTGAGGTATTTTTGGTTAAAATACCTCAACAACGGTTTGGAATTTTAGTTAAATTATTAAAATCAAATTTAACTTTTTAAAAAATTTACAAAATTATTAATTTACAAATATTAATGTCCTTTTTAAAAAAAAATATAATTTTGTTGATTAATTAATGAAACTTTTATATTATTCTTGGTTTATTCTATTGAGATCCTTTTTTTAAAAAGTGTTTTTATCTAAAAGAATTTTTAATAAGAATTTTATAGCAAAATAAGAAAGCCTTTTAAAAATCTGCTCAACTTCTTCGAGTGTGCTTGTTAATCTTTAAAATACAGAATCTCTTTATCCTTTTTTAGAGAAGCCTTTAATGATAATCATTAATACTATTATTGTTAAAGCCCAGAAGCGGTCTAAATAAATAAATTGTTAATAAATTAAGTCTCTTTTATTTATCACAAGTACTACACTTGTTCAATTAAAATAAAGTCAAGACTTTAAGTGAAAGCAAAAATCAATTAATATATAGCGGAAGTAGCCATTGGCGATTCTTTTTCTTAAATGGATGCTTAAACCATATTTTTTTTGATTTATTAAACTAAGAAAACAAATTAGTATTTTAATTAATTCAAAATTTTTAGCACAATATAAAATTGTCACACTTATTATTTATCAGGTGACACAAACAAATAGATAAAATATTTTTAACTTTATTGTAGGTAAAAATAATTTTACTAAATCCTTTCGTATCTGTATCTATCATTGATTTAAAATAAAAGTTAAATTAAAAAAATGTTTCAAAACAAACTATTCAATATTTTAAATATTTTTTTAAGCTCAAAATTGATATTAAATTTGATGTTTTATTTTAGTCAATAATATGATCTAACGAGTGTTCCCATGATTATCTTGTCAGATTGGGATGAATTCTAAATTTTCATTATTAAATCAAATCTGATCAAACAAGCTAGATACTTAAAAGACTTGATTATGTTAACAGAAGCTTAGAATTTTGTATTTTTTGTTTTGTGTTTTTGGAATAATAATATTTAAAAAATAATGAAAATTATTAAATTAATGAAAGTTAAAGTTAGGTTTTTTCCAATAAATTTATTTCATATTATCAGACCTTTTTAAATCATTTAAACTTTAAAAAAAAATATTTGAATTTTAAGCTGCAAAAGTAAAAATAAAGAGAAAAACATACGATTAGACATTTTTTGGATTATTTTATTACGTGAAAACTAATGTTCCATTCAATTTTTTTCTAAGTGAAAAATAGATAATCCAAATTTCTAATGAACTTAAAAAATAGCACAATTTCTTTATATTAATTTGCGAGATTTTTATAAGAATTTAATTAAAAAATTCTGATTAAAAGATTATGTTCTTAAATTAAAATCATGTTTAGTAATAAAATTATGAGACTTGTTCTTAAAAAAAGAAAAATTTGTTTAAAAAAATTCTGGTTTTTAATAAGTTCATTAGCAATTCGACTAATTTATTTCAATTTTACTTGAAAAATAACGAAAAAGCCTAATTTAGTCAAATGGTACTTTGATTTTATACGAAAATAATTTTTTTTCAAGTAATCACTAAAGATAAGTGATTTTTAATTTTTTTAAAACTTAAGATCAAAATATTTTATTTTGGGGAAAATTTATTTTTAATCCTGAGTACAGTTGTCGGCAGCCAAAATAACAGAATTGAATAAGTTAATAATTGCCACGGAATAATTAATAAAACAAAATTAATTCTTCTATCTAAAAACCTTTCGTTTTCAGAATTTTTTTTCCTGGGAAACATCTGGAAGACCAACACCAGCTTTTGGAAATAAATTGACCGTCACAAATTACTCACTTGAATTTAGATATATTAGATTAGAAGATGGATGATGATTGAATTTTTTCTGTTTTTTCTTCTATTAGATCGCCTGAATTTACTTTAATTGAATCAAATAAAAAATGTCCTTTTTAAATTTTAGTATTTATTTTAAGAATTTTATCTTAAAAAAAATTCATTAAAATTTAAAAGAAATTTTTGTTTTCATAGTTTTTTTCGTATAATGTCTTATTAAAAAGTGTCATCTTAAATTCTAACCTTATTTTAAATATTAGGTATGCAAAAATACTACATTTTTCACTTTCCAAAGATAAATCATCATTTTAAATCTTTTTTGTGAAAAAAGTAGACTCTACGGTTATTTTCTTTTAGCTTTAAATTCAAATCTCAATTCTCCTGAAACTAAATTTATCAGTAAATGAAGTTGATTTAAGTTCAGAGCAGTGACTTATCTGCTGTGAATAACTTGGTTTAGCTAGGTTCTAAGAAAGACACCAAGAAAAGGCTTTCTAAAACAATAATAATTTTTCACTAAAATTTGTCAATTATTAGCATTTTTGCTATTTTTTTATATTTCAAAATTCAGGAAATGCAAAAAATTCAGGAAACCTTTTTAAATTGGGGTCTTAAACCAGGTATAATGTAAAAAAATCCACTTCATATTATTTATACGGATTCTGATAGAGTGCAATATTTTATAACGGGTAAATTTAGGAAACTAAATTATTTTTATAAATTAAAGCTTATTTTTAATCAATATTCTCATGGTGATAGAAAAAAAATTTAAATTTATTTTAAATTTTTTTTAAATTAATTAATCAAATTTTTATCAAATAAATTTTTATAAACCCATATATTCAAAAACGCCACAAAAAATTAACAAAAATTAGAAATATAGTGGATTAGTCTGGGGGATCAGGTTAAAAAAAATATAAAAAAATTCAATTAACATCTAAAATTAATTTAATTACTTTGATTTAAACGAACTAGTTTAAAAATCTAAAATTAAATTCCATTTGGAAATCCGATTTAAATTTATTCAAATAGTTAATAGAATAATTGTGTTGTTGTGAAGTTAAAAAACTTGTGTTTTTACAATGACTCAAAACAGAGTTGGTCAAAATTCAAGGTCGAAAAGGGTCTAAAAAGGCAGTTTTTACTTTGACTTTGAGTTATTGACACTGAGCATGTTTGTTTCCTTTTCTTTGTAAGGTAAATATTCTAAATACAGTTTAAAAATTCATAATTTAGATAATTAAAACAAACGAAAAAATTAAATTCTTGACTAATAAACAAAATAAAAAACAGTTCTCTTTAATTTTAATTAACCTGATTCCTTAAACCAGGGCTGCACCAAAGATCTCGTTTTTCTCCTTCGATAATATGATAAAACTCACTCTGAATTTATCGCAAAAATTACTAAACAGAATATTAAAAAAAAATTTTAGATTCGATGGATTTAGATTAAAGTTCACTAAAGTTCCATAAGGAAAAAATATTCTCCTTACCTAGAGAAGGAAAAAAAAATAATTTTTAGTCTTAAAACTAAGCTCGTTGTCATTCAATGCTCTGGCTACATTTAGATGCTAAGAAATCATTTGAAAAATATCAAAATTTTTATGTAAAACATTTCATAAAATAATACCAAAATTATTATTAAAAACAAAAATTTAAGGTTTCGTGAAGTTGATGATCAATTCAAGGAGTTTATCTTTAGATATTAAAATTAATCTTCCAATTAATTTAAATAAATTTAATGTAACATACTTAACATGTAATGTAGATTTAAAAAATAAAAAAATTTAAAAAATTTTTGTTTTCAATCTACTGATAAATCGATTTTTAAATACAAATGTATCAACTCATTTTTTGTAATTTTTATTTTGAATTTAATATTTAAATTAAATTTTAAAGTTAATTTTACATTTTAAATTAAAGAAATAAAAAAATGAGTTAATACATTTGAATTTAAAAATTGATTTTAACACTAGATTGAAAACAATATTTTTTTAATTATTTATTTTTTAAATCTACATTAAAATGATTTAAATAAATTCGAAGAATAATTTATATATCTAAAGATAAACTCTTTAAATTGAAATGATATTTTGAATTGATCATCAGCTTCAAGATGCCATCTTTTACAATTATTTTTGAATTTTTTTGACCTTTTGACCAACTTTGTATCAATTTTTTTTCATTAAAATAATAGTTAGGGGAGGACCCCGGGAAGTTTGGAATGGTAATTAACCTCCCTTTCAGTCCCGTGTTGAATAGTTTTGATAACTTAAAAAAAAGTGAACAAAATTTTGAAATTGTTACAACTCTGAATCAAAAGAAACATGGTAAACATGATTTATTTGCGTTTTTTCGCGTAAAAAACGAAAAATGCTACTTGAGGATTTCTGATAGCCTAATTGTTTCAATTTTTTAGCTATTTTAAAATGAACTATCAATTAGAACAATTATCTGCAGATATTTTTAGTTTGTGAAAAAAAAGAAAGACTTGGAAGTCTAGATAGTCGAAAGTGAGCGTATCAAAAGCTCATCAATCATGTTCGATGCAATCTCAAATCGATTAAGTGGATGGAGCGAGAATGAGCATGAGCAATTAATTCAACTAGAAGAAACTCGTCTGGTTTTTCTATTTACAGATAAGAAGAACTAAGGCATTGGGAGATAAGCTTAATTTCGACTGAATGATTTCTGAGTGTTGTAAGTGATTAGGATTTAATTACTGGGTCTATCTAGGCTTTTGTTTAGTGTTAAAATACATCGCTCAGAACCAAGTGATCATAAACAAATCTAACAAGAAATCGCACAAGTTTGTAGCCCCATCGGCTCAAGCGAACCTCTTCTAAGCATCTTTTCCAATATAAATACAAAAAGATTAGATTTTCTAATAATTAATTCAGCTACATATCGATTTTTGAGCCAGCTATGCTTCTCTTTAGTCTTGTGTTTCTACTTTACTCAATTGATATTCAATATGTCTTGGGGCTTTGTTCGCCTGCTATTTGCCAAGCTTTTATCTAAATGCAAAAACCAACGTCAGCGTGTTTTACAAATCTAGGAAGTCTAATGTACTAATTTGTTTTACTTGTGTAAACAAACAAAGATTTGTTGGAAATTCGATTAGCACTTTGTGTATCTTGAATTACTCCAATCTAGCCCGGAATGTAAATAAACAATTTCCGGACACTTGTCTACATGGTGTTCAATTGATTGGACTACTAACCCAAAGGTCCCTTGGTGTATTGATCTCAATTAGACCTTAAATATTTTGCTTGTCAATCTTTGCAAAGTGTTTTGTTTCTTTTTAAAATTAAATAGTGTAATTTAAGAGTGCAGTTTGAAAATTAGAAATAATTTTTTTTTAAAAATGAGATTAAAATAATTTCCTAATTTTCAATCAATTTTTTTGTATGTTTTCTTGTTGTAGTTGAAATTGACAAATTGGTTCGAATGGAGAGCAAGAAGTTTTTTATTTTAAGGGGTTTAAAATTTAATTTTTAGAACTAGAAAAAATTTTTTTGAACATGTCAAAATGAACCAACTTGTAAACTTTTAAATTTTTATTTTTGATAATTTAGAAGAGTTGTTAGAATTAGAATTCAAATGGCCGCGACCTTATCGGAACGGCAAAAAAATTAATTAGAACATTACTATTGATTTTGAAATTAGCGTTGAGAGTTAAAAAAATATTTTTCAAAAAATAATAATGTTTGTAAAGATAAAATTATATATTTTAGATTAAAATTTTAAGACAAAAAGACCATAATTAATTTTCTTTTCCTTTTTGCCTCTTTTTTTATTTCAAAGGTTTTATCTAAAAAAATTTATTTAAAAATTTCTAAAAAATGTTTAACTTATTTTTGATTTTCAGTTTTTTGGTTGTTTAAGTTTTCGCTAAATATAGTTAATATCGAAAAACAATGAGAAGTTTTTGTTATTCATTTTAGTTTTTAAAAATTTAATTTGAATGGAAAAAAATATAAATAAAAAAAATATTTCTTTTATCTACATGTCATTTACATTTTTCTCTAAGACATCCAGTTTTAGTCACAAGAATAGGATTTTTTTTATTTTAAAAATATTTTGTTTAATAAATTTTCCCAGTTGATACATTCAATTTATAGCCTAATTTCGGCTTATCCAAATACTCTGCAATGTAATTTTTATTCTATTATAAATGCACATTTCTTAGAATTTTTTTCCCAGTTTGGATTTAGGTGCTACATTGAATGCATTAGTTGATTCAATTTTACAAATCAATTTTAACATGATTTTGACATTTTCATGTAGCCCCTTGGTAAATATCCTAAACCAAGTCTTCCAAAATAAGCTTTTTTTTCTTTGTCTTAAAACGCGATTTTAAAATTTAGAATCAATTATTTTTTAAAGAATGTAAAAAAAATCTAAATCATTTAGAAACCATTTTTCTAACTTAAGATTTTTAATATGAAAAATTTTCTTTTCAGCCAAAAATAGAACAAATAAAATTTAAAAGAAATAAGAGTAGAATGGTTATTTGGATACCATTTCAGAATTTTTTAAACTCCGAAATAAAATGAAGCAAATTTTGTCTTTTTTTGTTTTTTTTTACAAAAATGAGAGGGAATTTTAGTTTAAGAAAAAAATTTAATTTTTTTTTAGTTTTGTTCAAAAGATATAAGGATAAAATTTTTTAAAATTTAGTAGCCCTAGTGTTAAGTTTTTTTATGGGTAAAAAATACAACACTAAAAGACTTGTAAATTTATCTCTTTTGTTCATTAATTTGATTAAAATTTTTAATTTTTGTCTAAAATGCGTAAATTTTTTCTTTTAAAATAATTGAACCTTGAAAAAGTGATGAAAATAATTCAATATCAATTTTTTTTCATCACTATCTGGTCATTAAAACAAATTCTAATTTTTAAATTAATATTTTATTTATAATTATTAATTTATTTTAAATATAATTAGTATCTTGTTTTAGGTGTTTGACGAAAGCGGAATAAATTAGATAGAACATTTTAATTTGTTTGCTTTGCTGTCATAAACAAGGACACTTATCGCGAAATTAAATGTCACTATTTTAAAAATTATTTGACGAAACGAGATTTTTAACTTATTTTTCATCTGTTATTCAATTTTTTTTATTTTCTCGTGATAAAATTTACGTTACGTTCAAATAGTATTTATTTTTTTAATAAGTGAACTAAAAAATAAATAGAAATCATGAAACTTAAAAAGTTATTAATCAAATCACGTGCCTAGTTTATTTGCTGTGTATTATGATATTAATTTTCTTTTTATATTAAGAGAAATGTTTACTTTAATTTAATTGTAGAAGGAATTTTCCCCATCGGGGCTTAAACAAATAATCTAAAAAGAACGGCTTTTTTAACTAAATACTATAGACAAATTAAAAAATGAAAATAATTTTATTTTCCCAGGATAAATCCGAGTATAAAATAAACTAATAAAATATATTCAAAAAAAAGACTCGATAATCTTATATTTTTTTTTGCTAAAGAAGAATAACTCGAAGCAATATTTTCCTGTAGGTTTTAAAAAATATTTTTTCACACAAATTTTGTTCAGTTTTAACAGATTATCAAGAAAATTAGTTTTTATAATTAGAAATAGTATGATTTACTTTTAAAAAGGGAGCAGCAAAAGACGCATCAATATATTCAAACAACAATTAATAATTTATGACGTAAATACTTTGATTTACAGTCAATCTATTTACATGTTTGCTTCTTCTGAGCCTTCTGTAACACATCATAAACATACTAATGTTATCTAATATGGTACACATTTTAGGCAATTACTTCTTGTCTGCAAAAAGCAAATAGCAATATTAATTTGATTAGATTTTCTATGAGATTTAAAAACAAACCATATTTTGTATTAACTTAGAACTCGAGTGAAGGATCGATTGTAAATTATTTTAAAATGAATAACTTTTATAATTTAATCATGTAAAATGTTCATTTTCAAGAAGTTTTTTCCGAATGCCTCAACAAAATACGACGCTTTTTCTAATACCGTGGATTAATTCAGCATTAATTTTAATAAATGAATTAGTTATAATTAATCATTTCTAAATTTTTAAAAATTTAAATTTATTCCGATTATATCGATTAAGAAATTTTGAAATTTAATTTTTTATTTTAAAATATTTTTTTTTTTTTTTAAATACTGTGCTTCGTCATTTAATTTGTCTTAGCTTTTACAAACTTGGAATAAAAAGTCGTAAATTTGCCTATCGAGTGGCACTGGAAATGTTGAAAAAAGATCATTCTTAAAGTGTTGTTATGTTTTATTTTACTTTAAAAAAAATTTAATTTCACGGACCAAAATAACAAAATAAAAGAATCATTAAGATTTAATGTGATTGATTTAAAAAAGAAATCGAAAGCTTTATTTTAGATAAAAAAGGTACAAAGTATCTTGCAGTTATTTTTTTTCACAATTAATGTTATTTTTTATTATTTTAATCTTTAGAAAAAGGAAATATTTTTGTTCAATTTGAGAAATTTTTCACAATGCCATACATTTTAAGCAAAATTCAAATATTTGTTTCCAGATTAAAATCAAATTTTTATTTGTTATAGACTCATAATAGTTTAATAAAATTAAATCGATCGATTCGCAAATAAAATATTAAATGCTATCAAAACAAAAAATTTCAAAAAATAAAAATTGTGGAATTTTTTTAATTAATAAACAATTATTCATTAAGTTGCTTTTTAAAAAAAAAATTTTAATTTATAAATCAAGAAAATGTGAAATTAATCCATATTATCCTTTTCAATGTGGCAAGCACATTTATTCTTTCCATAATTTAAAGAATTTGGGGTTTTAGCTTTCGTCTTAGAATAAAACAAAAAAATTTTGATGATTATTTTTATCTAATTCTGTCCACTAATTAATTGTTGATTATGTTTATCAGATTTTTAAGAACACGTTTGTAAGATAATATTTAAAATGGTAGAAAGAATGTGATCGATAGATCTTAAAAAGTGCATTCATTTCAAGAATCTATATTAAAATACTGAACTTCAAATAAAATTTCTTGCTTAAGAGATGTTAAAAATTGTTTAAGGAGGAAAAATTTTGGAGCTAAATTAGCATTCTGTCAAAATTTCAAAAATTCCATCAAATTAATTAGATAAGATTTGAATGAAATTTTTTTAATAATTCCTATTGATTTCCACTTGAATTTATCTATTCATCAAGTTATCATAATTTTACAAAATCATTTTATATATTTATTTTTAAATAGGATGTTTAGTTATTTTTAAAGTCAATTGTTAATTTCAAATTCGGCAAGTACATTTAGAAATTAAAAATTGAAAATATTAGAAAATTGGCTTTTCTTTCGCACGGCTACATGATTTTAAACATTTTCATTGAAAAAATTTTTTTTACCATCTTTGTTTTAAAAAATAACATTTTTAATTGCTTTTAACAAGAAAATAAATATTTTTAGCTCTTTTTTTAATTATTTCTGAAATTACCTTTTCTGTAAAAGCATATTTAAAATTTCATTTTCTCAAAATTAATTAAAATTTTATGAAAATTCAATTGAAAAAGTTGGTATCTTTTGATGAAATAGCATTCTCAATTCTACCTGTGAAAATATCTAGAAAAATTTCTAATGTTCATTTTTTAGATTTTTTTTTTAAATTTTTTATGTTATCATTCATCTTTAAAGATTTTAATTTTTAACTTATTTAAAAGAAAAGTAAAGCAAATTTTGAATTTTCTAAATTGATTACTCAATTAAAAGAATATAATTTTTTAATTTGTACTTATTTTTCATAAAAAACTGATTTGTTTTCAATTAAGCTTTTTTAAAACTTTTGATATAATTTAAACTAAATTAAATAAAACCAATAAAATATCCATCAGCTTGGTAAATAATTTAGTAAATTTTTTCAATTAAATAAAATATTTTAATTATTTCAAGTCTTATTTACTTTTTTAATAGTTAATTTAATTATTAAAATTTTAACTTAAAAAAAAAGAAAAAGATAATATCATTAAATATTTAAAAATAAGTTTTTAAGAGATTTTAAGCTACTTTATATTTTAAGCATAAGGTCATCAGCAAATAGTAAGGAGTAGGATTTTTTTTTGACTAGAATTCTAAATGATAAAGTCTTTTTTTCGGTTCCTAAAAAAATTATACTAGTTTTATTTTTATGATAACAAAAAAAATTGATTATTTCTACTAATTTTGGTTTTTCTTTGGCGTAGTCTACGAAGATCGCTGTAGTTAATTTTGCTCGTTCTTTTGGGCTTGTTATTATTTTTATTAAATTCAACCTCATAGGCAATTAATAAAAAAAAAAAAAATTGTTTAAAAATAAAAGTTTAGTCTTTGAGTAGAATATTTAAATTATCATAAAAGTAAAAAATCTTATTTATCTAAAGGTTGGAGAACATGCTGGAGGGAATACCAAATTTTAGAATCAAGATATATCGAACTGATGAGTTTTGAATGACTTGTTTTTTTTAAATTTTGGTTTCTGAGAATGAGTTTAAACAAGGAAAAAAAAATTTTTAAATCGATTTGTAAAGATTTCTTATTGTTTTGGGTTTTAGAACCATTCTTATTTGAGAGATACCTAATTATATTAAGCCTTGAATTACAGCATTCTTTTGATTCATTCAACATAGGATCAAATGTTAGCTTTGAGTCTAGCGTGATTCTTAAGAATTTAAATTTTTCCTCACGATTTAAAGACATATAATTATTTCTTGTGATTTTTTGATGCAAAAAAAATATGATACATGTGAATTTGGTTACACATATTTTCTAATTAGACCTAAAATATAACTCAAATCAAACTATTTTTTAAGCACAAAAATACTAAATTTATATTTCTTTTTATTTTTGACCCCTCGGTTGGTCTTTTCCGTTTAATCTTAATAATTTTTTTCATTTGATCACATTTTTTAAACCATCAACCATAATTATAAGAGATAGGGCTATTGTTGGTTCAAATAAGCAACATGGAATTCTGCGTTCTTTGATCAGCCTGACAATGTTGGTTGGGAGAATGGCCTTGGTAAATTTAAGTAATTAATATGGTGTTTTAAAGGTGATCTAAATATTCGTCCCGTACTACAGATATATTTGATATCTGAAAAGTTTAGCTCGTTATTTCAGATTTATTTATTTATTTGTTTTCTCTACCGAGTAAGAGCTCCTTAAGAAAAAATTATATAAAAAAATAAATAAAAATAAAAAATAAGAATAAAGTGAATACGCTAAAATAAAATGTAAAGAAAGTTAAAAAGACATATATTGAAATAGGTTTTTACATGTGACACATGTTTACTTAGTTGAAACTTCAGGAAAAAAAGAGGAAATATTAAGGTAGCAATTGAAGTTGGATATTCAATATATATTGATTCGAAACCTGCTTTGTATGTTGGAGGGAGCATCATATTTTAACTCAAGGATAACTCTAACTGCTGAATTCTGAATTGTTTGTAGCTTTTTGATATTATTCTCCGAAAATGAATTCAAGCAAGGAAAAGAATAGTCTAAAATTGATCCGACTAAAAATTTATAAAAATTTCCTTGTGTGTTTTGATTAATATTCCATTTCTTGTTTGACAATATCTTAATAATATTTAGCCTTTTATTGCAGTGTTCTTTAATTTCGTCTACCAGTATATTAAAATTTAGCTTAGAATCAAATTTAATACCAAGAAACTTGATTTCTTTTTGGCTCACTATTTTCATTTTTTGTTGCATAAAAGTTTGGTGTCAATCAATTATACATTGATAAATTAGAAAAGTGATAAATTCAAATGTAATTGACATTAAATACGAAAAAAGATATAAAATGTATTTATTTTGTTCCTAGTTCAGTATTTAGGTTTTTGCTTACAAATTATAGTCAATCAATCTCTTAGTGCTACGAATTATGCCTGAATTTTAACTTTAACTCGAATTTTTCTATTCAAAAAAAAACTGCCTGAAAATTTCTAATTTTTGATCATCTTGGCGACCAAAAAAATTCCTCTCTTCATTAAACATCAACAAATCGATACTTAGCTAATTAAATTAAGCCTTGCATTCCAATAATCTATCATTGTGTCATAAACCTAAAGCTTATATTTACTTTCCCGGATCTATTAGGATCTGGTGTAGTTATAGCATAAAAAATACGAAAAAAATTCTATAATAATTTTATTAATAAATGGTCACTTCAAACCCAGACAAAAAATAAAGATAATAACAAATAAGAAGAAAGAAAGTTATTACTAAAAGTTTCTTCTCCGTCCAATATTTTACAGAGTGTTAAATACTAACGATATGCTAAACGCATGAGATCATAGCATTGCACTGTGAAACTACAGGCATTTAAGTTGGCTAGAGTTGGTGTTGATGTTGTTGAGAGATCTATGAAAATTGAATAAAAAAAATTAAATTTAGAAGCAAAATTTATACCAAGAAACTTGCTTTTTGTATGTTTTTTTATTTTATTTCCATAAATTCTTAGATTTAGATCAGCATTTTCCATTTAATATTTAATTGTTTTAGTTAAGGCGAAAGATCGACTTCAAATTCGAAGAAAATTCAATCGCATTGAAATTTTAGACGCTTTATCAAAAGCTAATTGAAGATGTATCTTCATTAAAAATTCTCTCTAAATTTGTTGATGTTAATTCACTTATTGAATTGCATTCATCAATCCGATTTTTCTCTTCTTTTTACTATGTTGAAAAATTTTAACATACAGTAGAATCCCTCAAAAGTGAACACTCGCCGTCGCAAGGGATTTTTGTTCATTCATAGGGCTGTCTACATTTGAGGATGCTCTCTCAAAAGTGAACTGTTCACTTTTGTGAGATTAATAAATGTTAAGTTAATTTTTGTGTAAAACAAAAATAAAAATAAGACCATGTATTCATTTAAGTATCAGTTGAATGATGATAAAATTAATATCTTATTTAACTAATAATCACCCTAGTTAATGTAAAGAATTTATGACTTTCGAGAGCAATTTAGTTGATGTGGCCAATGTTAAACAATCGAAAATCGAAGATTATTTTAAATAAAATATGTATTATAAATTTTAAAGTCATGTATATTATGAAGATATTAAAAAAAAATTTTAAATTTTTTTTTCGAGTTTTTAGTTCACTTTTTTCTAAATTTTTCATGTTCACATACCGAACGTTCACATTTGAGGGTGTTCACATTTGAGGGATTTTATGCCATGTAAAAAGATTCATTTTGGTCGGTCGCAAGAAATTTGTGTTCACTTATAGGGCTGTTCACATTTGAGGATGTTCATTTTGAGAGCTTCTACTGTATTATTTAAAAAGTTTTGTTCTTTTTCTTTATTATTAGTCGCAATTATAACTATAAATACTAATAACGATACAACTATCATTTTATTTTTATTTAAAATCAAATCCCTTTATCATTTGGCTGAAAGAAAGGACCAAGCTCCGTTCCAACCTGACTGAGGATTCACCAAACTATATTTTTAATAAATAAACAACAAATAGCTTAATAATATTTAGGGGTTTTCAATAAAATTAATAGCATGTTCTTTTGGCAGCAGTCAATCTCTTAGTGCTATAAATAATGTCTGAATTTAACTTCGATTTTCGTTTTGTAAAAAAGAAAGATTTTTTTTTTAATAAAATTGTTTAAAACTAAATTTAAATTTTATTTTGAATAAATCTGTCTTGATTTTCTTTCAGTAAAATAAACATGCCTTAAAAAAAAATTATAAAAAATCATTTCTTCATTAAATCTGAACCTTTTTTGAACACAACAACAAATAGATATCTATATTTAAAAAAAATGCAAAATAAAACTAGATGATCATTTTTGTCAGATTTTAGGTTTGAAAAAAAATTCGGCCTATGGATCTAGCTTGAACAGGAGAAAAAAATCCAATTCAATCGAGTGCATTCTGTGCAACAAGAAGAGCCAAGTGATCGATCTGGTTCAAGAGCCGAACGAAGCCTCGTCGAACACCCACTCTAATCTGTACGAAATAAAGTGCGTGCGAAGCGAGCAAAAGCCGTCAGCGCCGCCAAACAGCCGTTTGCGCACCCACTTCTTAATCAAATTTCACCCGTTCACTCTCACGCTCCCGGACAAAGCGGGCCTGATCAAAAATCTGGAGCGCTCGAGCAGTGTAGCACGCAAGCACGAGAGAAAAATGAGCCAACGGTGTTGCCTGAGTGTATCGGTGGTGCCGTTCGACAAGCAATCATCTAAACACAACAAGAACAAATCCAAAGCAAAAACAAACAATTCCAGCATACAAATTGTAAGCATTTTAGTTCAACTTTTATTCATAATAACTTCAAGAATGCCAATTCACTAATTGAATCCCTGATTTATTCCACTCGCAACAACAACAACAATTACAATATTGCGTAAAAGTTAAGAAACGCTTGATTTTTTTATTCTCTATTTTGATGCCAACTGAAATGAGTATAATTTCGGAGAGATTTTTTTTCGAAATTATAATCATTTCAAGTAGGTAATTTATTATTTATTTATTTGTTAACTGTACCGAGCTAAAGCTCCTTCAGAATAAAAATAAAAAATAAAAAATTAAGTTAAGTAAAATTAAAAATTAAAAAAGTTATGTAAAATAAAATCAAAAAATAAAATTATGAATAAAGTTTGTAAGAGTTTATAACCTGGAATAAAAAATAGATATATGATAATGAGAGTTTTAGGTCATTCAGGTTTACATAGTTTAGGTTTCAGGAAAAAAAGAGGAAATTGTAAGGTAGCAATTACACAATGGAGTCGGGCATTCGATATTTCTTGATTCGAAACCCATACAGCCCCTAATATCATTAGATCTAGTTTTTTGCTGTGTTGGTTAAATAATAGATTGTGATCAACCTCGTTTTGTGATCACAGTCAAAGCTTTCACAGTTTTGGTAGTCAAACTTTCATGATCAAAAAAATAGAATAAAAAAGGAAGTGTGATCATTTACTAATTTAAAGAGTGAAGACCAAGTTTCCGAAAATTTTCAAAAGGTAATAGCTTCTTCATTTTTAAAGAATGAATGAAGGATTTAGAAAGAGAATTTGTGAATATGTACCGAGCTAATGCTCCTTCAGAATGAAAAATATGCAAAATGAATAAAAAATAAAACTAAAAATAAAGTTAAAAAAAAAGATTAAATAATGAGAAATAAAAAATTAAAAACGTTAAGTTGAAATAGCTAGAGATTATTTGTAAATCCGACTATTGTGACCTTCCATTAGGGTCTGTAATGATGTAAGGCTGATTTTATGCAGACAGTTGCCACATAACATTTTTTTATTTTACAAACAATTTCTACTAAATACCCCTTGTAATGTTTACATTAGTACCCTTGGGTCGTTCTATCCGATCTTCTTGGTAGACGTTATTTATGCTCCTTGTTAACTTAAACGCTTTTAGTTAAGTTAATCAACTTACCAGTGATTTCGACAAAGATGTAGCTATTTCACATCTTCCCCCGCTTTAATAAAGAATGCTAAGGAACTGTCGACTATTGTGACCACTGCCGGACTCAAAATAGACTGGGACCAGTTAGACTTTTATTTTTCCCAGGTATTTATTCACATTCGTCAGTGAGCCGTTGCACTATAAACATTACTGCCACTGAGAAACACTTTTATTAGTCTTCTGGGGGCTTTTATCCTCGTCGCCAAATGTAATATTTTCACTAGTACTCTTGGGCTTCTCTATCCGATCTTTTTTTAACATTTTATATAATATTTAAAAAATGGCTTTGAGTAATAAAACTCCTCTCGCCGTTGATATTTAAAATTTTTTAATAAAGGGTCCATAAAAATATTTATATTAAATCAATTAAATTAATTAGAATTTGAAAGAGAAATTGGAAATGTTACAGAAAAACAGTTGTTCATTGGAATAGCTCAATTGAGACTTTACAAAGTAGGGTTTTAAGTTCAGAACTTCTTGAGCTTTCGACAAAAACATCAATATAATCCTGAATGAGTGAAGTAATGAGTGTGTTTTTATATAATAAACTTTTTTTTATGTACTTTTTGAGGTTTTACTCAAAGAGTTAAAGATTACGACTGTGCACTGAAATATTTACATTTATACAGTCATCCCTCGATAATCCGAACATTAAATATTTCTGAAATTTTCTTCGGAATAGCGAAATTTCGGATATGCGGTAATCCGAATAATGGTAAAAAGTAGAAAAACTTCGGATTAAGAAAATTTAAACTTTATTTATACGAAAAAAAATACAAAAATAACATTAAGTTTATAATTTTGATTAATTAAATTAAAATTTCTAACGGTTAATAAAATTATATTCTAACAAAAGTATCCAAGTTGAATGTTCAAAACCTAACTTTTCCATGCTTAGGATTATCCAAGTTATCCAAGTTGAGTGTTGAATGTTCAACATAATACATGCATATTTCTCTTTTTTGATCATAATCTAATTCAACTCTTTTCCTTGGCGGAGTAGGTGACATTTTTTTTCTGAACTTTTGACTTATTAAATAAACACTTGTTTTTTTACTTTTTTATAATTGAAAATAACGTAAGTAATTTTCGAAATGATTTTATAACACTGAAACAATTAAATTATATAAATTTTAGCAGTTTCAACTCAACATTTTTTCTAAATTTTCTTCGGATTAGAGAATTTCGAATCTTCGGATTAAAGAGTGAAAATAACATGTATTTTACATGTAACAGCTTTTATTTCCTAATTTTTCTTCGGATTTGCGAATTCTTCGGGATATCGAACTTCGGATTAAAGAGTTTTGACTGTACCCTTGGGCCCCTCTATCCGACCTTCTTGTTAGACGTTTTGGAGCAGCTATTTATGCTCTTTGTTAACTTAAACACTTTTAGTTAAGTTAATCAACTTACCAGTGATTTCGACAAAGACGTCGCTTTATCACAACCCCTCTCAGTTTCTTGTAATTTCCGGCATTGTGAATTTTGAAGCAAAAAACAAAAACAATAATCTAAAAATGAAATAACTTTTTTACTAAAAGTCTAAAAATAGTTCTGCAAAATGTTTCAGCCGGTACAAACTTTGTTCCACCCAAATTTAGTCTCTGCATTAACTCTGCAATTTAATTTTAATGATTTTCTAATACTTTTAATGCTCTGCAAACTTGCAGAGTTTTTGCAGAGACTAAATTTGGGTGGTACAAAGTTTGTACCAGCTGATACATTTTGCAGAACTATTTTTAGACTTTTAGTAAAAAAGTTATTTCATTTTTAGATTATTGTTTTTGTTTTTTGCTTCAAAATTCACAATGCCGTAATTTCCTTCTTACAATTGAAGAGTATTTCTATATCTTTGATTCTAAAAACTTATACGTTCTTCTATTTTTGTAGTTTTTTTTTTGTTCAGCGCAATTTGCTACAATGGGTGACCTACTAGTTGGCCGCCTCCGCTAGCTTTTATTATTATTATTTTTTTTTTTACGTTTTAGTATTCAGAGCTTCAAACTGACAAAAATTAGATCTTGCTTCAGCCAAATTTGCAGGGTTATCCATCTTGTCGACATGACCGATTAAATTTTCGATCATAAAGTCAAATGACGCTTTTGCGTAATAAGAAATCGCTAAGTCAGACCAGATTATAAAATTTTTGTCTGAATGATACTTGTTGATGATCGAAAGCAATATCCTTGCTCAGACATTTATCTCGGTCTGATTAATTGCATTGCCACTTTCAAAGATCTATTGCTCTGAGATTCCTTTCGCAGATACAGCAACCCAAATTAAAAGTAGCTGCTTGTTGTCATAATAATGGGGCATTTCCATTTGTGTACAACAGTAATTTTTTTTCCAATTCAAGAATTTTTTCATAGTATAAATACACACGATTTCGAAGGGTCTCTCTTGATATATTTTTTTTTTGATAGCTTCTGCAAGTCAATAAAAATATTATTTCAAGTTATATTTACTAAACAAACTCTGAAGATTTGAAATTGCATTTAAAATGAGGAAGTTATGGCAACAGAATCTTTGCCAGGAAATTTTTTTTTCACTCGTTGTGCCATCATTTTTTAGCTAAAGTAATTTGTATTAAAATAAATAACATTGACATTATTTCAAAGAAAAATTTTATTTAAAGATAAAATATAAGAGTAACACATAATATATAATACGAATATATAATAGTTAATTTAATAAGATTTAAAGAAATTTGTGAGAAGCTGGATGCTGGTTTAATCCGAGATTCATTTGATAGAACTGGTATCACCTCCTCACAATTATTTGAGTTTCGCTCCCAGTTGCAAGCTTTTCTAGAAAATAAAAAAGTAGACAAGATAGATGATTATGGTCATTCAGATGACGTTGATGGCTTTGTAGATGATGTCAATATTAATTTGGTTGATTCCTCGGACACTGATTCCGACTCTTATTCGAACTCAAAAAATGATTCTGATAATGAACTAAATCGTTTTAATTGTGCTGTTTTATCTTTATTTTTTTGTCAATTAAAAAATTTCAAATATCAATTAATCAATTAAGGATAAAATTTTTAAATTATAAAATAAGAAATAAAAAAGTATCTGTTTCAACTAATGTCCGAAGGCTAATAAGGTTTTGAAAAGGAAATAATTTAAGGATAAGATGGATAAGATCGTTTCAATGGTAGATGAATTAAAAGAACGCTGTAATTCTAGGCTTAGCTTAATAAAATATCTCTCAACTGGAAAATGGGGTCTAAAACCAAAAACATTAGGTAATCTTTACAAACCCTTAATATTTATTTATTTATTTATTGAATTGAATTAACCTCCTTTAAGGAGAAGTAAAAGAAAATAAAGATAAATAATTTTTTTTTTTTTTTTTTTGTGTTTTTGTGTTTTTTTTTTTTAAATGAAAAATTATTACCTAAAAATAAAATTACAAAAATAAAAAAGGAACATTAGGCTCAATCTTGGACTATTCTTTTCCTTATTTAAATTCATTCTCAGAAACAAGCATCAATAAAATACAAGCTATTCAAAATTCAGCAGTTCGATCTATTTTGAAGCTAAAATATGATACCGCCTCCAATATTATACCCCAAGAGATTTTCAATACACCTAAACTACTAAAAGTCTCAAATCGACTTTTTGAGTTGAATGAGAGATATGTGAGGGCAGGATTGAGTCATTTTGTTCCATTGTTCGTCAGACTGGTGAAAGAATTAAGAGAAGGTTTTGAACCAAGATTTATCGAATATCCAACTTCGTTGTGTTATTGCTATCTTACAATTTTCTTTTTTTCCTGAACAATCAAAAATTTAAACATGTCTAATCTCTAGCTATTTCAAATTAACGTTTTTAATTTTTTTTATTTGTATCTTATTTAATTTTATTTTTAATTTTTTTCATTTTATATATGGAAGGTTTTTTTTCTATTTAACTTTTTTGAAATTATGAAATTACGTTGTTTCATTAAAACTCAATACTTAAGCATGTTAAAATTTGAAATATAAATACGCAATTATTATAACCCTTGCCATTTTTTATTCTGAAAGAACACTGCAGTGCTGCTACGATACATGCTTCTGTGGTAAATTTTCGTAATTTTACGGAAATTTTTTAAAAAATTTTAAAAGAATTTTCTAAAAAAAAATTTGAAAAAAAAAATATTTTCACTTTTCAAGTCATCAAAAATACATTTGCCAAATTTTACGTAAAAAAATATTTTTTGAAGTAAAAAAAAGAAAAAAATTTATTTAATTTCATTTTCAATAATAATGATGTTAAAAAATATTTTAATTTTTGTATATTTTATTTGTAGGAGACCTTTCTGTCTTTAAAGAGTTTGTAGCCTTATTTCACGCATCAATAAAAGTTATTGCTTTCGGGAGATATTTCATTAAATTTTCTAAAAGATAAATTTAATCTCGTTTATTATAATTTTTAAAAAAAAATGCTGTTTTTTTCTTTTTTTTTAATTTTTTTTTCGATTTTTTACCTCAAAAAATAATTTAGTTAATTAACGTAGAGCTTAAGAGGGTCACAAAAAAGATAATTTTTTACCTTTTTTAATTAGAATTTTCTATAGAAATTTGAAAAAAAAATTGTTTCCACTTTTCAAATCATCAAAAAATCTACGTAAATATTTTTTATTCAAATTTTTTTTTAGAAAATTCTATTAAAAAAGGTAAAAAAAATATCTTTTTTAGAAAAAATCTTTAATAAAAAATTTAAAAATTTACGCAATTTTTCGTAAATCTAGGTAAAATCTAGGTTTTTTTCACCAGACCATCGGCAAACAACAACTAGTAAGACTGATTTTTTTATCCTTAATAAAAGCAGAAGGGCTAATGACTGCTCCTTGTGAAACCTCGACGCTAGAAGGCTCTGGACTCGAGCCAAAGCTGTCTAACTTAACAAAGAACTTAAGTTAGACAGCTTTGGCTCGAGTCCAGAGTTAAGTTTTTCAAAAGGCTATAGAGGGGATTTGAATCAATCCATATTTTACTTTAATTTGATCTAAAAGAATTTAGCCGCAAAAAAAATCTCTCCATCATGCATATTTAACATCAAAATAGCGAATAAAAAAATCAAGCGTTTTTGTTAATATCTGCGCAATACTCAACAATTTACGTAGAACAAAATAATTTTATTTTTGTTTGTTTAAGACAAAGCAAGCGGAGAGCGAGGACACTGGCGACGACGCGCCCTACACCAAAGACACACACAAACTGATCGAACTGCCCAAACAACCAGAAGCCCAGCCGCTTCACTCAGTGGCCGCCATGCACAAAGCCAGCAATCTAAACGAGCTGATCAATAGCTCGATGGGGTCGTCGGCGCACGGCATCACACACGAGCATGCGGCCGAGGCCAATTTCATCGACTACGTCAACACCATACACACGCCGTCCTCGTCGTGCTCGGCAAACAGCTTGTGCAAGAGTGAGGCCGCGCAGCAGCGCTTCTCTGTCGTCTCTTTGTCGAGCACGGCCAGCTCGGCTCACTCCAAAAAACTAGCTCCATCCGAGTTCTGCATGCGCATCAACCAGCTCAAGTTCATCGACGAGAGCGGCTCGTCGACAGCTGTGAGCTCACCGATGGGCTCAACGAGCCACTTGTACTGGCCCAAGCGGCAGCCGCAGCACCAGCACAACCTGCTTAGCTCTAGCACTAGCAGCTCGAGGACTGTTTCGCTGGCGCCGTCTACCAGCTCGGGCCAATCGACCCCCAAGCAACAAGCCAAACAAAAGAGGACGCCGAGCATGCAACGACAGTCCAATGTTCAGTCTTCCACGGAGACGCTGTGCTCCGACACCAGCCAGCTGCAGCGGCAACACGAGCTCTTGGGGCCCAATTATCTCAGAGAGGTGAAGGGAAAAAATTCGAGTGAACACGACGACGACGAATTGCTGGGCATAATAGCGCGCACAAACTCTGAAGATGTGGCCCCCCGCCGGCCGGTCATTATCAATAGTATGAAAAATTTTGAAGACTCGTATTCCGAGGACGACTCGTACTACAGCCATCTGTATGCCGAAAATAAGAAGTTGCTGGAAAAAACCAAAATGGAAAAGATTCAGCTCAAGCAGAACAAAGTGAACAACAACGACTCGGACTCGTCGTCCGTTTGCTCAGCGTCTAATGCCAAGTGTAAAAAGAATTATCGCACATGCAACAAATATGGCAAGCAGTTCTATCCGTTTCCGTCTGTGCGCAATAGTCTAGCGACACAGAGTGACGAGCGCATTTATGCCTACGATAACTTTGATTGCATCAACGAGTGTGTTGAAGAGGTATGTAAAAGTTGAGCGGTTTTTTTCTTCCTTTTTGTTGTTTTTAATTTTGCCAAAAGTCAAAGAGAAAAAATCAATTTCGAAAGTACGAATAAGTATTTGATCAATTAGTAATAATAATAATCCAAATAATTAGCTAATGCAAGAAACTTGCAGATAAGTGTTACAAGGAGGACTTTCTTTTGTGAAAAAAATACCGCTACTTGAATTAAATTGGGACTAGTTGTTTACACTTATGACGTTTTGCTTTTATACATAAGGAAAAACGAATTTACTTAAGACCTTTTTACAATAAAGTATAACTATCTTTTCTGTTGTACAAATATTTATTCATAAGTATAAAATAATACATAAATGTACATAATGTACATAAAAAGTGTTAATGTCACAAATATATTTTAAAGCTATCTAATCATAACTCAATGGATTCGACTTTGCCTTCTTTTTGCCAGGTTTAGCTCGAGTAGCAAAAAAATCTTCTTGAACAAAACCTTTTAGAGTCAGTTTTAATTTTACTGACAACGCTAAAGCGTGTTTACAGACAAAATGTCTATAAAATCTTTACAAGTACAGCTGCAATAATGATGTTTGTGGTATATTAAGTTAATGTCATGCATAAGATAATACTTATTATCATACAAGTAACTCTTATCACTATTTCCGTACTTGATAAACAGACAATGATTGAGCTCCTTGGCTCATGAAATTGTATCGGTGGTTGGTGCTCTAAAATATTTGATTTCTAAAAACTGTCTTGAATAGTAGTTGACTATTTTGTCCATTACCACTTTTAGCATTTCATGGATCGTGTAGCATATGTAATTTGTATATAGTAGTTCCTCCATTTGAAGTTTATTGTATAAATTTCTGAATCGATGTTTGCTTTTCTTTTCTTAAGTATGTTTAATTTTATTTGTGTATTTTTTACTTTATACATGTAACATTTAACAATTTTAGTGGCGTGCTAAAAATAACTGTATATTTTACTAAAATTTCAGTAAAACTATTTTTTGTATTATACTTTCTTTTCTTTGTGTATAAAAGCAAAATGTCATAAGTGAAAAAGCAGAGACCCAATTAAATTCACTCTAATTTGTTACCAACCTATTTGGAACTAATTTAAAATTAAAATTAAATTATATTCTTAATTGTTTGAAAATGTAAAAAAAATTTAAAGAAAAAATTTTTTGTAAACAAATTCGGGCCAGCTCATAATGGATCAAAGTCCTCCTTTTCAGCCCAACGTAAAAATATTTGGCTATAGTCTCTTATGTGAACGGACAAAATATATGATCGCGTATCAATTTCGATCACATAGTTTAATTTAAAAAAAGATGTGAACGTAATTAAGAAAAAAAATGTAATTGCAAATAATAAAAAATAAACAAAAATTTATTCATTTAATGTATTTTACTACAGTACGTTTCTGAAATAAGTTGACAGTTTTTTAGCACTGCACAAGCACCTCTAGAGCATCGCTTAAGCATGTGGTGTTCAGGAGAGATCAGTTTAAAGAGATTATTTGATTAATTAGTTTATTTTCCAACTGAAAGAATTGTAAAAAAAAGAGCTCCTTAAATATGTAAAAAAACATTGGCTTAGATAGCTGCAGAGTCGGACGTGTTTAAGCTTAATTAAAAACATTGCTTTAGTAAGCCGAAGAGAGAGAAGTTAGAGTGTGTGTGTTTGACGTGCTTTCAAGAGCTTATGATTAGTAAGCATTCTTTGTTTAGTACAACATAAAATTTTAACAAAAGATATAATAAAAGTTATATTTTCACATCTTGAAAACGTGATGTCATGTGACATCACAAAGCACTTGCTCTAGAGTGCTTAAGCACACTATTTATATTTTTCTCCCGCGCATGCACAAGCATTTCTAAAAAATTATCACAAAATTAACATAATTAATTGAATTCTATAGAACATCTCCTTTTTAAATTATATAAATATGTATATTGTACAATCTATTGCAATTTATTTTTATTGTACATTAACACTAGAAGTACCAACGAGTCAAAATGACTCTTTTTCGATTTCTGGCCGCTAAAATCTAAGTCAATTTTTGCTATTTGAGAACAATTTTTTTTTTCAGCATAAAAATAAGAATAACTTGCTAAATTAACTAAATTCAAATAAAAAAAATATTTCCTTTGTACAAAATCAAGTATATAAGATAGGGAAGCAGGGCTTTATAATTGCGAGTAACGAGGCGTTAACTTTTAACTTTATTGTTATGTTTTATTTGCATGTTTATTAAAATTTATTAGTTTCGAAAATGTAAAAAATAATATGTAATTTATCAATTAATGTGTATACTCTATTGAAGATTTACGTCCAGAATTTTTTTAATAACTATTCAGTATTTGTTTTTATTCACGTGTGTCTATGCTTAAAATGCTCGTCACGCACAGCTCGTTGCTCACAAACTACTAGAAGCACCAAAAAGAGTCATTTTGACTCGTTTTTTAATTAAAATTTTGAATTTATCTACAAAATCAATGGATGAGTCATAAAATATTTATAAAAAGTATACAAATCTTTAAAAACTGACTTAAATCCTAATACTTGAACGAAGATAAGCAAATTTAAAAAATGCAAAAATTAAAGTTTGCGTAATTTACATGAAAGACGAAAAATTGGTTCAAAAAGGAATGAATTCATTAGAAGATAAAATTTTTTCAAGATACTTTTTTTTAGCCAAATTTTTATTTTTACTCAATTAAAATTAAGTTTTGAATAGATTTATCCAAATAATAAATTGTTATCCATTTTTATCCATTAGATTCTATTAAAACAAGTCATTTTGACTCGTTTTGGTGCTTCTAGTGTTAAAAATGTTAATTGTTTGCAGAATTTAGTTTTTGTTCAATTTAAAAAATTATTAGAAATGTTTAAAATATTTAAATTTTAATATTTAATATTTAAAAAACAATTTTTTTTGCTCATGTGAGTGCTCTAGAGCGTGTTCTTGAACATTTATTTTGTTCTAGCGCAGCTCTAAAGCATGTGCTTAAGCAAGCTGTCAATTTTGTTCAGAAACGTACTGTATTTTCTTCTTCTTGCAATTTTTTTCACCTGCTTGTAAAATTATATTTTTGATAGCAAAAATAAAATAAAAAAAAAAAACAAAAATACTTTGACAAAATTTTAGTGATATTAAGTTTGAAAAGAAGAAAAAAGAAATTAAGCTTAGTACCGACAAAAAAAATAAAAATTTCATATGTAAATATCAAATTTAATTTCTTCGCTGTCTTTTTGATTTTCTGACAGAACTATTTTTTGTACTTCTTTTTTTATTTGTAGACCCACGAGGTCTGTCACGGCGTTTCGGGCCATTTGAGGAATTTGTGCATCAGCTTGATAATTTTGATCAAGATTTAAATCATTCAGTTCAACTAATTGTAAAGGATTTTATAAGTTTTCACTATTTATAGCATTGGATAAATCGTAATACTTTTGAAATGAATTTCAGTTGCTGTTCTTCTAATTGTAACTGTAGCTGTTGTTGTTGAGATGGTTGAATTTGAAATGCTTTTTTTGTTTTCCAGGATTACCCTTATTTCTGTTTTGACCTAATGGAACATTAGGTGCATTTGGATGACATTCGAGTTTTTTTTCTTTGCTAGATAAAGCGCTATCCTTTTATTTAGTGTCAAAATTAGCTAGCAAGTAATGATTTTTTACTAGAAGTTAAAAAAAAATTTGCAAGCAGAAGAAAAAAATTTACTAGCAGAAAGAAATAAGTCTTTTGTTTTTATGCGAACGGCTTTTATGGATTTTCAATCCCTATTCATTCTCTAAAAACTTTTCAACGCCAACAGCTTTGCTCGAATCACATTGTACTTGAGCAATTTTTTTTGGCTTTTCTATATTTGTTTATTTGTTGTTCTGTACCGAGCTTGAGCTCCTTCAGATTTAAAATTTAAAAAAATAAATAAATAAAAATGAAAATGAAAATAAAGTAAAAAGGATTAAAATATAAGAAAGTAAAGAAAAGATACATAAATATGTAATAAGTGGAATTTTAATTTTTTTCTATAATTTTTAATCTTAACAACTTCTAAAATAGCCATTTTCGATGGTTTTGGATTTTGGTAAAAAACTTTATCAATTTCATTAGCCTTTCGCTTAATACCACTTATACCAGTGGCTAATTTATCCCAATCTAGCAATAATATTAAAACAATATAGCTGTGCGATCACATATTTTAATTAAATGAGACATTTTTTTTTGAAAAAATATGTGATCGCACGTTCACAAAACAGACTATAGCCAAATATTTTGTTTTACAATTTATAGGGGTTGTGAAGTTCGTTTCAATTCGATCATATCAATTCAGAAAAACTTGAATAACTTTTTTACTAAAAGAGATAATTCAGTTCTGTAAAATGCTTAATTATAAGCAAATTTGCTTAATTTTTTTTTTATTTTATTTATTTATTCAATGAACACCTTGTAGGCGATGTAAAAAAAAAAAAAATTAAAAATAAAAATAAAATTAATAATCTTAAGACAAAAGAATTGAAACATCCGATAATTTTAATTTTAAATGTTAATGTTTATTACTTTATTTTAATTTCAATAATTATTATTCTTCTTTTTACTATTTTTCTTTTCTCTTTTCTCTTCCCTTTTTTTTTAGATAAATTTATTCGAAACAAGTCATAATGCAGAAAAATAAGTCTGCAAAATACTTTGCAATTTTATCCATTTTGCACGCCATTAAAAAGTTTTCCATTCAAGTGTGCAATTACATTGCAGAGTTTTTGCAGACATATATTTTTGGATTAAGCAAAGTTGCTTAACCATCAAGCATTTTACAGAACTGAATTATCTCTTTTAGTTAAAAAAGTTGTTCAAGTTTTTCTGAATTGAAACGATCGAATTGAAATGAACTTCACAACCCCCAATTTATAAGACGAATAAGGAAAATTATTTCTGTATTAAAATAAATAAAGTTAAGAAAAGAAAAAAAAACAATTTAGTTTTAATTGAGCATAATTTTAATATCGAATACAATAATTATGAATATTTTTACATGTAAATTTGAATTAAAGTTTAATCTAGTTACAATGAATATTTGAATTTGATATAAATAAATTGTTATAAAATAGAAATTAGAATTTTTTAGAAGAAATAAAGGCTAAAAATAAAGAGAAAAAAAGAAGAAATTGTAGATTTTGTGTGTTTGCTTAGGCGATAGTGGGCTCAAGCATTTGGATTTTGTTCCATTTAACTAACTAACTTGATGACCATCTCGTGTTTAAATCATACAGTATGTTTAGAAATTTTTTTGTTTTCACGTATATAATACGCGGAAAAAAAGCGGATTATTTTTGTTAATTTTTATTTTCATCAATCCAAAAACATAAAGCCAAAAAAAATTAAGTGAATAATAAAATTAAAAAAAAATTTATTAAGAAATAATGGATACAATTAATAAAAAAAAAAACGGTCCAAAAGCTTAGAAATTTCTCCAATTTAATATTTAAAAAGACCGACTTTGGCGTTTTAACAAGCTAAAACTCATTTTGGCATAGATTCAATCAATTTTTGTACATACTCTGTGAAATAGCAGCATCTTTTTCGATATCACTGGTAAGTTGATTGACTTTACCATGAGCTTTTAAGTTAACAAGGAGCATAAATAAAGTCTAACAAGAAGATCGGATAAACGGGCCCAAGGGTGCAATTGTAAATATTACAGTACAAAGTCTGAATCTTTAACCACCCTTTGTGTAAAACCTCTTTTAAATGCTCAAAAGGTTAGATTAGAGTTAATCATTTTCGTCATCCATGTGTGACCATGAGTTCTCGATTGGGTAGCGGTTTGGTGAACGGGCACAACATGGCAAACCGATTAATTCGGCCTGTATAAATGTTGCATTTGCCAGTACCTTTGTAAGAAATGCATCCCCAGATAACGACTGAGCTTCTACCTTTTTGAAACCTTGGTATTCTTTAGGGGATGAAGCTTTTTATCTTTGAAACTTTTTACTATTTCTCTTGATTTACGATAAAAGATATAAAAATTGGACTCGTCACTGAAAATAACTCTTTTTGCATTTTTTGGAAAAAAAAGAACTTTTGGTATTGTTATTTTACAAAGCAAGAGGAGTTGGAGATTATTTCAACTAAGCATTTTAAGAGCACAATTTACTCAAAATGAAATTAAATCAAAATGCAAGAATTAATCATAAATTTGTGTAGAAAGATTGTTATAATTGTTTAATGTTTTGGATTATGCGAATTTTTGAACTCTTGAACCGACTTTTAATTTTTAATTTTAATAGGAAGTTTTTTGATTATAAATATTTAAAAAGTTTATCATATTTTTTAATGCCGAGTGTGATATATCAAATTGTAGAGGATAAAAATTCAACTAATTAATTTTATTTTTATATTTATTTTTATATGTCAATTTCAATAAATAAATAATTTATAGTAATTTCTAAATTTTTAGTAAAATATCTAGAATACTTGGCTCTGTTATTGTTAGTCAAATCTTTTTGACAAGTCTAATAATGTAAATAACAGATTTTTTTTGTTTAATTTAAATTGATTAAAGGGTTTAATTAGATTAGCGGGGTCCAAGACTCGAAACGCAACTTTGAAGCATGCCCTTTAAGTTAAGAATGCTTTAAGATGGGCAAGATGGTGTTTATAGCCTGCGCCAAAGTTGTGTTTCGGGTACTGAATCATAATTATGACCCCAATTTTGGTTGACAAAATCTTGATTAAATAGACCAAAATTACAACGTTTTAACCGATTGATACAGTTTCTCAGGCAAACAAGATTTGCTTTAATAAAGCTATATAGTAATAGTAGTGTTGGCAATCGACTCCAATCGATTGACAAATTTAATAAATCGATTAATTGTTTTTAGTCGATTATTAAATCGACTGATTTTATTTAGTTTTTATAGTCAACTATTAAATCGATTTAAAAATCGATTGATTTTTTCTAGTTGAGTATAAAGATTCTAATATATCTCGAAATGAAAAATTAGGAATTGGCAATAAATGTTTTTTTTTAAAATAAAGATTTTTAAATAGATTTAAAATTTAAAATTTAAATTAACTTTTTTCTGCCACAGGCTATACAGTCTGGGAAAGAAGAGATAAATTAAATCCACTATAAATTCACAAAATGATTGTAGTTTCAGAAAATTTATAGAAAATTAATTTAGAATTTTTTTTAAAATATTTTAAATTGTTTCAAATTTTTAATTTTTAAAATAGTAATCTTTTTCTATTACGAATAAAATTTTTTTAAAAATAAATCGTCAAATTGTAATTTTTTGCTTTAAATTTGAAATTTTAAATCAATTTAAATTACTTTATTTAAAAAAAAAACATTTATTGCTATTTCCTAATTTTTCATTTCCAGATATATTAGAAACTTTATAGTCAACTAGAAAGATTAAATCGATTTAATAGCTGACTAAAAATAATTAATCGATTTAATAATCGACTAAAAATGATTAGTCGATTTTTGAATCGGTTATTGATATTCGATTGCCAACACTATACATAAGTGTTTAAGAAATAAAAAGATTATTTTTCTTTGCTTTTTCATAATGATTTTTTTAGCTAATTACATTTTTAAGACTTCTATTTAATACCTTAAAAATCATTGAGTCTAAGGACAACCATCATATAATCATAGAGTATAACTCTAGGACATTTTAGAATTAATTTTGAAATACAAATAAAGATTTAAAAAAAAATCGTTTTCTTTTTCTTGAATAAATTTTAAAATAACTGAAAACTATTTAGGACTGGTCATTTCATGACCAGCCGGTCTTATTCTTTATCGAAAAAAAACGCCATTTAATTTAAAGACCAGGTGGTCTCAAAATTTATTTGAGAAAAAAAGAATTAATTTTATGAACCTTTTTTTTTAAAGTCTCGTTAAGAAAAACATGTCCAATTTTAATTCTTGTCTTTACTTCTTAAATTATATTTACCAATGTTATCATTTTTTGAAATTTTATTTATTGGATTATCAACAAAAGGAGACCATTCAGTTTGAGTCGAGACTTCATTAACTAATCACTTTGAATTAAATCATTTGTCTGGCTTGATCTATAAACTAATTCTAATTCAACTACTTTATTTTCTATTCCATTATCATCATCATTTTCTAGTAAATTTTTAAAGTTTTTTATCATGTTATGACTTAAAACAAAATCAAATTTTAAATACTTAAAAATTTTTAAATTTAAAATTATCATCAAAAAAAAAACAACTAAAAAATTGTTGATAAAATTAATTTTTTTTTTTTCTCAAAAAAATTTTAAATGGCGGTTTTTTTTTCCGATAATAAATAAGACCGGCTAGTCATGAAATTGATCAGCCCCAACTATTTTAAATAAAAAGATGGATTAATAAAAATAATATTATGACTAAATAATTACCAATTTTTAAGTCATAAGCAAAAAAAGGAAACAATAAATTAAAATTTTTTGAATATTTAAAGTGATTGAACCACTGAGCCAGCATAAAATTTAGCATATTTTTATCCAAATATAATATTTTTAAACTAATTTCAAAATTAGATAAAAATTACTTAAAAAATTAATATTTTATTGTCATTAAGACTGAATAATTATATTAAATATCAAAAATATTTAATTAAAATAAAATTTTTTCAGTAAAATCCCGGATATGATCCATAGGATTGAGGTGAAGTTGGAAATGATGATTGAGCTGGGAAATATGAAAGTGGTGTTGTTTGAGCTGCACTGAATTGAGGGGTTGACCAGGCACCGGTTTGATCGTAGGCTGGATAAGATGGGCCAAAACTAGAGAATTGTGGAATTTGACCATATGATGGCTGAGCGAATGAAGCTGATGGGTATCCTTTTTTTGAATAAAATGAATTTTAATTAAAGATTAAAACTTTTTTTTAGTTTTGTTACCGTTAAACATTTTTAGATTGATAATTATTTAAAATTTGATGATCAAAAAGTACAAGATTTATAAATATTTATAGGTATAAATTTCAAGCATCAATAGTTTAAAATTAAAATTAAAAGCTAGATTTTTGAAAAAAAATTAATTCCCAATTAAATAATATATAGGAATTTTTTTTTATAAAACCTTTAGATGTAATGTTTATTTTTATTCTTATGCTCCATTAATCAGAATTAAATGATTGATTGAAAATATTTTTAGGAGAAATATTAAAGTAAGCTAGATCTAGTTATTCATTAAAAATTTAGAGTTATTGATGCTTGAAATTTATACCTATAAATATTTATAAATCTTGTACTTTTTGATCATCAAATTTTAAATAATTATCAATCTAAAAATGTTTAACGGTAACAAAACTAAAAAAAAATCATTAGTATTATTCTTTAATTAAAATTCATTTTATTCAAAAAAAGGATACCCATCAGCTTCATTCGCTCAGCCATCATATGGTCAAATTCCACAATTCTCTAGTTTTGGCCCATCATATCCAGCCTACGATCAAACCGGTGCCTGGTCAAATCCTCAATTCAGTGCAGCTCAAGCAACACCACTTTCATATTTCCCAGCTCAATCATCATTTCCAACTTCACCTCAATCCTATGGATCATATCCGGGATTTTACTGAAAAAATTTTATTTTTATCTTAAACTAAACTTCGTCTCCCAGACAATAAAAAAATTTTAACACAATCTTATTTTTTCTTCATTTTTATTTCAAAATAAAAAATAAATTTCATTTTTAAAGCATGATCACCTAAATGATAATGATGACGATGAAGAAACCTCAAATTTGGTAGAAGATGGATTTATTCGTATGTCTTCCCCGGTCGATTCCGGTCTAAATAATAGCAATAACAACACAAATTTAGATAGTACCGGTCTCGATTCAACGACTGACCTGAACGATATTGAAATAAGCAGCATAGGTTTTGCAAATGTGACCAACTTTCCAAATGTCGGCTCATCACCAATTTCAGATGAATTTCTGAACACTTCTTCCGATGCCGACGTTGAAACATTTGTCGAAAATATCAAGAGCAACACTGACTTCGATGGCATTATCATTCACAATTCAAGTGATTCGAACGCTAATGAAATCACTTCATTAAGCGACGAAAATGCTGAATTGAACGAGGAACAAGATGACTTTGGCTTTGAAGGCTTTGATAAGTCGCAGATAAAATATTTGAATACACATCCTAAAACCCCACTTTCTATAATGAAGACAAAGAGCTCATGCCTAAAGAATAATGAACATGGAATGAATGAAGCGTCTTCAAATAGCGAATGTGCGGAACTGGCCAATTCTAGTGTTCAGGCTAATTCAAGTCAGAAACCAAAAGTTAGATTCAATCTTGATATTGATTACGAAAAAGAAAGAGAATGGAATCGTATTAACAAAATAATTGGCGATGCAAGTAAAACTCAAATTGAATGGACTCAAGAAGTTGAAGTCTAGAATATAAAAATAGTTTTAAATTTATTTTTTGCTTTTTTTTTTAATGAAACATATATGAGTTGAATTGTATTTTTGTAAATTTTTAAATAAGAATTTATAAATTTTATTTTAAAAATTTAATTTTGTTTTTTTCTTTTAAATAGTTTTAATTTTTGATCAATAAAAACCATTAATGAGAATAGATAAAAATTTTAAAAATTAATATTTTATTGTCATTAAGACTGCATAATTATATTAAATATCAAAAATTTTAAATAAAAATAAAATTTTTTCAGTAAAATCCCGGATATGATCCATAGGATTGAGGTGAAGTTGGAAATGATGATTGAGCTGGGAAATATGAAAGTGGTGTTGTTTGAGCTGCACTGAATTGAGGGGTTGACCAGGCACCGGTTTGATCGTAGGCTGGATATGATGGGCCAAAACTAGAGAATTGTGGAACTTGACCATATGATGGCTGAGCGAATGAATCTGATGGGTATCCTTTTTTTGAATAAAATGAATTTTAATTAAAGAATAATACTAATGATTTTTTTGATTTTTTTTACCGTTAAACATTTGGTAAATTATTTTTATTTTTTTTGTAATGAACTTAGAATTTTTGAAACTTGTTTTTAAGCGAAAGAAAATCAACTCAAGCTTGAGGTTTAATTTAAAATATGGAAAATATAATGTCAAAAAAATTTGTCGATTAATTAAAAAATAAATTCAAAAAATTCTTTATAAAATACATGCTTAATATAAAATTTGCTTAGTATAAAATTAAAATAAATGGTTATTATTTCCAAATTTTTAATAGCATTTTCAAGTTCAAAATTCCAAGCATGAGTGAATTGAGCATAAATAGTTACAACCAAATACCTCAGACCTGGCTTATAAAAACCTTAAATTTTTTATTGAAAAATTACAAAAATATATCAGTCTAAAAATGTTTAACGGTAACAAAACTAAAAAAAAATCATTAGTATTATTCTTTAATTAAAATTCATTTTATTCAAAAAAAGGATACCCATCAGCTTCATTCGCTCAGCCATCATATGGTCAAATTCCACAATTCTCTAGTTTTGGCCCATCATATCCAGCCTACGATCAAACCGGTGCCTGGTCAACCCCTCAATTCAGTGCAGCTCAAGCAACACCACTTTCATATTTCCCAGCTCAATCATCATTTCCAACTTCACCTCAATCCTATGGATCATATCCGGGATTTTACTGAAAAAATTTTATTTTAATTAAATATTTTTGATATTTAATATAATTATTCAGTCTTAATGACAATAAAAATTAATTTTTAAAATTTTTATCTATTCTCATTAATGGTATAAAGTTTTTGATCTAATTATTCAGGGCTTAAATTTTTTGAGGGTGAAAGATTTAATTTTTTTAAGATGACAAAAATAACTAAAAGTGGTGACTAATTTAATCTTTTTTGACTGACTATAAAAACTAATTATTCTGAAAAAAATTAAACGACTGACAAATAAACATATTGAGATTACTATTTAATAATTTTTCACTGACAAAAAAAAACCTTTTTTATAGATAGTTTTTTTTTAATTTTTTTTTATTTTAGTTCTAATTAAGCTTTCTAATAATGTAATTCTCTTATATTGTAAGGAATGAGCTTAAATTGTGACGTTGTCTCATAGTTGACTCTAGCTTGATGATGAGATTTGGACAACACGGTTTGTCATAATGATCTGGAACTTCATTCCGATTTTGGTGCCATTTTTCAAGATTTTGATTTTTATTTTAAAATTAATTAATTATTATTATTATTTATTATTTTTTAATTAATCATTCAAAAAGTATTTTTGTCACTCAAATCATTATTTTATCAGTCAATTAATTTATTTGTCATCAAATGTAGTTTTTTTGTCAGTCCATTAATTGATGGCCATTATTCAGTCTTAACGACAAGAAATTTTAATTCTAAAAATTATTTTAGCTTAATTTTGTAATTAGTAAAAAATTTTAAATTGGTATAAAAAATTTAAAGCTGACTTGGTGTATTAAAGACTTTATTTATTCAAGAATTTCAAAATTTCTTGTTTTCTCTGATTTTTTAAAGAACTGGCCAATTTTTTGGTCACAATATTATTTTAAATAATTTGTTATATTGAAATTTGTTTTAATGAGTAAAATAAATTTTCTCAATTTCATTTAAAGACGAAATTCCAAATTTGGTTCAAATTATTTTAATTCCAAAAATAATAGAAACATCACACCTATTTCAAAATAAAAATGGGATATTTTTCAAATAAAAATAACAATTATTAATGCAGCTAAAAATTAAATTTCACTTTAACTAATTCTATATAAAATTTGAAAAATAATTTGGCATTTTTTGAGAGCTCTGTTTTTCGTAAGAAGGATAAAATATTATTTTAGCAATTATAAAAAATTTATTGAAAAATTAATTAAGCTAATAAAGTGAACAGTTTCAAAGAATTTTTCGATTCATTCAAAACACTGGTAAAGAATAGAGCAAAGTTTGTTTTTATTTTGTTATTGATTTTCCAGGTGAAACAAAAAAATGATAAACTTGAGTTGAAAAGATAAAAAAGGATTCAGTTACCTTGGAAATGTTATTTGCGGACTCGTGGAAAAGCATTTGACACGAGAAAACAGTTGAAATTTCTAGTTTAAAACTTTCAATTCTAATTGCTTTTGCTCGACAAACTCCAGCAAAAAAAATAAAGCTAACTTTATTATTTCCTTAGAAAAATATTACAGCTTGAGCAAACAAGTTTAATCCAAAAAATATGACTCAAAATTATTGCTTCAAGAGGAATTTTAAAGTTAAGCCATTTGAATTTAATTGTTCTGAGCTTTTCGATTTAAGTTTTGTTTGCTTTAAAAAAGAATAATTTACCTAAATTTTTTTAATTTGTTATAACAACGAAAAAAATGTTTTTTACGATCATATTTGGCGATAACCAAGAGGCATTTGTCAATTCGAATTGTAAAGTGTTGCACTTGCTCAATTACATTAAAAAATTGGCAAATTTGAATGAATCAGAGAGCCAAATTGACATCGATCTGGCAGATTTTAATGGAGAGGTGAAAAATTTACACGAGAATAAATTTAATTATGGGAGCAACTTTTTGGCAGCCAAAGAAAAATACATCTTGGTTAAAATTGAAAGTAAGCTTGTAAAGAAACTTAAAAAAAAGTTCATTCATCTAAAAATTCAAAAAATTTAAAAAATAATTTTTTAAATTTTTTTCCACAGCAATTTGTAGAAATTTGATTGTAGATCTCAAATTTTAAACTAAGGGTTCAATAGATAATTTCAATATGATGACCTTTAGATGTCTGAAAAATAACATAATTTCTCTCTCTCATTCATCCATTTAAGAAAGCAATGGTACTAGAGAGTAATATAATTGCTTGCTGAGAGATGACTATAGACAAAAAGGATAATGGTTTATAAATCGAAATCATTAGATGTTTTTTCTAATTAAATAAAAAAAATAAGTTAAGTAAACTTAAGTTTATTTATTAATAAATATTATTTTATGTTCATTTGCATAACAAAGACAAATTTTAAATTGAAATCGAGGCAAAAAACGGAATAGAAAAAAACTTAATGTTATATAATAGAAGAAGATCTTTTATTTACTTATATTTAGTCTTCTGTCCGATGAGCAAATTGAAGTATGATTCTTAAATAAGAAAGGGTAAAAATATATTAGACAATAATTTGTCTTTTTTGCAAAAATGCTTAATATTGTTTCTTTTTTGTAAATCTAATTAAAAAAAATCTCCAAAAATTTTAGTTGCCATTCAAATGGATAAATTAATATTGAGATATTGATAAACTTTTGATCGGCAAATAATTTATCATTTAACCATCTATCAATTGATTATATTTTATCGAACTTCAGTCAAAAAATAATGGAGATTATGAAATTTCATACAAACTTTCCCAATAAAATTCTTTTTCATTAATTTAAAAATAAAAACTTAAAATTTAGCTTTTTAAAATTTGATAATGAAACAACATGAAACAAAATATGTTTCACTAAATTCAACAAAAAAAGATTAATTTTTATTAACAGGAAAATATTAGTGATAAAACAAAATATCAATATTTTGGAATTTATTTATTTCTTGTCTCTATGATCTATTCAATTCAGATTTTTTTTTCATTTTGTAAATTTATTTTATTTAAATGTTAAAATTCTGTCATCGTTACAATTGTAAAAATTTTATTTTTCATTTGGTATAATTTTTTGTGTTTGAATTACAAAATGTATCCACTGTTGAAATTGAAAAATTGAAACATTGAAAAACTGCGATGTTTCAAATAAAAAAATAGTTTTAAATTAATTTTCGTTTTTGAAATTAAACTCTTTAGTGAAAAAAAGAATTTGATTTTAAAATTTGAAAAAAATTTTGAAAGTTCCTCTTTAAACTTTTATAATTTATTTATTTATTTGTTTATCTGCACCGAGCTAAAAATCCTTCATAATATAAAAATTAAAAATTAAGTTAAATTAAATAAAATAAAATAAAATAAAATTAATTAAAAAGAAAAAAAAAGAAAAAAATTTATAGATTTAGATTAGAATTTGTATTCAATAGTTAAAAAACTGGTTTGATCCTCTGATCTGGACCCTTTCAAAAATCGCAAATACTCAAATGGGCTCTCTCCTTAAATCTTTGCCTTTAATTATAAATAATAAAAATTGGAGAAAATTAAAATTAATTTTTCATCCTTCAAGTCTTTGACTCTGCGGAACATAGATTCATCATTTATCTTATTTTTAATATTACATTTAACTTTCTATTCTAATTAGACCCAACTAGACCTGAAAAAATTTGTTTTTTTCTTTTTTGCATGCTGGTGTTAGGATCCGTTCAAGCGGACACTTAACCGGCAAGAATTTTCAGAAACTGTTACCATGTCCGCATTAGCCGGACAAGGACAACCTTTAATTTTATAAATTTAAAAGATTTTTTCGAAAAAATATCAATTAAAGTGGCAAACCGCTAATGGCTGACCGGGCAAATGACCGTGCATTGGACCAATTTGTCTTGACCGTACCCAACACTAATATTAACTTAAAATTATTTTTTTTATTTGACACTGAAAAAAAAAATTTGAAACATTGCAGTTTTTCAATGAAATTTCAATATTGGATACATTTTGTAATTCAAACACAAAAAATTAAACCACTTCTAAGTTAAAATACAATTTGATTAAAAAAATCAATTTATTGGGAAACATTAATTTAAATTTTTTCTTAAATTGGACTGTAAAATGTTACATTATTTGTTTTACCTTATAAAAGTTACAGAAAAATCTGTAGTTCAAAAGCCATATTTTTTTTAAGAATTCAAATTTTGTTTTGGAATTTTTAATAAAAATTCACAATGCCAAAACAGTGTTCGTCTCTTTTTTTATACTTTTTTATAATCTTTGGTAACAAATGCTAGCAAAAATTTATCTTAAAATGGTTGAAATAAAATCCGAGAAAAAATAATTGGCACATTGAATAAAGTAGAATGTATTGTTTTTGAGCCAAATCATGCCTTTAATTTTTTTCAGTCCCTACTAGCAATTATGCTGGAAAGTAACTTTAAAGAAAAATGGTACTTTACTTCTTTTGAAAATTACAACCCTTTAACTTGGTGTAAATGATAAATCAAAGAATTGACTAAAAAACTGAATATTGGATCTTTTTCAAGTTAAGTATCTAAGACTTGAAGATTTATATTTTGATATGATCTCCTAACCTCTGACAGAGATAAAAGCTTCAATCTGATCAATTTTAGTCTTTTTCTTTAAAAAATTTTAATGGCTTGTCTTAAAAAATGAATAACTTTGACCCATGTAAAAAAAACATCAGACTTTAACAAAGTTAATTCAATTTACATTTTTTAAAGAATTTTATTTAAGATTTAATAATTGTTAATAGTTTTAAAATGTGTTCACTTTTTATTACATGTCACTATAATTGAATTTTAATTTTTTTTTTTTAAACAGTGTTGAGTAATATGTCACTAAATAGAGTACTCTATTTTAAAGACATGTCACTCAATTCGGATGATTACGTTACTAAATATAAAGAAAATAGATATTAATAAATTTTAATTCAAAAAATGGAGAGATGTCTTTTGACGCATTTAAAAAATCAAATTTAACATAAAAATTATTGAAAAAAAATTCTTGATGAATAAAATTCTCAATTAAAAATTATTATAGAATTATAAATACCACGAGGAAAAGATTCTTGAAAAATTCCAGTCATAAATTTTTGATTTCCTGGAAAATTTGAAGCTGGTCAATTTGAAGAGATTGAAACAAACCAGTCTTCATTTTATTATTTTTAGTGCTAATAATAATTATTTTTGCTCAGAATTTTTTTAAAAAACCGAAAATTGTTTTACTTTCTACTTAATGATTTTTTATTATATTAAAAAAAATATCCTTTTTATTTGATTCATTGATAATAAATTCTTTGGAAATGAATTTAAAAAAATAAAAGAGGTTTTATTTTTTTTAAGTAAAATAAATTTTTTTATCAATTAACTTTCAATATGGTTATTTTAAAATAAAAAAAATTTAAATTAAAATTAACATATCTTTAAATCTTAAATTTTGGAAACAGATCTCTTAAAAATTTAAATTTCTTTAAGTGTTTAATTTTTTATAAATTAGAAAATAAAAAATATTTTTTCAATGTGTTATGATAGAAATTTAAATAAAACAATTTCTTTATGGGTGAAAACATATAAAGATCGTACCTGATGATTTGCACTCATAAAGTATTGCTATATATTTAAATATAATAAAATTTAATTGCTTGATTATTTTAGACAAATTTTGTTATCAAATGAAACCATATTAATAATCTTTTGAACGACTAATTTTTTTGTCGGTCGTCATATTTCCCTTAAAGTTATTTAACTCAACCTTTCGAAACACATTTTCTTTTAAAGTTGACAAAAATTCTTTTTGTTTTCTAAAATTTTCAATCTCTAAAGATTTAAGTTAAATCATTGAATTATTTTTTTTTTTAAAAGTTGCTTCAGTTATGATAAATTTATTTTATTATGTATATCGAAATTGAGTCTGAGTCATTTAGTTATTTTTACAATTTAAAAAAAAATGCAGGCAATTAATGATCCAAGAAAACATTTCGCCGATATTATTTTTTAATTTTTTTAGCTTACTTGTTACAGAGATAATTTTTTTAAGTATACAATAAAAAAAATATAAATAATCGTACTTTAGATTTGGTTTAAAAATTTATTTTTCTAAATAAAATTCTTTTTTCTGACCAAATAATTTTACTTGCTCAACATTTTTTTTAGTTATTTTGCATCTAAATGCATCAATTGCTTCATTACAATCTTGCGTAAATTCCATGTGTCATCGCAAAATTGAATGCTAGTGTCTATTTATTTAAATAAATCATTTAATTTCCTGGCATGTATTTAAATAAACTTTTCTTAAAGATATAAAATCAGATGGCAAGCCATTTTATTCAGTATTGCTTAATGACGAGCAAATAATCAATGAGGAATTTTTGACCAAGCTGAACTCAGTGAAAAAACCCATTGGCAAAAACTCACAATTTAAATCTCAACAGAAGCAAAAACCCAGTCATTTATCACCAGCTCAAAATAGTCTGAGAGCAATCAGCTCAAAGCCACGTAATGCCAGCACTGCGTCTCTAGTCGATTCCGATTCCACAACAAATCTAAAAATATAATTCTAAAATAAATTATTTAAATAACAGCCTCTCTCTCATTTATTCATGTCTATCTAATGACACGTAGGCAACTTCCCCGCCAAAACATCAATAATAACATTTTTTTCAACCACCTCACTTAGATCTTTAATCAACATAAATATTCAAAAATTAAAATTATTTTCTTTTTAAAAAAAAATATAATGGCAAACAAAAAATCTCACGCAGATCGTATTTTTTACGATTTGCCATCTAAAGACCAAGACGAGGAGCCAACTGGTGAAAAAGACCCACAAGCTTTGCTAAAATTGATATCCGAATCAGAGATTGGAGGCAATGAGGAGTTTCTATCGCCTTTTGGGCATCGTAAAGTGGTCTATTGTGATTACACAGCTAGCGGTCGCTCGCTCAGCTTCATAGAAGACTTCATTCAGTCCCAAGTGCTTCCGGACTATGGCAACACTCACACCACTAGTACAGTGACCAGTCTTCAAACAACCCTGTTTCGCCAGGAAGCTAGAGACATCATCCGCAATTGTGTGAATGCCAGTGAGCACGACTTGGTTGTTTTCGTGTCCTCAGGCACCACTGGTGCAGTGAACAAATTGCTCAACGCTCTGGAGTTGAGCGAACCGCCGGTAGTTTTTGTTTCTCCATACGAGCACCACTCAAATTTGCTTCCATGGCGAGAGGCTTTAGCAGAGGTGGTATTCATTAACGAGACCGAGTGTGGTTCCATAGACCTCGGTGATTTGCAGTCTAAGCTAGAACAGTACCAATATGACCGGAGAGTGCGCATTGGGAGCTTCAGCGCTGCGTCCAACATCACAGGCATTTTGTCTGATTCAGAAAAAATTACCATTTTATTGCACAAATATGGCTTTTTGTCTTTTTGGGACTATGCGTCTGCGGCACCTCATGTTGACATCAACATGAACCCATTTGTATCCTATGAAGAAGACAAAGAATTGGCGCACAAAGACGCAATTTTTTTGTCAGTGCACAAATTTGTTGGCGGACCACAGACGCCCGGAATTTTGATAGCTAAAAAAAAATTGTTCGTAAATAGTGTGCCGGATGGATGTGGTGGTGGAACTGTTTTTTACGTGACCAAAACTGATCACCGCTATCTGAAAAATGACGAGATGAGGGAAGAGGGAGGCACACCGGCAATTGTCGAATCAATCCGTGCTGGACTTGTTTTTCAGCTCAAAAACGCCATCGGAATCGACACCATTATAAACAAAGAAGACTCCTACACAAAGTAAAAAAAGTTTACTATTTCTTTAATTTTTTATCTATCAAATAATATAAAGATTATAATTTTATCAAAGATTAAATATCGAATTTTTATATTTATCTTTTTCTTTTAAAAAAATTGTAAAGAATAATTTCAAATTAGATTAAGAACTTCATATTGGCGGTCTGAGGTAATTTGGTAAGAGAATATTTAAAACAATATTTTAAATTTCAATAATTATTTATTTTTCTTCAAAAAAATTTGCTTCAAATCAAGGCTTTCAAGTTGATTTTCAGCACTGTTTTTTAAAATTGATTTTACAAAAATTTTTTGAAAATTTTTCAATTGGAGTAAACTTCCGGTAATTTTGTGTAAAATCGCAAAAGTAAAAAAGAGTTTTTTACTTTTTGATTCTTAATTTTCATTAAAATTCGCAAAAATTTTTTAAAAATCTGTACCTAGTGTTTTTAACATAAAAATTTAATTAAAAAAAATTAAAAAAAAAATTAACAAATTTTATTTGTTTTTCTTTAGAAATCTCTCAATTTCTATTTTCTGCCTCATTAAAAAAAAATTCTATTCTAACTTTAATAATTTTTTTTAAAGTATGAACTAAAAAAAATTGGCTGAAAAGAAGGGCTAAGATCCATTCCAAACTGCCAGGGTATAACCCGAACTATATTTTTGTTAAAAATAAATGATAATTAAATATTTAAAGGGTCTGATTAACTTTGATGCTTTACAATCTTAGAAAAAAAAAATTCGCTTCATATTTTCATTAAGATATCTTTTTTATAAACATAATTTTGGGATGACTCCTGGTCAGGTTGGGATGATTATATCTTCGTTATTAAAAAAAAATGAAAATTTAATTTTTAAAAAATAACAAGACAATTAGGACTTAATGTCAGGAAGAGGATGCATAAATTTTTGAAAGAATAAAGAAATCTTAAAAATAAGTTTTATTAATAAGTCGATCTTTTTCTTTTACGAATTAGGATTAATTATAATCAAAAACTAATTAATTAAAATTAATTTTAGGTAATTATTTTTAATTCACAGCTTTGAAAAAAAATCAAAAATTTTTCTAAAATAATCTAACCAAAATAGGTAATTTTACAAATTTCTAATTGATAAAAATTTTTGATTAAAAAAGTAGCCAAAGACCTTCTATAGGATTCTTCAGATTCGGATGAAATAAAAAAATCATGGTAATTATTATTTATATCGGGTTCAACGTATATTTCCATATGATCGTCTTAATTTTATGATCATCTTCATCCTCTTCAATAAATTTTTTTTTGGCCGAAAACTCCAAGGTTATTAACACGAGATTGATTATATTTTGATTTTTTAGGCATTTTTCACTAAATTTTATTTATACTTAGAAAAGTTTTTAGTAAAATTTAGAAAAAAAATATCAATAGAATATTAATATACAAATTTGTTAATTATCACATGATTTGAAGACATTTTTTAAGAAAAATAAAAAAGCAATAAAATAAAAAAGTAAAACCATAGAATTGTTCAGAATTTTGTCTAGATTTAAAAAAAAAAAAAATCGGGTCATAATTGATCCCTCGGAGGAGATACGATTTAAACCAGAAAAAACACCTTTTTTCCTTTTTTAAGCCAACAAAAACCGCCACACTTTTTTTTTTCTTCTAAATTACATTAGCATGAAGAGAATTTTATGCTCTTTCAGAATATAAATACTTTTTTAGTATATTCAAGTTTTATCTTTGAGATTTTGAGTCTTAAAGAACAACAACTTTTTCAAGGGATTGCTATTTTTGGAACCCTGGGTGTAAAAAATTTTTTTTTTGCCCCCTTCAAAAAAAATTTTCTTTGGGGTTTTTGAGGGCGTAGATTACGAATTTTGAGTCAAAAATGTGAAATTCAGATAGCACTAAAGTTTTGAATTTCGTGAACTTTATTTTGGATATTTTTCGTCTAAGTTGGAGAAAATATTTAAATTTTGAACAAAAATAGATGATTTTTTTAATTAAGAAAAGCAATTGAGTTTTTTGCCAAAATTCCAAATTTGATAGTTCTGGGAAGTTTGAGTGTGCGTCGTTTGGGAATATTTTCATTCTTGATTCAGCATGAACAAACCGGCTTATTTTTGCATCCAAATTTTGTCACTTCGCTGCTTAATGATTTGTTCGGCATACAGACTCGATCGGGCTGTGCATGCGCCGGTCCCTATTCTCAGTACATAATGGGTCTTAGCTTTGAAATGGCCAAAGCCTATGAGGAAATTTTGATCCAGGATGAAAGGATCGATCGTCATCACTTGAGAATTGGGCACGATACTACCAAGTCTGAGATGCTCAGACCTGGCTTTACACGCTTTAATTTGCCGTTTTTTTTCCAAGAGTCTAAAGTGGATTTTGTTCTTGACGCCATTAAATTTGTGTGCGAACATGGATGGAAATTTTTACCACATTATATCTGTAACCTGCAAACAGCTGAGTTTAGACACCGAAATTTTCAGGTATTCAAAGACCGAAAGTGGCTATCAAACATCAATTACAAAAATGGATGTTTCAATTATAACCAAAGAATAGCTCACTCGGAACAAAACTGTCCCATCAGTGATCAAGTACTGATTCTGCTTTTTTTATTTGTCATTTTTAAGTCAATTATTTAAAGGAATGTATAAGCTTGGCAAATAAAGCTTTGGAAGGAGTCAAAGTAATAAAAACTAAAGAAATTTTTTGTTTTTTAAAGCATTTTTTTAAAAGATTACTCTTCAAATATCGGATCAAAGACTTATTTTTGGCGAGGAAGCGTCAAAGCTGCGCTGGTTTTTGCTTGCCAGTGAAGCTTATGGTATTTTGCATGATAACAAATCGTTGTATAATAATGAGGTATACGTGCCACCATTTATGCCTCGTAGGTACTTGTTTGATGCTGATTTGGACCAAGTTTACAGAGTGGAAAAAAATGGCAAAAAAAAATTTTCCTTGTCGTACAGAGAACACGCGGACGCTTATTTTGCGCATGAAAAATTAGATCAATATGTGAAATTAATTCGGGATCAAGTCAGGCAAAATGTGGAGGAAAAACATAACTATTCTAAGTCTATTAATATGTATAAAAAGAACCAGATGGATAAAAATAGTGATTCCAATGGAGATGAGACACTAAATTCTGATTTTGTGTGCAAGCTTAGATTGAAAAAAAAACAAACACAGAATGGTGAAGAAAGTTATAAACATGAGTGGCATTCACCACCAAAAAGCATTTTTAAACCATTTGTGGAAGCTTTAAAAGAATTTAGCATGATCAACAATGGTGACAGAGTCTTAGTGTGCTTGTCAGGCGGAAAAGATTCAATGTCTCTATTACATGCCATTAGACAATATCAATTTGTTGCCAGATCCAAGGTGAGAATCATTTTGAAATATTTTATGAAAAAAATTTTACTTAAAAAAAAAATTTTTCATCCAACTTTAAAAATTTTTTTTTTTAAATTTAAAGAATTTTTTTCTAATAGAACATCAATTTTGAATTCGGAGCTGTCACTGTTGACCCAAAGACATCAGCTTACAATCCTAGCTCTTTAAAGCAATATTTGGCTGAACTTAATGTCCCATATTTTTATGAAGAACAAAGTAATCTAATTAATTAATAAAAATTTATTAATGAAAATATTTAATTTTTAATTTTTAAATGTTAGCTATTTTGGAAACTGCGGAAAACTTGCCATACGAATGTGCATCAATATGTAGCTTTTGCAGTCGAATGAAGCGAGGTCGAATATACCACGCAGCCCGACAAAACGGCTTTAACATTTTGGCGTTGGGACAGCATCTGGACGATTTTACTGAAAGCTTCATGATGTCAATTTTTTACAATGGAAAATTGTGGTCGATGAAAGCAGCTTATCAGAATGAGGACGGTGATTTAAAGATCATCAGACCATTTGTTTATGTGCGCGAAAAAGACCTCAGGTCGTTTGCGGAAGGAAATCATTTTCCGATAATCACTGAAAATTGTCCTGCTTGTTTCGAAGCGCCTAAGGAAAGACAAAGAATGAAACAATTACTTGCTCAACAGGAACTAGCTTTTCCATCTTTATTCAGAAGTTTGCTAAGCGCTATTAAGCCAATAATTCAAATTGATCTCTGTCAACTAAGTGTCAAGACTCTTAGCGAATATGCGCTTAAATTAGTGCGGAAAAATCCGCAGTTATACACCGAAATGGTCAAACATTCTCATAAAGAAGAAGGTCAAACAAATGAAGATTCGATTTAGTTTTTTTTGGGAAAAAATGGAATATCTCAAAATTTTAGCTTTCAGTTGAATTAAATTTTAAAATTTATTAGATTGACTTTAGTGCATTTTTACTACTATGTTAACATTTAAATTTTATGAAATAAAATTTTTTATAGAACTTAATTTATTTAATTTCCTTCTGTAAAACCTTTTAAATGTTTTTTCCTTTAAGGTTAATCAAAAGGCTTATGTCCTCTTTATTTAAAAGACTGTTATTTAAACAAACAAAGTTTTTTGAATTTTATTAAATCATAATTTTTTAAATCGAAAATTTAAAAAATTACCTAATTTACAGAAAAATAGCTTTAAAGAAAAAAATAATTTAAAAAATATTGTTTTAGACTAAGGAATTCGGCCTGAATACCTTAAAATAACTTTTGAGGTGATGAGGAAAAGATAAAGATTCAATTGTTTTTGAATAAAATTTTTTTATTAAGTTTGTGTATCTAAAATTTTAAATTTGATCAAAAATAACGTCATTTATCAATTTTGGGAAAAAAATGTAAAAACAAATTAAAATATTTTGGGGTTGTTTTATGAAGATGCAGTGCGTAGTTTATTTCCATCAATTTACCATCTAATTCTTCTGACTAAAACTTCTCAAGAATTATTATTTTTTAAAAAAATTTATTTTTTTGAATAAAAAATTAAGAAAGGATAAATTTTTATTATTATTTGTTTAATCATATTTACACAACAAACAGTGTTAAATCTAAAAATAAACTAAATATTCAAATAGCTAATAATATTAAGCTTCAAAATTTTGTTTGATAAATTCAATTTTATTTCCAACCCACATACTTATTTCGTCTGTTTCCTCGATTATTTGATTTTTTAACACTTAACTTTAATTAAATTAAACTCGTTTCTTTATTAATAGAATAAAAAATTAATAAGATCACAATAATAAATTAACAAAAATTCCTTATTATTATTTTGAATAAAAATTAATCAATTCAAATCAAATTTATCTGTAAAATCAGTTTCTTAAAATAAAATAAATCTCAGAATTTTTCTCTAATTTAAAAAAGAAAATTTATTAAAATTGTTTTTTTCAAATAAAATTTTATCAATCTCATTTTAACACATCAATTTGATTTCAGTATCTTTTTTGTCTTTGCACAACACTCTGCAAATACGCAGACCTCATTCTAGACATGTTCTCATGGTCGTCTTTATCCACAAAACCAGAATAACTCGGTACCGGCGATTCACCCAAATCAATTTTGTCACCAGACATTTTCTTTTCCTCATTTTCATCAGTTTTTTTCTCTTTATTCTTCTCATCAGCCTCCTCTTCATCCTCTTCTTTATCAACTATCCCCAATTTTTTGCCCAACCAGGTAAATTTTGCAATAATTTCCTATTTAAAAAGCTTTAAAAATTGAAAACAAAAATCAAAACTTCATACCTCTTGCATTAGATCAAAACACATAGCCAAAATAGCCATTCCAAATAGCAAATAAATGCATCCGGTTATTAATTTAAATGTGGCATTTTGATCATCTTCTTTCTGTCCTGGCACATAATCACCAAATCCAATAGTTGACAAAGTAATAAAGCAAAAATAGCCTGCGGCCACCATAGGCCAGTCCTCAAAATTACTAAATATCAAAGCCCCGATGATAATGTACAAGGTGAACACTATCATTGTGATCGTCAATGGCACTGTCACTTTTTCCTCTTCATCTTCGCCCTTCTCCTCATCATCGTCAACCACTTGGACCTTGTTCTTCTGCTCGTTATCGGACTCTTCAGCCACGGCAATTTTATTCTTTTCCTGTTTTTTCTTCATTTTTCTTCTGTAGCAGAAAAAACAGCAGACCCGTGAGTACAAAAATCTGAACATGTCACCAAGAACGCTGGACATTCGCGACAAAAACATCAAAAAAAGCGGAATGCCAATAGTTGCGTAGCATATGCACACTATTTGTCCTTCGCTAGTCACTGGCGCAATGTGTCCATAGCCGATTGTGGTGAAAATAGTCATGACAAAGAGAAGTGATCGGGCAAAACTCCATTTGCTTGAAGTGGTACAGTCTTGGCCAGAGTAGCTATACGTGCTCCGAATCTCGAACACTTGGTCGCGGAAATCACTCAACCAACTTTCTATCTTTGTATTAGCCACAGTCTCGTTGTCCTTGTTGGTTTCAGTGGACACGGAAGAAATGTTGTACTGGATGTAGGTAAGCAAATTAGACTTTAGATTGACTATATTGGCTAGCTCGACACCCCTGCCCTCATGACAGTCTTTGGCTTCTCTGTGCTCTTCTAATAACCGGAATAGAAATGCCCCTGCCACTGCATAAATGCCCACTATGACCAAGAGGCTGAGCCTGGCGAAAAAAAATGTTGAAGCCTTCTTCCAAAAGTCCTTGCTCATGAACATGGACTTGGCTTTTTTGCCATCGGGCTGGCTTTTTTCACTCATGACGCTACAATATGCTGATTAGAATTTGAATATACCAATTAAATAAAATTTTCAAGTGAAATAAAACCTTTTTTTTACATTGATTGAATTTTTTTTTGAGCTTTTGGAAAAATAAATTTATTGATTTTGCGACTGTTTTTTGGAAAAAAATTTAAAGCCAAATTTAAATTTTAATATTGATATAGCTTGGAAAAAATAATTTTTTTTTGTTTGAGTCTAATTCAAGTTCAAATATTTGTTGTAAATCAGGCTAAGCATACTGCTTCCATAATAAATTTTCCAATAACTTAGAGAAAAAGGCATAAGTTATGATGATTAGAGGCAATTAATCGGCTTGATAAATAACTTAAACTCGGGCTTATTTCCAAGCTACTTCTCAATCAAACATATTTTTGAATACTAATTTTGTTTGGTAGCAAATGCACAATTTATTTTTTTAATTCAATTCATTATCTCTTTGGAAAAGTATTTTTTGAATTTTTATTAAAAGTAATTTCATAAAGATTGAACGCAAATTATTTTTTTTTTACCAAGTTAATCTAGTAGAAAAATTCTAATAAGTTTTTATTTACTTCCCAAAAAAAATCGAATTGAATTTTTTTTTGAGCTGTTGGAAAAATAAATTTCGAGTCTGATACTCTGAGTTTTTAATTAGAATTTTTGACTCTGATTTATTCTATTTTATTTCCTTTTGATTAAGCTAAGTATTTTCTATCTAAATAAAATAGAGGAAAAAATTTTGTCAGAATAAACAAGTTTAACTTTTGAAATATTTCATTTATGATATCGAACTAAAAATTTCTATTCAATTTCTTTCAAAGAATTTAAATAATCAATATTTATTAATAACGAAATTTTTCCTAAAAATTGAAAATGAAGTTTTAAAATCTATAAAAATAAAAAATTGATTTTTTTAACTTTTTTTACTTAAATTATTTAATTTTCAGGAAAAAAACTCAAAATAAAGATAAATTCAAGTACTGACAAGCATAAATTTTTCAATACTTGACTTGAACAATTATCGACTTCTGTACTCTTTTGTTCAATCTACCGAACACTGTTAATTCCGCTTAAGATAATCCGACATCAAAATGCCTAGATCCTTTTCTTCAGAGAGTCAATTGTCAAAATCTCCATCAAATTTCCAAATAATTATCACAAATTGGAAGAACATTTTAAATTAAGCTTTTTAATAAGTGAAATCAAATAGTATAATAAAAAAATCCTTCTTTTTTAAAGTTTATTAATTATAAGTTAAAAAAGTGCACAAAATTAAAAAAAATACATTCAATTATACATCGGTAATTAAAAATAATTTTTACATTTCTTACTTAATTTTTTAAAATTAGTAAATTTATCTTATTGAATAAGAAAAATTTTAAAAACACATTTTTTGAAGAAATATCATTCCAAATTTTAACAAACCCGCTCCTTTATTAAATACTTGATTTTATATTTTACATTTTGACACTTGTCTCTCGCAGTATCAATATTCGAATTTTTTAAGTAAAAAATTCCTAAAAAAATAGCTAAAAAATTTTTATAAACAAAAAACAGTCAACAGTCACAATCATTGATCAGATTTCGGTTTCTTACTCGTAGCGTTTTATGATCGCTCATTTGGGTCCAATTTATTTTCAAACTATTACTGCAGCTCATTTCTGAATTACTGCTATTTTGGCTAAACTTGGTTATTTTGTCGTACAAGCTCTTGAATGGAAAAATGCCAATAAAGTCTTGGCGGAAGCTTTTACCGAAAAAAATGTACACAAAAATATTTATGCTGTTATGAACGTACATAAATATCTTGGCAATTGCATACGCTTTGTCCAATTGATCGACCTGTCCATCTTTCATTAGCTTAAACCTGCTCAAAAACCAGCTGTAAATGATGATCACAAATATGGGAAAAGTTGTTATTAGGTAGCATATTGGCAGGGCCATTAGCATGGCGGTCACTCTCAAATTGGACGCATGGTGACTCTTCGAAATTTGTCTTTTGATCAAACTTTTCTTAAATGGAGAAGCCTGCAAATCAGCAGTGGAATTGATGAAAGAGTTTAGGGACTTTTTTCTCACATCGAATTGAACTGTACTGTGTCTCATGATCACCCGGTCCACACTCGAGCCTTTTCTGAATGATGCTCCACTTTTCACACTATTGTGCCTCAATATTTCAGTTTGATTTGACTCTTTCATCTTTTGCCTAGAGTGTACCAGCTGAATGACTGTCATTGAACTGAACATAATGGTGACTACAAATGGTATGAGACAGTAGAAAAAGGAGTCTATTGACAAGAGGACAGCTTGGTTGCCAATACTGCACTCGTATTCGCTTTTGACCACAGTAACATTGTCTTCAGGGTAGACGATCAGCTTTTCCAATTTGGTAAAGTAGAGAAGAGGCGAGTTGATTATTATACAGAGAAAAAAAATGACCAAAATGATGGATCTGTTTATTCTAAATGTAAGCTTGGACTTGGCCTTGAGAGGGTCAGAGACAGCCAGCCACCGCTCTATGGCAATGAATGCATGCAAATAGACAGAAAAAAACGAGAAAAGGTAACAAAAAAACATTATTAATTTACATGCAGTAAGAGATGAGGACCTAAAGTTGTAGTCAATAACTAGTTCGATGTATTCTCTGAGACAACCGATGGTGAGGACAAACAGGTCCGAGAGCGCCAGTGTGGCCAAGCTAAAGCAGAATTTTTGATAATTTTTGCGGTATTTGTAAATTCTGACCATGGTAAAGAAAGTAATTGAGTTGCCAAAAAGACCAAAGAAAAGCAAGAATGGATAGAATGTTCTGATTAGGCTGAAAATGAGCGGATCTGAGTCCTTTTTGATTGAGAGTACACGTGACTGATTGTAAACATTGCACATAATACGAATGTCCGAGTCGTTCGAGAACGAGCGGCACAGTTCGTTTATGTTTGACTCCTTCAATTCGTACAGCATGTTAGTTCATTTTTTGAATCTATAAAAAGTTGAGAAGTTTTCAGACAATTGTCTAAATCGGAATTGAAGTTGTTTTTTCCTAAAATTAGAGACGAAGGCGTCTTTAATTTCAAAGACTCTTTAATTTGTGAAGAATGATTAAAATTCAAGAGGAAATGCTGCCACTGAGTTTTATGAAAAAAAATAAATGCTCGAATAGACTTCAGATTGATTAAATAAGCGTTTGATATTTAAAAAAAAAATTATATCAATTCATCAAATGATTTGGAGAACTATAATTTTTGGAATAGGTTTTAAATGGTGATTTTTCTTTGATTTCTGGTTCTTTTAAAAAAATAAAAAAATTTTTTTATTCACTTTTAACCTTAAAAAGTCATTTATTTTTTCAATGAAATTAGTCAATATTATGCATCTAATGGAAACTTTTTTTCATTCAGGTATTAGGACTCAAATTTTTAAACAAATTTTATCTTTCATGATGCCTACAGTTCATTCATTAATTTTTTTAAATCAAGCTAATACAAAAATAATTAAAAATCTCACCAATTATTTCAAAATATCTGCTTTTTTAATAAAATTCGTAAAATTTAAAATTATGGATTTACATTGAACTGATTTTTAGTACTAAATATTCGTTTCTTAGTAAGGAAAATCTTTTTTTCTTATGGAACTTTTGTGAACTTTAAAGATTGTAAAATTATCTAATCTAAAAAGTTTTTTTTTAAATATTTTATTTAGTCATTTTCAGAATAAATTTATTGTTAGTTTTATCATATTATGGAAAGAGAAAAAACATTGAATGTGAAATCTGTATTAAGAATACAAAAGGACTCAAAATGACACAAAAGGACACAAAAGAATATTTAGTTATAAAAACACACTCATCGTCAATATCTCTTTAAAATGGAATAAAGTTGACTTTTAAGTTTTAAAACTGTTAATAAGATAATAAAGATTTTTTTTAAATTAAATTGAAATTTATTTCAACAATCTAACACAGTTTTTTAAATTATCTTAGCTAGTTACACTTTTTAGCTTTGTGAAATTCAGTCTGACAACAATAAAATTTTTGTCATCAAAATTTTATGCTGAGCTGTTAGAACAATATTAAAATACTGGTGCAAAATTTATATTGCTTCATTGTTTCATCTTCCTTAAGACTCAAAACAAAAGTTTAAATTTTTTTATTAATTAAATCAGTAAATATTCGTTTTTATTTAGTCTAATGAAAAATATCAAATAATAATTAAAAAATATTAAAAAGTTAAATCCTTTCTGTACTTTATGTACTCAATGGTATTAAAAAAAGATTTTAACTTATCAATATTTTAAATATCAATTTTAAATTTAACTAATATTTTTTTTTACTTCCAGCATACCCGAATCCCTAAACCAGGGACCCCGTTTAATTTTTAATATAATGATTAGAATTTCCATTAAATACAAAAAGTGCAAAAAGGAACAGGGTCTAACAAATTTAAAAAAGTAAATTGGTCTTTTAAAAGTTTGATCTCTTTGTCTTTCCATTAAGATTAATATGGTCTGTAGGTCTGTTAAGGTACCTAGCAATGGCATTTTTAATTTCTAGCGAAAAAATTGAAAATCATAAACACGATTAACACAACTAAAATATAAAATTAATAGAAGAGTTTAATAAAAACGGAAAAATCCAAGCAGAAAACTTATCATTTATTACTTAGTATAGATGAATAAACTTAGGTTAAATTTTAAAAGAATTCATTTTATTTGAATTTCCCAGAAATATTTATCCTGAAGAAAAATAGATAAGAAACGAATGATAAATAAAAGATTTTTGAATTAGTTATAAAATAAAATCGAATTTAAGTTCTTTCTTAACCAAAAAAGAATATTGTTTAAAATAATTTGAAACAATAGTTTTTAAATTGACAGTGTCTCATTGCAAAGCTTTTGAAGCGAAAAATATGGTAATAAAGAGTAAATGCAATAAATTGAATAATTAAAAAATTTTTATTAATAGAAGTGTAAAAAAATTAAGCTAAAAAATCAATTTAAAACCAGTTCAGAAAAAATAAGAAAATGAAATTACTAAAAAACAAATAAACAAGTAATTGGGATGAATTTAAAGACAAACAAGTAAAATATATTAATTTCCTGAATATCAAAAAAAATTATTTTCAATTTAAATTTATATTTTATTTTTAGCTTTAATTAAAAATTATAAATTTAAAAAATCTTGAGCTTTTAATCTTGTTGAATAAGAATTCAAATTGTTTTAGAATAAGACTGAATTGCGTGAGAAATGATAATGAAACCTCATGTGATTCAACAACGCAAAAATATTACTCAAATCCTAGTGTAAAAATTAATTATAAAAATTCTAATAAAAAAACAGCTAATTAAGCTTTTGAGGTACAGGTTGACTTGTTTAAATATCCTTCAATTATTTCCTAGCCGAGAATTTCTTACTAGTGATTGAATCTATTCAAATAAAGCCTTTAATTAACAAGAAGCCAGTAAGTCATTTAACCATCAGTTTGGTTAAGCACCATAATTTTGTTTTTTTTAAAAATAAAATCTCATTCCCTAAATTGTTTATCTTAAATTAAAAGCGTTCACGTTTCGCGGAGTGTTCGTTAGTGAAACTACTTAAATAACTCATTCAAGTCTATTAACTTATTCATTCTTTTTAGCTTTTAAATAATTTAAATTAATTCATTTAAGCTGTTTAAAATATGTTAAAAAAATTATCTAATCGATTTGGAAGCTTGTTGTATAACTACTTTAGAATATTTATCTAAAAAGGTCTTGAAAATTCGTTTATGCATAAAGTCTTGAGTTTTACGATGCCAAAAATAGTTTTATAAAAATTAGTCTAGATTGTTTTGACGTTCAATTTAATAAGCTTCTTAACCAAATCTTGCTAATTACAAACTTAATGATAAAACACGCAAGACTTTTACTGAGACCAAAACTCTTAACAGATAAACTAATGATTTGAATTATAAACATCAAGGATTCCTAATCTTTTCCAGGCAAAAATTTCATCACTAAAAAGAATTCAGGTTTTTTGACTCGAGATACTTTCTACTAAAAAAAATTATCACCAAAAATTGACTAAAAAAACTCTATTTTTTAATTTTTTATTATTAATTAGCTTTAATTATTAATATTTGTTAAAGCATTAAATAGTTAAATTAAATTATAAAAGATCAAAAGCTAACAGCAACAGTCATAATCAGTTATCATAAAAATCAATGGAAATATAATTTTTATTTCTTAAGGGTATAATAAAGAAATTATTAACAAAATTAAAATTGATAATAAAATTCATAAAAAAGTTTCTTTGAATTTTTTAATATTTTAGAAAAACAAAATCCAAACTGAAAATTTCATTCAATAATGGTTCATTATTTTGTAAATAAAATAGATAAATAAGCATATTTCTATTGTAGAGAATCATAAAATAATCAAAAAAAAAATTATATGCCAAACCTCAAAAACAAACGAATTTTACTAAAGTTTTTAACTTTGAAAGTATTGTCTGATTAACGAGTCAAATAGCGATTTATTAATTAAATTTTTTCAATAATTTCTTTTTTTAGTAAATGAACAGTAACTTTGAACAAAAAAAAGTCAGAACATTTTTTTAATCGAAATTCACGTAGTGTTACAATTTTGTTTAAATTGTACAATGGTTATCATCCGAAATATTTTAGAAAAATACCTAAATTTAATAGTTACCAAAAAACCTTTTTCTCTATTGATTTTGAATTGAAAATTTAATATAAATTTTTTCAAAATTTTATTCTAATATTCATTTACATGATTTCTTGAGAAAAAAATCAAATTATGTGATAAAATGATTAATGTAATTGAAATAATGATTCTCAGATGATTTAATTATTTGAAAAAAATTAGATTTAACAGAATATCATGTCATTTAAATAGAAAAATATAAATCGACCGATTTTTTTTTATTTTTACAATGTTAAAGTACATTTTTATAATTGCGATGTAGATGATCAACTCGATTCAGTAGCCTCTGTGTCAGATCGGAGCCGTTGCTCAAAAAAGTACTAGAAAAGGAGATGAGCGCCTCCTCGTTACCCGCTAGGATAGAAAAGGGACAATTATAAAGTACGATTTCTGTGAAAATAATTTTTTTGACAGAAAAGTATTGAATTTAAGAAAATTATGATTCTAAATTTTATTATTGATTGAAAATGGAGCTTTTAATGATATAAATAAGTTATCATATATTCTATTTGAAAAAGATAGCTCGCTTTAGAAGCATATTCTGAATGAATGCTGGAAGCAGAAAAAATGTAAAATAAAAATACCAATTTAATTTGAATTTTTTTAATGATTTAATTTATTGTTTAACTGAGACAAAGAAAATTTTTTTTAAATATTATTCATCTGGAGAAAGATCTTTGATTTGATTTACACACAAAAATTTTTTATGATTAATAATTTTTAAAAGTCTAATAAAATATTTCTTAAATATTGGAAAATTCGCTTTTTAAAAACAAATCCTAGAGAGGCTTCGAAAAGATTATTATCTTTAAATTGGCTTAATTTAAAACAAGTACTTGTGGCCATGAGAGGGAAGTCAAATGCTTCTTTAATTAAAAAATCTAAATCTTGAGTAAATTGAATTTTTATTTCGTAGAAAAAAAAAAACTTTTTAAGATCGTTATGACAAAATAAAACAAATGATTGATAATTCAATTGTTTTATCTATTGTGATTGATTGACATTTAAAAGTTTATCTATTTTTTATTAATTTATGCAAATAAAAGCTAAAATTTAGGTATACTTTGAAGTGACATATATATTGAATTCGGAATCCAATTAAAAAATAAATTATTTTTGAATAAAAATAATCAAGGGAAGACTCAATTCCTAAGGCGTCTTAATTTCTATCTTGAAATAATATTTTATATTGTTTTTTAAGCAATAAATGAGCTTGCCACATGCCTGACATACTATATGTATCCGGTTATATGAAAATAATTTATTTGTTCAAGTTTTGCTTTTAAAATCAGCGGAAGTGTTGGCTTTTTGGATATTTTTACAAAAATTTTTTCTCTAATTAAATGCTCTCTAGCCAAAAATGAGAAAATCTAATTTAACACATCCTTACATTTTTTTGAGAAATTTCTTATAAAATATAATTTAATGATGTATTTTTTTAATGATTTAAACCAAAAATATGATAATATTCAATCACTATTTCTTTGAACTAAATACTTTAATTTAATTTATCTAATTATAAAAATAAAGCCAAATAAAAATTTAACTGAAACTGTTTTTTCCATAGCAAGTGTACTGTTTCAATTTTTAATGAACTAAAGTTCGAGCAAAATAATTGAGTAAGAATATTGATAATCAAATTTCAGCTTTCTAATTTAAATAATTCACTTTTAAATTTAATTAGTTTCCATGAACTTTCTGATAATCATTTAAAAAAAAATTAATTTTCTCTTTAATTTACTAATCTAAAAAAATAAAATTAATTATTTTTACTTTAAATAAAAATCGCCAGCTTTATTTGAATTCAAAATTTTTATCTATTTTTATTTAAATAAAGCGCAGATATCAGTTTCTAATGAAATAAAAACAGCTGATTAATACATTTTGATTTTTAATAACATATAAAATCAATGCATAAAGAAATGGTTGTCATAATTAGAGATTGAATTAAATAAATTTTTTTCCAAAAGATTGATGTAATCAAATTTAGTTTTTTTAGTTGTTCAGCTTTATTAGTAAAAAAATGCTTGGCTGAATAGTGCTTCAATTTACATAAGAATTTCTAAATAGAAATTTTAAAAATGTATTCATTTATTTTTAAATAAATAATTAATTAATTAGTTTTTTTTTATTTATCATTTGATTTTATAAAATTTAATGTAAAATCTTTTAAAAATATTCCTTTTTCAAAAAATTTTACTGCGTTTTTCCACTCATCAGGTGACCATTTTTTCCACAATAAAATATTCGGAGACATTTTGTTGGTTGTGTCTACATTTTTCCATAAATTTTTACCATATATTTGATCCAACATTAAATCCGGCTCACAAGGCACAGTAAACTTCTCCTCAAAAAGCTGAGCTGAGCATAAATTTTCCTTTCGACTCAGTAATATTCGGTAAACTTTACGCAGTGCCTGAATGCTGTACATTATATGAGTTTTATTATAGATATAATTGAAAAATAGATCTATAGGAAGAGCTTCACTACCCACCCGAAACTCAAGACTATCATTGATAAAGCCCAGTTTTTTAACCATGGGAACTTTATCACTATTTAGAAAAGCTTTTTCAAGATTAGGACTATATTGTTCTGCCAAAAGTCCTATGTCTCCATCAGTAGTGTGTGGTATGATACCACAGTCCCTATACCAGCCTAGTAGGGTACCAGCTGAAAGCCAGTAGTCTTTTCTAAATGCTTCGAGAATATTTTTCACATCGACTAATTGGTAAAAGAAGAATATATTTTTGACTTCATTTTGTGGATATTTTTTTCTACTCGATTCTGCTAGATCTAGATTACAATCAATAAATTTTGATCGGTTGTAGTCGTAGATGAATTTTTCAAAATTAACTGGAATGATAAAATTTTGATTATTCTGACGAACAGCTTTAGTGAGAAACCTTAGAAAATTATTTTGAAAATTTGCTAATAAAAACTTATAATTATGCCAACTTGTTTAGAGCTCTCGGGTGATCATTAAAAAGCTTGACTCGATTTTTGAGCTGGTAGTTGTCACAAGGAATCCAAAAAAAGTTGCCGCGTGGATAAAAAATAGGAATGTGAACCATGAATTGAAAACATTTAATGTAAAAAGCAGCTGTAATTGTCTTATTAAAGCAATGACCAGACGTCATAATCATTTGACATGGAAAATTATTCAAACTACAAGTCTTTTTTAAATAATTTTTTATTCTTTTATTAATTAATAAAAAAATTACTTTAATCAATGATAAAACACGATTTATTTCTAATCCATAAGTGAAGAAATTCGCTTGCTGAAAATTCTTTAAAAAGTTATTAAAACTTTTTTTTTCGATTAGAAAAGCTTTATTTTCAAACAAGATCAAATTTATTCTGGAGAATAAAGCCGAATTGTTAGAAACAGTTGGTATGACTTGAGAAATAGATGAAAACAAATTAGTTTTAATGCTTCCTAAATTGTAAAAGTGACCAAAAATTTCGGTGTATTCGTCAACTATTTTTTTTGAATGAGTTTTGTCATCAATTTTGAACTTGCATGTAGTTTTTTTTGATGAGAAAAAAATTAAAAAAACTAAAAAACCTAAAATAGGAAAAAAAAAATTTTGAAAAAATTTTTTTTTCTTTAAATTCATTTTAAATTAATCTAAAATCAATATCAATCTAAAAAAATCACTTAAATCATAAAATAGAGATACAATATGTTCTAGAATAAAAATTTTTAAAAAAATTGTAACAAGGTTCTTTAATTCTTTAATTTTAACCTTAGAAACCATATCGCAAATTAGAAAAAATAAATATAAGGTGATAAAATAATAATTAATCATTAGGTAACATAACAAACATTTAAAAATTGTTATCAAAATGCATTTCTTGTTATCATAAAGGGTATGAAAAAATTTACTCTAATAAGATTTTATTATCTACTAATCACAAAATCATACTGATGGATTTTGAAATTGTCAACTGACCAGCCTAATATTTTATCAAAACTTATTATTATTTTAGAAAAAAGACCCATTATGAGCTGTTTTTGGTCTTTAACAATTCGAACGTCTTCAATGCAATACTGCATTTCTTGCTTCTTTATTACGCTTTTGTAGCCATGATGACATATCTTGATTGTATTTTTTACAATTAAAATTTAAAAATTTCCCCGGACTGGGTAGAAAAGATCATATTCTAATATGGTTAAATAAATCTCAAGCTCATCGTTACCATAATTTTTATCTTTTTAATCAATCACAGCAATTTTAGTACTTAATCTGACCATAAAGCTTCAAATTAATGGAATAAAACTGAAACTAAAAAAATCGATTTTTATTTAAAGATAAATATCAATTAAAAAAATAAAAATCACATTTAACGATTTCAAACAATAGGCTTTTCAGTACCGTAATAATAATTATAGTTTAGAGTTAGGGCCAAGTTGTTCAAATGGTATTCATATCCGATTGAAATTCCTTTTTGCAAAACTTAAAAAAAAAATTAAAAAAAAAATTTAGCTTTTTTTAAACCGTACTTTGATGCAAAAAAATAATATTTTTTTTAAAAATTTGATAATTTTCTGACGCTTCGGTAAAAAATTCATGTTTATATTCACCAGTGGCATCGTTTTTGATTAAATTTCCATTGACAATTTGTAAACGAAACTTGATGATTATATCGAAAGTATTCAAAATGACTTGGACCACATTGGGAATTTTTTTGAAAAAGCATCTTGAATGGGCTTGTTTGATATAACTTTGATGCATCTCGATCAAATCATCAACATGTCTCGCTTGGTTTAAATTCTTCTGCAAATCTTCCCAAGTCACTTGAATTACTTGGTTGTATATATAGCTCTGCAATGCGATCATATAGTGCTGCATTTCGTGACAATATAGCTTTAATTGTCTGAGTTCGTGTGACTTGTTTGATTTAAAAATCAACTCTTTAATAAAATAATTAGTGACTGAAAAATGATGTAATGGAAAATGTTAAACGTTTAGAAAAATACTGTTTGAATTTTAAGGATAAGAAAAATTAAAATTGAGTTCAAGTTTTAAAAGATTGTCAAAAAAATTCATTAAAAATTAGCCTAAACTTTAAATATTAAAATCAATTAAAAATCGTAACATAATGTGACAAAATTTGAAAATCTTAAATTTTTGATTGCTTTTTAGTATAACTTCATTTTTGGCATTTTTTTTTCTGTGAAATAAAATTATTTTAGTTGTAATCTTCTAAGCTAGAAGTAAAAATAAATATAAATTAAAATTCACTGAATTTCTTCTAAAATAAACGCTTAATTGTGAATTCAAGATTTATTATATTTCAGATTTACCAAAAGAATTAAAAAAAAAAAAGATTTTTTATGACTGTTTCTTAATAATTGCATGAAATACTGAAAAATTATAGATTAAAATTTCAAATATTTTATTATTTTTTTCTATGTGCATCTTAGGGAAATATTTGGAATAATATAAAAGTTTCAAAAATTTTTAATTTTTTAAAATAATTATTTCACATTATTTAATTATTGTTATTATCATTCATTCAGTAAACGCTTTCCTCGGGCAATATTTAAAAATAAATCAAAACAGAATAAAATTTAACTGATTATAAAATGATATTTATATTTATAACATAATTCTCTTTTCTTTATTTCTTCCTTACTATGAATAATCTTCAAAGATGATGTGTTAAAGAATAAACTTGGTGGATAAGTGGAACCGTGAAATGATCTTGTAGAAAATTTGAGTTCAATTTTACCATAAAATGTGATGTAAAATTTTCAATTTAAAAATTATGATTAATTGAAATTTTAATGAACTATCTTTAAAAAAAAGGCTTTTATTATCAATTTTTAAAATAATGAATGACTAAACTTTATTAAACATGATTAGTTAATTAAGAAGAAATTTACATGAATGTTTATCTAAATTAACACTTAAATCTGAATTAATATTTTGATATTTTTAATACAAATTTTAACTTTGTTTTACTATAACAAATTTTAATTATAATTAAAATTTCATTTAAAGCCTTAATTTGGATACCTTATTCTGGATTTTAAATTTGTTTTTTAAATTTTCAAATGAAGATTTTGGAAAAATCAATTAAAGATCAATAAGAAAAAAAAGATTTTAATTTTTTTAGTTGAAATATTAAACATTTAATTTTTAATTAAAATAAATTTAAAAAAAAACTTATTTCATCACTTTTATTAAGATTTTTATCTATTAAGTTTTGATCAAATGATCATGAACTTCAAGTTGTCTTTAATTTTTACTAAAAATTAAATTTTTACTAATTTTTTAATTAAATAAAAATATTTTTTGGGGAAAAAAAGATTTAAACTTTTCAAATTAACTTAAGGTGAACTTGTCATTTTCTATAATGCATGACCAAACCATAAAAAAATGAAAATTTCATACTCTGCTGTTGTCATTTTCAAAATTCAGAAGTGACTGATTTAAATTAATAACTCGTGAAAATAAATGAATCAACTACAAAAAAAATCTGTAAATCATTTTAATCCCTTTGTCCCTCACTCCATTAACCCCATGTAATAATGAAGTAATGAATACTTTAGAGTTTCAAAAAACAAGTTGTTCAAATGAATTTTTTTGGCTAAAGTATACCTTTGTATCAAGTGATCCAAGCCAAAATGTAATTGTTTTGATAAATTTTTTTAAATGGAAGTAACGATTAATTTATTTAATGAAAAATTTTTTTTTTCTTAAGGTAAATATGGATGAGTATTTTTGGACTTATTCCTAGTTACCGTTTCTTACTCTTTTAATTTTTCAAAAAATTTACAGATTAATCATTAAGAAGCAAAATTACTGCGGAAATCCGCATTAAAAAAATAGAAAAAAAAAGCTTTCATCTTAAAATTTTACCATATCTCCTCAGTGTTTGCCAAATGTTATTGAGCGCCGAAAGCACAAATTTAATTTTGAGCAAAAATCCGAAAATTTCATTATAGAATTTCATATTAGATTGATTAATGATAATATTCAATGGCCATTGGGCTTCATAGGTCAGTTCAATCATGTCCAAGTAGTTCAACAGTCCACTCATTTTGGAATTGTTTTTTTTGCTATTTAATCTAATCAACAAATTGCTAATGAATTGACAATTTTTAAACAATGAACATGTTTTGGCAAACGCTTCCTTGAGAAAAATGGGACTGAGCAAAAATTCCAAATCTACAAAATGACCACTGTAGTGCATGTCCTCCACTTTGAGCATAAGTTCGTCCACAAATTTTTGCGCAAAAACCCCATTCTCAAACAGCACATATTTTCTCAATGCTTGCAAATGGTCCTCAAGTCTTAGGTCGAACAAAAAATAATTAATGGATGATTTATTAACTAGCTTCAGTTGCACCTGAACAGGTCTGTACAAAATTCTGCTCAAAATTTCCTCTAGATCAATAAACCTGAAAGAATGCGATTGTACGGAATCACTAGGCTGAAATTGTTTCTCTTGAAAGCACAAGTCATCATCGGACACATAGTCCAAGTTAGTCAGCATATTCAGTTCTAATGGTTTGTCCAGTCTTGGAAACCGCTTTTCGTAGGGCTGTATTATTTCATCAAAATTAATCTGATCAACTCGGTCCTCTTTTTTGGTAAAGTGCTCAAACAGTTTTGCTCTGAACATTGCCTGTTCGTCCAAACTGCTCAACAGGTCATTGTGTTTGAGCATATTTTGAATTTTAGAGTCCGACGCATGACCATGGACAGCTCGGCTTCTCAACCATTCTAGCCTTTGCTTTTCCTTTTGTTCTAGATCAAAAAAATCGCTTTGTTTAGACACGTGAAAATTTTGGCTCATTTTTATTGACGACTTGGACTCTTGTGTCGGAGATTGTGTCAAAGAACTTAACTTCTGATCAAGCCTAATACTTGGTTTGTACTTTTGGTCAGGAGATTGGGTCAATGAATTGACATGGTCATTTAGTTTAATCGAAGGTCTATAGTCTTTTTGGGTTGTTTGATCGCTTATTTTAGGCTTGACTGGCGTGTCCATTACAACTTCCATTTCCATATCTGTTTCTTCGATCACATTTTCTTGGTTACTTTCCGGCTCTTCCATTTCTACATCCATTGCTGATTCATCCAAATGCCTTATTTTATTCACAGTCTGCTCGATCTTTCTCCTAGCGTCTTTTTCTCTTTGTTCAGCATCTAGAATTTTTTGCTCATACTCCTGCTTTATTTCTTTCTTAAGCTGTTCTTCTAATCGCTGTTTTTCCTGGTGAAATTGAGAATTCCGATTGACCAATGTGTCCATGTACTCTTTGTCTTGTTGTTTTTCTCTTTCTTTTTCTTCTTGGCGCCGTTTTAGCTCTTCTTCCATCTGCTCTTTTAAAAAATTGAATCTTTTTTGCTTGGCTTCGATTTCTAGCAGACGATTTTCAGCTTCTTGTTGTTCGTATTGCTTGAATCTTTCGAAAGCTTCATTCTGCAGACGCCTGAGATACTCTTCTTGATTGTGCTGTTCTAGTTCAAGGTACTCGCGGCGCGATTTTAGCTTGTACTTTGCATTGTTGCGGACATATTCGGCATATTTGCTGCATGATTCTTCTATCTGATTCAAATAGTCCTCGTTGAAATCAACTTCAAGTTTTGGGTGAAAGCTTTTTGATGTGCATAACAAATTCTAAAAAAAATCTAAATTAATTAATCCAACCATGTTTAATCAAGTTTTGTGGGAAATTTTTGCAGAATTTTGCAGATTTAAAAAATTAATGGATTGAATGATTTTTTATAATATATTTTATAAAAGATTATTATTATTATTATTTATATTATTGATTATTATTTATATTATTGATTATTAAATATATTATAAATTTTATAAAAGGATAGAATATTCTTTTAAATTAAATTTATTTATTAAAATAAAATACTAAAAGCTTTTTTGATAAAACTTTTCTATCATTTGCTTCATTTTGCCGGAATTAACCGGCATAAATTTTTAATTACATCTTTTTCTTTTTGGCTTAAATTTTTTGGGGGTGACAAATTTAATTTTTTTAAGATGACAAAAATAACTAATTATTCTGACAAAAAAACTAAACGACTGACAAATATATATATATTGAGATGACTATTTAATAATTTTGCACTGACAAAATTTTATTCATTTTTATTTTATTTTTTTTTTTAGTTCTAATTAAGCTATTTAGTTCGAATTGAGTGGAAATCAAAAGTAATGACCATATGCTTCACAAGGAGTGAATAAGGAAAAAATAAGAAAGCTATTTAGTAATTTAATTCTCTAAGATTGTAAGGAATGAACTTAAATTGTTACGTTTTCTCATAGTTGATTCTAGCTTGATGATGAGATTTGGACAAAACGGTTTGTCATAATTGTCTGGAGCTTCCTTCTGATTTTGGTGCTATAGTTCTCGATTTTGATTTTTATTGTGACCTCAAAATCATTAATTTGTTGTAAAATAATTAATTAGTCAAAAAATTATTTTGTCACTCAAATAATTATTTTATCAGTCAATTAATTTATTTTTCATCTAATGTAGTTTTTTTGTCAGTAAAATTTAATTTTTTTTGTCAGTCCATTAATCGATGGCCTTTCTTTTTTTATTTAGGTATAATCTGTAAAAAAAGTTTTGCTATTTTTATTCAAAAAGCAAAAAAGTGGTTAAAGCCAAATCAAGTCTCCAAACAGATCTGAAATAGACTGTCATTAAAATCCGGGTAGACTTAAAAAGCCGCTAAACTTTATGTTGAAAATGGTAATTTTTAGAAATAAACAAATTTAAGTTTATTTTAAAAAAAATGGGATGATAGATTTTTATTTTTTTATTTAAAATTTTCTTTGTTTTTTAGGGTTCAAATTTTTTTTGATATCAATGATCACTCTTTTATTTGAAGAACTTTTTCAATTAAAAAACAAATTGGGAAAAAAAATCAAATAAGAAATGCTGGAATTCATTTTTTTGATTAAAATTTTAGAAAAAATAATTTTAAAATTTGATAAAAATTCATGTCAATATTTTAAAGACTATGGTTTGTTTAGTTTCATTTTTCTTAAATTATCGTTTTTGTAAGTATTGAATTTGAAAGTTTATTAAAAACAATAATTAAGAAAAAATTTTTAGCTTGTCAACATTTTGAAATAAAATTATCAGTCTGAACGATTAGTCTTTAATTTCATTTTATCGAAAAAAATCATATCGTGTAATAAAAATCAGGAAAAAAATTTAAAATTTCGTGAGACTTGAGAAATATACTTTATACTTTAGACATTTTGAATTTTGAAATGGTAATTTTTTAGTAAGGTAAAAGTAAAAATTGTCATCAAATAATGTAAAAAGAAAAATTCGGAAATTTTATTTTTGTATTATATTTTATTTAGGTTTATTTTAATCTAAGCTTTCATTTTTTTAAATTCGTGATAAAATAAAATAAAAAAAATATTTTTGAGAATTTTCGTAATTTTGACCTCTATTTCAATGGACCTTTTTTCTAAATTTGGTTATATTACAATAATTTTTTCTAACATATAAACATTAACTAGTTTTCCTAGAAACAAAATTTTTTTTACTCTTTTATACTGAATATGATTTAAACTTATCATGATTTACAAAAATTACGTAAAAAAAACAAGAAAGTCAAAAATGCATTAAAAAATTTAAAAAAAATCAAAGAGACTTAAATTGAAAAATTTTGAATTCGAAAAATCTGAAAAAGTCCGTAGGCTAATGGAACTAAAAACAAAATTGGATAAAGCTTAAAAGACTTACTTTTGGATCACAAAGTCTCAATAAAGCCATATTTCGACCACAATAAAAAATATCATCGTACAATTTTTTGATAAAATTGCACTCATTTTCATCTGTTTGATCCTTGAGCCGAAAAGCTTTGGTTAGATAGTCTCCATTTAGGCAGTTGGAGTATTCCGATTGATTAGTGATAAAAAATTGGTCAAATTTATCCACAAACTTTCCTTCAAATATCCACTTATCAATAAACCTTTTTTAAAAAAATAAAATTTTCATCATTTTAAAATCAAAAACTTTTATGAAATTAATTTATTTAAATTTTCATACCCAAAAAATGGTTCCAAGCATCCAGTCAAAAGATGCAAACAAATCTGGTAGGAGTAATCATTAGAAGAACTATTCATCGACACATTGAATAAATGATAAATTAAATTGGAACCTTTTCTGATCGGCTTAGGATCTTCTGGATCAAATTTTTCCAACTCAACCAATTTTATCAAACACCTAAATTGGTCAATTAGTGGTTTTATTTTCGCAAAAAGCGAAACTAGAGTTAAGTTGTGCATCAAATTATAAAAACTAATTATATTCTCACTATAAAAATTTAAGTAGGACTTAATTGAATTTACAAAAGCGCGGAAAACCGATCCGCAAGACGAACTCATCAATGGAATCTTGACATAGTCCAGTAATTTTTTGTGCACTGTACCAATATTCGAAAATTGTTGGCTAAAATTGCTCAACGCTTCACTAGATACACCGCTTACTTGTACCTGCATGTTAAAAATAAACTTCGATTTTGACTTACTAAAAATAAAGCTGACCGAAGGTAGACTCAACATTACATTTAGACATTCAATTAAAAAATTTGATTCACTAATGACCAATTTTTTTAATTTTTGAGTTTTGTCGACAATGATGTTTATGGTGTTTAGATAATGGTAGTAGAAGTAGTCAAACATTTTTTTGTCTGAATCGATTAGAAGAAGTTTGGTGTTGGATATTTTTTGGTCAAGATTGTAGCCTATGATAAGGCGCTCACAGCCACATTTCATGTCCCAATCGATGTAGTCAGAGAATTTCAATTCAATTATTTGCTCCCATAATTCCTCGGACACATCTTTGCTCTTTTGATCCTTGGTTTGATAAGGCGAGCATTTGTTTGAATAGAAACCTTCATCAGGCTGACTGTCTTGCTCTTTCGGATCCTTACTGTCGAACCATTCGTAACTAGTTGTGTTTGGTATTTGCCAATTGAGGAAATTGGTGTCCTGCGGCAGGTCAGGTATATCCAGATTTAGGTCTAATCCTTGGCAATCAGATACTTTTTTGGACACCAGAGCTGAGAAAAGAGTATTTTTGTTCAGTTTTTGGGCATTGTCTAGCTTGTCATCACTAATTTCAATGGAAAAATATGAATTAAAAATGCTTTCATTTGAAAAATTGTCTAATTTTATGTTCGGCAGTTTCCATTCTGTGGATTCTTCAAACGGGTTCAAAATTTCGAATTTAAAGTCATTATTGTACAAAATTAACTTTTCGCCAAGACGCAATTGACCGATTGATTCAGTAAGTTTACGGTCAAATTTGGGATATTCGTCTTGGTCTCGGTAATCCATTAGAAAAATTCACAAAAACTATGGTGAATATTTTATTCAAAAATTTTAATTTTATTTTAAATTTATTTTTTTTAATATTTAATACTTGTACAAATTTTTCTTACAATTAACTTATAATTTTTCTGTTTTTCGACTAAAAAAATTAAATTTTTAAAAACAAAATTTGCATCATTTTTTTTTAATCAAAACAATTAAAATCATCTATTTTCTTTCATTGACGTGAATTATTTTAGAAAGAATAAACATCGCCTTAACAAACATCCGAAAAAGATTGAATCTTCTGTAGAGCCTCTGTTGAGCAAGAGCAAATTGGTTTGGGTGCAAGAACTTCAAAAAATAAAGAGCAAACATATTTTAGCCTTCAAACAGCCTTGAAAACTTTGGATTACCGAATCTTACTTTTTTTTGGCAACAAATGGTTTGAATCGTCAAATTATTTCAAAAAGAGACTGTTCGTCAGATCGTTCACGTTTAATCAAAAGAATAAGAATTTATGTAGATAAGCAATTATATTTAGAATTTTTATGTAATTATTGATTAAAAATTTTTTTAATAAATATTTTGTCATTAATTTTTATCTTTATTTCATGATTATTTAATTTTGACATTAATTTCTTCAAATGAGAACAGCATTAAATAAATTTGGCATTTGTTTCGTGAGATTAAAATAAACATGATTATTGTATTTTGGCATTAATTTACTAATTGCCGATTTAATTTCTATTTAATTTTAAAAAGGCTATTTTAGGTGCCTTTTTTGAAGAATTTATAGTAATTACTGAATATGCAACCGGCAAACAAAAATACTATGACGGCCATTAATAACTTAATTTAAAATTTGAGCCAATTTCTGGAAAAGTTGCGCCAAAATTCAAAAAAATAAACTCATTTAAATTTATTAAAATTTTGTTGAATGGTAATTTTAAAGGCTGGATTCAGGTGATTCTTATTATTTATCATCTTATACAATTCATAGAACTAATTTTAAGCTTTCATTAAAATTTTTTCATTTTTGAACTTTTTTTCTCGTTAAGTTCAAAAATGAAAAAACTTAAAAATTTTAATAAATTTTAATGTGTTTAATTTTTCGAATTTCCGAATTTTTAATATAATTTTTTATCCTATAACTAAAACAGTGTTAACAAACTAATTATTTCAACAATTATTTTAAAATTTATTTACTTTTCTAATTGTTTTTTTAATTTTTTTTTAACCGAGTAATCAAACTCCTTTCGCCATTGATAGAAAGTTTTTTTAAAATAGAGTTACAGTTTAAATAATTTCAAAAAGAACAAATGACAAATACATTTTTGAAAAGTTACAAGCTTTGAGCTGTCCACCACTGCAAAATATTTGAGACAAGTGACAAGGGAGTTTTAAAGTCGAAAGGCTTGCTATCAAAGTATTTTAGTGATTGAAACAATTTTTTAAGTATCTAATAAACAGTTTTTCTAGCCTTAACTTTATTGTTTTTAATTTTATTTCTTCAAAATATTTTTAAAAACTTTCCGACGGGGTGTCAAAGGGAAGATGGTAAATAGACTTGATTGAAATTCTTTGAACTACTTGTTACCTTTGGATATTTGTTTTTGAGACTAGGTTTATAATAATAAATCTATTCTATAATTGAACCTATGAGAGCATTAAAGACCCCTACTAAAGTTTTACCATTGAGTTTCCATGATTTATGGGAAAGAATTTTGATAATATTTGGAGAATCACAGTATGGGATTTTTTTACCAAGAAGATTTAGAACAAGATCCTGTTTTTTTCGAAGAATTTCCAGAAAAGATTAAGTAACTACACTTATTCGGAGCTATTTTTATTCTTCATTTGTAGAGACAAGTTTCGACTTTTTTCAAGTAGCTATCTATATCTTTGGAAATGTTACCATATTTCTTAAATATGAAGAATGTGACTTAATCATTTGCATTTATAAGGAGTAAGAATTGTTTTTTCGTCCTGTTTTGGTACGTCATTAATAAAAATTGAAAATAAAAGAGGGCTAATAACGGCATCCTGGGGGATATAATTTTAATTTATATTATTTTATTTTATTGATTTAATAAATTCTTTAATAAAGAAAATTAAAAAAAATTATTTTACTATAATTACTATAATTAATTTTTTTCATTTTTTAAATTATTGAATTTCATGCTTTGTTCAGATTTCTTGGATTATAGATTATAGATTTAGTGCTTAGTTTTTTGCTTTGCTTTAAAGTATTGACTTATTTAAAATATTATTTCAGTGATTAGGGTATATTTTGCAGATAATGCATTTCAAAAATTGATGAATTTTTTTTATACTAAAAGATCAAAAAATTATCATGATAATCACAGGATGTTAATATTTAGTTTTCAGATTGTGATCAGTACTTTTTAAAATAATTTTAAGGAAATATTTATGATCAATCATTTTGGGCATGTTTCCGAGGATAGATTACCTTTTGTATTTACTTTATTTTGACTTATACCACAAGCAAAAAGATAAAACCCTATTTTCAGAATATTCAGGGTACAAATTCTCTACCCAACCTATTCTGACAAAAATTTTCGAATTTGATGAATTTCATTTTAAAATTAAAATCGATTTAACAATAACTTATTAAATTAAAAAAAAATTAATCTCTGTAGGTCTCTATTCAAAAAAACTGACAGCTTTCGGGTATACTTTACCCGTACTTTACTGACTGTCCACTATACTGACTTTACTGACTGTCTACTATACTGACTGTCCGTATAATGTAATGGGACAGTCAGTAAGTCAATCTCAACAATAAAACTCCAATTTAGCTGTTATTTTATTTTCCATTATCTAAAATTATTAAATTTTTTATTAAAAAACTAAAACCATTTTTTTAGGTTATATTTGATCATGACCAATATTAAATGAATAATAAGCTTCAATTTGAAGATTTTAGACGTTATTGAACAGCTAAGCCACTGCATACTGTTTTTCTTATTATTTCAGAACTAAATCATCAAAACTAGTGTTGGGTAGTTCTTATGATCCCAATACTGATTCTATCTTGATAGCACCGGTCAGATGTTTTAAATTTAAATATTGTGGTTTTTATTTGTATTTTATTTTTTTTTAATTAAAGCAAAAAATCACTTGATCATCGGAACATAATAAATATTGTATTATATTTAATTAAAATGCTTCAAATAATTTTTTAGGTCTATTTTATTGTATCAGTTCTAGTCCCATTCATTCGATCTCAGTTTCAGCCCTTGTTTTTACTTTATAAGGAAAGATCAATCGATATTTTTGATAAATTTAGCTATCTGAAATGAAAAAAAAAATTTAACTTAAAATTCACAAAAATTACCATTTAATCATATTAATTTATAAAAATGAAATTCTTTAAATTTTATTTTTCTGAAGAATGAAATTTTTTTTTATTAAACTAGACGATCAATATCAATTTTATTAATTTGTATATTATATGACTATAAAAATCGCATTGTTAATAGTCACAAGAAATCTAAATGATATTGCATTTTAGGCATGTTCGACAGACAGAGAAAAACTCCAGCTATTATATAAAATTATATGGAGTGATATGACTATGATATTTCTATGTGGGTGTTTAGAAAAAATAAAGTTTTAATGATGCAATTTCATTTTAAATTTGATTATAAGGATAACATTTAATTTTTTAATGAGTTTTCCATGTTCATAAAGAGAAGAAAAAAAGTTTAAGAATCACCATCAGCTATTAAAAATTAGGTATCAGTTCGAAAATGCTCAATTATTTTTGAATCTTTTATTAAAATACAGTCTTTTGTTTTTTTTGAATTACAATAAATATGAACCAAGCGTGAACAATATTATTTTATGATACCTTTTAAATTTCCTTAAAGAAAAAAAATTGAAAATTACGCATTTTAAAAAATATTTCCAGATGAATTGATCGCTTGAGATGTTAAAAAACGAATATTTAGAATCATACTAGATTTTTTTTGGAATAGAATTGAGTTGGGAAGCTCTTTAACTTAAAAACTAAAATTTCATAATCATGAAGTGTTTTTTTTTTGCATATAAAATTTTAAAAAGATACAATAAAAGCTATGTAATAAAAATCTTTTTTCAAGATTTATGTGAGTTTCTAAATTATTTATTCTTTTAAAAGTTGAATCTTAAAAAAAATATTTAATAGATTTTAAAGAATGAAATTAAAGATAAAATTCTAAACGAAAATTTACTGATTTTTAAGCTTTTTCATAGAAATATTTTTAAATTTCACAGTCAAAATTTAATTTAAATGCAACAAAAGCAGAAATTTTATTTTTGAAAAAAATTAATTTAAAATATTTTTATAAGTACGTTTAATTATCGATTAAATTATCTATATTTGAAATTTTTAAGAAAGAAATCAAGAGTTTGTGTTAAATATTTAATCATTTATTAAGCGAAAAATTCTTTTTAAATAAGAAATTAAATCGTTAAACTATTTATTTTTATTTCTATCATTTAAGGAACAGTCATTTGATATTAAAAAAAAGAATTATTTTATTTAAATGATTAAGATGATAAGATTTTAAAAATTTTAATATAAATACAGATAATAAACATCAAAATTTAAAAAAAACATTATTTAGATGAATTTGAGCAAAAAGGTGCTGAAGAATCGAAAAGTTCTGCTAATGCTTTCAATTATTTGTTTTGTTGTTTTTGTTATTCAATTTAATAATGTAGCCAAGTATTTTAAAATAAATGCAAAATACAGCACTAATGATCAAAAAAATTACATTGTTGATATAAATCTTGAAAAAAATTATATCAATTTTTGGAACAGTTTAAAAGTCTATTCAAACTATCTTTTTCGTTTGCCAATGTCTTTAGCTACAAATAATAATTCTTTGTCTGATTCTTCGAGTGATGAATCTCAACACAATTTTGTCACAATTAATCAAATTCTATTCACCAACAAAGCTATTTTAGTAGATCCAAATGTATTCACTAATATCATTACAGACATCTACAAAGAATCTGAAATAGATAAATTTTACGAACTACAAGATCAGAATAGGTCTTTTTTGGTGTCGTTTCTTCTTGATGTAAAATATTTATCTAAATTTTTCAAAGTAATCAATTTTAAAATTTTAATAAAAAAACAATTTAAATAAATTAATCTAAAGGATTTAGCTTCATTTAACCTCAAATGTAACATCATTCCAACAAACCTTAAAGATTTTGATCTTTTGATTCCAGCAAGTATCTGTATCAAATGCGGACAATTTGTCTATCATGTTTCAATTATGTATCCTCGTGGCAACTTTTACTGGATACCTCAAGATGACTTTGAAATAAACCGATTGACAAAATCATTTTCTGACTTCAGTAGAGCCTTAAACAAGTATTTCAATAATTTGTTTCACAATTTTAATTAGATTTATTAGATTGTTTATAATTAAAAATTTAAATAAAGATTCAAAACAGTTGTTATCGAGCACAAATCCGGATACTTGACAGTTCCATTAGATACAAATCATTTTTTGTATCAATACAAACATTCTAAATTTATTGAATGCAATCAACAACTAGCTGAATCAACTTACAAAATACAAAAACAAAATGTGGTCCAAACGACTCTTTTTGTTTCCAGGTTTAGTTATGTCAAAGATTTACTCGAGTCCTATCAAAAAGTCTACTGGCTCATGGCAGGAACATTGTTGGGTTGGTACAGGGAATGTGGCATTATACCCCACACAACAGATGCTGATATAAGTTTATATTCTGATCAATTCGATCCTGAAATAGAAAATTTTCTAATAAATGACAAACTCATTCCATTAAGCTTGAAATTCGGACTCGACAACGATAGTCTTGAATTCAGAATCGCCAAATTTGAAAGCATGGAAAAGTTGGAGTTTGAATCAATGGCTGAATGCGATTAAGTTTTACCACAAAGGAACATTTTTGAAAGATCAAACTTTAAATTTTATAAGGTATCGCTTATCAAAGGGTGAAAAAATGCCTTCGTAGCATTTTTCTATCTAAATTTTTTGTTTTTTAAAATTTATTTATTTTTTTTTCATTATTATAGTTCTTTAAATACTGTTGAATTTATTATTCATTTTAAAACTGAAAGTTGATTAATCGCCTTTTTTACAAGAACTTTCTTGAAACAAATTTTAAAATTTTATGTATTTTGAGTCTAAAGAAAAATGTTTAAGAATAAAACAATCGGATGTTTTTTTTTTAATTACTTTAAAATCAATTACTGAAAATACTTTATTCTTTAATCTCCAAAAAAAAGAAACTCTTTGTCGCTTGAGTCTAAATTGCAATCAATAATAAAGACTTCAATAATATCATTAAAGTTTAGTAAACCGTAAATATTAATGAATGAATCCATGAAGATGGCTTAGTGCCCCAAAAAATAAAATTTTCAAGGTTTAAGATAGTAAAGATCATTATCTCCAAAGCTATTGAATACCTTAATTTTCAATTTAAAATAGACTTTATTTATTTTAATTGCAAAGTAAACTTATTTAAAAAATTGAAATTGGAATTTAAAGAATTCGTTAGGAGATTCTTTAATTCAACTTCTATCTGTTCATTCAAAGTTTTGGTTCTATTGATCGCCATGTCAGTTTGTGTATATTTTGAGCTGAAATATAGTTTCACCTATTCAGAGGTTGTTGGTCTTCTTGGAATAAAATTGCTATATAAAATAATTAAATAAAAATATAAATCTAATCTTTTTATTATTTATTTGTTAATTTGAGGCAATCATCAGATATTAATAATTTTCGAGGAATTTCAGTCCTTTCAGCCATGGCAAATGTTTTAGCAAACCATTTATATATTATTTTAAGTCTAATAAATAAGTTTTAATGGACAAGATGGTTTTAGATCTGCTTATTAATGTCAAACTCAAATACGTAAATTTTTGGTGAATTGAACAAGACAAAAGAAAGAAAATTAACAACTGTTCCCTTGTTTATTGACTTCAGAATTTTTTATTTTAAAATTTTTTCACTATGGTTTTGAAAATTCTTCATTAGGTCTTCTATTCTATTTATATTTTCAAAATAGAACTCAAAAGATTCGAAAAGTAGGTGAACTGTTCAAAACACTAAAGATGAAATTGGAGTACCGCGAGGGTCAGTTCTAGGTCCTCCGCTTTTTCTGATTTTTGTCAATGATTTATTTTTTTAACTAAAGACATTAATTTCAGAATTTTTTCAGATATTAAAACATTTAGTTTTTCTAATAAAGATCTTGAAACAGTTCTAAGGAGTCTAAATTTTACAGTTAATAATTTAAACGATTGATCAAATTTTAATTAGATAGTCAAGATAGTGAATTTTTCTAAGAAAAGGACATTTTATGCGGGAATGATTAAAAAAGGCGGAAGAGATATACTTTTAAGTATGTTTTCGCACAAGAAGAAGTTGTATCTAACAAATAAACATACTAAGACGAAAAATCCAAGTTCCTTATGACTCATCTAAAAGCTAATAATAATAATAATAATAATGATAATTGCTACGCTTATGCGCGAAGTCTGGATTAATCAGACTGTAAGCAATATTAGTCACTCAATATGTTATCTAGTTTGTTTTTGAATAAGTCAATTGTTTTCGATTCGATTACCAAATTTGTCAGTTTGTTCCAATCGCTAACAACTCTGTTAGTAAATAAATTATACCTCGGTAAACAATTTTTTGTGAGTTCTCTTCTTAGTTTGTATCGATTACCTCTTGTTTTATATGTACTTACACCTTCCAAATATTCGCTATACCAACTTATCTCGTCAAGTCCATTCATGATCTTGTACATTTGTATTAGATCTCCGCACCTCCTTCTTGTCGAAAGTGTTGTAAGATTCAGTTTTTTGAGTCTTTCTGAATAACTTAGCTCACTAAATCCATGTAGTTCGTGTAGCTCTTCTCTGTACTCTCTCAAGTGTATCAATATCTTTCTTCAGGTATGGATTCCAAACTGATACTGCATATTCGAGATGAAGCCGCACTAGACTTGTGTACATCTTTTTTATAATATTTGAATCATGGTTACTGAAACCATTTAATACTTGCCCGAGAATTCTGTTTGCTCTTGCCGATGTAGCACATATTTGCTTACACCATTTCATGTCGAGATTTACTATGACTCCTAGATCTTTCTGTTCAGAAGCCTTCGTCAATTTGTGGACTACATTTTCCTTTGATATAATCCGTTCTTGGGTTATTCCTATTATTATTTCATTATTCTCTTTTATTATTTCATATGTTTCTCGAAAAAAAAAATCACAACTAATAAGCGATCAAATAAAAGAATTCAGGGTTTCACCTCGTTTGACTATATTTTTTCATTAATTTATTAACTTAAACAAAAGTATCAGTTTTAGGTATAAATGCGTTAAATTTTAGTTAGTTAAATTTAAATTGAAAAAATATTTAAAATTTAAAGAAATTTTAATTTTATTTTACAAAATTTGAAGGACCATTTAAACAATCTAATGTCAAAATTAAATGCCAACAAATTTTGCTAATTTATTTTATTTTCTTTTTCTGCTCATTCATTTTGGACATTCTTTTTTTTACAGCTTTCGCAGAATCCTAAAAATTTACCTCATTTTACGTATAATCTGGTAAATTTATGATTTTTTACTTTTTTAGATTTGCGAAAATTTTCCTAAATTTACTTTATTTTAGGTAAGCTGTTTATGTATTTTTCAAAATATTCATGTGCACTACCAAAGCACTAAAATAAATTTCATTTTTTTGTGTTTTTGTTCTTTAATCTATCCACAAACATCTATTAACCATTTCTTTTTTGACTAATTCAATTAATTTTCTTCTATTAAGCCAGAGTAGCAATATTTTATGTAAAATACAGCACCATTGTAAATCTAAATTCAAAATTAAAATTAGTAGAAACTAACTCTGAGTTTTTATTTCAATATTATTACTTTAATTAAAAGGATCAAAATATTTTGAAATTTTATTAAATTTTAATAACTATTTCTCATTTACATTAAGATTTTTAAATTATTTGATAAACAAAAATACTTAACACTTGTTATTTTAGTCAAAGAATCACCTCTTTTCCTTGAAATGCCTCTTCAGGATAATTCAAAAAAAAATGATCAATTTTTAAATTGTTTCTTTTTACTAGAACTGCTCATTGTAGTCTTTTTTGCTTGTGACATAAATGAATTTTGAAAAAAAGTTTGCACTGATGCGGGATTCTGTTCATTTTTGTTCAAAGAATACATTAAACTAGTATTCGCTAATTTGGGATCTTGATCAACAGCAATTGTATATTGACTTTCGTCAAATTTATAAAGCAACGCAGTTATAATACTAAATGCCGATTGTTCATATCGATGGCATCCCGAATACTTAAAAAAAGGTCTACGGGTGAAATTACACCCGGAATATTTTGATCCTGGCGGGGCAATACAACTCGCTTTAAGAGCACATTTCACCCATGGCAGCATCAATTTCTGATGAATCTGCTTATTATTGAATATAATAAACTGACTAGTGTCCAGCATATGGACAAAAAAATAATCCTTCTGCTTGCTATTTAGGTAGCGAAACATTGTTGGATGTGTCATTTGAGAGACTGACTGCGCTTGAGGCCAAGCCAGCAGACCGTTCTTTTGCGATTTTGCCAAAAAAAGGTCACTTTTGTTTGAAACAAAGACATTTGGAGGCTCTATCCAAATAATGGCTCCGTATTCATTTAAAACTTCCTAATTAAAATAAAGTATTAATTATTCACTGCTTAAGTGGAAATACTTGAATGATAATTGGTTTGTAGGCTTTTATTTTGTCGTCAACCACGTGATCCGGATAATTTTCACCTTTGAATGATCTAATAAAACAAGATTTGTTGCACAATTTTTTTATCTTTTATTTAAATTAATAAAAAGTGAAATTTTGGATGGAAGTGTTACTCTAAGTTGTTCGGAAGAACTAAGATCGAGGTCATAGATGAACATTAGATCATTGTAGAAAAAATTTAATTTGGATTCTATGAGAAGTCTTTCCTTGTCGGAAAAATAGCTAAACGCTGTGACCAATGGTGGAATTCGAGGTGACGGAAAAAGAGAGTCTTTTGGGTGATTGGAATCTTCTTCAGACACTTGATTGAATATTTTTGGCTCACCTAAAAAGCCAAGCAACTCTAAATAAGTTGATTCAATTTTTAGATCGTTTTTTTCCTCGTTAGGTTTCAAAACGTCAAATTTTGAGTTGATATTTTTGAAATGTTGTTCAGTTTCGCTGACTATTTCTTGCAATCGGGAATTAGAGGAATTAAATAACCAAACGAGAAGTATTGAGGTAAAAAAAAAACCCGTTAGTAAGAAAAAAGTTTTTGTTTTCATTTTAGCTAATTTTTTAAGGTTTCGTTCGATCATTTTTCCCAAATATATTTTATATAATAGAAAAATAGATAAAATACAAAATTTTATCGAAATTTTCCCATCATTTTGAAAGAATTTTTTATAATAAATTAATCAAAATTAAAAAATTAAAATTAAACATTTGTTTGAATTATTCTGCTAGTTATTTGAGTTATATTAATATTCTTTCTGTATTAAAAAGCATTTGAAATAGTTCAAAGAAGAAAAATTAAATTAAATCTAGTAATTATGTTTTTTTATTTATTTGTCAAAAAATCTGAAAAAAATTTAATTTTTCAATAGTTTTAACTTTAAATTTTTTTAAAATTAGAGACAACAGGTTTCAAGTATCTTTCAGTTCAATTAGGGACTGATTTCAAAAACCTTGAGCAATAAATATAATCTATCAATACCTTCCTAGAGCATCCATAATTTCTCGATATTTTCCAAGGGAATCAATATAAAATTTGAAAATTTTACAAAAGTTTAAATGACGATTCTTTATTAAAAGCTTCAAAAGATAAATAATACTTGAAGAGTATTTAAAGAAAATGCAAAAGAAAATATTTGAAAACTAATTATATTTATTCAATAATTTAAGTTAACTAAATCAATTATATTAATTATTTAGATCAAATAATTTTACTTTTGTTCAGAAAATATTTTAAAAATGCTTGTTTACAAGTAAAAAATTTTCTTTTTTAAATATAAAATTGCACTGGTTCCTACCAAAACTACTTGAAGAAAACAGCTTTAAAAGTTGAAATTCTAGTTCCATTTTAGCTTCAGTTTACCCAATTTTTACAATAATTTTTTCAAAGTTCGAAACATACTTCACAACATGCGATTTTTGTTATTTTGAGATAATTTGCAAGAGATATTTTAATAGACTACTTTTTTTTTTATTTAGTTTTAAATTCTAGTGCTTTTTAGAAAAAAAAATTAAATAAATAAAGATTTTTAATTTCATAAACTGTAAGTATGTGGAAAAATAGATACATTATTATACTTTTTTTAAAAAGAATATCATTTTGTCATATTAAGTTGAATAGACTGTAAAAATTTTTAAGAAGTTATACACTTAACAAATTTTCGATGCTTTTGGAAGATAATCGATAATAAGCACTCAATTGTATTTGTTTAATTATATTTTAATAAGCTTTTTATTGGCAAAGTGTATGTGAAAGGCTGGTGTATAATAGTTTAATTTGTAAATAATTTTATTCAAGGAAAGGGTTGAATCTACTAAGGTTAAGGTATTTGAAAAGTTTAATGCAAAACTTTTATGTGTTGAGATGTTTTTAAATAACTTTTACTTTTTTGTTTTCAGTGCATATAACGCACAAACAGTATTCTTCTATATGATTTATTTGTAGAAATCTCTAAATATAATTCTCGCATTAGACCTAATTGTTAAAACCGAATGTTAAATAACAATGGTGAAAGACAAGTAGACCTGTGTATGACCAACAACCTCTGAATAGGTGAAACTATATTTCAGCTCAAAATATACACAAACTGACATGGCGATCAATAGAACCAAAACTTTGAATGAACAGATAGAAATTGAATTAAAGAATCTCCTAGCGAATTCTTTAAATTCCAATTTCAATTTTTTAAATAAGTTTACTTTGCAATTAAAATAAATAAAGTCTATTTTAAATTGAAAATTAAGGTATTCAATAGCTTTGGAGATAATGATCTTTACTATCTTAAACCTTGAAAATTTTATTTTTTGGGGCACTAAGCCATCTTCATGGATTCATTCATTAATATTTACGGTTTACTAAACTTTAATGATATTATTGAAGTCTTTATTATTGATTGCAATTTAGACTCAAGCGACAAAGAGTTTCTTTTTTTTGGAGATTAAAGAATAAAGTATTTTCAGTAATTGATTTTAAAGTAATTTAAAAAAAAAACATCCGATTGTTTTATTCTTAAACATTTTTCTTTAGACTCAAAATACATAAAATTTTAAAATTTGTTTCAAGAAAGTTCTTGTAAAAAAGGCGATTAATCAACTTTCAGTTTTAAAATGAATAATAAATTCAACAGTATTTAAAGAACTATAATAATGAAAAAAAAATAAATAAATTTTAAAAAACAAAAAATTTAGATAGAAAAATGCTACGAAGGCATTTTTTCACCCTTTGATAAGCGATACCTTATAAAATTTAAAGTTTGATCTTTCAAAAATGTTCCTTTGTGGTAAAACTTAATCGCATTCAGCCATTGATTCAAACTCCAACTTTTCCATGCTTTCAAATTTGGCGATACTTTAAACTTTTTGTCGGGTGTTTGCCAGCCATTGTCACCGTAAATTTCATCCAATACTCTTACGGGATCACAGGGAACAAGAAATTTTTCTTCATGAAGCTCAGCTGAACAAATGCCAGAGAATTTGCTGAATATAGTTCTCTTTACTTGTCGTCCACTGTGGTAAGGAAACCACTGATGAGTTTGATTTAGTTCGTAGGTAAAAAATAAATCAATGTGAAACGCATTTTCTTTGCCGATTCTGAATTCAAGACTATCGTTGTCGAGTCCGAATTTCAAGCTTAATGGAATGAGTTTGTCATTTATTAGAAAATTTTCTATTTCAGGATCGAATTGATCAGAATATAAACTTATATCAGCATCTGTTGTGTGGGGTATAATGCCACATTCCCTGTACCAACCCAACAATGTTCCTGCCATGAGCCAGTAGACTTTTTGATAGGACTCGAGTAAATCTTTGACATAACTAAACCTGGAAACAAAAAGAGTCGTTTGGACCACATTTTGTTTTTGTATTTTGTAAGTTGATTCAGCTAGTTGTTGATTGCATTCAATAAATTTAGAATGTTTGTATTGATACAAAAAATGATTTGTATCTAATGGAACTGTCAAGTATCCGGATTTGTGCTCGATAACAACTGTTTTGAATCTTTATTTAAATTTTTAATTATAAACAATCTAATAAATCTAATTAAAATTGTGAAACAAATTATTGAAATACTTGTTTAAGGCTCTACTGAAGTCAGAAAATGATTTTGTCAATCGGTTTATTTCAAAGTCATCTTGAGGTATCCAGTAAAAGTTGCCACGAGGATACATAATTGAAACATGATAGACAAATTGTCCGCATTTGATGTAGATACTTGCTGGAATCAAAAGATCAAAATCTTTAAGGTTTGTTGGAATGATGTTACATTTGAGGTTAAATGAAGCCAAATCCTTTAGATTAATTTATTTAAATTGTTTTTTTAAAAAATAAAAATTTTAAAAATTGATTACTTTGAAAAATTTAGATAAATATTTTACATCAAGAAGAAACGACACCAAAAAAGACCTATTCTGATCTTGTAGTTCGTAAAATTTATCTATTTCAGATTCTTTGTAGATGTCTGTAATGATATTAGTGAATACATTTGGATCTACTAAAATAGCTTTGTTGGTGAATAGAATTTGATTAATTGTGACAAAATTGTGTTGAGATTCATCACTCGAAGAATCAGACAAAGAATTATTATTTGTAGCTAAAGACATTGGCAAACGAAAAAGATAGTTTGAATAGACTTTTAAACTGTTCCAAAAATTGATATAATTTTTTTCAAGATTTATATCAACAATGAAATTTTTTTGATCATTAGTGCTGTATTTTGCATTTATTTTAAAATACTTGGCTACATTATTAAATTGAATAACAAAAACAACAAAACAAATAATTGAAAGCATTAGCAGAACTTTTCGATTCTTCAGCACCTTTTTGCTCAAATTCATCTAAATAATGCTTTTTTTTAAATTTTGATGTTTACTATCATTAACAACCTATTTTAAGAACGAAATTTTAGACGCCCTAAAAGTTAAAAAATTCTAAAAATTATTCATCTTAAGAAAAATTAAATATTAATCGATCAGAATATGTCATATTTATTTAGCTGTTCGATTATATTTTGAATAATTAACCAAATTATAATGAAATGAATCTGAATTTAAAAATTTAAAATATTTTTTTTATAAAATTAATAGTTCAAATAATTTTAAATCTTATTTTTCTCACAATTTGAATGTTCTGAAAATTACAAAAAAATCAATTTTAAACTCTTATGAGTTTTTATTTCAAAATTCATCATTACTTTAGTAAGCTTTGAAGGAAGTGTTACTATTTATTTTAAATTAATTAAAATTTTTTGAATATTAATTAATATGCAATTGAAAGCAATCTTATTGATTAATTATTTTTTTTTGGCGTAAAAATAATTCTAGTGAAAATTTAATATATGTTTATATCAAATGTTACCAAAGAATGTACGGTAGCCAAGTGCATGGCCAAATAGGATTTCGAAGCTTGAAAAGAAATCTTAAATTCAAAAAAAATTCAGTAAACACTTTGTCACAAAATTAGAATAACTAAAATCAAAACTATAATCCTTGAAATTCGTTCTGACTATCATACTTTAAACTTAATTATTCGTAAAAGAAAATTAAATTATTAAATAATTGCATTAAATCAAAAATTTGAAGAAAAAAATTTACTCGGAAAATATTTTGTCAAATTGTAAGCTGAGAATTCAAAAAATAATGTAAAATTATTAGTTTTTGCATGAGAAATTTTTATTCATTTTTAATAATATATCAAATTAAATAAAAAACATAAAAAATTTTATTATTTCATTTTGTGTTTCTTATTTTATATGTTAAAAAAAATGGTTGTTATTTAAAGACAAAGCAGAATTAAAAAAAAATTAATTAGAAAATAATTTTCTACAGAAAAATCACTCAAATTAAAATTTTCAATTCTAATTATTCATTTATATTATTTCAGTATTTCAAAAATTTACCCTTGATAAATTAAATTCAAAATAATATGTCATTAGATCGTTCAAATTAAGAAAATTTTATTCAAATTCTTTTTTTTATTTGGATTTTAATTTGGCCTTAAATTAAAAGGCCTCTATAAATAGACTTTTAAAATTTTTAAAAACAAATTCAAAACAAAATTTATTATATAATTGATTGATTTTTGAAGATTCACTTTAATTATCAAAGTTAATGACAAATTTAATTTAATGAATTAAATGATTTAATGAATAAATTTACGTATATTTACCGGATTTTACCGGATATTACGTAAAATTCGGTAAATTTACTAATTTTTTTCGTAAACTATCGTAAATTACTATATCCGGAACACCACTGTAAAAAAAATAAGTCAAAAAAACTTAACATTTAGTACTATTTCAATCTGTAATAATTTAAACATTCTTTTTCAAAAATAATTGCTATTAATTGATATAAAACTGGTGAATAAATAACAGAGTTTTCGCTTCAAATTTCAAAGGTCATTGAATTTTTGTAAAAAGTAAAAATTCCAAAATTTAAAGCAATGAACAAAAACACTAAAGTAAAAATGTTCAATTATATACTTTTTAATATAATTCAATGATTCGACCGATCCTCAATTTTTTCTAAAAGCACTTTAACTACCTTAATTTATATTAAAAATTTTTAAAAGATTAAATTGAAAATTAAAGCCTTTTTTAAATGATTCATATAATTTTGGCATTTTTACTTTTTACAAAAATTTCGTAATATTCGGTAAAATTACGTAAATTCCGATAAAATCCGGTTAATTTACTTTTTTTTTACTTTGGTAAATTTATTTATTTAAGATATCTAAAAAATTTGAAAAAAAATTTCGATCCATTGATTTCAAAATTCATGTCCTTAAAGTCTGACCACTTTTTATTTTCTTTTCACAAATTAGCTGAATAGCACCCCGCAATAGTTTCCAATTCACAAGCGCCTCAATTTATTCAGAACAGTCTAAAATCAATGTTAATATTTTTTCAGCTGAATTCCTTCAGGAAAATTTATTTTTACCAAATAATTACATTTTATTAAATGTGTTCACAGATAAATAAAATTTAATTCTCAACCCTTTGACAATCAAATCATAACTTTCAAAAAATGAAACAGTTTTGTTTGGTCTTTAATTTTAGTTAAATTTTTTGAATATTTTTGACTTAATTTCAAGTTAATTATGCTTGATAAAAATTTAAAAAATTATGTTTATAAAAATTATTTGGATTAAAAAACGTTTAAATTGGATTGAAACATTTCGAATTTTTTTAGATGATGTCAGACCGAATGCCTAGTGCAAAATTGCTTCGAAACTCGTCAATGGCTCCATTGGGCTCAAACGGATTTCATTCTTTAAATCTTGACAATGATCCTAATGATGCCTCATCTCCACTCAAATTGTTCAAACAAGCCAAACAATCAATGAACTCAATCTACCAAGACTTTAACTCAACTATCTCAGAAATAAATGCTTTTTTTGATTGTAAATTTTAATAAAAAATTTTATTTTTCCAAGTGAAAATTTTTAAATTTATAAATTAAAAAAAATAGCTGCTGAATTGAAATCAAGCGATGTTGTGAGCTATGCAGAAATACAAAAAATACAAGGCTTCAAAGACAAATGTGAAGGTCTGATTAAAATGATATCACGTGACCGAATGAAATGTGTTTTTTTCGGCCGCACCAGCAATGGAAAGAGCTCTACCATCAACGCCATGTTGCACCAAAAAATACTGCCCATGGGCATTGGTCACACTACCAACTGTTTTCTGCAAGTCGAAGGCTCAGACCTGTCCGAACAAGATGCTTGTTTTTACATACCTGGTTGTGACCAGCCTGAAGAAATAAAAAATCTGCTCAATCTTGGTTCAGCATTGTCCAAAGAAAAATTGGACTCGAGCTCCTTGGTGCGCGTTCTTTGGCCCAAAGAAAAATGCCGCTTGCTCAAAGAAGACGTTGTCTTGGTGGACAGTCCGGGCATTGATGTCTCAATTGATTTGGACACATGGATAGATCAGAATTGTCTGGATGCTGATGTTTTTGTGCTTGTGGTCAATGCCGAGTCCACTTTGACCAAAACCGAAAAAGACTTTTTTCACAAAGTTAGCGAAAAGTTAACTCAGCCAAACATATTTATTCTGAACAACCGATGGGACGCCACTGCCTACGAACCAGAGACTGCCGAAATAGTGCGCGATCAACACATCGAAAGAGACAAGGAATTTTTGTGCAACGAATTGAAGACATGTGACAAAAATCAAGCAAACAGCCGAATTTATTTCATATCAGCTCGCGAGGTTCTACTCACCAGGACTCAGAACAATCCGCAGCTTCCACCCGGATATCAGAACCGCCTCCTTCAATTCGAATGGTTCGAGGAAGAATTCGAAAAGTGCATTTCAATGAGCGCTGTCAAAACAAAGTTTGATCAGCCGGCTCAGCGAGGCAAGGCGATGGCGGCCACTCTGAGTGCCACATTGGAAAATTGTCACCAACAAGCAATTGAAAAAAAAAATCTTTTTGAATTAAATTTAAAAAATTTGATCAAAAAAATTCACGAAACTGAGCAAAAACTGCAGGATTTTACCCAAGACATGAAGGACAAAATACGCGATGTCATGGAAGATGTGGAAAAAAATGTCACTTTAACTCTAAATGATGAGATTAGGAGAATTGGTATTTTAATTGACGAATTTGAGCGTCCATTTCATCCGGATGAAAGTCAGTTAAATTGGTACAAAAAAGAGCTCAACGAATATTTGGATCAAAAGTTGGGATTAAATTTAGCCAAGCGTTTAGATGAGCCCTTAATTCAAAGCCTCCAATCGACCCAAAATGACATAAAAAGTGAGTTTTTTTTTGAAAAAAAATTAAAAAAAAAATTCTTTTATTTTAAACAAAAGTTTATTTTAAAAAAAAAACAATTAAAAAAATTTTTTTTATTTAGATAGAGTTTTGGAGCTTGTGGAATCCGAAGAAAACAATAAATTAGTGGCAACTACATTGTTTCGAGATGATTTTTACATCAACTATCGACTTAACTGTTCGAATTTGTGCGCTGACTTCCGGGAAGACATTAGTTTTCATTTTTCACTCGGTTTTACCTCATTGATGCGGCGTTTTACTGGCAACAGGTCATTTAATAGCGGACCTAGCCGATTTTTCATAGACACATCGACCAAGTTCAACCAGCAAAAGCAAGGCCGCTACGAATCGTCCAATTTAGCTCCATTTCAATCAGCTAGTCAAGCGACCAATTTTTTAGTAATGCTACAAGGTGTCAATCTAATTGCGTCTAAGTCAAATGTGGTTTTATTAGCCGCAGGTGGCATTGTATGGAGAGGCCTAGGCTGGAAGATTCTAGCACTTACCGGAAGCTTGTACGGTTTATGCTATTTGTATGAAAGGCTAATGTGGACTAAAAAAAGTCAAGAGAAAATGTTCAAGAAACAATATGCAGATTATGCCAGTTCCAAACTTAGGCTAATTGTTGATTTGACAAGTCAGAATGCAGCTTCTCAAGTCAAACAGTAATTATTAAAATTTTTTCTAATTTTTTGGTATTTTTTTTTTGAAAAGAGAGTTGGCTATGTATTTTTCTCAAATGTCCAGATATATTGATATAACCAAGGACGAGTATTTTCAAGAGGTGAAAAAATACCAAGTTGATATTGATGCACTAAACCAATTGATAAATAGATCTAAAATTCTCAAGTCAGTATTTTGCTTTGTTTAGACAAAATTTTTATTTAATGTATTATTTTTTTAATAGAAACAAGGGAAAGTATGTTCATGATGATTTTGACAAATTTATTAACGAATTTTTGGCCATGAATTAAAATTGTTTACAAGCAAAAAATTTATTTTTTTAGTTATTTGTTTTAAATGAAATGTTTATTTTTGTTAGAAAATAAATAAATTATATTGAAAACTACTTTTTTTAATTTTCTAATGGGTTTTAAGTAAATTTTTTAAATAAATATATCATTTATAAAAAAAATAAAATAAAAAGTATCATCAATTGATAAAATAAATTCAATTACAAAAATGAATTAGAATTACATAAAAATATTCACAATTTAGTAGTAGTAGTAGTAGTTATTTTATTTTTTTTATAAATGATATATTTATTTAAAAAATTTACTTAAAACCCATTAGAAAATTAAAAAAAGTAGTTTTCAATATAATTTATTTATTTTCTAACAAAAATAAACATTTCATTTAAAACAAATAACTAAAAAAATAAATTTTTTGCTTGTAAACAATTTTAATTCATGGCCAAAAATTCGTTAATAAATTTGTCAAAATCATCATGAACATACTTTCCCTTGTTTCTATTAAAAAAATAATACATTAAATAAAAATTTAAATAAAGTGTTAAATAAAGTGTTCTGTTGAAAAAAAAGTTATCTCTATGTTGGAGCCTCGAAATTTCTTTGTGATATTTGAAGCAGTGACCTCTTCCTTGGATTTTGGTGACATTAAAATTGTTGCTTTTTTCAACCAATTCTATTCCATGCATGAATTTGTATAATTGAATTAGATCACCTCTTTTTCTTCTTTCCACCAGATTTGGAATGTTTAAAGCCTTCAATCTGCTTTCATACGGTTTGTTTCTAATTGAAGAAACAAATTTCGTAGCTCTGCGTTGAATCCTCTCAAGATTCTCACAATCCGACTTAAGAAATGGAGACCATACAGGCACAGCAAATTCCAAAAGAGGACGAACAAAAGTTAAATACAATGATCTAAATAACTTACAATCAAAACGAGCGAATGATTTCCTGATGCGACCCAACATTTGATTTGCTTTGTTTGTAGCCTCTATCACTTGGTTTTTCCATTTGAGATTTGTATTGAAGATGACTCCAAGATCTCTTTCGGTTTCAGACGTTGATAACTGTTTACCATTAATAGAATAAGTTCAGTCAAATCTGGACTAAGATAAATAGATTTGAAATTATTTGAATCTCGCAACTTTTTGGCTGCTAGGAGTAGTGGATTTCTGTTTGCTTCTTCTTTGAGTTCTACTAGAATTGGGCCTGGTTTACTTTGGTCTTTCGATCTCAAGCGTCTTGTATACGCTGGCTTGACATCACCTTTTCCAATAGTGGTCAAAATTTGTTTGATTTTTTCTTCATCTTCTGCCCTCCTGTCTGTTAGAATCTCTTTCTTTGATTCTGGCACACCATAAATGATCACATTTTTTTTTCTTTTGATTCTTTCATTCATTTCGCTGATGGTTGCATTTGCTACAGCTATCTGATCGGCTGGTTTTTTTGCATTTTTTGTCCCTTGTTTTACAACTTGAACCCACTGACTACTGATGTTGGATGAGTTTGCTGTTTTATTTGCTGCTGCCAATTCAGATTTCAGTTTGTTTATTTCAATGTCTTTCTCAATTTCTCTTTCCTCCAGATATTTCACATGATTTGAAAGCTCCAGGACGAATTTCGAAATATTACCGCACCATTCATGCAAAGTTTTTGAATGCCCAGATACGGTACCCTGTCCAAACGTTGGCCAGTTTGTTTCAAGCAAAAAATTTGAGTCCATTTGACAAAAACTGCGTGCTTTTTATTTATTTTGGCTTACTTGTGCTTTTTTTTTCCTTACTTTTGGCTTACGTGTGCTTATATTTTGGTGTGTTCTTTTTTTGATTTTTTTGATTTTTGTAATCGAGGATACTTGACAAAAGTTGTTAATTTTTCAATTGATTCAAAATTTTTCAACCGGTATTCATTTTTAGCTAGTAAATTTTAAAAACTTGAAATTAAATTTGATACCTTAAACTTAAATTTAAAAATAAATTACATAAATTAGTCTTCCAAAATCATAGATTACTTTTAAAAAATAATCTAATTCGCTTTATAGACAAAAACAATTCTTTTAACTATAAAATTTCTATTAATTAATTATTCCTGTTTTATCCTTTTTTTTTTATTAATAAAAATTAATAAAAATTTAACATTTAAAAAATACTTTTTTCTTTTATATATTTATATATGCATTGATGCTGATCGTGCCAATTCAAATAGTATTAAAAATGTGTTAATTAATTCGAAAATTATCATGTGCTGCTATCATTTTAAAGCTAATGTAATTTTTGTACAGGTAAAAAATAATTATCAATTTAATTAATTTGTTTTTTTAAAGACAAACAAAAATTCGAAAAAAATTCCGAAATCATGTGAAGATGAAATAGTGAATAATATTATTCATCTTAAGTCAACCAAGAATAAAGAAAGTTTTAAAAAACAAAAAAAAAATATTTGGCTAAATGGAAAAAAAATAAACATTTGAACGATTTTGTTAAATATTTTTCAAAACAATGGCTCGCTGAGCCATTTTGTAATTGGCAATTGTTTCAAACTCCTCCTGGTTATGCTATGTCAAATAATCCGATTGAGTCGTACAATAATAAAATCAAAAGATTCTTTACAGAAAGAACCAAATTCAATTTGTTGCCAGTTTTTGAGATTTTTGAAAAAAATGGTAACATTTGAGTCTCGTATCGAATACATTACTCCAATATGTTCTTTTGCTAAACTATCTACCAAAAGGGAGGTAAAAAAATATTTAGAATCAATAGCAAAATTAGAGGAAGAAAAAGAAAATGATGATATTTTATTAAAATATAAATGGAGCGATAAATATTTACATAGAAATAGAAATAAACCCAAATTGCTTTTGTCCTGATTGTACTCATTGTAGCTGCTGTCAATTTTTGGATTCTGCTGTTTGCATACATCTAGTAGGTTGTTGCTATTTTGACTCAACCGGTTTTCCTGGTATTCTATTAAAAAAATTTAAAAAATAAAAATAGTTCTCAAAAAAGAATAATAGGACCATGGTATGAAAAGGACTAATTAATTAAATCAAAAATAATTTATGTTTTATTCTTAGTTTAAAAACAATTGACTTATGTTTTTTTGTCAGTTTGATAAATAAAAATTTTTTTATGTTGTGAATTCTTTTTTTATGTTTTATTAAACCTCATCCAACAATTATATTATATTGTAGTTTTTTTCTCTGAAATTAAATTTAACAAATTAAAAAATTTTAGATTTTGGTTTATGTTTTTTACGTTTTTTATTCAGAAAAAAGAAAAAAAAGAAAAAAAGTATTATTTAGATGTGAAATTCTTATTAATAAAAAAAATATGATCTACATCTTTCATCAAGAAAATTCAAATTTGAATAATCGTTTAAAGAGTATTTTTTCTACAGTGAAAAGGTGAAAACTTTTATTTGTTTTTTGTCCTAAAAATTAGTGTAATAAACAAAGGCTACTATTTAATCCAGTAGCAAAAATAATTAAACTAGTAGCAAATTTAATAAAAAATCGTAGCAAATTACACGTAGTAAATTAAATAAAAAAGTAGTAAAAAAAGGTTGTTAATAGTAAAATAAATTAATTAGTAGCAAAAGTATTTTTTCAATATTAAATATAAATTAATTTATATTTAATATTGAAAAAAGCAAGAAAAGCAAGCAGAGTTTATAATCATCATGCTGACTTTGAATTTTGGTTACGTGAATACACAAATGGTTGGTATGAATCATACGCTAAAGGATTTCCGTGTACAAACAACGCTTTAGAAGCAACGAATAATGTTATAAAAAATGAGGGAACGTTTAGAGAACAACTTCCAATGAAAGAATTTTTGAATTGTGTTGGCAAGCTTGTCACTGAATGGTCAAACGATCGAGACCCAAATTTCACAACAACAAAAAAATTTATCAATAAGCCTGAAATTTCAGTTCGTCAATGGACAAAAGCTTTTGAGTGGTGCAAGTTGGGTAAAAGAATAGTCAAGTTATCACACAATAATGAGTTGATCTTCATGTTTACTTCAACCAATGTATCTTATCAAGCAACAAAAAAACGTGCAAAGGTTATTTTGAAAAGACAGAGTGGTTTTCGTTTGACGATATCAAAGAAATAAATTCATTTCGATTTGTGAAATTCAATCAAGAAGAATGGTAATCAAGCGTCTGCTCATGTCCAGACTGGGATAAAAACTTGATTTGTAAACATATAATTGGTGTTGCATACAGGTTGAAATTATGTGAATTTCCTGGCTTAGATCTCAATCTTGAGGCAAATAAAAAGCGAGGAAGACGAAAACAAGCTACACCTGCTTTGGTACAACGTATTTCGACTGGTCCAATTTATCCAGCTCTACAAAGTTTTAACTACGAATTTCCAATTTCAATGGCTCAATCAATCAACCAAGATCCGCTTTCAAATGAAAATGATAATGATCAAGGTCAAGCCGAAAGTATTAATAATGACATTCAAACTATTGTACAACCAACAACATCTTCAAATTTAGCTCCGAGAAAAAGAGGCCGTCCTAGAAAAAATCCATAAAATAACACTAAACAACATTTCTAAGTAATGTGTGAATTATTTTACTAATAAATATTTGATATAATAATTTACTATTTTTTTTATTTTTTTTACTACTGATAAATTTATTTTGCTACTTTTACTAATGAATTTTTGCTTTTTTTTTTATTTTTTTTGCTACGAATTTAATTATTTTTCCTACGAAAATAATTTGTAGCCAATAAACAAATGAAATTTATAAAAAAGATAAATTTTTACCATTTAAATAAAAAAGTTTCTTATTAGTACAAAAAAATACGAAAATTAAAGATTTTTGTCTTAAAACAATTAAAAGTATTCTATGTTTGATTCAATCCATTTAATTTTATTGATTATCAAATATTTTTCATTATAGTCTTTCCTTTAAAAGGAAAAAAATGCTCGTCTCAGCTTATACTCAGTTAATTTCGAGCAGCCTCTGATTCAAATTTTCTTAGACCACTACGCAATGTTTTTAGTTTAAAATTTTATCAAAAAGATGGACAAGAAAATATTATTTTAAAATGTTAAAACCACCATTGCTTAAAATGCTAGGTCGAATATTCAGCAACCTTTAAAAACAGAATTAACATGAATTGGTTATTTTTTGAATTGAAATTTTTTGAAAAATATATTGATAACTTAGGACAATAGTCAAAAAAAGGACAAAAAGAATCAAAGTCAGGAAGGTTTTTTAATATCCTGTTGCTTAGTAGTAATAGTAGGGGTTTGGAAAAAAAATCGGAAGAGTTGAATTTTTGCTAAAAAAACGTGATGAGTTTGGATTTCAGTTCAATTTATTTAATAATTATAATAATAATAATATATAAAAGCTACAGCAAGACTAGCTTGCGGAGGTGACCTACTAGGAGGTCACCTTTGGTAGCTACTTGCACATTACACATAGAAAAGTACTGAAAAAAGAAATCCTGTTTAAATTTTTAGGTCAAAATTAGAGTTAAGATTCTCGATAGAAAAAGCTGTAAGAGAAAAATTTTATAAATAAATAAATAATAAATTTTTATTATTATTATATTTCTTAATTAAGTAAATTAAATGCTTCTACTTCAAACTTTTTTATAAATAAGAAAAAATGGAAAATTTAAGTATCCAAATTTTCGGTGAAAAAGCCAACATTAAAATAAAAAATAATTTAAAAAAAATTTTTGACAAATTTTTATTACATGAAAATTCAATTTAAAAAAATAATTCGCCATCTTCAAATTTAGCATATTAGATTAAATAAATAATTTAAAAAATATTCATTTACCAATCTTGGCAAATAAAGTGGTATTAAACAGTAATTAAATACAGGAAGTCCATTTGACTTTTTATTAGGATAATTTGAATATTCGTCAATCAGTTTAATTAAAAAATCCAAATCTTTCATATTATCATCTAATAAAATTTTTCTTTTCTTCATATCATGTCTAAATACATCCAACACTTGCTTAATGGAAACTCTTTCAGTTTGATCTTTGTACTTTTTTTGCTCATTCTCGTTTTTAAAGCAATGCACTCTCCATACCAACGAAACCCTCAAGTCATCATCATTATACTTTTTTAAAAGATGGCCCTGGCCATTATACAATCCCCATAGATTTGGGTCCTTTTCATAAGAAATATAATAGTGAATATTTTTTTCCAAAGGTGGTTGTTCGCAATCTGCTTTAAATCTTTCAACCCCGTGCACCACTTGGGTTCCATCTACCAGCAAAGCCGAATTGTAATCCGATTTAGCAAGTACATATTTTTCTCTTTGATCTCTATACGGATAGAAATAAAAGTTTCCACCATTTTTTAAGCTTTCCAGCTCTAGCTTATTGTATTGATGTTTGCTGAGCCAACTGACCCCTTGAACTTGTGGAATAAATTTGTCCTCAAACAAGCCAGACTGCTTCATCAAAACAAGAAGCCAGTGGGGAATATTTTTTCTATCAGCTCCCCAAAAGTAAGGAATATCCAAGTGCATTGGCAGTTCTTGCCCGGGTAGCATAAGAATAACATCAAATTGGAATAGACCAGTGATTAATTTGTCTCTAGGGTAATTTTCAGGATCGTTTTGGTGACACAAATCTTGGGCTTTTTGCAAAAATTTATCCCCATAGATCTCTTTGAGGCGATCTTCTTTCAATTCATCCAAAAATTTGTGCCTAAATGTCATTACTCTAGCGGCCATTGTTTCATATTTTTCCATCCTATTCTCGAATCCGCCGGTTTTCAAATAGTGAATGCCGATGTCTATCCGTGACGGAAAGGCACAGTAAGTGTTGTTTCCTTTTGAGACTAGATATGCATGCTTGCAATCAGGTTCTTCTATAGACTTAGCTTCACCGGCTGATTCGACTCCCGGGTCGTCAAAAATTATGGATACATTACGTGATTTTACAATCTCATCTAGCTTTTCTAAAGCGCTTGGATCGAAAAAGTTGTTTTCATAAATCAATGGAAATCTTGTTAATTTTGGATCAAAATTATTGAACGAGTATTTTTTTTGGCTAGGTCTTAACCAAACAGCGGCTATTATTGCCATAATTAAAATTATAAAACCCACCTTTTTCGACATTTTTTTAAAAATTAAAAATTCATTTTATTAAAGCTCTGTTATTTTTAGCGCTAAAATCTTATCAAATATCACATGAATATAATAAATTATTTAACTGCTTTATGAGAATGTATAAAAATATTTTGAGTCCGGTTAATTTTATTCAATTGGTTTTTATCGAAATTAGCCAAGTTTTGGTAAAAATAATAAAAATAATGTTTCCTTTTATGCAAATTTTGTTAAAACTATCACCCAAAAAAATAAAATATGTTATTTTTTGTCAAAAATGTTTAATCATTGTTTTCTTTATTTAGTAAGTACTGGAATTCAACCATATTTGTCACTAAACATTTAAAAAAAAAAATTAGTCTAGTAAAAATAATTTTTTTAATTAACGCCAGTTCTGACAAAATTAAAAAAAAGGAGAAAATAAGTAAAAAGATTTTATAGCAGATAAAATTGCTCTTTCTGTTAAATTTTTCTGATAAAACAATTTTTTTAAAATTAAATACATGGTTGTTTTTGAATATTTCAAATTTTTTTAAAGTAGATTATTTATACGTAATTTTTGAAAGAAAAATTTCGAAAAATTAATTAAAATTTTAGGAAAATTGAATATAATATTATTATGTAAATTTAGAATTAAAACTAAAAGTCTAAAAATTTAGAAAAAAAATAAAATTGCTTTAGTCTTTTTTTATTATTAGTAGTAAAAGTTTATTAATAAAAAAGATAATTAAATTTTAAATTTTAAATTATAATAATTAAATAATAAAATAATTTAATTTCATAATTTTTATTCAAATTTTAATCATTATTACAGTCTTCCTAAGTAAATTTAATTTCTAATAAAGAAAAAGTGACAAAAGTCTTGATTTTCTTTTAGATGAAGACGACGAGGATAATGAGCAAACATGTTCGGTGTGAAGTACTCATAATTAGAAAATTTAATTTTCTTTTAACTGATTTTTACTTTGGATAAAAATTTTATATTTAAAAAGAATTTTATAAAAAAGAAGAATTTAATTTAAGAGTTAAAAAAAAATTAAGTATTATTTTTAAATTTATACTCGATTTTACAGCTATAATTTTAATTCCTATTACGATTATCTTTTAAAAAATATAAATTTTCAGAATTCATTCTTTTTCTTAGATTTTTTATCTTAGAATTATATTCAAAAATTAGAAAAAAAATTTATTCAATTTTTTTATCATCTATAAAAAAACTATTTGTAAGAGTAAATCAATTATTTCAACCAAACTGAGAAAACTTATTCCCAAAAATAAGCCCAAAGTTCCTCCAATGCTTCCAACTAACGCATCCCAGCTTATGCTTTTTTTTTCCGTAATTTCAGTTTGCTTTAAATATTCATAATAAATATTCAATGATAGTACATTTTCCCTCAATTCTTCAATGCTAATATTTGTTCTATTTCCAAACAAATTTTTTATTTGTTTGGTTTTTACCAGATCTTTACCATAGGACACAGATGGATATCGACTTAACGATTTTGTTACTCCAAAACTAACAGACTCGCATTCCAAGGGACAAAGTGGTTCAATTGTTTTCTTATAACTTGATTGTGTCAGGCTTAGCAATTGTGGCATGGTACAATCTTGTTTTTCAAAATTATTGCAAGGATCATTATTTTCTGAAATGAGATTTGAGGTCATTTTATCACATTTACATTTTTTATAAATTTCTGACTGAATATAGGCCCAAAAGCAATCGTCTTGACGATAAGTTAAATTCGATCTGAACACTTTTCTGTAATATTCTGAATCAAATGAATCAATTGTGTTAAGATTTTCGACACAACTACTGTAAGGCTTTGGCATTTGTTTTCTTTTGATTCTCTCCAGAATTAGATTTGTACTAAATCCAGGAGCAACATCTAAACCTTGTGCGTATGAAGGTTGAAAAGAATTATCATCTATGTAAACATGAGCGCCAGTAGTTATACCTAAAGCTTTTTGTTCTTCAGGTAAGCCGACATATAATTCAACCATTAGTCCATTATACTTTCCAGCTTGATAAGAATATTTTCTATCTTTGGAATTTTGATCTGAATTGAAACGATAACAATTTCCAAATTCTGAGCTATAGAACCATGTCCATTGACTTTCATTACATGGTCTTACATTGTAGAGACAGCTAATGAACATTTTATCGAATGGCAAAGATAAATTTTTTTTTTTTTCATTTGGAATTGATTTTGAAAATGATGACAAAGAAAACCTAATCACATTGTAATTAAAATAGAACCTGGAAAATTCGCCTTGAAAAGTTGGGTCAATTGTTGAATCGGTAAAATTTGTAAAGTTGCTTTCTTTTAAAATAGATTGAACATATTCTAAACCCTGTTCGGTGACAAATGGATTAATGTTGCAAATAGTTATTGCTGGAAATGAAATGGAGTCCTTTTCGATAACTCGTATTTTGGTCACTACTTCAAAATTTAAAAAGTTAATTAGATTTGAAATAATTAGCCCAAAACAGGCAATATTAGAAGTTAAAAATAAAATAATCCACATAATCTTAATAGGCAAGAAATTGGTTCGAAATATGTTTGGAAATCCATGCATTGTCATCGATTCTGTCCATTCTTTGAATATTGCAAACATTTTTGTTTTTTTTTCTTTCATTTTTGAACCGGTATTTTAAAAAATTCCTATAAAAAGTAAAATAAAATTTTTTTCTCAAAAAAATTCATATTAAAATGACTTTTTATTTTTTTCGAACCATTAATTGGCAATTTGTGTGAATTTTTTTTTCAAATTTTAAATATCGATCCATTTAAGTTGGTTCCGGTATTCAATAAATTAAGCTTTATCCTATTTGCTTAAGAATAATGAAACTTGAGCATTTCATTTAATAAATTGCTTCAAAAATCCAAATGGATGAGAAATAGTTAAGTTTTAGGAATGAATCAGAAATATTCAGAAAAAAATTCGCTTAAATTATTCCAACTTCTTGGGTTGATTTTATTCTATTGATTTAAGCTTCATTTACAAATAAAGTTTTTTTTATTTAAATAATTTTAATTGCTTCCAATCATTAATTTTAATAAAACTAATTCCTAAATATTTTATCTAATTGAAAATTTAATTTAAGTGAAATTGTGTTATCAAAAATTATTTAATTTATATTTGATGAATCTTTTTGATCAAAAGTTTATTTTTTATTTCATAAATTCAATATTTCTTAATAAATTACACTGGCATTCTTTTGACTGAAACTATTAATTGAATTAAAGAAATAGAAACTTTTCAAATTTAAATCTTTTTTAAAAACTTTCGAATTATTTTTCCAGACCTTTGAATATGATTTCCTATTTTTTGACAACGTCATTTCCAAAGTGCTTAAATCTACTTTAATGAAAAAAAAACAGTTCACAAAACTAATTTTTATTAATTTAAAGCTAATCTTGTAAGTATTTGGTCAAATCAATAGGATTCTTTTTCTTTTATCAGCTAAAAGAAATTACATCGCCAATGTCGCCGACACTCCGTTTCAAAATAAAGATATTTCAAATTGAAAATAAAAATAAAATCTTTTTTTATTGCTCCTTCTAAATAAAAATATATAAATTAAATAAAAAATAAAGTTATTATATAATTATATATTAATTATACAATATAGCATAAGCTCGGTACAGAATTAATTGAATTAAGTCTCAAATGAACTATTCCAATTGAAAACTGTTTTTCTGCAACATTTCCTATTTGGGAATATTTCAACACAATTAATTTCTGATTAGCACAGTGAAAAAAACATTCAACACAATTCGATTTCTTCTCAGCCAAAAAAATTATAATTAAAAAAAAACATTTAACACAAAAAAATTGTGTTTGAAAATAATTCTTAAAGAAATTTTATTTCAACACAAAAATAAATATAATAAAAAAAATTTTTTTTAATTTTAAATTTTATTTTATGATATTTATAAGTGGAAGTTAGGTAAATAAAGTAAATTTCGAAGCTTAAAGAAAAGAAATTATTAAAAATTAGTCTCTAGAAAACCATTTTTCCAGATTTTTTGCTCTACCTCTTTTAGGTTTTTTAGGTTGAAAAATTGGTCCTTTTTTTTAAACAGTTCTTTTAATGTCAATAAATGTACACAATATCCTAATTCAGTGAAAAACTTGAAAGAACATTTCTTGCTGCTCAACTTTATAACAGTTCTAGAATGAATTTTTTTAAAACTTTCCCAACAAGTCATTTTTTTTACCCAGTTTAATGTTACACTTTGAAGGCTTATACACCACGGCAAAAATGTTTGAATCAATTGAATAGTACTTAATTATTTCTATACTTTTAATTTAAGAAAGCATGAACGCTCAATTTCCCTCCATTCATTCAACTTTTTTTTTAAATTTTGAAGCTAATTAAAAAGTATTTTTGTGTTTAATGTTTTTTTTCAAAATAATTTTCTTTGTTGAATGCATTTATTTGATTTTCAATTTTTGTGCTAAAAGTATTTTTTTCAAATATTAATTTTTTTGTTGAGAAGAAATCATTTTGTGCTGAGCGTTTTGAAATTGTGTTGAATGGTTATTTTTTGTATTGAAAAGGGAGACCCTTTCCAATTTCTCTTTCAAATTCTAATTAATTTAATTAATTTAATATAACTATTTTTATGGACAATGTTTTAAAAAATTTTAAATACAAATGGCGAAAGGAGTTTTATTACTCAAAGCCATTCTTTAAATATTAAATAAACTATTAAAATTATTTTCGTTTTCTAGAAAAAAAGGCTTCATTCCAGTGTCTGTTATCCAAATTCTCTTTTTTGAAATTTTTTGATTTTAAACATAAATTTTTATCTTTTAATTTTTAAATTTCAATTCAAAATTTTTAACTTTCAAAAATAAGCTTTATTTAAAAAAATTAAAGAGTAAAAGGCATTTAGCTTCGATTAGGCAATGAAGCTTCATATTTTATTTTTAGAAAAATTCACCTATTGTTTTATTTTACACTTTATTTGAGATAAAGACATGTCACTAATGTCGAAACATGGTCTAATTTTTGTGGAAATTATCAGATTAATGTATTTTAGTGATTTATGTGACTTTGAAGAACAAAATTTTTCACTTATAAAAAATTTTGGTATCTTCAATTTTTTGGCCAACAAAAAAAAGATGTTTTTCTTATAAAAATTTTATTGAAAAAAAGAAAAAAATAGAATTAAAAAAAAAATTTAATCACTTTGTTCACCTTCAAAATTTTCATTAATAGCCAAAAATTCTTCGCCATTAGAATTATATTGAACCATAACAGAATCATAAAACTCTTCCAAACAGCCTTGTGAAATCAAGTATTTTACAGTCTCAAAAGCTGATAGAATACTCGAATAAATGAGAACAGAATAACAAACTAATTTAACAGGTATATAGTGTTTTTCAGTGACTAAATTTTCATAGATCGAATAGCTTAGATAAGCCATAATGACAATATAATTAATCTGAGATATTGATATTAAAGGTACTCGGTTATTTTCATACTGGCTTTTGAGTCTATTACAATATCTTTTAAAAAATCTTTGGCTAAGAAGCCACCGGTAAAATCTAAATGAATGTTTAAACACCACTCTATTTAGCTCATGTAGGGCTAGAATTCCTGCAATTTCGTCCATACTGTCAAATATCTCATCGATTGACTTGAGACCATATCTCTCGCATCGATACAAAGCTTTTACCAATTTACTTGACAGATTGAAGCACTTGTATTCATTGTTGTTCAAACTTATGTCTGAATCGGTGAAGATTTCTCTCATAAACAGAGTCTGGATGGAAAAATAGCCCCAAAATAGAATGTAGCTTAGGAATCTTGTGTAGTAGGGCAATTGAATGAAGACCGCGGTCGGATCTATTCTAATGTTAAAGCATTCAGAGTTAATGTACCTTTGGCTCAGTGAATTGATCGATTTGGAGGCTTTTTCAATTTGAATTACACTCAATTTTTCGCAATCGAATAGCTCGATCAGTTTCTCAGTTACATAATTAAAATAATTTTTTCTTCGAATTATCTTAATTACTAGCACTGAGAGTACTATTCCGACTAGAATGCAACTAATGATCAATGGCAGTCCTTTTTTGACTAAGTACTCGGATAAATTTACATCACTTAAATTCATTTTTTTTAATAATCTAAATTTTAAATAAATTATTTAGCAAAATTTTCACATGATTGAAAAAAAGATAATTTTTTTTTAGAAAATTTATTTTTAAAATCTACATAAAATGATTAAATTATAAAAATACCGGTAATATTACAAACATTCGATTGGCCTAATAAGGAACCTTTTTAACTTTGTCGCTTTCTTCCAGATATTTATCATCGCCGAACTTTTTGCGCTCAAAAAAACCAAGCTAAAAATAGAAAATTTAAATAATGAAAATAAAATATTTTTTTGTCTCTGATCTACCATATAGAATCCGATAGTTGATATAATGAACAAAAATACGCCTATGGCAATTGATATTAGATAAACGCTAAATGGCAATTTTTTCTCCAGTTTAATAGATATCCTTGAATAGGCGATTGTAGCTACACTATTTTCGTTATCACCAGGCTTATCGTCATGAACATCTTCTCCAAGATAAAGTCTAGCATGAGACTTAATGAATACTCTTTCGTAGTCGGGATAATCTTCGACCAAAGTTGTATTCCACAAACGAGCTGTCAACTTTAATGAAATGGTCTCGTCTTTGCTGAATTCTCCACTAAATGAGCAGTTTATTTTGTGACAATAGGCCGTGTTCGAAAAGCAGTCCTTTTTTTATAAATTAAAAATTTTAATAAAAGATTTTCTATTTTTTTACAATAATAGCCGTTCTGGATAAATCATGGTGTTTGAGTGGGGCTTTAATAGCCGAGTCTTGGTACACTGATCTTTTTTGAATGTGTCTGTGGTCGGATATTCTTAGTGTGTCAACATAAAAGGATGTACAAACCACATTGATCGGATGATTGTTTGGAATTTTCTAAAAATTTTAATTTAAATTAATGTTTTATCACAAATTAAAAAAAATACTGTAGGTTTTTCTATCAGATAGAGTAAATGTTTTCCAGCCACAAATTGAAGGCTGTTTTCGATGTCAAAATTGACAAGACGTGACTCGTAAGGCCAGTCAATAATTAGATGGAAATTGTGAACAGAAAATGGACCACCATTGTTTATTTTGTACGTGTGTTCAATTATTGGACCTATCTGCTCAAGTTTTTGCATTGAGCTCTCTCCTCTTGTGATAAATCTATCACTGTAAAATACTTGTTCTGGTGTTCCAGTTCTAGAAAAAACAATTTTAAATATCTGAAATTTAATCATTTTTTTATATAATGTTTATTAAATTTAAAATGTAAAATTTCTAAATTTACTCAATTAAACTCTTAATTAATCTTCAAAAAAATTTTTTTTAAATTTTCAGTAAAATAAATTAAAATTCAAGTAACTATTCAATTTTTTCCAACTATTTATTTATGGGATAAATGGACTAACGCATGAACGAATTTTTTCACCGCATCAAAGAATCTTAAAAGCGCATCGCAAAAATTAATGACCACATTGTCTGACTAACGCATCAAAAAAATTTAAAAAATCAAAAATTTGAGAATCACAAAAACGCTCTAAAATCAAATTTTTACGCTTTCAATTTAGCTATAAGTCGTCTGTGCGGAACAGTGTCAAATGCTTTCGCAAAATCATATCAACAGGAATACTTTTGTCTAGGCTCATTGAGATGAAATCTAAAGTTTCCACAAGATTAGATGTACATGACTTTTTCTTGACAAATCCATGCTGTTCTTTAGATAAAAATAATTGTATTGTCAATAATTTCTATGTTTTTTTTCAAACTGTAATTTTTAATTGATCACAAATCTAATCAACATCTAATTACTAAATTTTTTTCAAATATTAAAATTAAAAAATAAAATTAAAAATAAAAGATGAAAATTTTTATAGCATTAAGAATTTTAGTCAGATTGACACAAATATACAATGCGGTCAATTATTATTTTTTTACTTAAAATTACTGAAAAAAAAATTGTGAGTTTGTTTGATTTAATTTAAATTCCAAAAAATTATTAAAAGTAGTTAAATGCACAAGTTAAATAGACATTGAATAATATTTTGATTTGATGATATATTGATTTAATGATTAATATAAAAAAAATTTAATTTTGAAAATTCAAATTTTTTGGATCAATAAGAAATGGTTCTTTGAAATTCATGATCATGATCACATGATCAAAACTTAAAATATTTCAAACTAAATAAAAATGATGAAATTAGCTTTTTTAAAATTTTTTTTAAACTAAACATAAAATGTTTATTATTTTAATTTAAAAAAGAACAAATCCTTTTTATTCTAATTTATCTCTATTTGATTTTTCTAAAATCTTTATTTGAAAAACTTAAAGACATTTAAAATCCATTAAGGTAACCAAATTATGGATTTTAATGTTATTGCGATATTAATTAAAATATAAGAGTTAAATTTTGTCTTTCAAAATTTCAAAATATTGATTAAGATTTTTTTTTTACTTTAGATAAAAATTCATATAATTTTCTTCCTAGTTACATATTAAACAAATCAAATTTCATTATTTTTGGTATTTATAATTAAAAAATTGATTTTATATATTTTTTTTTTAAATTTAAATGACCCAAACTTGAATAAAATTCTGGTCATCAAACCGACAAGTGGCATCGGGTCACATATCAGGTCAGATCCGGTAAATTTTATGAAATAAATGTGTTTCTATATATTTATTAAGTAAATTTTTTTTGTTATTTTATTTAATGAATCAAAAGACTTAAAAATCCTTTTGTATTCCTTTTTTTTTTTTTAACATAATTTTAAAAAATTTTTAGAATCCTTTGTTTTTTCCTTTTAATTGATCATTTTTTCAAAGTAGATTTAGTGGAATTTGTTTTTTTTTTCAATTATAAACTAATATTTATACTACTAATAAACAAGCTAACTTTCCATCAAAATATAATGAAAAAAAAATAAAAATTTTATTTACCCATAGAGAAATAAATTGGCCCTAACTTTGACCATTGCATGCAATTCTACTTTATTATTACTCATATCAGCATCTTGACTAAGTCTAAATATAATTTTTAATTAAAAAAAATAATAAATATTTGAAAAAAATAATTTACGTTTTAGCTTCCATATTAAAAACAATATTGGGCTGGCTGGAAATATTGGCATATCTATACAGCCTTGTCGAGCTAAAAGTCAAGTTAAACCTGGCTATTTTGTTTATGCCGAGTGGTATTCCCTGCTGGTCACTGGTAATTTTGCAGACAATTTTTTTTGAAATTATATCACAGGAAAATCCTGATGGTTCATTCTCAGTTTTCCTTATAAAATCAAGTCTTTGATCAAACTCAACATCAATTTGTGCCGCATAAGCCGGTTCAGCATTTGCATCCGTATTGCTGATCTCAACCGCAATAGTCACCGAATCTCTTTCCCTAAAGCTTAGCACAGCCACATTGTCATCACTTAAATGCTAATTAATTAAACCAATATTTTTTTTAATTATCTCTCAAATTTACTCTATCATCAAGTCCAAAAAATGAGCTCGCAATTTCAAATCAGTCACGCATTTGTTGTCACTACCGCACTCTTTTTTAAAATTTGCCTCGAACTCGTAGACCTTGGAGTCTTGGTGCACAAGTGGAATTTTTTGAATGTGCTTCAAATCGCCATTTGATTGAAAAGACCTGTCCTCAACAAAGTCATACTCGACTTTGAACTTGATCGGACGCACAAAATCATTGGTATCTTTTTTGATCACCACTTCCACAGATTCACAACTTGGCGACACATCGCTCACAAAAATTTGCTTTTTGACCAAATTGGAGCCAGAATCCCTGAAAAAAACTCTCGCATACACCCCACTTGCCACATCGCCCAACAGTGTAAAATTGAGCAGGGGCAATTGTCCGAGCTGACTCTTCTCAGCTTGGAAACAAATATCAAATTTAAAGCAGACAAATAGATTGTCTTCTAGGTCACAATTTTTGATTGTCTGGTCAATTTGCGCCAAATCATTCAAATCCTGCACATATGCACCTACTTTGACCACAGGCCTGGTCCTTAACAAGACAACTTTGTTGGATTTGAGAGCTCCGATTGCCAAGTCCGGATACAAATTCGAGTCCATGTCCAAACCACCACTGAGCGAGTAGCCAAAATTTTCCATCCTCTCATTTAAGTCCTCGCTTCTGATCACCTGTGACACATTTATTTTGCCAACCTCCTTATTTCCTCTCACCACATACACAGCTCCAAAATTTTCAAAAGGCGCCCCAATGGCAAAATCAGAACTGCCATCTTTGTCAACATCGCCTAGACAGGTCAATGCATGTCCGAATAATGAGCGCGATTTGCCGCCAAAATAAACCACATACTGATCTCTAAAACCCAAATTTAAATCATTCAAATACACGTAAACTCGGCCAGAGTCTGGCTCATTTTTCTTGCTAAAATATGGTGCACCCACAACCAAATCATCCAAGCCGTCTCCATTCACGTCACACGCACACATCGAAAATCCAAAATAGGCGCCCTTCTGTGGACCATTTAACTTGACACTCAGCAATTTTGTCACTGGGCCAAAGCTACTATCGAACATAATTGTGAACAATCTTACCAAGCCATGCAGGGATTCGCGCGGTGACCCGGACGCGATCAAATTAACGCGCGGATTTCCGCGGTATTTCCTAATAAGAACATGGGACATGCCCGTGTAGCTGTACTTTTCCCACAACGACGGACAATAGCCGTCAATCATGGCCTCATCGTTTTCAATGTCAAATTTACAATAGCTCCTATTTTTGTATATGTAGTCGTTTTGGGAATTTTTGCCAATTGTTTTGACAGCGACTAGACCGCGCGAGTTGAGCGCGCCAGGCATGCCAAAGCTCAAGTAAGTGTCAAGCTGATTGCTGGACTGAAGACTGGTGTCCTCGACCACCGAGAGACTTGTGCCTGCTTGGCAAAACGCGTAGTTGTTTGAGTAGAAAATTTTTACAGAATGAGAGTAAAGAAGACATGGTACGTGCTTGTATTCTTGGACAAAAGAGTTTGAGAAGCGGTAGCAAGCGCCGTAGGTGGCGTGCGCGTCCAAATTAGTAAAGTTGTAGTAGTGGACGTATTTGTGAGCGCAGGCCGAAAATGATCCTTGGCCCGAGCTCGACACTGTCACCCCCAGCCACTGGTTTTCGAACATGCGCCCCTTGAACTGTTCCTTCAAATCTCCGTCAAGAGACAAACCACTCTCTGTTACTTTATTCAAATTATTAAGTCAATCAAAATTGGAAAAAAATTAAAAAAAAAATTAAAAATTAAAAAAAAAAAATTTAAAAATTAAAAAAAAAATTTTTTTTAAATTTTATTTACTTTCATCACTGTCTTTGGTCAAAAAATTGACCGGTATTTGCTGACAATCGGTCCGGTCGAAGCTTATCGGACACTTGTAGATTGCGCCGGACCGATTGAACACTGCTCCGTTGAAAAATGTCGAGTCAAGTGGTGCACCGACCAAAATGCTTGTGGAAAAGAAATTAATTTTTTTGTTTAATTTTTTCATTATTTTTAAAATTTTAAGAAAGTTTTTTTATTATTAAGGAAAAGAAATTAGTGGGCTTACTATGGAGTGCTGGTTGTTGCTTTGAGTATGTGCTGAGCCACTGAGAAGCCAAAGTAAGCGTCCTTGTTGATTTGCTTTACTAAAGGCGATTGAGTGTCAAAGTTAAATGAGATTATTGGCAAAAATTGAACCAGCCAAACGAGTATTATAAACATCTTTATATGAATCAAAAAATGAATTTAAATATTTAGTGTTAAAGGGTTTAGAACTGTATTTTTTTTTAGGTTAATGAGGAAAATATTAAAAATGACGATTTGATGTGTGCAAAGTATGGACGTAGAATACTACTAACTGTGTACACTCATAATTAGATTTTGTGCACAAACTTTATCTTAAAATAATAAAGTGATTAATTAAAATAAAAGCTAAGCATGATTATTTTTATATTCGAAAAAAGAAATGATTAATTCTTAAAGTTCACTTGTCTAACATGTTAAACATGAATTGTTTTAGATTTAGATCAGTTGGAGATTCCGGACGATCAAATAAAGAAAATGTTCGGCCTACAAGGTGGTCTAAAATTTTCTATTATACTAAAAAAACTTAAATTTAATAATTAAAATAATGAATTTTTTATTGAAAAAAAAATTGATTTTAATGAGCACACCTGTCAATAGTATAATAATACTGATCGGTTTTGCAAACAGTCTATATCAAAAAAATTTTAATTATTATTTTTATCTTCATTTAAAAAGTTTGATTTAAAAAATTATAATTGTGATTCTTTTTAATCGAATAAATGTTTACCTATAATTAATTATTTAATTAACGCATTGAGAATTTTGAGTAGTCCATACTTAGTTTCTATCGCCTTAGTTTATTTAGAGCTGCACTTCAAGATGGAAAATTTTCTTTTTGTCATAAAAAAAAAATTTTCAATTTTCGAAAGAGACAAAAAATATGTCGAGATTACAAAATTAACTCAAAAGGACTTTAGGGATTTGACTTGTTGGAAAAAAATCCCGGATAAATTTTTAAAAATCTCAATCCACAAAGACTAATTAACTTGTATTTTAATTTTTAATAATTTTAATGTTTCATTAGCTTTTTTTGACTTGAAATTAATCAAAAACCTCTTTAAAATTAAAATTTTTAATTTATTAAATTAATTAAAACAAACTTTGTATCATTTTAATTGACTTTGCAGAAAAAGTTTAAAAAAAAGTATTTTAAAAAAATTCACAATTCTACAAAAAAAATTTTTAAAATAATTAATGAAAAAATTACCTAAATCCACTGATTCTTTACTACCATAAGAACTTCTTTAAAAATAACAAAAATTTATTAACTTAATTATCATTGACAATTATTTTGTCCGTGTCAGAAGTCCAGTAAAATGACTGAGCATGTTTTTGTTACCTGAACATTAAAATTCTCCTCTTTCTTTACTACAATCTTTATCAAATTTTGAAACTTCATCTAAATCCTAACTTTTATTTAATATATCATCTCCTAATTATTTGTAACCTAAATAATCAGTCATTTAAAAGAAATATAAATAAAAAACAAACAAAACGAGGGTTCAAAAAGATATAAAAATTAAAATTCCTCTTAAAAATATCTTTTTTCCTTGGATTTTTTAAATTAAATTTTTATAAGAAAAATTTTTCAAAAACCTTTCAGAAAAATAAAATTTATTTTAATTTATGCTATCTCGACTGTCGAGATTGCCGCATCTACTAACTTATTATATCTTCATTCATTGTTAAATTAATAACAGAAAAATTAAAAAACATTGTTCAGTTCGTTTTAATTTTTATTTTATTAATCAATTTTAAATAAATTATTTTAGAATAAAGAGCAATTTTACCTGTTTAAAAATTAATGATGTTAATTTAATTTTTTGCTAATATTTAGTTTGACACTTTGTCTAAATTAAATTACTAAATATCTTTTTTAATTCTAATCAATGATCTTTTTATCTAAATAAAAAAAATGATCCACTTAACGAGATATTAGCCAAAATAATTAACTTTTTTAATGATTAAAAAATCAACAAAAAAATATTTAACAGCTATTCTCATGAAATCAATTTATTTAGATCATTAAAGCCAAAACTCAAAATCTAATCTAGAAACAAATAAAATTTTCTAAAGATTTTCTCCAACAAATTTAACCCAAAAATAAGTAATTTGAAAAAAAACTTCAAAAATAAACAAATATATTTTTTATTACAAAAAAATTCATTTCGTAAAAATATAACCAATTTTGTGATAAATTAATTTTTATCTCTTTTAATTCAGCCTCATTTCAAAATTTTATTTTTCATAAAATCAATGCTCTAAGGCTTTTTATCCGATTGAGGTCAAGTGATTCAAAACGCCGATCAAACCAACTTATAAAGATAGTGTTTTGATTAAATAAAATTTATTTGAGAATTATAGACGTGTTAGTGTTTGGCCCCAATTTGAATTGATCATGACATCCTATGTATATAAACAAACTTATTTTTTTTTTAAAAAAAATTTAAAATAAATGCTCTAAAAATAAACATTTGTCAAATTTTGAATGAAAAATGAGTTCAATTTTTATTCAAACCTCTTAATCTATTTATTTCGTGTCTATTTGCATTCATATCGACAATTTCCACTTGAAATTTGATATAAATAGCCTTAGGCCAATTTGACCCCAGCAAAACAAAAATCATACTGCTAAGCTTTTATTACAATAAATCTTAATTTAAAAAGAATTAAAAAAATTATTCGCTATTTTCTTCAGGTTTTGTCTCTTCATTTTTATCGGGACTATTTTCTCTGCTGGCCTTTGTCTCTAGCTGCCACGAAGGTATAATCGGATTCACAGCCGGTATACTAGGAAATTGCTGCCGACTCAACAGCAAACTTTTGATTGATTTAAGCTCTGATTTTACATTTGTCTCATCGTTGACTTGTTTTTGTCCTGCTAAGCTTGAAATAGAACCATTCATTCCTTCAATGCTCTCCTTGAGTTGATCTAATGACTGTTTAATGTCATTTATCGAATTCTTTAATTCCTCATTACTCGACTTGAATAAATCAAAATTTGAATTTTTTTTAAAAAATTTTTTCACTATTAATTTATATCCTGCATAAGCGACACATCCAGCAATTATTAAATTTTTGACTATGTCAACTATTTTTTTCCAAGTGCTCACTTTTTCTGGAATATTGGTAGTTGGCAGAATTATTTGTGGTTGTGTTTGAACTATGGCCTTTGCTGATAAAGATTCCGATCTTTGAATGGCAGCATTTATTTCCGATTCGGTCAAGCCTTTTTTGGACAAGAACAACTTTTTGCTGTCAATTGGAGTTGGCACTACCTTTGGATTATTTAAAAAACGAACTGCTGTCTCTATCAAGTCTTGTCTGTCTTGGACTACCGGCGTATTAGCCAGTTCTGTCGGAGGTTCACTCATTTCTATAGCTAGTTAATTAATCAAAAATTGAATCAGTATTGAATTAATGAATTTTTAAAAACTCAATTTTAGAATTTAATTAAAAATTTAGTTTTTTTAAGTTTATTTAAAAGTTAAGATCATCATCCGGATCGTCATCATCAATGTCATCAGCTTCGTCTGGCGCATAAAAAATCTTTGACTCTGTGTCTTTATTTTCTATTTTGATTGACTTTTTTTGACCGATTAGTTCGTATGGAAGGACTAGATTTTTTTTGGCCTCCATTTCATCCGAACTTAGGTGAACATTGAATGTTAGACCCTTGAGCATGTCTTCTTCGGTTTCATCATCTTCCTTTGCGATGGATTTTTTCTTTAAAATTTTTTCTTCTTTTTGAACCGTAAATTCATTGTCAATGTACAAAATTTCATCCTTTAAAAAGGATTAGTAATTTTTAATTTTTTACAAAAAATTTAATATTTTATATTTTTTACATAGCTAAGAATTTTCGCTGTCTTTAAGCTTCGGTGATCGATTTTCAGACTAAATTTGAAGATATGCTTGTTCAGCTTGGAAAACATGGTTATTTCGTCTTGTCTCATTTTGGTGTCATTAATGTACACGACTGTTTGGAAAATTTGTCTTATTTGGCTCAGGACATCGTTGTTGAGTGACTGTTGGTGAGCAATGCATATCAGTTGACAAATATCAGATCGCCTTGAGCATTCAATCACAAAATGAATGAAAAAAAATGGATTATTCTCAAAATGACGTAGTATCAAATTTATATTATCAAATATTATAATAAATTTTTTTTTTGACTCATTGTTATTTATGAGTTGGTCAAGTACTAATTTTAGCACGTTCTGGTTTGATGTGAAAATGTTCAAGAGAATGGTTTGATCTAGAAAATTTCTAGAAAAAAATAAAAATAATTTATTTTCAATTTACTTTTACAAATTTACTTTTGAGGTAAAAATTTGATAAATTTTAGCTTTGAGGATCGACTGGTAGGGTACAGATTTAAACTTGTGTTCAAATTATCTCTAAATATTATTTTTTTTAATAAATTTTTTTTTGAATATTTAAATTTTTACTTTTCTAGAAAGTTTTTAATATAAGTGAAAATCAAATTAGTCGAGTTGTTGAGGAAGGAATCTTTTAAATAAGAAAATGATTTTATTCATTTTTTTTTAAAGTAAAATTTACCGATTATCAATATCGATTTGGAGGCCTCTTTTTGATTTAACAAATCTTCTATCATTTTTAAACTTTGTTCTCTTTTTTGAATTTTTCCCAATCTCAATTTTTTTTTATTAACATAAAATTTTAGCAAAAATAAGTAATTTTTATGTTCGATTGAATTTTTAATTTTTAATAAATTTTCTCAAATAATTTTTTAAGGTATTTATTACTGCATTTTAAAATTTATTTACTATAATTTTCACACAAATCAAAATTTGCGAAAATTAAAAAATATTAAAAAATTGAATTAATTTAAACAAAATAGTTTTTTTGTATTTTGTAATGCAATTTTTGTCTTAATAAAATTAATAAAAAAATAATCCGTTCAATTTTTTCTTTAATGGCATTTAATTATCACGAATCGAAAACTTCTAGAAATAAATGAAAATGAAAAATTGAAGTTGAATTTTATTTCAAAATTTATAAAATATCAAAATTTTCAATTTTTTTTACCTCAATTCTGGCAAGGATAAAAATATAAGCTAAAATCAAATTTTTAGGAATTGAAAGAGATGTTAAAATCCTCACCATCTTGATACCAAAATTTACCAAATACCAAATATTTTTTCTCTTTTAGGATTTTTCTCCTCGTTAAATTTTAGCTCAAATATCATGTCATTTTTATATCAATCAATTAATTTTTATTTTTAGATGATTTATCAAAGGCGTTTTACAAATAGGGAGATTCTTGAGAAGTAATTAAAAATCAAAAAAAAATACTCGTCTTAAAAAACTTTTATATGACAGATAGAAAAGTCACTTTATAATGAATACTTTTATTTCTAAAACTAAAGGGATACTGAAAGTAAATTTGAAACATTTTTATTTTGATCAATCTTAAATTCTAAATATTTGTATACTATCGCCTGGAAGTTTTCTGGAGCATAATTACCATTATTTAAAGATAGAGAAATATTACTAAACTTTTTTATTTTTAAATTTCTCCTTAAGGAAGTTTAATCTAATGAATTATTAGTAAGGATCATAGATACAAAAAATTTTAAAGTGAAAAAATTTTTTAATTTAGGTCTAAAAACCGTTTGGCAAAATGTATTTGCTGATAAAAAGTTTGCATCATCCAGATTTTCTGTCTGCAAAAATTCTGCAAATCTGTACTTTTTCAAGTTTTTGTTCAAAAATTGACATTGCCGCCAATTGCTGAGATCTGAATTTGAAAACTTGTCTTAGAATGCATTAGTTGAAGCTGCAGAAATGACAGAGTGCGGTAGCTCATTCCTTAAGGATGTTTGTGAAGAATTTTTCTCTTGGCTTTGACAAGCACTTAACACATAAAAAATGAAATATGAATGAACATACCTTAAAACAAAGTACCATTCGAGTTAGAACTTACTTACTGAACTTTTATCCACAGGCAATTTTTTATTTTTTGATCGGGTTCCACTAAATCTAAACTTGCAAAAATCATAAATGAGAGACTTTGGTAACTTTAATCTTTTTTAATCAATTTTTTTCAACTTTTCGAATGGAATAAAAAAATTTTTGATTTCAGAAAATCCCTGAGAATACGTTCGACTTTTCAAATTAACTAGTTTTTATTCAATAATTTATTTTAAGATAAAGCCGAAAAACATTAACTAAAAACGCAGATTAAACACGGATTAAACATTTTTATTCTTAATTAAAATTTTTTAAATTAAAATAGTTAATAAAAAAAATACAATTTGTTATTTAATAGAATTAAAAATTCAACTGCTCTTGTTTAAAAAAAATTTAAATTTATTATGGTAGTTGTGATTTTTTTAAACCTATTTTAAGAATTATGTAAGCAATAATTAATCTTAAGGTTTTCACATTTTTATAAAAAAAAAATTTTAAAAAAAACATTAAATATTAAAAAGCGAATTTCGTAAAAATGGCCAACTCTTATCATTCCTTCCAAAACTCTCCAGGTTCAAATTTAAAACCACGTGACTATCTTTAATTTATAGTAAAAAAAGGTTCTAAATGTAATTTATAAAATTACGGTTCCCATTCATTTGTTATGCTAATAATAATTTATGATTTTTAATTTAAATTGCTTGTTTTAGAACTTTTAATGGATGCAATAGGAACCATTTCTAGAGCTAAATGGTGCTTGACACGCAAATTCAATATTTCCCATAATTTACTAGCTGGTTCTACTTCTTCCCAATAGAGGTCTGCTTAACCTTAAAATTTTTTTTAATTTTTTTAGGCAACCTTAAACTTTTTTTAATTGAAATTTTATCTTTATCAAATTTTTACTCTTATCACGTTTTGATCATTATCTAAGCTTTTGTTCACTCTAGTCCTACTGAAAATTGTCTCGCTTTCCATCTAGATACTAAATCATAATTTATCCATCTTAAAATTGATCTAGTACTGGCTTTTGGAATTTTTATCATAATTTATAAATTTATCGTGATTTTAGAACCATTGTAAATGACTAACTTTGAGAATTTGCTCGCTGAAATAGACGACTTTGGCATTTACCAAAAGTTGCGCTATCTGATGATATGCCTGGCGGCCTTACTACCCTCAATAGTCACTTACATGCATTCATTTATTGCACCTAAACTAAGCAATAGCTACAGATGTAAGCATCCTAATGTAGAAAACGATGCGTTTAGTTTGGCTCACAACTTTAGCTCGAACATTACCGAGCTGGGCTCGTGTGCCTTCAAAATTGGCGATGAACAAGTAGAATGCAACGAATGGGTCTATGACAGAACTTATTACCAAAAAACTTTGACCGAAGAGTGGTCTATGGTTTGCTCGGACTCAGGAATGATTGGCACTGTTCAGACTATTTACTTTTTTGGCTATTTAATTGGATCTATTGTTATGGGAATAATGGCTGATCAGTAATTAGAAATTTTTAAATGTGGGAGAAAATTTTTTATATTTTTTGTTTAGCTTTGGTCGGCGTCCGATCATGCTATCTAGTTTTATTATGATTATTGTGGGTAGTGTGGGTGTTGCGTTTGGACCGCAGGAAAACTTTGGTCGAACAATCAGTTACACCATCTACGCAATTAGCCGATTTATTATCGCGTGTGGCACTAGGGGTATAAATGTGACCGGATTTGTGCTTGGAATGGAAATGATGGGTCCGTCAAAAAGAACCTTTGCCGGAATAGTAATCGAGTATTTTTTTGCCATAGGCCAATTGATACTCATCAGTGTGGTGTACTTAAACTACATGATTTTGGAGAATTCGTGGCGCTTTTTGGCCATTGGACTTATTTTTATTGGATTTCCATTTTTGTCATACTTTTTGTAATTTAAAAACAAATTTGAAAATTTATTGAAAGAAATTTTATTCTTTTAAAGCATTTTGCCAGAGTCGCCAAGGTGGCTTTTGTCCAAAAACAGAAAAGAAGAAGCATTGGAAATATTAAAAAATGTTGCCAAGACAAACAACCGTGAGTTGAAGCATGAAACATGGCAAAGCTTGTTGATGCATCATGAGCATTCGGTAAACATTTTTTCACTTTAAAAAAAATTAAAAAATTTTCGAGCCTACCAGGACTCGAACCTGGAATCTTCTGATTCGAAGTCAGACGCGTTATCCATTACGCTACAGGCCCTCTATTAGTGTAAATCTAATTTTTTCAATTTAAAATGCATTTAATTTTTAAATTGATTAATTTTTTTTAAATAAATTTTCAAATTTTATTTTTAGATTACTAATAAAGTTCATGAAGAAACAGCAATTGATGCCATCAAGTCTCCAAAGCTAGCTTTAATGAGCTGTATTCTATTCCTGAATTGGATAATAAATAATTTCCTATTTTATGGTCTAGGACTGAAAAGCAGTGAACTGGGAGTTAATCCATATGTTACTTTTACATTATCGGCATTAGTTGAAATTCTTGCCTATCTAGTGACTCATGTATTGCTCGACAGACTAGGCCGAAAGGCTCCCTATGTTTTCTTTTTATTTGCCGCAGGAATCTCATGTCTGTCAATTTCATTCATTTCGAATAATTTGATTGTGGTTACATTGGCTATGGTCGGTAAATTCTGTGCATCAGCGGCCTATGCCATTATCTACTTGTACACATCTGAGCTCTTTCCAACTTCAATTCGAAACACGGGTATGGGTGCTTGTTCAATGATGGCTCGTGTGGGCGCAATGACGGCACCGAAAATTCTTGACTTAAGTTCAGTTTCTCCAAATCTGCCATTTATTGTGTTCGGTATCAGTGGGATTATTTGCTCGGCGTCTTCTGTTATTTTACCAGAAACACTCAGACGTGGTCTAGCTGAAAATATCAAAGAGGCAAACAGTTTAAACAAACTGGGACTTTCATGCAAAGCAACTTTGGACGAAGATGCTGATGAACTGGAAATGGATAGTCTAAATAAAAAAGAAAATAGCTATTAAAAATTATATTCTATTTTTTATTTCTAAAATTAAATAAAGATAAAAAAATTTCTATTGTTTTGATTCAATGTTTTCCTGGTTTAAATTTTTAAATGTATTTTAATTTTTTTTAAATATCTACAAACCGACAATGTATTTAGAGTATATTGATAAATATCTTAATAAATATACATTAATAAAAAATATAACTATACGGAATTTTACGGTAAATTTTAGATTTGAAAAGTAGTCGGATCAGATTGATATTTTTTTTATGAATGATAAGTGTAGACTAATGACATTAGCAAAATATGTGGGGTCTTTTTTGAGATGACTGATGTCAGTTTGTTGATGAAAAATTGGGTCTAGTATATTTTATGACCAATTGATCATATTTTATTTCCTAATAAACTTATGAGTTAATTATATGTAGGAAAAAATTTTGTTTTACAGATATTAATTTGGCAAGAAAATTGACTTGTAGTAGACAGCAAAAATCTAATAGTATTTAATTTAAAATTTTCTTTATTTTATTTTACTAAACAAAAAAAACAAAATAATTTTGATCTATTCTTGAATTAATTAAATTAAAAGCAAGAAATTGTTATCATTCTAACTGATTTTAAATAAATAATTCTAAATTTTACCAACATTATACCATGTTTGTAAAATTTTACTAAGATGGTTCTATTTTATAGAGCATTTTTTTGGTCATAAACATTACCAAAAAAAACTGTTTACAAAACAAAACCAAAATTTAGGATAAATTTTTTATGAAAAAAATTACAGATCGAGATATAAAGAAAGTGTTTTTTGATAATAAAATAGCTCTCAAAAACAAGTCAGGTAAATATCAGAACCAGTGGCTAATATGTAAATAAGCTTTTTGACTACTAAAATTGCATTAAAATAATCAAAATTATAAGTAAATTAATTCTTGGAAAAAAAAATAGGAATTCAATTAATCTATATTCCGAACAAATGATTGTGATATTCTAATAAATCATTAAACAGTTCAACTGATCCAGTCACATTAATACACCAGGATTATTAAGCACTATTTATAATTTATTAGCTCGGAACACACAAATAAATAAATAAATAAATACAGTAAAGCAAATAAATAAAAAGTAAAAAAAATAATATATTTCAAGAAAGATAAATATTAAAGATTCTATTTTTTTTTTAATTTTTAAAGGATAAAAAAATTTGGAGCAAAAAGAAAATTAACAGCCTTTTTAAAGAAACAAAAAACTCAAGATTGGAGTGACATTCGAAAATATTTTTTTTAACAACAGATAAATTCTTTAAATGAAATAATCCATTAAAAAATTATTTTGAAAAGTGTTAATTTAAAATAAAACAAAATTATAATTTCCTAATTTTTTTATTATTAAAAAATCAAATTTAAAATGGTCTTGAGGCTCTTACTCTTAATTCGACCACAAAGGATTCAATAAATAAATTACAAAACAACTTAATTAGACAAATGTTTGGTTTAAAAGCCTACTGTCACATGTCACGAGTCTTAAAAGTACTAAAATTATTCAACTTTGATGAACTTTATCTATTTTCAAAACTAACTTTTATTGATACAATTAAATATAATTATCTATCATCACAATTTTTAAAATATATGCTAAGTGACCCCCCCTCTAATAAATCTTTTTCCTCCGACTTAGTATTTCCAAGTACTTTAAAATTGAAACCTCAAAAATTTCAGTAAATATAAACCAACTTAAAGAAAATCTTAAGATTAATCTGATTTCTAATGATGGTATATCTGATTCAATTTGGTTATGTCTTTGCAATTTAAAATTAAAACATTACAGAACTCTCCTAAATGAGCTAATTCAAAATAAAAGAAATTCATGAATTTTGGTCCGAATTATCTTGCTTTCTAACTTTCATCCCTTTTTCTATTTTCGAACTAATGTTCCTTTTTTATTTTTGTAATTTTATTTTTAGATAATAATTTTTCATTTTTTAAAAAAAAAACAAAAACACAAAAAAAAAAAAAAAAATTTATCTTTATTTTCTTTTACTTCTCCTTAAAGGAGGTTAATTCAATTCAATAAATAAATAAATAAATTTAATATTATATACATGAAAGATTTAATTTAATAAAATCTAGTTTCATGGATCCTTATGACAAAGCTTTTGAAAAAAAATGAATCATCATTGGTGTTCCGCATTTAGCAATTTACGATAATTGACGTAAAATATTGAAAATTTACTAAAGTAAAAAAAAACGTAAATTTACTAGAATTTACGTAAAATTAGGTAAATTTTGATCATTTTAGATTATTTTAGGTCAATATTTTACCTAAATATTGACAATATTGATATTTATAAAATTGTAAAATATTGATATTTTTTGTTATATTGGAAAAATGACCATAAAAAATCTTAAAATTTGGTAATTATTATAGTTTTTATAGTAATTAAGAAAAAAATTTATAAATTGTTAAATGTATTTTATTTTTATGAATAAAATTAAAATTTACGGTATTTACAAATTAATTATTTAAAATAAAATTATAAGTCGGAGAGATCAGAAAAATTAGATGAATTGGAAGATACAGAATTTAAAGAATTTGATCGGTTATAGAGTGTTTTGTTTTCTAAAATATAAAAGTCAACATCTAATTTTACAGGTATAATATCTCTTGAATTTGAGCAGTAGTTAATTAATTGATCCAAGTTCTTGAATATTTTTTTCTCTATTCCGCGGACCCAAACACCATTTTTGGATTGCATTATAACATAATGGCAAAACTGAGAATTGTTTATGAAAGTGGGTACTTTGACTGATAGAACCAAAGCTTGTTGAATTGATTCACTTTCGCGAATGATAAAAACTCCGATTAGTTTGTCTTGGAGAAATTGTTCAGCGCTTTGCCTGTTCAAATGTGGCATAAACCAATTTTGTTCTTCCAAATTTTGAAATGTCTCAAATTTTTTCAATTTTAATTTTAGTTTTTGAATAAAAGTCTTCATTTTTCTGGTTTCTTTAATTTTCAGTTGGTCTTCTAATTTCAACTCAGCTATATTTATACAAATAGCTTAATTAATTACTTGATTAGATTTGTTAATTCTTATCCCAAATTATCATGTAACATTTCAAGTAAAATTAAATTACTAATTAGTTAAGCAATATCTTTGGATCAAAATGTTGCATTAATCCTAATCCAAATCAGTGTGTTAATCTCATGAGCTGATGGTGGTCAAATTGAATAATTGCTTATTAACTTTTAAAATTTAAACTTTTTTTAGATGAGTGGTTATAATTTTTAAAAAATAATTTAGGAAAAGTTTTTCCAGAGAAGTTCCGAATGGTGGCACCTTCTTTTCAGTCCTCATGATTGCAAAAGATCAAAATATATATTAAATATGAGTCAATACTTAAATTCTTTGAACATGTCATCTCTTACAATTTATCAATTTTTAAATTGTCTTTTTATTTTATTTTAACTTATTTTTAATTTTTCTTATATTTGTTCTTTACACTTCTATTTTATTTTGTCTTAATTTTTTTTTTATTTTATTTTTTTTTAATCTGAAGGAGCTCTAGCTCGGTACCGAAAACAAATAAAAAAAAGTGGAGGAATATCTTCCTTACTACCTAAAGCTCTTTCAGATTGAAAAAAATAAAAATAAAATAAAAATAAAATTTTTTTTTCATTAAAACTTTTAATAAAAAAAAATAATTTTTAATCATTTATGAATTAATTTTTTTTTTCATTTTTTAACCTGACATCTAAATTTGAATTTCAAAAATAAGTTAATGACTAACATGTATTATTGATGCCGCATCTAAATTCGATTTTCAGGAATTAACGTGGCATTTTCCACTGAGTTTTGGGTTTAACACCGAAAATCTGCATTTTAATGCACGCATCTAAAGGGGAGGGAAAGTTTAACATGAGCGAGATGTAACGTGATGCTTGGGCTAAAACTTGAGTTTTGGTTTTTGGTATATGCATCTCTTTGCAAGAGTAAACGGTATAATAAAAAGACAATTAAAAAATGAAAAATTGTAAGAGGTGACATGTGAAAAGTGTTACCTCTGTGTAGCTGTTACCTTACTATTTCTTTCTTTTCTCCTTAGCCATCTGATAATTAAATATGTATCCTGTTAATTCTTATTTCATTCTATCTATTTTTCAAATATTTCATAACATTTTTCTTTTTAAATTATACTTACTACATTTTATTTTATTTTTATTTAACTGTTTTTTGATTTTAAATTTTTTTAATCTGAAGGAGCATTAGCTCCGTCCAGAAAAACAAATAAACATTGTGTACCTTACTATCTTACTATTTCATTTTTTTTTCCTGAAGCTTCAACTATGTAAAAATGTGAAGACATATATTCACATGTAATATATGTCTTTTTAAATTTCTTTAAATTTTATTTTAGCTTATTTACTTTATTTTTATTTTTATTTTAAATTTATTCTGAAGGACCTCTATAAGAAAACAAATAAATTTAAAAAATGAATAAAATAGTTAATAATAATAAAATGTTTTTTATAATTTGTCTTTTCTTTTTTTTATGACACAAAAAAAACAGTAAACAACTTGTAACAGTAAGAAAATAGTCTGTGACTAAACGCTTCAATTTGTTTATTTATCTTGAAATTTTAATACTTTTTTTTATTTCAAAATTTTAAACATAAAATCTATTAATAATCTATCAAAATTATTTTTTATTTATTTTTTTAAGCTTGCTTTGTTCAAAGAAATTAATTTTTTAAATGACTTCATGAGCTTATTCAAGCTCGATGTGTCCAAAATAATCCGAAATTTTTTTTGTTAAAGACAATATTTACAGTCAATTTTTTTTAATTTAAAAATTATAAAATAAAATAAATTACATTATATTATATATAAATTATAAATAATTTTTTTTTAATTTTTTTAAAATTCTTTTATTGACAAATATGTTTATGTTTTTTAAAATAAAAATTAAAAAAATCCAAATTATTTTTGCGATTTTTTATTTTAATCTGAAAGAACTTTTTCGCGTGCGAGATAAACTAGTAAAAAAATAAAAATTTAGTTAGTTTTAATTTTTTATTATTTTGAAAGCGAAATTTATAAACGGATTTAAAAAATAATTAATTCGCCTATAATTATTTAAATAAATTATACAAGAGATAATAATTGATAGACTTTGAGATTATAAAAAATTAAGAACAAGAGATTAATATTTAATTCTCGATTGGTGACAACTCCTATTTACCATCATCAGCTGATAAATATTCTGAAATGAAATTGTCAAAGTCACTGCACACATATCTTCCCTTGTTCCTAAAATAAAAAGTATTTTAATATTTAATTAATTAAATACATTTAAAAAAACACTTTATGGTTTTGGACTTTTTCAAAACTTCATCCAAAATTTTAATGTCATATTCATATCTTTTTTGTTCCTTGAAATACTCTTCTTTGGTAATGTCTATGTATCGACACATTTGAGTCAAGTACATTTTTAACTCTCTTTTAAAAAAATAGTTAACTAAAATAAAATGAAAAAAATAAATCATCTTTTCAATTACTGTTGGACTTGAGATGCTGCATTTTGTCCAGTAAGACCCACAATCATTTTTAGTTTAGAACTGGCATAATCAGCATACTGTTTTTTAAAAACTCGTTCCTGAGTTTTTCTCGTCCACATCAATCTTTCATATAAATAGCATAAAGCATAAAGACTTCCGGTTACTGCGAGAATTTTCCATCCCAGACCTCTCCAGACAATTCCACCAACTGCTAACAAAACCACGTTCGATTTGTTTGCTACTATTTGAAAGCCTTGGAGAAGAATTTGAAGATTATCTGATTGATTTGAGTTTTGAAACGAATTCAAATTTGATTGAGTTGAATTTTGGTCTTTTTTGAAAAAATTCATCGCCGAATCGGCAAAAAAATGCGATGTTCCATGATTAAAGTGATCATTTCCGCCAAACCGTCGCATCAATGCAGTAAATCCCAGCGAAAAATGAAAACTTACATCTTCCTTAAAATCAGCACACAAATTGGAGCAGTCTATTCTATAGGTGATATAAAAGTCCTCCCGAGGCAGCATATTGGCAACCTGTCTTCGGTTTTCCTCGGATTCCACTAGTTCCAACACTTGTTCTTAGAAAACGTATAATAAAAAAAAAACATTTTTGTTCCTCATTTTTTTACTTCTCATTTCTTCCTGGGTTAAATTTAAAGTCTGAATTAAAGCTGAGTTTAATCTATTGCTCAATTTGTTCCTCAATTTGCGGTCTACAAATTCATGTAGCTCTTTTTTGTACCAGTTCAATTGTTCCTCATCTGGATGAAAAGGTTTTTCATATTCATCTATTAAAATGTGAATTCTTCTTATTTCTTCATTTAATATTAGTATAATATTTTTTTCCACATCTTCCATGACATCGCGTATTTTGTCCTTCATGTCTTGGGTAAAATCCTGCAGTTTTTGCTCAGTTTCGTGAATTTTTTTGATCAAATTTTTTAAATTTAATTCAAAAAGATTTTTTTTTTCAATTGCTTGTTGGTGACAATTTTCCAATGTGGCACTCAGAGTGGCCGCCATCGCCTTGCCTCGCTGAGCCGGCTGATCAAACTTTGTTTTGACAGCGCTCATTGAAATGCACTTTTCGAATTCTTCCTCGAACCATTCGAATTGAAGGAGGCGGTTCTGATATCCGGGTGGAAGCTGCGGATTGTTCTGAGTCCTGGTGAGTAGAACCTCGCGAGCTGATATGAAATAAATTCGGCTGTTTGCTTGATTTTTGTCACATGTCTTCAATTCGTTGCACAAAAATTCCTTGTCTCTTTCGATGTGTTGATCGCGCACTATTTCGGCAGTCTCTGGTTCGTAGGCAGTGGCGTCCCATCGGTTGTTCAGAATAAATATGTTTGGCTGAGTTAACTTTTCGCTAACTTTGTGAAAAAAGTCTTTTTCGGTTTTGGTCAAAGTGGACTCGGCATTGACCACAAGCACAAAAACATCAGCATCCAGACAATTCTGATCTATCCATGTGTCCAAATCAATTGAGACATCAATGCCCGGACTGTCCACCAAGACAACGTCTTCTTTGAGCAAGCGGCATTTTTCTTTGGGCCAAAGAACGCGCACCAAGGAGCTCGAGTCCAATTTTTCTTTGGACAATGCTGAACCAAGATTGAGCAGATTTTTTATTTCTTCAGGCTGGTCACAACCAGGTATGTAAAAACAAGCATCTTGTTCGGACAGGTCTGAGCCTTCGACTTGCAGAAAACAGTTGGTAGTGTGACCAATGCCCATGGGCAGTATCTTTTGGTGCAACATGGCGTTGATGGTAGAGCTCTTTCCATTGCTGGTGCGTCCGAAAAAAACACATTTCATTCGGTCACGTGATATCATTTTAATCAGACCTTCACATTTTTCTTTGAAGCCTTGTATTTTTTGTATTTCCGCATAGCTCACAACATCGCTTGATTTCAATTCAGCAGCTATTTTTTTTAATTTATAAATTTAAAAATTTTCACTTAGAAAAATAAAATTTTTTATTAAAATTTACAATCAAAAAAAGCATTTATTTCTGATAAAATTGAGCTAAAATTCATATAAATTGAATTCATAGATTGCTTTGCTTGCTTGAAAAGCTTTAGCGGCGACGAAGTGTCACTACCAGCATTTGTCTCTGTGGACGGCTGCATTGAATCGAATCTATTTAGTTTTGAGTTTGGCATTCGACTTGACATAATACTAAACAAGTTAAAATAAAATTATCAAAAAATGTTTAATATAAAGAACTAACTCCTTAATATGTATTTAAAATAAAAAAATTTAAAAAAATTAATTTTATTAATCAAATTTAGAATCGTGTCAATTTAATTGGAAAATTTTCAGTTATCAAACGATCATCTTCAAACACAAGGACTAGATTAATTTCAAATTCAATTTTAAAATTTGTGGTCAACAGAGTTGGACAAGTGAACAAGCGCGGAAAAATCATATAAATCGGAATGGCTATTTGCCGCGGCACATCGCCTTCACCAATTTGAATATTTTGAATCTCAGTCACTTAGAATGAAAAAAAATTAAATAAATCTGCTAAATAAATTAGACAAAACCATTTGCGTACAATCTTTAGCATATCCTTCAGCACATCCGCATGTCTCAACCCTAATCAATTGAATCTCAATCGATTTTATAGGCAAACTAGACTCATGCACTATTAACTTTAAATTTAAAATCAATAAATTATTAAAATAAATTCTTTTTTTATTTTACTTGTCCATTTACAGGCTTCTGAATGCAGCAAACAGTTGAGTCAATGTGACCAGTAATAAGAAAATTTGGAATTTTGGATTTCTAATTTAAATTTTAAGCAAATTTTTTATTCCCAAAGATTAACTCACGTCTTTGACATTAGTTAAAGTATCAGGCGTGATTTTAAATTCTACAGGCTTTGATACGGCTTTCTCGGCCAGCTCACTTGTTGGCTAAATAAATAAAAAAATTATTTATTTTTTTTCCACTCCTCAAAAAGGCATTTATATTTACTCTTGAAACCATCAAAATTTCAATTTGTTTTGACAAATCTTTGCTCAAAAATGAGCGTTTCATGTCAACTCTCAAAAAATACTTTAATTTTAAATAAAATTTTAATCAATTTATTTTATTAATTTTTAATACTTGTATGGTGATAAAAACACCATGATATGTTTCATATAAATGCTTGACTGAAGATTTTGCCCTGAGAGGTATTTCAAAAGGAATCTCGGTGCGACTGGCAGCGAGTTTGCCGGGTTTCGAAATTTCTAGCGAATAGTTTATCAATTGAATGGGCTTTAAGATACAGATAATAGATACTTTCTTATTTTTTTTAATAGAAGCCTACTTTAGCTGAATTATAGAAAGCTTCGAACATTCCGACATTTTTGGTGCTTAGATTAATGTTTACCATTCCGTCTAAATTGAGGTAGACACCATTGTGCTGAATGGCAGATGCTCCATTACCATTTATGATGACTTCACCGGAGATCAAGTCCTGTGATTAATAGAAATGTTTAAAAGAGTCAAATTCTAAGCTAAATTTTACTCCGTCAGCGTACTCCTTGGATGAACGTTTTAGCCTTATATCAATTGAACATTGGGACATTGTATATTAAATTTTAATTTACAAGATGTGTTATGAAACATAAGATACTAAAAACAAGGCAATCTAAGCGCCTAAGATAAGATAATTACTCCAAGGAGTGTTTCGAATTTTGTTTGCAAAAAGCTTTAAATTTATGAAAATTAAATGCTTAGTTTATGGTAATACTTAAATGGAAATATTTCAAAGTACCAGAATCCGACTCAATAATAGTCTTGGGTAAAAAATTGACAAGTTTTTGTTTCCACCAAAAATCTAAATAAAAGAGCAAATGTAAAAAAATAATAATTCAAATACTTTAAAAAAGAATATTATCAGCAAAGAGTTAATCAATTGAAAAAAAAAATTCTATTAAAATTTTATATGATATGTTAATAATTTAAATTATTTTAAAAATTAAAATTTTATATTTTGTCTATTTTTTTATGTGGGTTGTTTGGAACAAAGACTGGTATCATCAAAAACATGTAAAGAAGCAAGATAATGAGAATTAAACAAAAAAAGGAAAAAAATCGTTGATTGATTTAGATTCTTTTAATGTGACCTTTGATTTGAGCAAAAATAAAAATCAAATAAATTGACAATTTTTTTAGAAGTAATTATTGTTCAAGACTCATTAAAAATTAAAAAATAAATTAATGTTTTTTTTTTGTTTTTAAATAGTTAAAAGTAAAAACAATTAATTATATTTTTTTAATAATAGCTATACCATTAATTAATACGTGGACGCATTTTATGGTGTTATTTTCTTAAAAAAATCATAAGAACTGATTTTTTTATTAATAACATAATATATCTGTCCTGTTTTGTGACCAACTTGGTCATATGATATGTGACTTGAGTATTTTTTTTCGGATCACATAAGCTCGAGTCACATATTTGGTGATTTAAGATACCGAAAATTTAAAATTTTTTTGGTCACGAAAATATTTGTTTGAGTCGCCAAAATTTAAATACCGATATTCCCTCGAGCAGAACTTGAATTTTATTATTTTTTTAATCGAAAAATATAAAAAATGAATTTTTTAATGTTTTTTATTTCTTGATCTCTAGTGCTGCACCAAATGCATAATTCAAAAAATTATTTTTTTATTTTTTACTTTAAAATTGAGTCTTGGTGACGCATTAAGCTAAGGCTTTCAGTGTTAGATGAGGATCTAAACGCATAATTACGCTATTAGAGCATGTGCTCAAAGTTAACAATATTATAACATGGGCGAGATGTACTCTGGTGCATGGTCCAAAGGCGTGTTTTAACTTGTTGTGTAGCATAATCGAATTTGTCCTTTTCTGGATTTGTCTTGGTGCATTCAGAAGCCAGTAAATGGACATTTATTACAAGAATAAATTTTATTTAGATAATTCATTGATTTTAAAGATCAAATTTGAGATCTGATCTATATTTCAGCGGATGTGATGAAGGATCAATCATCACATCCGCTGAGTAAAGTTTATCTAATTTTTACATGTCAAATAATTTAAGGAATAAAAAACGACTTTGTACAAGAAATATGGACCAAAATCTCGTACAGGACCTTTTGGCCTCTACATCCAAACGACTCATTAATATTCGAAGAAATGAACTTATCGAAAAAAGATAAAAGCATAAATAAAAACTAGAATAAAAATGCTATATTCTCTCAAAATTTCGTTTTATCTTGATAAATATTAAAGTTTTTGTCTGCTTAATTGATCTTATGCATGAAAAATAAGGATATGCGTTGGTTAGCTTAACTCTTTTAAATTTTTTTTTAATCATAGAAATAATTTTAAAATAATTTATTAAATAATAAAATTTTTTGCATATTTTTGAACTTTTTTTTTTATTAAAACAGTAACTTTTTATGTATTTTTAAACTTTTAATTATTTGGAGTTTTATTAAATCAAAAAATAAATTTCAGCATTGCTACATACCACAAGAATTTTAGAAAGAAACTGCTACAATAGTTAAGTTAATTTAAGTTTAAATAAACTCCTCTAGATGATTTATAATCATTGAAATATTTAAATTTATAGTAAATATTTATAATATTTTCCATACAAAAAAATCATTTAGAATGTCCAAATCTTTGGTTAAAAAAGCTCTCGAATTATGTGAAGACAGCGATGGATTATCGAAAAATCAAAAAGGTAAAAATTAAATAATAGTACATTTTCACAAATTTATTTTTTAAGATTCAAAACGCATAAAAAACAAAAACGAAGCTTACCATCCAAGAGGTAAGGTGAACAAGTCTTTGGTCGAAAAATGTAATGAACAAAAAAACAAAAAAAAAGCTCTGCTAAAAAACAACCTAAGCTATTTGAATAAAATTTCCAAACCAGTTGTAAAATATGATTTAATTGAATCTGTTTTGAATAAAAGAACTAAACAAAAAGAAGCTGCAAAAAAAGTGGAAGAATCAGTTTTTACAGAAGAAGATTTTAAAAATTTTGAAAAATCTTATTTCTAAATAAAGCATTTTCTTCAATAAATAATATCACTTTTTTTATTAAATTAATCATTTAAAACATCGAAAATTAAGATAAGATTTTTTTTTTAATTTTTATTATTATAAAGAGAATTTAGTATTTTAATAATATAATAATAATGTTCAAAAATCACTAGACATTTATTGACATGTTTATTACAATTCCTTATGACATACCGTATAGGGCCTTAAAAAATGATTATACAAAAAATGAAAAACAATTTGATCCAGATACATTAAGTTATTTAAAATTAATTTTAATCATAAAATAAAATTTGTTAAGTTCTAAAAGAAATAATTTATAAAATTTTTATCTTTTTCCCCAGAATTGTCATTGATAAATTTATTTGAAATATAAAAAGCTAATTTTGAGGATATTCAATTATCAAAAAATCAGACACTGCTAAAAATAAACTCATTTATTAAACGAAAAACTGAACTGAATTAAAAAAAAAAAATTTCATTATTAAAGGAGCTGTAGTTAAGGTTTTTTTTATTTAAAAAAAGCAGAGTTTTATAAAAGCCATATAGCTTCAAGTCATTGTTCAAGACATTCCATCAAAGACATGATTTGATTTTTTTTTTGATTATTTCTATTCTAGGAAATTAAAAAATTTAATATTTTTATTTTTTTAGATAAAAAAGATATTAAAAAAAATTTTCTTGGAAAAAATTTCTAAATTTTATGTTTTTTTATACTATGATTTCTTGTCACTATTTCAAGTTAAAGTCAAATCGTAATTTAACTTGACTTTTGACTTGTGAATTTTATTCAACTCTGAACACAAATTTAAGCTTTAAAAAATTTAAGATTTTGTATTTGATATTGGCAAAAATTAATAGCTTAAACACCCAAATGTTAAAAAAAACTAATTAGTTGAATGATATGGCCTTATTATTTTATTAGCCAAAAACAAATTAAAGAGTTATTATTCATTAATTCCATACTAAAATTTCAACACTAGAAGAACCTATTAAATTTCCGTCTGGTAAAGTGCCTAACTGATGAACCAGAAATCTATGACTACTCGTCATATTTCCATCAAATGGATTCCAAACTTTTAGTGTTCTGTCATAAGACGCACTTAATAATTCACCATTTTCAAGAACATTCAAACAGCCATGATAACAAATTTTATCTGTATGTCCGATTAAATTTCTAATCAAATTAACATTCTCTAAATTCCAAATGCTAATGGTACCATCAAACAGACCCACAGCTAAATCGCCATTATTCAATAATGCCATTGAAGTTGCATGATTGCCAAGCATTAAAGATTTTAACACTGATTCATCTGCTAAATTCCATTCCTTTACAGTTTTATCAAACGAACAACTAACCAAATTGCCATTCGGTAATTCAATTATTTCATTAACAGCTCCCTCATGTGCCACAAGTCTTTTTTTAACCATTCCATTTTGTGAATTTCTTATTACAATATCATAGTTGTCCTTTTTTTGAGCAATAGCCAAGTCATCATTTTTTAGCACAGTCAGGTATTGGAAAGAAGCGTTGGTTTGAATTACTCTTTTCAATGCATCGCCATTTGATGCACTCAAATCCCAAACTAGAAGAGTCTTATTGTTTGAATATCCAACTACCAAGTCACCATTTGACAGTAGACCAAAAACATTTGGATTTGTGTGCCCACTTGTCAAATTTTTTCTCCTAAAACCATTTTGTGTATCCCAAATTTCTACAAAATTATTGCTACTTCCTCTCACTAGATCGCCGTTTGGCAGCAAAAAGAACTTTTGATAACCATACGGTATTGAAAAGCTAAATTTTAAAGTTCCATTAAAGCTGTATGAAGGCTCGTTTGATGTCAATGGCTGTCTAAATTAAATAAAAATAAATGAAATTTTTTTAATTTATAAATAATTTTTTTAGCAAAATCAAATCATCAATTAAGTTTACTTTGTAGTTGAGGAAGTTCTTAAAAATAAGTTTACTTTTTTTATTCAATTTTTTAAAATATTTTTTTTACGGTGCTGTCAGAAACTGAGATGAACATTGACACACTGGCACATTATTAACTCTAACACACTGCCCACCTTTGCTAAACTGTCCTCTGCAATACAAATGGCACACTTGAGCCTGAACAGGGTCCAAATGGTCACAAATTAAATATTTATTTCCATCTATTATTTCCATATAATCTTCTTTAAAAATATCATTCGCACAAACAGAGCATCCTTGATGAATATCAGTGATGCATTCTTTGCAGTTATCTTCTCCGAGACAGTTAAGACAAGAGTTGAAAGAAAATGAACACCCGGTATATTGGCATGATATGAGCCAATACTTTGATTTAGACTCTATTGATGCTTTAATTGTTAAAAAAAATAAAAAAAATAGTGAAATTTTTGGCATTGTTGGTATGAAGTATTTTAGGACTAAATTTTAAAAATTTTATTTGAAAAACGCATAACTAGCATTCGTTTGTTTCTCATCAAAATTAAAATTTGAAATTTTTCATAAGATTTTAATCAATAAATGTTTTTTTTTTTATATAGAGATTATTTATTTAATTTTTTTTTCGAATAAAAATTTAAGAAAATAAAAAACTTCATTTTTTCTTGGTTGATTTGGTTAATTCTTCTCTGGCTTTTTGAGTAAACAGAGCAATTCTTTCATCTTCAAGGATTTTCAGCTGTTTTTTCACATCTTCACTTTGGATATACTCTGTGATAACTTCCCTGAAAAAATTTTTGACTTCAGAATTCAGTTCGACTTCTTCCGATTGATTTGACTCTTGAATTTTGATCGAAGTTCCAATTGACATGGCTGTTTTTACTCTTAATTCTGAATTCGAGTCTGTCTTCAAGTCCGAATCATTGTCCAATTCACTATCCTCATATTCAACTGCCTTTTCGCCACAATGCAGCTCAAGACTAATTATAGGCGTGAATGCATATTTGTAAAGCTTATAATGTCTCAAATAGGTCTCAGTTATAAAATTAATCACTTTCATTGATTTTTGATTGTCAAAAATTTCTACACAAAAAGGGGGTCTCTAGAAAAAAAAATAAAAAAAATTTTTTTTTTTAAATTTAATTCAACTATCTACTTGAATAGAATGGCAAATAATCAATTGATTAAAATATTTGATAAGAATTTCATAATTTTCAAATGGGGTTTCTTCATTGATTTTGTGAATTGAGCGCAAAATGGACATAAAGGCCGATATTTGAAGCTTGGAAAACTTGTTGTTTATTGCAAAGCGTAAGGCATAGTAATGAAGGTCCAGCAGTATTTTTGGCTTTAGATACGAGCTATTTAGCTCGAGAATTTTTTCCAAATATGGATAGATTTCGTTGGCATTGGGTGATTGAAAAATTAGTAAAAAACGGTCTATGTCGGCAATGTTGAATTCGGTCCACGCAAGAATTTTGGCCTTGGGATGATATGGCTCTTGGATTTTAAGACTCATTTTTTTGACTTAGTTAGAGAATAAACTATTTACTTTGATTGATTATGCTAACAAGAGTTGCTGTTGCCAAGTAACTAATAGTCAAATTATGAAATATTATACCTATTCTAAAAATGACCAGAACTCTTAATAGGGCTGGATTTCCGGTATTGAGGATTCAAACAATATTTTTATTGAAGAAAATTTTGTTTACCTAAAAATTATTGTTAAATATTATTTTTTGTAAGTTATTAAATAATTTATTGATAAATTACGACTCGAGGATTTTTGTAATGTGCAAACAGACTTGTTAAAAATTCAAAAAAAAATCATCAAGAATTATACCCTATTTTTAAATTAACAGGATTTAAAAAAAATTATTCTCAACTTCAAATATACAACTCTGCCTATAACCAAGTAAATAAAATAATTTGTCTTTGAAATTCTGTATAAAAAATCTGGTTGAACATTAACAATCAATGGCATTAACAATATCATTGGCATAATTTTAATTTAATGACCACAGCTACAACTTGACAATATTTTAATAAAAAAAAACAATTTTTTTTTTCTTAAATTTATTTTTTAAGATTGTTCCAGTGCATCAAATAAATGGAAGTCATTAGTGGCGTTTCTCAGAGCTTTGTTCTAGGACCGATATTCATCATTTTCATTATCTACATACTGGAAATAGTACGCAATGCTTGTATTTCTATTCTGGTAAATCAAAAAAGATATTATTTTTTTTATTTAAGATAAGAAGAAATAAAATAAAAATTTTAAATTTTATGTTTTATTCGTAATTTTACTTGACTTTTGACTTGTGACTTTTATTAAACTCTGAACAAAAATTTAAGATTTTGTATTTTATAAAAATTTTTGTTTTTAGCAAAAATTGATGACTTCTAAACCCTAATGTAAATGGCGATTGTTTCCCTTATTGAAAATTTTTATTTTTATTTTAAAAATAAAGATTTAAATAAAAAAACGCCTCGAACTTTTAGAAAATTCTAATAATTTAAGGAACATCAATAATTTAATAATTGAGGAAAAATCTTCGAAAATTTCTATTCAAGATTATTAGTATTGTTTTTTGATCAAATGTTGTAATTTTAAAAACTCAAGCTTTTTTTTATTTTAAATTTTGATAATTTTTTAATAAATTTAAAAAAAATGAATTTTGTTTAGTTAAGCTAAAAGTTTTTATAATTTTATAAATCTTTTCCGAAAAATAAAGCTTCACAAATATTATTATTATTTGACAATATTCTTTATTTGATTTTAATTTAGGTTTTCTATTTTTTTTAAATAATGTAAAATCTTATATTAAAAATATAAAAAAAATAATTTTTTTAATAATTAATTATTATCAAATATATTTAAAAGTTTCATGTAAAGTTCGGAGGCTATTGAATTTTCAAAAGAAAAATAATTTTTTTTGTCAATTCTTACCCTTATAAAAATTCTATTTTTTTTCTAAATAAAAGAAATAATTGTCAAATTTCAAATAAAAATTTTATTTACTTTTAAAAAGTTTATTTCTAATAAACCAATATTTTTTTTTTTTTTTTAAGTTTCAAGGTTAATTAACAGGCTAGTGCCCTTATCTATTGAATAGACTGATTAACTCTTCATTTATTTAAATTAAAATATAAATTCATTAAAATACATTATATCAAAATGTTTAAAATAAAAAAAAAAAAAAAATTCAAAAAAAAAACTTTTAAAATTCAAATTTTAATTATCAAAAGACTTAATTGATTTGTCATAAATCAAGTTAATATTGTTAAACATTGACAGTTAAAATGTACTTAACTTCAATACCAATTTATCAACAATGAATTTGTTAGATAATCTTGAATAAACATATTTAAAAGTTTTTTCACCACTTTTTGATCTTGATCCACATTCGATTATTTGATCTTTATTTCTTAAATCATATTTCAAATTTCTACTATCATTTTTGACTAGCTGTTCTTTTAAAAGTGGTAGTGCATTTGCAAAATTAATTATTTTAAAGGAAAAAGTTAACATTCTTTCCAAGGCTCTATGCTGAAAAGCAAATAGACCATATTTTTCTAACAAATTATTTAATTCATTAAAATTCGATGAATTCAAATTTAATCTAAGTAGTTTTTAAATACACAAATAGAGACAATTAGCTAAACGCTGTATTGCTTCTTTAGAAAAATATAAAATTAAAGTAAAAACATAATAAAACATAAAAAAAATAATTTTTTAAATAATTAATAATTATCAAATATATTTAAAAGTTTCATGTAAAGTTCGGAGGCTATTGAATTTTCAAAAGAAAAATATTTTTTTTATCAATTCTTACCCTTATAAAAATTCTATTTTTTTTAAATAAAAGAAATAATTGTCAAATTTCAAATAAAAATTTTATTTACTTTTTAAAAGTTTATTTCTAATAAACCAATATTTACAACAAAATACGCAACAAATTAATTTGGTTTTCTTCCTTTGAATTCTTCTTCATGATCAGCGATAGCCCAATGATTCAACTCTGTAATTAACCAGTCTGAAGGACTATCTTTGGCATATTCTCTTACAAATCTGTAATCAACTACAATTAAATCGTCTTGAAATTTTCGTCTTATTTCCATTTGTTTGAGCGGATCGAGCATTGTTTGCTGGATAGCATCATAGAAGCCAGGCACTACATAATACAACAGACCCATTTTGACAAAAAGGCTCGAGTCTGCCTTGGCTTCTTCGAACATATAGTGCACCTGAACCTGTACATCATTCGGGTTGACTGCAATCAACCTTTTTTGATTCGAGTCCAACATTTGATAATTATTTTTAATTTTTTCTATTGCCTTGCCATGGACTAAATCACCCAGAGATTCAAAATCTCCTTTGGAAATCATGTTCGAAACAGTTGTCACTGCTTGTAATGTTCCTTTGGAAAATTCTCCATAGTTGAATGAAGGATCAATTTGCATCATACGAAATTTTACTTTAAGTCTTATTTTTATCAGTTCGAATAAATTAGGTACTAATATTCTAGGCATGTCCATTAGCATTAGTGGGTGGACACTTTTAGGTCGTTCGCTTTGAGCCCTAAGGGCAGAATAGCTAAATGCTCGGCTGCCTGTCAAAGCTAATCGAGATGTAGCCCTTGAAATGTTTGACCATAAAAACATAATAACGATCTCTGCTAAATGGTGAGAAAATTAAGTGTTCAATATTTATTTTTTTTAATAATAATTAAAAATTCCAATGATGCTTCGGAGGGTTTTGTGTTTTAATTTTGATGATTATTTTTTTAGTTTCAAATAAAGCTTCACATTAATTTAATTATATTTTAAATGTCTTTTAAATCGATTTTCCAAGTAATTTTTAAAAAGCATAAGATTTAAAGCTTTTTTTTTCAAAATTTTATTTCTAAATTTTTATTTGTACCAGCTTTTTGTTTTAACTAAAATTTTGGATTTAAAAATTGAATTGTATATTTTGTTTTGAGTTAATTTTAATATCAGGAATAATTAGCTGATTTTTTTTAATCTAAATTCTTATCTTCAATGTATCTTTTATTCGCTTTTTGTTAAAGTCAAAGATTAAAAATTAAAAGACAGATTTGACTTTGACTAAAAAAAATTTTATTAAGTTTTTTTAAAATTCAAATTCAGATTTTATTGAATTACGATACCGATCCAAAAAATGGTCGTCTTAGTATCGGACACGATTTTGCTAATGAAGCATACAATGTTAATTGTCAAGCTAATAGAGACCTTGTTACCTTAGATATAACCTGACAAACCATGCAAAAAAATGAAGTCATAGCCATAAAATACCAATTTTGAAGACAAAATCTGATCAACGACAAACTCCTGCCCAAATGAATAAAATAAAAAAATAAAAAATCCAACTCAACAAGCTTATAACTATCCAACTTTCTCAACTTCCGATTTTCATACTAGTTCGTCAGATAATTTTGTTATTACACAATGGAACTATAATCATATCTTAAGTAAACTACCACTTTTCGAAGACTTCTTGCAGAAAACATCTCGTGGAACTTATTTACATTGCATTATTGTCAAAAGCATAGACTAGTAAAGCAATACACAAGGATAAGTAACAGAGAGAATTTCATTTTAAATCGAGTGGTTGATAGCTGGAATAGATTACCACCTGACGTAATGGCAGCAACATCAAAAGACAATTTAAAAAAGAAACTGGATGATTTTTTAGCGTCAGATCAACTACAATTAAACAAAACTTCTTTTTAGTTTATTTATCTTTTGTTTTGTAACTCGTTTTAGCTACCATAGTGACTCTTAGTCATGCTCTACAGGCTAATGCCTGTTGTAGCTAATATTATTATTATTATTATTATCATCATTATTATAATAACATCAATCTTAAAGCAGATAATAAAACCATTTCCATTTTCACCCTTTAAAATCCCCCATTTAGCAAGAAAAACAAAAATCTCTGTTACTCTGTTGAACTTTCATATAAATCTCCAGAAAGTGTCAGTACTTTATTCTAGGGGGTCACTTAAATGCGAATGCCAAACCGTGGACCAAAAGACACCAATGGAAACGTCCTTGAACAAATCTTAAATATTCTTCTGCTTCTGTATTCTAAACAATAAGGCTCCAACTTTTTTCCGTACTTACTTAAACTTCAACCAGATCTTAGACATCTGCTCCTCAAACTCATTTAAAAGGTATTAGATTTCAAAGTTATGGAGACATACGACAAGACTAGAGACCATTACCCTTTATCTATCTGTTAAAGCTGTTAATGTTTACCCATAAAGAACCTTACCTCACTTTTGTCCCAATAAGCATCACTGAATTCCTAGAAGCTGTTAAGAATACTAAAGAGACTTCAGTATCTGGTCCTGAGATGATTCACAAGCTTTACTAAAAAAATATCTTCAACAAAGCTTGTACCTAAATACTTAACCTCTTTGATCCAAGTCTCAGCAAAGGACTCGTCCTAAAGGCGTGGAAAGTTGCCCATGTTTCTATGATCCCCCAAAACATCCGATTCGGAAAGTGATCTTTATAATTATCACCCCATTAGTATTACACATGTGGTATTTTTCTTGATATTTGAAAAGCATTTGATCCAGTCTGGCACAACGGTCTAATATATAAACTTATTCAGCTAAAGGTGAACGTCATTCGTTGGAAAATATCCTTTCTCAGGTTCATTTTTTTATTTTTAGCAAAAAGGGCAATATTAAATCTCAATTTTATAAATATTTGGTTTTGTAAAGTTCAGTACAAAAGAACAAAACAAAGTGTAAAAAAAATTAAATAACTTTTTTTCTAAAAGTTTAAAATTAGTTCTGTGAATGCAGCATGGTGCAACATTCAAAGTTGCATCAACTGTAAAAGTCTGCTAAAGGTGTGCAAATTAGCAAACCTTGATATTTGAACTTTGAATGTAGCACTATATTGCATTCACAGATCTAAGTCTAAACCTTAAGAATTTATCTTATATAAAAATATCTATATAATCGATCCTATCGAACTTTTGACCATGCTTAAAAACCAGTATCATTTTTATATTAGCTTTCTAAAGATATGTTGTTTCTTTTTATTTATTTTTTGCTGAGGGAGCTTTGCAGCTCGACCAGATTTTCAAAAAAATAAAACCAATATTTTATAAATCATTTGAAATTAATAAAAAGAAAAATTATTGATATCAATTCTAAAATTGCGATTATCAATAAAGGCAAAGAAGGAAATTCTACATCATCAATCGCGCAAAAATTCGGCCTTACATACTCAATTGTTTCGAAAATTTAAATTAATAAAGAAAAAATTAAAAATCGGTTTTCCGCTTCTTACCACAAGTATTAATAATACTGGGAAGATTTCCTTCCGCTCACCAAATGACCTTGGCCGATGTCTTAAAATCTTTTTATCGAGCCAACTCAATAAATCTACAATGCAATTAGGATCGGGACTGTTTGCAGGCAAAGATAGGACTTTAGTATTTTGCTCTTGGAATCATTCCTTAACTTATCTGGCTCGATGGCAAAGGAAATTTTCTTGTTGGAATTTGAAGGCTTCATCTTTTCTTAGTATATCTATTAATGCAAAATTTCAACATATCTGTGAGAATAAGCCCTACGTCAAATTTAGAAAAAAAATTCAATAGTACCATAGTACCTCATACAGCACCAAATTTCAATAGAACCACTTCTATGCTTTGTTCGTTTAAAAATGCAACCTATATTATACTTGTCTAATGGCATCTTGTCTTGTTGGATGAATTTTTTTAATAATATCAATCTTTACGCATTAAGACTAACCTAATTTCGAGCCAGCATTTTAACTAATCAAGTTATAATTAATACCACTAAGTGCATATGGACTTAAAATGAAAAAATTAATTAAAAGTAGAGAGAAGTGAAGCTTGTTAGATAAATATTGAATCTACTTTTTTAGTTAAAATTTTGTATTGATTTTTTTTTTACTTATTGATACATAACTTTTAATTTTGTTTGCAATTTTTTAAAGCTTATCATAAAAAAATGATATTCACAAAAAACTAAATAATCCCTGACTATTAAATCGTCTAAGTTGCATTTAAATGATGTGTTGTTTACTAGCTAGCTTATTTTTAGCCATTTGAATAAAAGAAAGTGTGAAGTTTACAATCTTTTATTATATATCAAAACAGTAGTATTTTGCCAAAAACAGTTGCACATCAACCAAGAGTCACACCAAAATCTTCTTTTTGCATTTGCTTATAACGCCTGGTGCACCCAGATTCGAAGGATAAAACAGCATTCTCAACTCCAGACGAACATTACCAATTTAAAATGTTACCTTTTGGGTTAAAAAATGCGCCAGCTCAATTCAGCAGAATGATGCACAGGCTATTTGGCAATAAAATGTTTGTAAAGGTATACCTTGACGATATCATTATTCACTCGAAAGCAATAGAAGAACACCTAGAGCATCTGATAGAAGTAGGAAACATTCTTAGAAAAGCAGAACTTAAAATTAAACCAAACAGATGCACTTGGTTCGCCAAAAAAGTTAAAGTTCTTGGTCATTTAGTATCAGGATCGACAATAGAAATGGATTCAGCTAAACTTTAGACTATCAATAAAAGAAAAACTCCCAAAAATGTTAAGCAAGTTCAAAGTTTTCTAGGTTTATGTGGTTATTATAGAATTTTCGTAAAAGATTTTGCGAAAATTGCAAAACCATTGCACGACTAAGTAAAAAAAAATGTAAAAAATTGATGAAAATGGAAACGAATATGTATGTATGTACGCGTCATGACTACTCAAAGGTGCCGAAATTCATTACAGCAGCACTGAAAGAGAATATATGACAGTTGTGTACGCAATTAAAGAACTTCGCACAGAGCTGTATGGATATAAATTCCTTGTGAATACGGATCACTAAGCGTTGATATGGCTAATGATTACTAAATTACTTACTAGTGATCCCTCCTCGGAAAAGCAGCTGTTCGTGATCCACTACCGGAGGCGCATACTCATAATCTATTACGGCTACTGAGTATCGTCCTAGTTATACCTTTCAAATAAAGTTTAATGTTTTTTTTTTCTTTTTTTTTAATTATTGATCAAATACGGTATAATTTTAGTCAAGCAGATGCATTGATTAGAGCCCGTATAGCCAAATGGTTTGCGTGATAGTCATGCAAGCAGAAGATCGAGGGTTCAAAACCCGCTGAGACTGATAAAATCTTTAAAATATCTCTGCAATACGGGGCGAATGTTTAAACCTCTTTCACCATAAAAATAGGGGGACCAGTTTCGACTGGGTAATAATTTCGGTGTAGATGATCAACTCGATGCAGTAGCCTCTGTGTCAGGTCGTAGCCGTTGCTCAAAAAGGTACATTAAAAGGAGATGAGCGCCTCCCCATTATCCACTAGGGTAGAATAGGATCAATTATTATTAGATGCATTGATTGTAAAAGGGCAAATTTTCTAAAATGTTTGCATTTACATTTTCTTTCTGGTTAAAGTATTCATGTCCCGGGTCGTATATGTGTATTAGCCATTCGTAATCTTCATAGGCCACTTTAATTTAGTTCGAATCAGTAAATAATTCATCAATTATTGAATCGCAGTATTTAATTCTCTCTTCTATATTGGTCTCCCGAGATATGGTTGTGAAGTTCATTTCAATTCGATCGTTTCAATTCAGAAAAAATGAATAACTTTTTTACTAAAATAGATAATTTAGTTCTGTTAAATGCTTGATGGTTAAGCAACTTTTCTCAAACCTCAAACATATGTCTGCAAAATCCCTGCAATATAATTGCACACTTGATTGGATTACTTTTTAATGGCGTGCAAAATGCATAAAAATGCAGAGTATTTTCCAGACTTATTTTACTGTATTAAGCAAAGTTGCTTAACCATTAAGCATTTTACAGAACTGAATTATCTCTTTTAGTAAAAAAATTATTCAAGTTTTTCTGAGTTGAAAAGATCGAATTGAAACGAACTTCACAACCCCTCCCGAGATCCTTTTAGGTGATTTCTGAGTAAATTTATTTCAATTATTTTTTTTTTAATTATTGTATCAACTCGTCAAATGTAATTTTATCATCTCTATCTTAATCATCTCCTTCCAATGCACTGTCAATTTCCGCATTTTAATTGAAAAATAATTTTTTTTTCTTCTAGATTATATCAAATTTCTGTCGCCATGTGTGCATAATAAATAGAAATATTTAAATTTAAGAAATTATTGTTGCAATCATTTTTTACATTGGGCTGACAAAAAGAAAAATATTAATCAATTTAAGATAATCACAATTTTTGTTTGTAAACGCAAAATTCAGCTAAATTAATTTAAATAATTAAAATATTTTATAGTTTATTTTATCAGTGGCAGATCGAAGCCTCTCTCAAAAAGGCACTAGAAAAGGAGATGAGCGCCTCCCCATTATCCACTAGGATATAATGAGGAAAATTATTATTTGTTATTAAGTTGCTTATTCTTTTTTAGGTTATTCAATACCTGAGTATTCATCTGATTTATTTTCGGTATTAGTTTTATTTGGTGTTTCCATTTCTCCATCAAAATCATTTTCAAAGTTTTGATTATCCTAATAATCATTATAATTTTCATCAGAGAATACTCGTTGAGCATCATCCGCATTTATAAGAAGTTCAAGAGCTTGTAAGGCAGCTTTCATCGAGACATGGTTCAAAAAGTTAATATTTATTATAGGAATTATTGTAATTTAGTAAAATTTGGAATTAAAAGCAATATTAACCACGACTTTGATTATCTATCAAAATGAGAGACAATTTTTGTGGAGGGTGGAAAAAAATCGTCTTCGGATTTTGAGTGTTAAGGTAAAGCCTGTTACCCACACTTTAAGCACTCACTTACTTGTTGATCAGCTCGTGTTTAAATCATATTTACAGAATACGTGACTACGTTATTAATTCACACGCCTCGCAATACTTCTAGAATCAGAATGAAATTCTATTCTAGAAGAGTCATTATTTCTAACGAGACACAGATGTCAATGCTATATATAAGAAACGAACAAAATCCTTTTAATGACATTATATGATATTAAATTATATTTATATTATGTTGTTGCAATAAACTATTAAACAACTATTCTTTTTATTCTTCCAGTAACAAGCATCTTCTGAATTACTAAACAGCATTTTTAAATGCTTTTTTTTATCTTCTTGTTGAATAAGTTTTGAATTTTATCCTAACTGAACTCGATCAGAATTAAATCTAATCTCGAGAACAGAAAAGTAGAAAACTTTTACACCAAATCTTTTATTTGGAGAGCTTTTGATATTTAACTACTAACAAAATATTCCAATTATCAAATGTATTTTAAGTGTTTGGAACATTTCAAATAATAAAAGTTTAAAAAAATGTAAATTTTTAGATCAAAGTGAGAAAATTTTTTGATCTAAATAATTTTAATCGAATAAAATTTTTTATTTAATTTAGAAAACCGTATATTTAAAAAATTTAATGCTATCTGAATGAAAAAAAAAGAAAAAAAAACTACTTAAGACTTCGACTATTGCTAGCCGAAGTAGAACTAAGCGCATAGGTACTATTCTCAATAGACGGATAAACATATTTGTTCAACCATTCACAGCACTTTTTGTGAACTTGCTGAAAATACTCGTCTTCTTCATACAACTTTTTAAACTGTTCACTAATAACCGGATCGGACATAATATTATAAGGACTAGGTTCAAACGCGTCCACTCCCAACTTCATATCAAATATCTGATTTGCCACAGACTTGCCAGATTCCTGGCTCGAAAATCCGACTTTGAGCTGATCACCTTTGGCCTCAAGCTGAGCGTCTCTGAGCGCTTTGGTGGCCGACTCGGCCTCACTTTTTTTCTTGTTGTCGAGCCGCGAAACAGGCCGGCTCTTATTCGACTTATTATTAAACAAATTTATTTGTGACACTGTTTTAAAGCGTGATTTGGCATCTGCTTCTGGAAGATTGATCAGCTCGTTTTCGCTTTTGGTCCTGCCGTTTATGGCCGGCATGCCGCTCTGATTGTTTATGTGCGGCGTCGACCTAACTCTGTTCAAACTGTTGTTGAAATTGGTCGACTTTGCTCTGAGCTCGGCCAAGTGCAGCTCGTCAATTGTCTCACTCGATTTGTTCATAGTCAGCTGATGATTCGAGCCCAGGTATGACTCGGTGTTGTTCAAAGAATTGCGGCTCAAGTGATTACTGTACGCTTTGTTTGTCATGGTATTGTTAAGGCTCGTCTGAGACTTGAAGTCCTCTTTGGAATTGGCGATCAGTGTGTAGTTGTACTCGAAGTTGGTGTGGCTCTTGCTGGTCGGCGATGAGCTCTGTTGGTTGGTGGTGGCGATCGATTTTTTGAGCGCGTTTCGCTTCTTGAGCAGCTTGAGCCGGTTCAAATTCATGGAAGTGCTTGTGAGGCCTTTGTTTACCTCGCCCGAGTTGTGCCTGGAGGAGCCGGTCGGGTCTAAATTGGCGTTGGACGGTGACGGCGAGTCGTTGGCGCATCTGTTGGTCACGACCATTTCGGTAGGCTTGTAGTTGCGGTTGAAAAATTTGTGGTCCGGCAGCTTGTCTTGGTAGGCGTTGAGGCGGTACCTTGTTTGCTGCTCGTCGATGTTTGTGCTGCGCGGCTTCGGCTTGCGATCATTTGTGGGCGATGTAGATGTGTAGTTTTTGGAAAAGTTCAAATACGAGTTCTCGTAGAAATCATTTGTTTTTTGAGCACGATTTGGTTTTACTGTTTGCTGATACGCATTGCTATTTACAAAGTTGGCTTGAGATGGCTGATTGGTTTGAGTGGTGTACGGCGTGTTAGTTCGCTTTGATTTGGACTCGAGTGTTTTAATTCGATTCATAAACGATAGACTCGATGCCGTGTTCGTACTTGAAAAATAGACAGAGGTTAGTTTGGTTAGGCCAGAGACAATAAAAAAAAAATGAATAGGTTCCAAACCAAAAGTCAAATATTCTTCGACAAAATTTTTTTCTCCATAAGCTACCATAGAAACGCATGTGCTAAATGGCTTATTAAGTCAGATAAGCTAAATGAATAACGAATTTTTGTGATAAGAAAAAAAAAATTTAGTTGGTGTTGAGATTTTTATTTATTTGCGGATTAATTTTTGTTAAAATTAGCTAAAAAAAATGTTCCTCTATTTTAAGTTGATGATCAAAGCAAAGTGCTGAAGAATTTCTAAATTATGGTTTTGTTCTGGTGATTCAAAAATCTTAGCTAATTAACCATGTTTAGCAGAAAAAAGCTTTGACGTGAATCTTCCAGTATTCTATGAAGAAGTTTTGGCGAATGCAAGGCGATGTAACGGGAGTTCAGCAAAGGTTGGCGCGAGTTTGTTTCCGATAAAATCTGGTGATTTGTTTATCCAGAACTTTTTAAATTTTATACATAAATACATTAGACTTTCATGATTACAAAACACTTTGTATCATATTTTAAACAAACGAATTAGGTCTTTGACCAATACTCACTCGCAACTTCAGATAAGTCTTGGCAAAATAAAAAAAAAAACACAAGGGAACAGTGATAAGTATTGTATATCAAATAAAAGCTCAGTTCATTAGCTCTAATTTAAGCACATAAACTAATACTTTGAAATTAGTAGTAACAAAAAAAATTTGAACTAAAGACTACCATCTATTTTTCATTAAACCGAATAGATAAAATAGTCAAGAAAATATTAAATTTAATAATATTTATTTTTTTATATAGTTGAATCAAACTAATAAAATTTTTTTTCAAATTTGGTGTAAACATCTTGTTCCGTTCAAAAGTTATACGACCAAAATCAAAAATACACCAAATTTTTCACCTTTTAAAATAAGGTTAAAATTTAAGGATTTTTTGAGTATTTCTTATGAACCGAATTTAATAAAAAAAAAGATTAATATATCATTTTGATCTTTGTTTGATTATCTATCAAGTGATATTTAAAACTTATTAAAATGATACCAATAACTAGCAGGAAATTGAGATTATTTAGGTGGGGTCAAGGTTATGCGGTTTATTTCCGGAATAAACAAAGCATATATATGATACATTGTATATATGTTTAAAATTTTAAAAGTTTTGGATGAACCAATTACCAGATTTTATCGAAAACAAACTCGCACCAACCTTTTCTGAACACCCGTTACTTGCCTCTTTTCTCTTCATACTTTATTCACAAAATCGGCACTCATTCTTTTGACTTTATATCACTCCTTTACAAATCATTTTGTCTCTAGCAATTCACACATGGTCTTGAAACTCTTACTCAGAACATTAGGACTAAAAACAGTCTTAATATTCTGCAGAATAGCCTTATAAGGCAAAAGTTTAAACTAAGACTAATCTGTCACATGTCCATTGTCCTCAAAATCCTAAATATTTTCAACTTTGAGAAACTTTAACAAAAAATTCTTTTTCAACAGATATTGCGATCCTTACAAAGCAAATATTCACAAAATCTCTAAAAATGTTATGGAATTCAAAAACAGTTTCACATGAGATGGGATTTCTGACTCCATAAAACTTTGCATGGGCAATCTCAAACTTAATCACTTCAGAACTATCCTAAATGAACTATCTTAAATAACATAAGATTTAAGAATTATAGGAACATTTTAAATGATCTTATAAAACCTAGATGATTTTCAACCGTCTTATATATGCTCAAGATTCATTAAAATTCATCTTTTTTTCTACATATAAATTTATAAAATTATTTAATTCTTAATCAGCACTTTTGTGTGTTTTTTTATGTAACTTTATTTAAATTTTTTATTCTTTTACTTCTCCTTAAGAAGGTTAAAAAATTCTAGTTCTTTTCAAGTTCTCATTTTCTAGTTCTTTCTTATTTTTCTAAATTTTTACTAATAGACTAAAGTGTGTTTTATTCAATTATCTATGGATGCTTTTTTATATTTTTGTATTTCTTCTTTTTTTTGGAACTTTTAAATTTACTTCTCCTTAAAAGGAGGTTAATTCAATTAATAAATAAAAAAAATAATAAAAATTATAGAGATAGATTATATAAAGTATGTTGCAAAAATTTAGAAATAGTTATTCTATTTATCTAAATTTAATTATTTATTAAATTTGACGAATATTTGAGGGTAAAAGAAAAAAATTAAAAACACTAAGTTGTAGAGTTTTTTTCATAAATTTGATTTATCAAACTCGGCATAAAGATAAATTTAACTTTTAATATTTATAATCAAAAAGCTTCCTATAAAAATTAAAAGAAATAAGTATAAGCAGAGTTGTTTAAAAGTCACAAGTCTCAAGTCAAGTCCAAGTCCGGGCTTTTTTTTTTTTTACGATGAATATAATAACTAGCAAAAATTCTTTAAGTAATAAATAAATTGTAAATTGTCTTAATCTAATAAAATAATAAATTAATAATAAATTGTCTTAATCTTGATGACTCAATCTTGATGAAGTCAATTTTTTCTCCGGTTTTTAAAAATTATTCAAATAAATCTTCCTTTTTTCCATGAAGAGTAATTATTCAGGAATTTTTCACGTTCAATGAATGTGAAGGGACACATGAAATTTCTTCCGTTCCAAGAAATGATAATTTTGCGGTCCCAGGTGGTTATTATGGAAGCCAAGCGAGTGTTGGACTTTTTTTTTTTTTAATTTTAAAGCCCGGACTTGGACTTTAATTTGTGATATTTAAACAACTATGAGTATAACATCTATGATTAATTTTTGCAAATCTCTTAATTTTGAATAAATTATCCTCTTAAACTGCTTAATTTAAATACTCTCCAACTCCATTTATTTATTTATTTTATTTGACAAAAAAATTGAGTGTAAAAGAAGAAAGTTAAAAACACTTATCTTATTTTATTAACTTTATTTTTATTTTTTTATTTTTATTTTTATATTGTAAAATTTTGCTGTAAAAAATTAATTTAAAGTTTTTTTTAAAAATAATAATTCTGATCATGATCATGAACATCTTTTTATTTTGATGCATCTTTATTTACACACATTTAGCATTTATTAAGGTAAATTACTTTTGAATTTTTAAAAGTAAAAAATCATAAAATTAAAATATAAAATTTTCTAATTTTTGAATTTTTTGCCTAGAAAAAAATTGATTTTTACAATATTTTTCCCAATTCTCCTTGAAAATCTACGACTTTTTACTTGCCTAATTTTTTGAGAAAAAAATTGATTAATTTGAGTTTCTTCGGATATTTCCTAAAATTACGCACATTTTTTACTCATTTTTGATGTCATTTTTCTTAAGAGAAAAAAATACAGAAAATCCAAACTTCATCATTATTTTGGTATTAACGCAATAAAAAAAACAATGAAATTTTTAAAATGTTATTTTTAAAAGTATCAAAATTAAATAATATGCAAAAATTTAAAAAATTTTGCAAAACAAAATAAAATAAAACAAGCATTGTGGATTTAGAACAAAAATAAATAAAAAAACTCTATCGCTTTTTTTTCTATGATACCAGAATTAATTCTGTGAATTTATTAGCTGACACATTCCACAATGCTTTTTTCTTATGATTATGTATTAGTTTAATTATTGATTAAATTTTTTTAATTTTTTTTAATTATCTTTTTTTTGCTTTAATGATTAAATTTTGGATATAAAATAACAATAATAATTTCTATAAAGCACATAAATGAGTGAAAATTTTTTATTGTCAAGTAAAAACAGGGAATCTAAAATCCAAAAAATTTTCTAATTACTAACAATTTTTTTTTAATTCTTTTTTTAAAGCTTTATTTCTATTTTTATTTACGCAAAAAAATAAAAAAATACTTAAGATTCTTCAAATTTACTGAAAGAAATTATTTTATTATTTATTTAATTATTTTTATTTTTTAAAAATTGAATTCTATCTTGAAACTCAAAAGAAAAATTATTCAAAAATTACAGAAAATTTTTTCAAGTGAATAACTTAATTGTTAAATTTAAAAATCAAATCATACTAAAATTTTCTTAAATTTTCATTTTTTAAAAAAAAAGTGCTAAATAAAGTTTTTCTTTTACGCATATTTCAAGTAAAAATTTTCTTTTTTCTGCATTTTTAGGAAGCATTTTTAAAAAAAACATTTTTTAAAAAATTCGATGAAAACAACCAAAGTTTTAAAAGATTCTTAGCTACAAAAGACAGGAATTGTAAAATAAAATTTACTCTTTGATAAATTTGTAAATGTCAAAGAAAGAAATAAATAAATTGTCAGTTATTTTTAATAATAAATAACAAAAATCATGTTTTTTTTACTCACTATGAAATATAAAAATAATGAATTAATCATTCATTGTGACAAAAAAATTTTTTCATCTTTTCATAATAATAAATTAAAATTTAAAATAAAAATTTTTCTTTTAAAACTTGAACTAGAATTTATAACTTTCTAAATCAAAATTATCGAATTTTAGACTACAATTATATAAACTTTATTTAAAAAAAGGAAAAAAAAACTTTTTAAATTAAATTTAACGAAACCAAAATGAACGGATTAGAGAATGCTAAATTTATGAGATAATTTACTTCTCTCAATAAAAATACCTAAATATTCGAGGAATCATGCAAAAATTGATTGAAAAAACGATATTTTTCTTTTTTATAAGTGATTTTTTTAAATTTTAATGATTGGAACATGTCAAAGGAGAAAATTTCAATTACCTTGCCACTTTTGACTGAGATTCCATCAATGCTGAAACCTTAAACTGAGTCTAAATTCACGATTAGTTCTTTTCAGTAAAAAGAAAATTAATGTTAAATCAAGAATTCTTTTTCCTTTATAAAGAGATGTAAATAGAGAAATTTAATTCAATTTTGTAGGGCTATATTTTGGAATAAATTAAATAAACGTAATAATTATTGAAACAAAACAAAAAGAGCGATCTAAACATTGCATAAAAAAAATATTTTTTTTTATTTTTTAAATTATAAAAATAAAACTTTTATAAATATTTAAAATTTTGAGTATGCTCTTTGTTTTAATGTTTTCACAAAAATGACGTGTTTCAAAAGTATTTTATTTTATGTCTTTGTATTTGACTTTTGTGATTGAATCTGTATCCAGTTTGATTTACCCGAATGAGTTCATGATCACAATAAAAAAATCTGAATTCTTATGGCCAAAAATGTAAGAAAAAAATTAAAAACTAAAATCTTAAATTAAATTCTTAGGTAGATTTGTGCCGATTTAAAAGTCATTTAATCATTTATTCGAGTTTATTTTTTTTATTTTTTTTCAAAATTATATTTTAAAGAAAACAAACTAGCTATGTAAAAAAAATTCTTCGTTATTTGAGTACATATAATAAAGTTAAAACTAAAAATCAATTATTTAAATAATTCATTTCATTAATTCATAAAGTTTGTCTTTTAAACTTGTTTGTTCCCATACCTACACTCTAAATAAATACTCTTTTTGATGAAAATAATTTCTCCAACTCTAAGGATCAACTTACAATTCGGCCACATTCAGAATAATTTCCTCTTTCCTGAAACAAAATCACCTTGCCTTGAAGAGCATGAAAATTTTTTTTCCAATTACTTGAAATGTTTAAATCAAATTATAATCACATCTAATTTGAGATCCAGGTAGATCAAATCCAACACGGCTTCGATTAAAATAATGAATCTATTGTTTTTTTAACATTAAGTCTAAAAGCTAATTTAAAAAAAATCCTTTTTTAAGTCTTCTTATTTATATTATCACGTCGAATCTTTAGTCATTTTAATCTCACCTAAAAAATTAGCTGTTTACTTAAGCAAATTAAACCATTTATGAATATTAATAAGGTATTTATGCAACTTAACAGAATGGTACGTTCGGTTACCATTTCTAGCATGCTTTTTTCTTGGCAACCAAACAAGCATTGCTGATAGTTTGCGGCCATGAACCACTTTAGGTCCAATTTTGGACACATTTAAAAAATGTCGTTTTAATTTAAAATCCCATATGGTCTACTGGTAAGAATTCCTGCTCTGAAGTGATCGCTTGAATGTGCAGACAAAATAAAGTGCAGCATGAGTGCTTTCTCAAGCCCAGAGATAAGCAAAAGGAAAAATTAGGTGTTCAATTGCATAAGCTTAAAGGTGATAAATTACCTTGTTTCCATGTTTTGATTGTTATTTTTTAATGAATTATAATATTTATCAGCAAAATTGCTCGCAGATTGGAAGTAGAGAATGCTATTTTTAAAGTTTAACTGATTGGACAAGTCATCTTGGTTTGAGTTGTTGGCAAGCTTTTTTCTTAGCCGAGTTAGTTCGCGTTGGGCTTTCTCGGTTGTTTTTGTTTCAGTGAAGCTAGTAGAATGGAATTCAGTGAAACTGTTTATTAGTTTAGTTGGATCGACGAGGTTTATCGGCTTCGTTTTACTGTTTGTATCAAATGCTAAACTACTATTACTAGTCATTATCAAATAAAATTTTTTTTAAAGTAAATTGCATAGAAATTTTAAAGTAAAAACCAAATTGAAACTGAAACCTAAACGTTTGTTTTGGCTTTTTGTAACGAAAAAGTATCTTTTCTTTGTTGTTTAAAAAAACAATTAGTTTTCAAATTTTTGAATAAAAAAATGCCAATTAAATAAAGACTGAACAAAAAAAAACAAAAGTATTGTTTGAGTTTGCTGTTAAATTGGCTGTTTTTTTTTTCTAATTTAAAATGAGCTTAATTTTAGTGTTACTTATGACAATGTAACTTGAAGCTAGTTTTAAGTATGAAAACAAAATTTTAAATTAAAAGCGTGCACATAATAAAGGTGAAGAGAAAGTGCATAGCGACTGAATTTAGTCGAATCTCTTGTGAGAAAAGATAAGGATTTATTTCCAATTTATCTCAAACGTAAATAAAAAGCCCAACTTCTAAACAAGTCACTAAAAACTAATTAAGCTGGATTGCGCAACTGGTTTGATATAGATCAAACTAACATGGAAACCCTAATCATCATAAATTTAATATCCCCATTTAAGACAATAAACTTTTTTTAATTTTAAATGAAATTATTTTCTAGAATTTAATTAAAATCATGACATTTCTCGTCCTGAAATTAATTAAAAATATTCCAGCTACAAATTGCCATGAGCTAATTTAACGCCTGGTGCTATCTAACACCTGTTGAGCAATTTCTTAACTTTTTTTAGCCGCTTTGAATTCAAACAGACTATAAAATTTAATTTTGAATCATATGATTTTGGAGATAAAAAATTTAAATAAAAATTTTTGAATAGATATTTTTTGAAGTCATTTCAAATATAATTGCTGCTGAATAAAAGACAAAAATATATTCCGAGCCTACCAGGACTCGAACCTGGAATCTTCTGATTCGAAGTCAGACGCGTTATCCATTACGCTACAGGCCCTGTGCTCTTGACTAATCTTGGAATAAAATGAATATTAGATAACAGTTAAAAATTAACCTAGTAAATTAAGGAAATACATGACAGTTTGTTTTTTTTTCCTTTTATTTAAACTTTGAATAAACTAAGCCTACAAATCCTTGGTGACATTAAAAAATTCACTAATTAATCTAAGCTGAAGAGTTTTAAAATTGAAGTTAATTTTTTTGAAATTATTTCAATCAAAAGCTCGCACAAATTTTTTTTTTATTATAATTTTTAGCAATTGTTTTAAATCAATAAATCGTACTATAAGAAAAAAAATTTTAACAAAAATTTTGCTAATCAAATATCAAACGCATTTTTTTAAACTTAAATTTTAATTTTTTGAAATAAAACCTTTTGTTGTAAACTAATACGAGTAGCTATTCGATTTAGAGTTCTAGCCTAATGAGAGAAGTTTGTACTTTATTTAAGTGAAACTTTGAAAATGTATTTTTTTTTAATTATCCAAAAATTAATTAATTGGCTTTTAAATAAGTTTTTATTCTAATTAAAAATTATAATTTTGAAAAGGTTATGGTATTTTATAAAGTGCTCTTGTAAAAAACTCGATTAAACTGTTACAAAAATAAGACTATTAAATTGTTGATAATATTTATAAGCTTAAAAATTTAATTGCGAAATACAAATTAGATTTATGATTTAAAAGCTATCTTTATACTAAATTTTATATATTAATCAATGAAATAATAGCAAAAATTTTCGAGCCTACCAGGACTCGAACCTGGAATCTTCTGATTCGAAGTCAGACGCGTTATCCATTACGCTACAGGCCCCGTATATTCCTGTTTTTGAAAAAACTGTTTTATTCTTTTAGAAGAATTATTTTTTTAATCATCAAAAGTAAAGAAAAAAAAATAATAAAAATATTTTATTTAAAAATATTTAATATTTATGTTTAGATTAGAAATTGACATTTTCTAATTAAATTGAGCTTTTTATTGTTATTTATCACCAATCTTTTAAATCGATATTTTATTTATGGAAAATTGTTCCAGAAATAGTTCTTTAATAAATTGTCTTTCTGATTTTAAATGCTTCAATACTTAAATTCATGAATAATTAATCTTATTTTATTATTCTTTTCTGAATTTAATCATTCTATCTTCAAACTTTTTTTTTTCATTTGAATCCTACTGTTCTTATTCAAAAATTTAAATTTAAATTATTATGTTTGATTAGAATAAATTTTAATTAAAGAATAGATTCAACAGGGTCTGTGGCGCAATGGATAACGCGTCTGACTACGAATCAGGAGATTGCAGGTTCGAATCCTGCCAGACTCGGATTTTTTATCTTATTTGAATTTTTTAAAACCATTTTAAAAATTATAAATTCTAGAGAATTCTAACTATTATAAATTGATAAAAATAGAATTTTAATCATGAGAAAATTAAAATTAAAATTAAAGCTTCTTATTTAATCATATTCTTTACAGGGCCTGTAGCGTAATGGATAACGCGTCTGACTTCGAATCAGAAGATTCCAGGTTCGAGTCCTGGTAGGCTCGGAATTATTTTTTAAAATTAAAATTTTTTTAAAGACATTAAAAAAAAAATGATGAACCATAATTTTGAAATTATTTAAATCTAATTAATACAATTTGCTTTTAAATTGTTTTAATTAAAATTTTTTTAAGGAAACCCTCAGACTGTATAGAGTGAGAAATACGCTTCTTTTCAGATTAATGAATTTTTAAAATGAAAAAATACCAAAAAAAATTTCCAGATAATAATAAAAAATCTTTTAAATTTAAAATTTAAATTTAAAATTTTTTAAACTTTTATTCCAAACTTTAAATTACTTTCACAACTAAATGACTAATGTATAGGGCCTGTAGCGTAATGGATAACGCGTCTGACTTCGAATCAGAAGATTCCAGGTTCGAGTCCTGGTAGGCTCGAAAATTTTTAATATTTTTTTCATTTAGAGGCAAGAATTTCAATTATTTAATAAATAAATGACCTGATTGAATTTTTAGAAAAAATTGTAAAATTAAAAAAAATTGAAATGCCTATTTATATTATGTAACCATGAAAAACATATATTTTAAATAATTTAATAAATAAAATATCTTAGTTTTTATTTTATTTAAAATGAATGATATTTTTAGCGAATCTACCAATGTTTTGATAACAAAAGCCTATTTGCCAGATTTGGATAGACTAGCTCCAGTTCAAATATTCGATAAAACATGCACAAGCACCCATATTCGAAACACAGACAAAAAAATGACCAAACACAAGTTCGAAATCATATCGAACAGCTTGTCTGAATGCAACGGTCGAATAAACCAGCTTTTGTCCAAATCTTTAAACACCTACAGACTTAGATCCGAAAAGGATCTGATTTTGGAATTCAATCATTTGCAAAATTTTATCCAAAGTCCAGATGATTATCTGATGCAAAATGCTTCATGCCAAGTCATGCACGAACTCTATGTGTCATTTGTCGATTACTTGAACCAGCCTCGGATAGAATTCAAATCAAGTGAACCAATTTTTACCTTGACCAGTCAAGCAATCAATGACCTTAACAAAGTAGGTGATTTTGATTCAGCATTTAGATTTTTAGACACTTACGGGTACTCATATCCACTGACCAGCTATGAGACAAATCAATATAACATAGCAATTATCAGGGTATGCTCTTATTTTGTGTCGGACCCGCTAGTTCTAGAGAGCAAAGCACGCTCTTTTTTCTCTAATTACAAGCGCAAATCAGACAAAAACGTCATCTATAGAGCAGATTCAGAGCTCCAAATGCTCAGGTTCGAAATTGTGTTCATCGAAACACCTCAGCTCTTTAAATGCAATGACCAAATAAAATGGATCCCTTTACCAAAACTCATCAGCACTTCCACTAATAACAATTCAATTCAGAACAAATCAGCCATAAATTATTTGACTGACTGTTGGCTAATAAGAGACACTAACCATCTTCTAATCAATAGAATATTTACCAGTCAAACTTTGGTCACTCAACTAGAAGAGAATAAAAATTTTAATTTTAATCAATATTGGTTTGACTCATTTAGCCAAAAAATTTATTCAAAATATGAACAATTTTTGATAGAAAATTTTTACTCCAAAAATGAATTTCCTTTTGATTACAGAGATACTCGATTGATTGATTTTTTGAGCAAATTTGCCCAGAGAGCTGATTACGAGACCAAAATTCTTGAATTGGTGTCCGCCAGTGAGTTTGTGATTCTTTCAGGAGACCTGGCATGTTCACCAAACTGTATGCTGCTGTATTACACCAAGGAATGGATTGAAAATGATCCTGATACTTATCTGGCCCTGCTGACATCTGTCAAACTGATTACATCCATGTTTCACATAAAACCAATTTGCATCCTTGTTGATTATGAATATTTCGGTTTTGAGAAAGAGCTTAGAGGTTTCTACCTCGAGTACAAATGGATTGAATACCCGAATGTAAAAATTGAAAGAGTAAGAGATAAAAATGTGATTGATGCCAAAAATCAGGGCAGAATTGATTTTGAAAATTTGATGCATTTGGTTTTGGCAAATAAAACTGTACTCAAATTTAAAAATAATTTAGCTATGATGATAAATTATTTCACCTTTCCGGAATTAGTGAGAGAAAGAATAGTCGAAATCGATTTGAGTAAAAATTGTTTGATTTCAATTGAATTGGACTCTTTTGGTGGAATGCTAAATTTGCAAAAATTAAATCTTAGCCAAAACAGTCTCAGTCATATTAAGCCAATTTTTAAAAAGCTCAACAATTTACAATATCTTAATTTGTCTATGAATAAAATTTGCCATATTGATGAACAAGTGTTCAGTGACTTGGAAAACTTGCTTTGTCTTAATTTGAGCAATAATTATTTAAGAAGAGTTCCCAATATTTGTGCTTTGATTAAATTGACAGAGCTAAACTTGGGAAGTAATAGATTGAAAAGCATTGGTAAAGAATTGGATAAGTTGAAAAATTTGAAAACGCTGTTTTTATGCTTTAATTCAATTGAGGTTTTGAATTGTAGCAGTGTGATAAATCTTAGAAAAATTGAATTTTTATTTCTCAATTCGAACAATTTGAAAAAAATTGATCCAAAAATGTTTTTGAATATGGAAAAGTTAAAAATTTTATTTTTATGTGCCAATGAATACATTAGTAAAGAGGATGTTAAAAAGTTAAGATTTTCAAGTGATCAATTTGAGAGGATAATGTTTGTTTATAGGAATGAGCAGTACAGTAATTTTATTAAATATTTTGATAAAATGTACAAATATTTTGGTTTTGATGTTCAAGCTCTAAGAATGCTGCACCATGATAGCGTCAGTGATAGTGTCTCTAGTTCCGATTGCTATGAATTCAATGAGTTTTCTTCAAAGCTTTAATTAATTTAATCAGATAGTATTTGTTAAATTTTAAATATTAAAATAAAATTTTGAACAACATTTTATCTAAAAGATAACAAAAGTTAAAGGCTCTCAATAAATTTCTATATTTATTTTTGTAAATTTTTCTCATATTTTATTTTTCAATTATTTTTCAAAAAATAAGAGGTTTTTCAGTATCTAATTAGAGGCACATTAAAATCGATACCCTTTAATTTTTAAAGAATGTCCAAGTTTTTAATTTTTTCCCCAAATAATAAAATTTTGGCTAATAAAATAAAATAACACCAAATTTAATATGAATCAAATTTTTTTTAATTTATTTACACTTGTCTTAAAAATGGCATTATTAATTAATAATAAAATCTAATTTAATTCAAAGTTACTCAATTTTTAAAATACTTGTTATCGAATACCTGTTTCATTTAAATTTCTTTTTTTATCAGCTTTCAGATGTTTAAAAATGCTTAACCTGTCACTCTTATTTAAATTTTTTGATTAATTTATTTGTTTAAATGTATCCAACAAAAGCTCTTCCAGATAAAAAAAAAATCAAAGGTTAAAAAAGAAATCTGAAAGTATTTAATAATACTCTTTAATGCTATTTTTTTTAATACGAAAAATAACTAAGGTGATAAAATAACAAGAAGAACTGGTAAACGATAAAATAAGAATTTACTTTATGAAATTTTAAAATCTGGATAAGTTGTAAAAAATCTAGAATTTATTCTTTTTATAAATTAAAAAATTGTATTTTTTAGCACAAAGAAGTACTCAAAACCAGGAGCTTAAAAAACCTGTTTGATAATATTTCAGGTAAGCTTTTTCAGGTAAATTTAAACAACACCAGTTTTCTAATTCTCGTTCGGAAGAAGCACTTTTTGCGATGAATAATTTTTTTAGATAGATTTTTAATCTTAAAATATTTGTTACGGTGTGAAAATAACCGTTTCAATTATTTAAATTAACCTTATCAATTTTCTCAACTTATCTAGATTTTATCTTTATGTTTTTATGAATCATTTATCATATGTCATAAATCTTTATGACCGATTTAATTCACAACTTATCTTTATTTAGATTCTTTATGATTAATGACCTTTTTAAGATACAACTACTGAATATAAATAGAAGTTGTAATTCTTAAAGAGGGGAGCTTTTTAACTTGTATTTTTCCTATTTACTTTAAAATAATAATAAACGTTTAATCAACACGATTTTGTTCTTTGTCTTCATTCTATCTCCTCTGAAGTTAATCGAAGGTATTCAGGCCAAATTCCCTAGACTAACATATATGGTAGCAGCGATAAAGACCGATATAAACAGATAGATAATAGACAAAAGCATTATTCCGCGCGATAATTTTATATTAGTACTAATTATTAATTGTGCAATGAGTGAAATAGGCTCTATAATCGAGGATATCGATTCAAAAAAGTGGAAAAAAATAAAAAATAAATCCCTGGATAAGGTAGTGGCTGCTTACAGAGCTACTGTAGCAGAATTAAAGGATATTGCGGAAAGCAATGATGCCACTGATACAAGGAAATCAAAGTGCATAGAATGCATTAGTAATTTTGAAAGCAAAGTTAACAAAATAAAACAAATAAAACTGGACGCTGATGACGTAGATGAGCAGAAAGATGATGTATCTTCAGAAATTGACAGACTTCGTCTGACTAATGAAGAATTATTATTAAGAAATGAAAATCTAAAAGAGGATAATCTTGAGAAAGAAAAAATAATATCAGAACTTAAGAAACAGTTAAATCAAAACGAGAGTCAATATTTTGACTTACAAGCTTCTGATAAGAAAAAAATGTACAATTCAACGAGGATCTTCTTAACAACTCAACTGTCAGCAACAGCCAACAAGAAGAACAATTTCTAATAATGAATAAAGACTTTTACAAGCTAGATTATTCAACTATAAATAATCGCTCGCAAAATGATGTTTCAATAAAGTCGAAATCGAATAATTTAAACAAAATGTTATATAATATGGATCATAACGAAAAAACGCCTAAATCAATACTTATCAGTGATGATGATGCACAAAAAACACCAGAATCTTATTGTTATGAAAAAGATGTAATAAAAGATTGGAATGCAAAAATTCACCAAGCAAATTCGGTTATTCATGATTACGATCAACAAAAAACACCTAAAATGTCTGACTATGTATCAAATGATTATAATAACATGATAAATAATAAACGAAATTCAATAAATCATCCGGTCGAGATGAGAGAACAAATGTTTCCTTTACCGAACGATCCAATCTATAAATTTTTGCTCAACCAAAATATGGAGAATAAACCAAAACATCTTCATGTAAGTACACCAAAATTTTCTGGTAATAGTAAAGATGATATAGAAGATTGGCTTTTTATGATCAAGCAAGGTTTTATAGCAGCAAAAATTCCTGATGAAGATCGACTGAATGCAGTCGTCAATTTTGTGGCTGAGTTACCATTGTTAATATTAAAAAGACATATTGAGTCAAAAAGTAACTGGTTCGAGTTTGAAAAAGAGCTCAAAGATACCTTTAGAAACGTCGATAGAGAACATAAGATAAGAAGCGAACTCTCTAATTTAAAACATAAAGAATTAAATGTTGAACATTTTGTAAACAGATTTTTGACTTTGACCAATAAGTTAGGCTTTATGAATGAGGAAGAAAAAATGTTTTACTTTAGAGAAGGTTTAAAAGAAAATACAAAAAGAGAAATTATTTGTAGAAAAATCGTTAAGCTGTCGGAGGCTATCCCACTTGCGATTCAATTAGAATCAGCGGCTAGCTGCATATCTAAAGTTAACTTTGTTAAAACTAATGTAAAAAAGAAAAATAATAATTCATATAAAAGGGATACTTTCAAAGACTTACAAAAACAAAAAACTGTATCTAATAAATATTTAAATCAAAGAAACAATAAATCACATGATATTACATGTCTTAGATGTAAAAAGAAAGGACATTATGCTAATAAGTGCAGGGTAATATTAAAAAAGATAAATTCTTTAGAAATTGTTACTGATTCGGAAGAAAAGATTTATATGGTTTCTTCTCTCTCGAAAAATATTAACTGTATACCATCAACTACAGGTTATGTAGGAGGTAAATTAATGAAAATAGGAATAGATTGCGGGGCTACCCATTCTATTATGAACCATATGACAGCAGTTCAATATAATATAGATATTTTAGCATGTGAAAACAAAATAAAGACAGCAACAGGCAAAATTACTCATGCTTCTGGCAAAACGAAACCAATTGAAATTAAGCTAGGTAACAATTTATGTTTAATCGAATTTATTGTTTTCGATCATGAAGACCATGATGTTTTGTTAGGTCTTGATTGGTTTCAAAAAACAAATTCAGGAATTTTTCCATCCCAAGGACTTATAAAATTTCCAGGTTCAGATTTTAAATTAGAAAGTAGCGAAAGTAATAAAGAAGAAAATATTTTTGATATTTTTCTATCTGATGTTAATCCAGAAACCTCAGATGATTATTTTTGGGAAGACAAATCATATAAGGTTAACCCTGTAAGTCCTTTATCATTCAATCAGCAAAAAGCTTTTGATAAAATATTAACCGAAGCAAAATGTTTATTTGCTAATTCTATAGAAGAATTAGGGAGCTGTGAGGTGTATAAGCACGCAATTAGGTTGATTGATGAAAATGTAGCTCCTATTTATAAACGACCATATAGAATGTCAGAAAGCGAACGCCAATTTTTAAAAACCGAAATCAGTAAGATGATAAAAGCAGGAATCATTCGAACATCTAAATCGGCTTGGTCTTCCCCTGTAATTGTTGTTCCAAAAAAGACGGAAATAAACGAATTTGTATAGATTATAGAAAGTTAAACGAAAATACTTTAACAGAAAGATGGCCACTTCCAAATATTACAGATGTAATTGATAGAATGAGGGACTCGAATTGGTTCACTGCACTTGATTTAAAGTCAGGCTACTGGCAAGTAAAAATGGATGAAAGTTCAATTCATAAAACTGCTTTTTCCACTCCAGATGGTCATTTTGAATTTTTAAGACTACCTTTTGGCTTAAAGAATGCGCCAACAGACTTCTGTAGGATTATGCAGATGACCCTAAGTGACCTTCCTTTCGTTGAAGTTTATATGGATGATATCACTATACATTCAAAAACCTTTCACGAACACATCTCTCACATAAGACAAGTTTTTAAAAAATTAAAGGAAGCAAATTTAAAAATAAACCCAACTAAATGTAGCTGGTTTGCAAATGAAATTAAAGTGCTTGGTCACATTGTGTCTCATAATCAAGTTAAAATGGATCCTGAAAAAATCAAAGCAATTGTTGAAAGAGCTCGACCAAAAAATTTAAAGGAACTACAAAGTTTTCTTGGACTACCTAACTTTTATCGACGCTTTATTAAGGATTATTCAAAAATTGCTCATCCACTTTTTGCTTTGTGTGCGAAAGATTCAGTATTTGAATGGAGTAGTGAATGTGAAGAAGCTTTTAACATGCTTAAGAAAAATGTTCCTCATATCCAATATTAAGAATACCAAATCCTAATTCCAATTACAGACTCTATGTCGATGCTTCTGGGTACGCACTTGGAGCAATATTAACTCAAAAAGATGAAAACGGAGAGGAATTCATGGTTGCTTGTGCTTCACGAACACTCTCAAAAACAGAAATAAAATATGGTATTTCAGAAAAAGAATGCTTAGCTGTTATCTATGGTATAACACAATTCAGAAAGTACCTGTATGGAATAAAATTTACAGTTATAACAGACCATTCTGCGCTTGTATGGCTTAAGAACATTAAAAAAATGACAGGAAAATTAACCCGATGGTCAATATTTCTTCAGGAGTACGACTTTGACGTTGTTTATAGAAAAGGCTCTGAACATGGAAATGTGGATGCAATCAGTAGACCTGTAATTGACTTTGTAATTTGTATGACAACAACACAAGTTTTAAATGATAAAATTAAATTAGACGTGTGGGAAAATCCCAACTTAATCCACTTCATCCAATTTGGAAAGCTTGTACCAGGTATTTCAAAAAATTAACAACAAATATTCAAAATTTGGCAAAAAATTATCGTTTTGAAAACAATAAACTTTTTATCCATAAAACTGGAAAATATTTAGAAGTACCAAAGCCAGAATTGCGGGCAGAAATTATTGAAAAGGCACACAATTTTGGACACTTTCAAACTGAATCCACATATCAGAGACTGAAAGACACATTTTATTGGAAAAATATATTTGATGATATAAAAAAATTTGTAAAAAAGTGCACTGTTTGCAATCGAAATAACAAAGAAATTGTAAAATACCATCCTGCACAAACAAGTAGCATTAGCAAAATTTTTAAACGTGTTATGATAGACCTTATTCTTGGTCTTCCTGAAACTGATGAAGGATTCAATGGTATATTAGTAATAATTGAATTTGTAACAAGATTTTCGTTTGCTAAACCATTACGATCAAAATCGGCTAATGAAGTAGCTTCTATATTAACTGAATATATTAGTATGTTTGGTCCATTTGAGGAACTTTTATCCGACCAAGGAAGGGAATTTTGTAACAATGTATTAGAAAGTTTAAAAACAAATTTAGGTTTTAAACATATCACAACCTCAGCTTATAATCCAAGAACTAATGGGATAACAGAAAGATTTAATCAGACTTTAGCAAATTGTTTAAGAAAACATGCTGAAGCCAATATCAATAACTGGCATAAGTTCCTACCGTTTGTTTTAATCGCATACCAATCGAGAGTTCATTCGGCTACGGGTCACACACCTTTTGAACTAATGTTCGGCAGGAACATGATCCCATTTAATGATTATTTAACTGAAAAAGAAGATTCAAATGCTATCTTGGAAAGAAGTAAAGAAATTAAACAACTATTTGAAAGTACACGTCCGTTAGCGCTAAAAAATTTAAAAGCATTTCAAGAACGTCAAATTAAAACACAAAATAAATCTACTAATATTGTTGAGAAACGAATTGACATTGGAAAAACTGTATTCTTAAAATGCGAAGGACTTCTTAATAAATTAGAACCAAGGTTCAAGGGACCATATAAAGTATCAGGTCACACCAAACGTGGTAATTATATTATTAAGAATGCTCTTAACGAAACTTTAAAGGACTCTTATCCGAGACATAAAATTAAATTGGTGGAAGACGATTCGTCTCTTCCAGTAGAGAGTGCCGAAATTGAAAGAATTCAAAAGCATAAAATAATCGATAACGATAATCTTTATCTTGTAAAATGGAAAAATCTTCCATTATCGGAATCATCTTGGATTCCTGAAAAGTATTTTAACAACCTTAAACTAATAAACGATTATAAATCAGGATTACAATTCGCTAAATCTCAACGTCCAAAGCGAAAATGTACATTAAACAAAGCATTTTTTGTAAGTTTTTTACTTTTGTTTCGCATTATTCCTTCAATATTCACTGAAAATGTAAATTAAATAAAAGGGATAAATGTAAACGGTAGTTTTATGTTATGTTCGCATTCTTATCATAGAAAGATTGTTGATCTAAATTCACTATGTAAAACTAAACCCAAAAATACTATTGTTAGAAAAAATTTTCAATCTAGTGTTGTACCTAATTCAAAAATTCAATTTTTTAATTTTGATTACTTGGAAAATAAGATAAAAGAATTAAACGTTCATCATAATCCACTATTGCTTGATGGAATAGATCTTCTATCAACGTTTCAAGAAATAGTAAATCATGAAATGTCGGCTGGTACTTGGTATTCACATTCGTCAGACACTTCTAATATCAAAGCGAACGTCATCGAAACAAAATTGGAAATAAAGAATAATTTAAATATGATTTTTACGAAAACATTTGGAATTATTGCGTTAATCTGTACTAGTATTCTCATATTACTTCTTTTATACCTAGGATGCAATTTCTGTGTCAAATGTTTCCCATACTGGACATTAAATTCAGAGAAAAACAAATTTTCTAACAATTTAGAAAAACAGCGAAAATCTGAATTTACAGAAAATCAAAAGAATGGTGCAAATGAACAAATAGAAATGATTACAATTTCAAAAGAAAAAATAAATGTTGAGCCCAATATTCAAAATCAAGAAATTAGCGAAGAAAGTTTGGACTCAATCACAAATAAACTAATTTTTTCAACAAATTAATGCTATAAATAATCTACCCTTGTTTAGTCCATTCGAGGACGAATGATTATTTTCAAAGGGGGGTAATGTTACGGTGTGAAAATAACCGTTTCAATTATTTAAATTAACCTTATCAATTTTCTCAACTTATCTAGATTTTATCTTTATGTTTTTATGAATCATTTATCATATGTCATAAATCTTTATGACCGATTTAATTCACAACTTATCTTTATTTAGATTCTTTATGATTAATGACCTTTTTAAGATACAACTACTGAATATAAATAGAAGTTGTAATTCTTAAAGAGGGGAGCTTTTTAACTTGTATTTTTCCTATTTACTTTAAAATAATAATAAACGTTTAATCAACACGATTTTGTTCTTTGTCTTCATTCTATCTCCTCTGAAGTTAATCGAAGGTATTCAGGCCAAATTCCCTAGACTAACATATTTGTCACCAAACTAACAATAACTGCTAAAAATAGACATATTAGAATAAAAAGATCTCGTCGAAAACCCAAAGAAGCAAATTGTTAAATGAGCAAAATAAACTTATAATTATTTTAAAAAATGCTTAAAATAAAATTAAAGTATTCAAAAATATATTTCTTTTTGAATTAGCAAAAATAAAGCATAATTTTTTTGAAAAATTTTATTATCAAAAAATAATTACTAGAAAAATGGGCTAATAATTGTTTTGTTATTTTTGAAAAATCAGTTTATACACAATAAAGCCTTCTTTTCAATTTCAGAACCACAAATGCTGCTTCTTGAACATTGATTTTTATTTTTGTTTTGTATTTCTAATTTTGTTCAAAAATACAAAATAAAATAAAAAAAGGAACAAAAAAACAACCAAAAGTTATTATATTAAAGAATTGATTTAACTTTCAGATAAATTTTTAAGAAATATTTTGAAAGTATTTTTTTAAAATAAAATATCATTATACTTATTTTATAAGGCCGAAAGATAAAGACAAAATACTTATTAGTTAGACCAATCTATTAAATTTATTGAACTTTTATTTATTTTTTTTATTTTAAAAAATAATTTGGGACAAAATCCCTTGGCTGTTTGGAATGAATATTAATTCTCCCTTTCAGCCACGTTAGCGTTAATTTTGAGATTTGTAGATGTTATTTTTGGTTTTTTAAGAAATTGAAAAAAAACTTAAATTAGAGCAAAAAGTAAATGTTATACAAAAAAATTGAAAAAATTTGATTTAATTAAGTTAAATATTCTTGAAAAATTGCTTGAACAATGAAAATTGTAAAAACATAAAATGTTGTTTATTTTATTTGAATTTTTATTTAATTCTTGATATTTTTATTAGAATTATGGAATAATTATCACATTTATGGCTTTTGAAAAAAATTGAACTTTTCTTATTTTAATCTTAAGAAGCTTTGTCCGGTACAGAAAAGCAAATATATTATACGATCGTTTTAAAAAACTCTAAACTAAAATTTTTTTCGAAGGGTTAAAAATTTTCAATTTTTTCTCAATTTGAACTCAAATAGAGATGCTAAAAATAAAATTACAAATTCTCTTGTTTGTAACATTACCAAAATAAATTAAAACTACAAATGGATAAAAATAAAAATTTTCAGACAAATTAAATAAATTTTATTAAAAACTAAAAACATCAAAAAAATATAGATTTAAAAAAAAATATAAAAGTTTTTCAACTCATTTGCCCAATTTTCTTTTCCTGGTCAATATTATTATTTTTTAAACTCAATGGTTTGGTGAGAACTTCTTTGGTACTACCAGGTCGAACTGATAAAATTCTCACACTTTTTTCCTTACCAGCATCCAAATTGCCTCTGAACATGTTTCGGAATTCTTCGATGCTCGCAATCTCTGCTTGAATGGGCACTTTTAGCAAATCGGTCTCAGTCGTGATCTCCAATTCATGCACTAAATTTCTAACCTTTGGATAAACTTGTTCGGTAATGTCTTGGTCAGAGAGAGTGAAAATGGCCAATAGGACAATATTAAGGTCGCGATTCATGCCAGCAGCTATCGGACCTGGTTTGAACATAACTTTAATGCCTGTCTCTGGCGGAGGTTGTTTAATTTTAAATCGGCACGCATCAATACCAACATTAACCAGCTCAAAATCACAGACATAAGTAAAACCTTCTCTTAAGATGCCAAATTTAATCTCTTTTGGGTAGACTTCCAATCCTCGACGCTTGTCAAGGGACCTTCCGTTCAAATGCGATGCATTTATGATCGAATTGTTGACTTTGCGTCTGACCGGCTCTTCGTTAGAAAGAAACAAAGAGTTTGGCACAGCATTGGGTCTGGCGGTTTTTATCGAGCTGGGCAGCTTTTTGGCATCAAGTTTGTCAGTGAATTTAAATTGAGGCTGGTATCTTTGAAAAGGTGCCGAGCCATTGTTGGTGTTTGTTTTTTTCTCGCTTGAGAATTCAGTTTCCAAGTATGACATTGCTGGATAGTAATTTTTAGTCTGATCTTTGGTCTCTGCTTTGGCTTGTTTGAACTCGGCCATTGATGCCTCATTCGATTCTTTGGACTCTTGGATAAAATCGTTCTCGGATGATGTCTTGAAAAATGAGTTTTCTTTATTGGCCAATTTGTTGAGGAAATTCTGACCCCATTCGCTGGCAAAGTAAGATGGTACAAAGCTCTTTCTCCAAGCTTCTCTATTCAATTTTTCTACTTGCAGTTCTTTTGCAATTTTGCTTTGTTTGTCGCTCAATTTGGGCTTTTTCATCAAGTTGTTCAAGCTTTTCAAATCCATGCCTATGTTTTCGGCTTTGTTTTTGGACAAGGCTTTTTTGTACATATTGGTCACGTCGGCATTAAGCAAATGGTCAGCACGGGTAATTTGTAAAATTTTCGATAGGGATATTTTGTCGGCTTCGCTTTTTGGATCGTAGGTCAACAGGAGACGGTGGTTTTCAGCTCTTTGAGCAATATAAATCATATAATTTCTAAAAAAAGTTTTATTAAAAAAATTTTTAATTTGAAAAAAAATTTTATTTTGTTAATAAAAATGAAAAAAAAAATAAAATTTACTTCAATCCATTGATCAGTTTGGTTTTAGTAGGCTCACTTAGTTTTTGATATTCAATTAGTTGTCGGTATTCCATCCGCTTGGCAATTGTAATCGGCGGATTTTTTACTCGTCTATTTTGATTCAAATCAACAGCGAGACTTTTACCTGCATTTGTTCCAAAACTCGGACCATTTACTTTAATTTCTGGATTTGGAGGAAAATTATTCAAGTTACGAGATCGGAGTCCTGGTGGAATTATTTCTTTTTCATCATATTCGTTTGTCCATTCATCGGTCAAACAATCTTAAAAAAAAGAAAAAAGTTTTTAACTTCTAGCTTTAAATATCTTATTTAAAAATATTTTTTTTTAATTAAATTATTTATCCCAAAAACAGCTTTTTTTACTAATTAAATGATCTGGATGATCTAAATTTTTATGATTTTGATAAAAATTTAGATTTTTGAAAAAATGGTCTCCATTTAAAAAGTTGCCAAATTTTAAAGTATTGAGCTGCCATGCAAAAAATTCAATCTTAGAAAGGAAATGAATTGATTGAGACTTAATTGTTTATAAACAAAGAGAGGCCGCTTTTTATCACATTTACAAGCTAAAACCTTGTCTAAGAGGAATTGTAAAAAACTTAGAAATTTTTTATAAAAAATTGATAAATTTTTAACATTTGAATTTCTTTTTTCCTTTTTGTATGAGAAATGGTTTTAAGAAAATCATTACAAAAGAACAGAACATAATGATAAAAAAATGGATAACTTTTTTTTTAAATTATTGTGGGACTGACTAGATATTAAAGTAATGTAATTAATAAAAATGGAATCGGATGGAAAAAATTAACCCAAATAAAGATGAGAAAAGCGAAAAATATTTATCTTTATTGCTTTATTATTCTTCATTTTAATATTTAATTGCTTTATTTAATTTTAAAATACATATAAACAAAGTCACCGACTTTTAAAATTAAATTTTTTTCAAAAAGAGTAATTTTTGAAAAAAATTCTTATACTTGACTTTAAATTTTTTTAATTTAAATTTTGTTTTTAAATATCAAAAAAGAAAAAATTAACATCAAGTGTTCAACATCAACATTTAATTTTAAAAAAAAGGTACATCTTTCGAAAAAAAAAAATTATTTTTTCTATAAATTTTTCAATTTTAGTGACTTTTTTTTTTTTTTAAATTTAGACTTTGACTTAATGACTCTTGCCCAAGTCTGCGGCATTGTGAAATTTCATACAGACCTTTCCAAATTACAAAAATAAAATTCTTTTTCATTAATTTAAATTGACAAAATTGAGCTTATCAAAATTTGATAATGAATAAACATGAAACAAAATATGTTTCCCTAAATTCAACAAAAAAAGATTACTTTTTATTAACAGGAAAATTTTAATGATAAAAAAAAATATCAATATTTTGGAATTTATTTATTTCTTGTCTAGATGATCTATTCAAAACAGAATATTTTTTTGCATTTTGTAAATTTTTTTTATTTAAATGTTAAAATTCTGTCATCGTTATAATTGTAAAAGTTTAATTCTTTATTTCTATGTTAACACTCAATTTGATTAAAAAAAATCAATTTATTGGAAAACAATCATTTTAATTTTTTCTTAAATTGGACTGTTAAATGAAACATTGTTTGTTTCACCTTTTAAAAATTACAGAATAATCTGTAGTTAAAAAGTCATATTTTTATTAAGAATTTAAATTTTGTTTTGAAATTTTTGTATGAAAATTCACATTGCCCAAGTCTGCTTATGATATTGATAATTCTTCAAAATAAATTGCCAACTTTTTAGAATATGCTTATGCAATTACTTATTTTAATTCTTAATTATAAGTAAAATTGTATAAATGATAGTTTGGGTAAAATAATTATGTATTGAGAAAAATTTGACAATTCTCATATCAAAAAAAAATTCTTAAAATTTTCCAATAAATTTTTTTTAATTTCCTTGCTAATTAATTTTTCTTAAAATTGTCAAAAAAAAAATGAAAAAATATCAATAAAATGTTTTACTTAATAACAAATTTAAATAAGAAAAGTTTTATGATAGCTTTTTTTATTTTAATAATCTTAGAGAGCTGATTTATTAATTTATGTTTGTCTTGTTTAAAAAAATTATCAAACAGACCCTTTTTTTTCACAGAAAAAATATTTAATCCAGTCAATTAATAAAATATCCTATAAAATCTAAATTAAATAATTTTCATAATGAATCGATTCATAAAATAAAAGGAAAATCGTATTTATTTGATATTTTAGTTTCTGATATTCTTAAAATTTTAATTAATTAATATCTTACAAATTAAAATATGCATTGACCAGATTTTTGCTCTAAAAAACATTATATAACAAAGTCTGGAAAAGAAAAGTCCACTATTTATAAACTTCATTGACTTCAAGAAAGCCTTTGATAGCAAACACAGAGAAACTTTGTTGGCCATTGTAAGATCTTATGGTCTGCCACAGAAGATTGTGAACTTGATAAAGTAGCATGATTCTGGAAAAGGGACACAATGTCGGGTGAACAACACTAAATCAATCGGACTTGAAATACCATGTACCCTTCAATGGAGACCTCAAGGGCGACGGAGAGTTGGGCAACCAGCATTAACTTGGCGATCAACAATCACGAAAAAGATCACCGAAATAGGCATGACATGGGGAGGAGCAATGGTAAACACTTGAGTAGAAATCGAAATAATTGACCCTATGCTCCACAAAGACCGAATAAGGAAACAAAAATAATTTTTTTAAATAATTTAATTTTTCTTAGTTTATTACTTGCACATCTTATTAATTTGAATTGTTAAAAAAAAATAATTACTTCTTAAAGGTCTAAGAACCGTTGTTCCCATGATGTTCGGATATCCCTGTACATTGTCTCTTATAATTGCAGTCATAGGATCCACTTCTACATCGTTCAAATATTCGCTCACATCCTCGGACCGAAGTAGCTCTGTTCCACTCGAATCCTTGTGTATAATAAAAAACCTAGGCGAATGCTTGTTGTAAATTTTGACCGGCTTAATTTCACCTTTTGAATTAACATTGAAGATAGAATTTTTTCCACTTTTGTTCACCTTGAATCTATTTCCCATTTCGTCCTCGTGTTCCAGAATAATATCCGAATCTTGTCTAAAGCAAAATTTGTTCTTGGCCATTTGAGCTCCATTTTTAATAGTAACATAAACACTAGCATCCTTATTTACATCAATTATCTCTCCATTTCCATGCATGACACTATAGTTCACTTTGGCCGGATCACAGCACACAATTGTTCCATTTGTCCCTATAGCCAAAGTACACTCACTTGTGATTGTGTTAAAAATAGTTGTGGCATATCCCGGACATTCAATTTTAACATATTTTTCCTTTGGCAGTCCATTTTGTTCAACATAAAATGAGGTAATTCTTGTTCCGTCACTAAAATCGACCAAACTTGAACCATCAGGCCTATTCACAATTCTTAAATTGTCCTCGCGTGTTATCATAACCTCATTTGTTTCACTATCATTTGATTTTATATTGCGATAGAATTTTTCCAATTTAAATGAATTATCTTCTTTGTTTATGAGATATTCATTGCCGGATTGGGTAGTGACCAAATATTTGGTTACAGTATGTGTCTCGATATGCGGCATGGGTATCTCATCACTTTTAATTGTGTCTTTTTTCTTGTTTTTACTTTTATTTTCATGGGTTTCCAAAGTTTCCAAGTCACTTTCTTCAATTGTCTCAGAAACTTTGCGGTAAATTGTTCCATTCGGATAAAGTACCTCAAATGAGTCATCAACATTAAATTTGATCACAGTTCCATCGCTTTTAATGAGCCGAGATTTTTCTTTAAGAACATTTTGATTGAAATTTTTAAAATGTTCACCCGCTTTGGCCGTACATTTCTGGGCATATCTTTGCTTTACGACCAATTTGTGTTGCTGATTGTCTTCAACTGGGCTAACACCAGCGTATGTCTCGGGCAAAAATGTGCAACTTAGGCCACTAGGAGCCGAAATATTCAGCTGTGTCCATGGCAAAACCGAGATTTTTGGTGGTTCCTCTTTGTTTTCAACCTTAATTGAGAAAAAAAATAAAAAAATTGATTTTATTTAGACTTGTGAAGCAAGTGCTCGGCTAAAAATGGGATAAAGGTGTTTGTGTGGAAATGAATGGGTATCTAAAATGAGCGCAAAAGTTATACCACTTCGGGTGGAGGAGCTAGTTCCTCCGGTTTTTTTTCCTCTTTTTTCTGAATTTAAAAAAAATGAAATCAGACTCTATGATAATGAAAAAAAAATTACCGGCTCTGGTGTGATCTCGCCTTTTTTCCCTTTTTTTGCACCTTTTTTGGCTGTTTTTGGCTCTTCTACTGGCTGAACTGACTGCTGCGTTTGCAGTTGAGTCGGACTGGGCGCCGCTGGAACTTGATCAATCTTTACACTCTTTTTCTCTTAAAATAATTTATTGAAAACATTCTATAATAATTTAATTAATAAGTAATAATTAAATTTTAAATAATACTTTTGGTTATTTAAAATTTTAAGATATTGTGAATTCTAGAGTAAAAAAAAGGGAACAAAAATGAAAGAACGTAATAACTTTTATACTAAAATCCCAAAATTGGTTCTCTAAATTGTAACAGATAATATTTGAATGCATCAGCGAAATTAAACTTTTGCATTACCATATTTTTTGCTGAGTAAATACTCCTACATTTTATACAAAAAATGTTTTTATTTTTTTCTTGAAAAACTATTTGAATAAAGTTTTTATTAGCTCGTCTTGTGTAACAACTTTTATTTTATTTTGTCACATGGTAAAATTTGATCCAAGTCGCTTCCAAAAATTTTTGCTTGAAAAAAAAAAGAATCTTTAAAAATTGTAGAATAATTCACAAAGCCTTGAAATTTCAATTCAATTTTTATAAATTCTGTTATGCAGCTTTTCTTTTCTATTTTAAAATTTTTAGATGTCAATTTCCCGAAGTTAATTTTTTTCAACAATCTTTAAAAATTTCAAATAATTAAGTTTCAATTTAATAGAAGTTTTATATAAAAAACTAAAATCAAGAATTAAAAAAATGAAAATCTCTGTTGAAAAGTTATCTTGCATGATCTTTGCAAAAAAATTAAATTAAATTAAAAATTTTTTTTGCAGAAGCTAGATTTGGTGAAAAGAAATATTCCATTTTTGTTCTTTTTTTTGTTCCAAAATAAAATTTGGATTTTTTCAAAAAACAAGATATTTTTTTAATTTTTGCGTTACCTTGATATGAAATAGGAGTTGTGATCGAAAGCGATAGGCCATCTTTGAATACCGAAGTGAAACAAGTATAACTAGAGTTATTGTCTGTGTCTTCTTTATCATTGTCTTTAGGGTCAACCAAATGGATCGAGTAAGTATTTCCGTCTTTTATGACCGAGCTGGTTACCAACAAATTTGACTCAGTTTTTAGACTAACTCGTTCTGTTTTAATTAAAGCACCACTGTACGGAAACATATGACTCAAATGAGATTTTACATAAACCATATTATTTCCGACCTGATAGCCTATAAATGGTTGATTGGCCTTTTGAACTTTGGGACTTGGTGGCTTTTCAGTTTGAGTTTTGGAATCCCGTTGTGGAGAGGTTTTTTTTGTTTTTGCTGAGCCGTCACGGCTTCGTGGACTCTTGCTAGTTTTGCGCTTAGCTGCTTCTTTTTTTACTTCAGGTGATTTAGATTTAGATTTGGAGCCTGATTTAGCTCGCGGCGACTTCGCTTTTGGAATTTTACCAGATACTTCGCCAAGCTTGTCTTGTTCTATCTTCCAAGCTTTGAGAGAATTATGAGAGACAAAATTAGAGTTAATGTAGTCCGGGTCGGCATTAGTCGGACTCACGGCCATATTTTGAGTCACGAGGGATTTTTTTTTGTCTTTAGGTGAAGGAGTTCTCTTTTTGCTAGGCGAAGTTGACCTGGACGCGCTCTCTTTTGGTATGCTTTCAATTGATTGAGCCCAGAATTTGTCAACCTCTTTGGCAACTAGACTTGCCTGATACTTGGCTTCCTCATCCCTAGTCCAATCGATTATCATGTCATAAATTTTTTCCAAATAGTTCCTAAAGCCAACATTGGAATGCAGTTTAATGACCCATTCTTGGTGATTTGATAAAGTGGTCTCGTCATATGGGTTCGAGAATATCAGCATCAAAGAATCATCACGTCTATTGTAGTATGAGTCCACGTGTGGATGAGTGAAGCTTGATTGTTGTAAAATTTGCACCAGAGTCTTGGGATCATAGTGTTCAGCATAAATCCAATCAGTCAAGTCGCGTTGACGGCTCTTGTTGATCAAATCAATGATTTCGTCAATTGATTTTGGTTGATTGAGATCATTTAGTGCTTCGTTTTTGCTGTTCAAGTCATAGGTATCCGGAAAATGTACCGATTGGACTTGAATTTAAAAAAAATTTTAAATCAGTAATGTTTAAAAATTTGGCCGTGGTGACTTAAACATAAAACAAAGAGTATGGTTTTATGCTAAGTGGGTTGGTGTGCTTGGAAGATTTCAGTAAGCTAAACTAAACAGTATGTGAAATTTAAAGATTCTTGAGACAAATTATTTACTCCAAAATTTTTTGAATCAAATTTATATTTAATTGTTAAGCATTTATCAAGTTTAATAAGATTTTTATTACAATAAAAAAAATAATTTATTTAATGAAACTCAAGTCTAAAGGTATTTTTTAGTTAACTAAAAAAAATAAAAAATACAAATTTTTAATTCAAAAAATTGTGGATTCATTTAAAAGAAAAAAAAGATTGTGTTGCCTGTTTTTGATATTTGCAAAGCCTTTGATAGGGTTTGGCATGAAGATTTACATTTTAAATTGATTAAAAAGAATCCACTAGACTAACTAGATTAGATCCTTTTTAGACTCTAGGACATTTAAGGTAAATGTGAATGACCAACCGAGCGAAGAATACCAAATTACCACAGGTATCCTGCAAGGCTCAGTAATTACTCCTATTTTATTTAGTATAACAGTTAGAAACGGTAATCTGTGCATTGGTGACATTAAATCATTAAGTCACTAAACTTTTAACTTATCAGTTAATTTTCTTTTTTTTCATATTTTATTTTAATTTAAATTTGCTTCTAATAAAAATATTTCTGCTTCTAGTTAATTTAACAATTGCTTCTTTTTTTCTTCTAAAAAGTAAAAAATTTGCTCCTCGAAAATACAAAAATTAATTCTACAATAATTATTTTGCACTAAATTTTCTTAAAATTAAAATTATGTAAAAAAAAACCATCATTTTTTGTTTCAAATAAAATAAATTTTTAGATTTTATTCTCTATCTAAACCATGTTTGAATACTTATAAAAAATTAAGGATATAATTTAAAACTCAAAAAAATAAATAAACAGTGTTGAAAAATTTTTTGAATGAAAAGAGAGTACAGTCAAATCTGGTTAAACCGGACTCATCAGACTTATTTCTTTTAACCACACCATGTGATATAATGTTAAGATTTTGAATCTTTAAACTATAAAACTTGCTAAATTTTTAAAATAAAATTATAATTGAAAATTGCAGCATCGTGTTATATTCAAAAAAATAAAATAAACTTAAAAACGCAAATTTTTCAAATTAAAGATGAAATTGAAATAAAACATCTTCGGAAATTATTAATTCCGAAGAAATGGTAAATGTTGTCAACAAAGCCCTGAGCCAACACATTAACCCTGTACCATGAGAAATGTGTGGAAAATTAATAAAAATTTTAATTAAAATTTTCTTTAAAAAATTAAAAAAAGAAAATTTAAATTTGTTCCTCATAAAAACATTCTATTCACCGAAAAAAATTACTATTCACATCTGTTTAAATCACTTTTTTCCACGGCTCTCCATGAAATTATCTCAGATCTTAATTTGAACAGAAATAAAAAGCTTATAAATCTTATACTTTTAATAGACTTTCGGAAAGCTTTTGACCTTGTAGACTCCAATCTTCTCCTTCTAAAACTTTTTCATTATGGTTTTAATAACTCATCTTTAAATCTAATATCAAACTACTTTTCTGATAGAAATCAAGTTGTTAGAATGAAAGAAGTATCCTCTAAACCATCCTTAATTGGCCTTGGCGTTCTTCAAGGTTCTGTTTTAGGTCCCTTATTTTTTCTAATTTTTATAAATGATCTACCCATAAATTTAAAATTATTATGTAAGTTATTTGCTGATGATACAACCCTCTATCTTAGTGACAAACTTTTGTCTAGATTTTCAGAGGAATTAAAGGTTTTATCAATATGGTGTTCAGCTAATAGGTTAGATATTAATTGGGATAAAACATTTTTTATGTTTGTGACGAACAAAAAACTTATTTTACCAAAAAGCATTGTCGTTTTAGATCAAATAGTTCAAGTTGTTGACGAGTTTAAATTATTAGGAGTAACCTTAGATAGTAATTTAAATTTCTCCAAACATATATCAACAGTTTGTACTCAAATAAATAGAAAAATCTTTTCAATTAAAAATCTATTCTATCTCTCAACTGTAAAACTGCATTTTTTTAAGACATTTATTCTTCCATACTTTGACTATGCGCTAACGCTAGTAATATATTTTCCAAAGTCAACAACACAGAAACTATTTAATCTATTTTATTCTGCCTTGTTTAAACTGTTTAAATTTGACTTTTCAAATTTTGAACATGACGATATAAATAACTTTCTTGAGAAATATGGATTATGTGGGTTCCAACACAGATTTTTATCTAGACTCCTAAACTTTGCTTTTAAAATATTTAAACTGGACAATGGTCCTATTTTATTAAAAGAAAGTTTAAAATAAAATAAAATAAGAAACCTTAAATACAATTTAAGAAACAAAAATAATTTAATTGTACCAAAAACAAAAACAAAGTTTGGAGAGCTAACTTTTTATGATTTTTTTCCAAAATTAATTAATAATTTTGTTATTGATCGTCTATGTTTATCCTTCAATCATTTCAAAACATCTATTTATAATAATATAAATATTATCTTTCTTAAATCAATTAAAATTTTTGATAAATTTAATTTGGTTTACAAAAACTTTTACAAATCAATAAATTAAATTAATTAAATTTTTCTTTTTTTTTATAATAATCTTTTTATATAAAACATTTTGATATATTGTATTTTAATGAATTATATATTTTAATTGAAATAAATGAAGAGTTAATCAGTCTATTCAATAGATAAGGGCACTAGTCTGTTGATTAACCTTGAAACCTTAAAAACTGGATAATTAATGAATTTTAAATGAATATGGCTTTGGTGGACATCATTGTTCACTAAGTCGACAAGACCCAAATTTGGTTAAATTAAAAATTTTTACAAAGTAGATCACCTGGTTAGGCTAAGTTACAATGCAGATTATTTTTACCAAATAATAATTAAAATTAGACTGAATTCAATCCTAATTTTAATTCTAACTATTAAAAAGAATAAGTATTTTCTAAGATTAACTTATTTATTAATAAAAAAATAAAAAAAATAATGAAAACAGTTTTAAAATATTTTAAATTTGAAGTAAGTTATTTTTCATTTATCAATGAAAGGATGAGAGACAAAAATAATAGTTAAATAACTATTTAGATAAGAAATAAATGGAATTGGAAAATAAATGATAAAAATAACATGAGAATCAGAAAAATTTGGTGCTTTTAGTTTACTAAATAGTTTAGCTTTAGAGGGAAATTATAAATGGACTGTAAGGGATTTGGGAGAACTGAAGGATATTCTTTTTACCAAATTCGATCGAGTTAGACCTAGATAATAATATGTCTTTCGTATTTTGATAAATTTTAAATATTTTTAACTGAAATTTTTAATTCATTAATTTACCTGATAGTTTTGTTGATGGCCGAGATTTGAGAATACTCGATGGCGGCGAGAAGTCCTTATTGTTGTCACTACTAACTTCATCTTGGAATTTAATTGACCGATTAGTGCTAGCACTAGAAACACGATTTTCTTTTTTCTTTTTCAAGTCTAGATTTGATAATTCTCTTTTTTCTAGAAGATTAAGACTTTTGAGCATAAATTGCTGTTCTTCGCTCAGAGTTTCACTAATATTCGGATAAGGATCATCCCATGGAATGACCGAGGCCTGATTTTCTTTTTTTATAAAGCTTTTTTTGTTTACATCAGTTATGTTCATAGATTCGAATACAAATTGCTTTAGAGCTCGATCCACATCTGCATTGGTGATGTCAGGTGATGAGGTCAAAAAATGAAGCAGTTCCTGGAGTCGAGCTGCTCTTTCTCTAGCTATTTTGCTGGGTACATTAGGCACGCCAGTAAATTCAGTAAAAAGAGATTTGGACAACATTTCTAACTCAACTTGCAATGGATCAAAGGGAAGCTTGGAAAATTTTTTCGTCTTTTTTTGACTTGGATCTTCAAAAACTCCCTTTAAACGCTGAGAAATCGCGTCATTATAATTAACAAGATACGGAGTGATGCTAGAAGTCTTTTTTGGTTCTAAATTTTCTTCCTTCTTTTGCAGAACGGGCAGCATATTTACCAGTTTCTATTAATAAAAATTTAGATAATTATTTCTTTTAAGTTGTCACTAAATGTCGGAAATTGGATCCAATAAATTTTTTGTTTCTTATTCTAAATAATTAATTTTTTTTTAAATATTTAAATAATTTTTTAATTCAAAATAAAAATTGACTTTTTCTGATTTTTAGTGACAATCTGATATTTTTCCTACATGTTTTTCGACTTCGGTCAAAGCTAAATTTTCGATCACATTTCCAAAATAATTTGTAACATCTTCACTCAAGTTTTTTATATTACCATGCTCACCGGTCTGATTTTCACCAGATTGAGACTGTTCTTCAGTCAACGCTACTTGTTCAACCATTGAATAAAGAATTAGAGCTGGGCTGACATATTCGGCCGGTATTGAATCCATTAAATCATTATAGTAGCGAATGTCATATAATTTTTCCGCTTCGGTAGGGGTTTCTTCTTGCTTCAGTTCCTGACTAGGGTAAGATAGTATCTTGTTTGATGGGGGTATGTCAAACAATTTTAAATTGTTGATATAAAATCCGTATTGGCGCTTTTGTACAACTAAAGAATAGCATTTTTCTGCCAAAAAATTGAACATTTTTGAGCCGAATTCACTCTTAAGAAAATATTCTATGGTGAGTTTTTTTAAAATTTTATTTAAATAAAATAATTCGGGGACTTCTCTTGATTAGTTAAGCTAAATACTTGAAAATTTTATTTAGATGCTTTTCTCATTAGAAAATTATTTTCCACCTTAAATTTTTATTCACATTTTTTTATTAAAATTCAACTATAATGCTTATTTTGAATTTTTTGAATTTTTTTTATATCTTAAAAAAACTATGTTGATATTCTGGATTTTTTTTAATTTTAAACTAATATTTTATTTTAATAATAAAATAATTTGCATTCGGAATAAATAGTCCTTTCATTTTTAATCTAAAAGAAATGGAGTTTATCTTGTTATTCAAAGTTAATTAAAATAATTCTTTTTAGGAAATATTTTATAAATTGGCAAATTGAAGTTCAAAAGATCAAAAGATCAAAATATAAAATGTCATATTATATTTTAATAATAAATAGAAAAAAAAATTTTCATCGAAATTATTTGGCATGTTTTGTTTATTTTCATATTAAAGATTTTTAAAGGAATTAATATTCCAATTTTATTCAATTTTTTTCTTATTTTTTTTACTTTATTTTATATTTTTTTAAATTTAATTTCATCGCCAATATTGGCGTTTATTTTTTTGAAATAATAATAATAATAATAATTAAAGATTTTTAAATTTCCCTTTTTGTTAGACTTAAATAGGTTTAAAGTTTTTAATTGATTTTACTCTAATTTTTTAAATACAAAAAATTTAAAGATTTTAAATTTTTAATTTGTTTAAGTAGAAAAATAAAATTATTTTATAATTTGAATCAATGAAAACAAAAATATGAATTTGAATTTTTTAAATTGTTGATTGATTTTGTTAAATAAATTAGAGATAATATTAAAACCATTAAGTAGTAATTTTTATTTTTATTATTTTTAAATTATCAAAATCATTAGATTAATTAAGTTTAAAAATTTTAAATAGTTTTGATCTTAAAATTTGATTTGAAACTTCAATTTGCTGATCAATTAAATATTATTCCTTAAAGGTTTTAGTTAATTTATTATTTTTTTATTTATGTTTAAAATTTCCAGTGCTAATATGAGGTTAGCCCACAAGGTATTTTTTTAAAGTTAATTAGACAAGTCATTAAATATAAAAGATCGGGGGTCAAATAATTAATTTTTTTTCCAAATTATATTCCATTAGCTTTAAAAATTAACATTTATACAATTATTTTTAATTTAAAAATTATTTTTTAATAGATCTTTGAAAGAAATATAAAATTTAAGAGAAAAATTATCTCTAAGCAGTGATGGTCAAAAGTCAAAGTCATGAAGTCAAAGTCAAGTCTGGACTTTGACTTTAATTTTTTTTCATTTTGAAGTCAAGTCTGGACTTTGACTTTAAATTTTATTTTTTTGAAGTCAAGTCCGAACTTTGACTTTAAATTTTATTTTTTTGAAGTCAAGTCTGGACTTTGACTTTAAATTTTATTTTTTTGAAGTCAAGTCTGGACTTTGACTTTAAATTTTATTTTTGAAGTCAAGTCTGGACCAGAGTTGTTTAAAAGTTCAAGTCAAGACTTTTTTTTTTTCAAAAGTCCCACCAAATATTTTTATTTTTATTTTTTCTAAAATAAACGGGCTGCCAAGAAAAAAGTAAAAAAAAAAAATCTAAGTTAATTTAATATATTTTTAATTAAAAAAATAGTTTTTTAAATAAAAAAATTAAATTTAAAAATTAAAAAAAAAAAAAAAAGAAGAAAAAAAATTTTGAAGTCAAGTCTTTGACTTTGAAATAATTTTGAACTCAAGTCAAAGTCAGACTTTGACTTTGAAATTATTTTAGACTCAAGTCAAAGTCAGACTTTGACTTTGAAATAATTTTGAACTCAAGTCAAAGTCAGACTTTGACTTTGACATAATTTTGAACTCAAGTCAAAGTCAGACTTTGACTTTGAAATAATTTTGAACTCAAGTCAAAGTCAGACTTTGACTTTGACTTTTGACGATTCTGACTTTAAAGTTTGACTTTTGACCAACTCTGTCTCTAAGCATCAAATTTTTCATTTTATTATAAAGAATTTCTTTTTTTTTACAGTAAAAACACGTTTTTTTCACGTAAAATTAAAACTACACTTAAAGTAATTCCAGCATTTCTTTAATTCTGCAAAAAAGCCTAATATTTATGATAAAAATTTTTTGTTACTAATTTTTTCCCAAAAAATGCCTAGAATACCGCTATATTTGATTTAATTTAATAAAACACTAAATCAAATCCTCAGTTCATTTTTAATTTTTTTTAAATAAAGAGATATAAAGTGCTATACTCGTGAATTTTTTTTTTCTTTTTAGATAAATCTATAAACTTTGACTTACTCTTGTTTCCAAATCAAACCAACTTTTCATTTGTGGATCTTGTTTAAGACTTATTTTAAGTCTAGCTATGTGTTGTATGAGTTTATCTTGAGGCTTGTCAAATAATTTGGCACTTTCGGACCAAAATTTGTCCAATTCGAGCTTTACTTTTTGCAAATAATTTCTTCTCTCTTCGCTCAACTGCTCCACATTCACTCTCTCCGAGTTGTCACTCTCACTTAGTTTCAAATTAGCCTTTAAATTGGTCTCCAATCTTTCCCTCTCTTCTATTTCGAGCATGAAATTTTCAATTAAATTTTTATTAGCTGCTTTAAATTTAATCAAACAGTCAATCGGTATCATGAAATCGTCCAGCTGATTGAAGAAATTAGGGGAATAAAACCCGGATAATATGATGTAATGGTTGGGACCGTCTTTGGGCTCGTCATCAAGATATTTTTCTTCTTCTTCAATCTCTTCCTTCTTTTTCAGTTGACTTTGCTTGTCTATTTCAGGCAGAGGTCCAGCATTGCCTTTTTTGGCTTTAGACGGACTTTTGCGTCCTGGCGATTTATCTTTTTTAGCTGTCTGGGCCGTTTTTGTGCCAGTTTTTGAGGGTTGAGTGCCAAGACGCATTACTTCTTTTTCTTTTTCAATTGTTTTTATATGAATTAATTTTCCTTTGAGTATTTGACACAACAAACTGTCTGGTAATTCCTCTTTGTTGTCTATGCTCGCTTTGGCCTGCTCCAATGCTGATATGAGAGCGGGCGGCAGAGGAGCTTGGACACTGGATGGCTTTTTTGGCGAGGACGCTCCTTTTTTGCCCGTGGCTTCAATAACCAAATCGGTTAGGTCTTTTTTGGATAACCAAGTGAACCGGCGTCTGCATCCGGCACGAACAGTTTTTTCAAGTTGTTCCAAATAGAGCTCTTCGAGGGCGTCTGATGGATTTATCATTACAATGGTCGCATTCCATTCATCCTAAATTAAAATTTAAAAAAAAACATTCAAATTTTTTAATTATTTTATACATCGTTTAGAGGTGAAGTAAAAAATGACAAGTCGGTGTTTTCTGCCTTCTTAGGACTCTTGGAACGGTTAGGACTTTTACGCTTTGGTCCCATAATGGAATCGATTTTTTGTTTGGAAAGATTTTATTTTTAATTTTTTTGTTAGAAACTTTAAATCTAATATCTTGTATAAATTGAAAATTAAGTGTAACCATGGCAACTTGGATCAGCGTCTCCTTTTGTGAAGGTGGTTTTTCAAAGAAAAAATATTTTTATTAAGTGTGAGCTAGACTAGGAGTCTTTTGGATTTTTTTTTTATTTTTTAATAATTACTTCTTATTTATAAAAAAAATGGACTTTTATGATCAGTTTAAAAAAAAAATAAAATTTTTAAAAATCAAGTAATTTATTGATCAACTATATGGCGTCTTTTGAACTTATTGGCCCTGGTTAAATTATAGTGACAATTAAGAATAAAACAAAATTTCTTCTTTTTTATTTTTATTTTTGTAAATATTCCATTTAATTTTTTTTTTCTTCTTCTTTCTTATTTTTAAGAAACATAGACAGTGAGTTATTTTTTTAAGTACGAACGTTTGTGATAAAAATATCGGGAATAGTCGAATATGTGATCGGACAAAAAATGTCATGTGGTCTTAAGTCTAATTTGTGATCGCTGTTAAGATCGCGATCACAAATTTTAATTGATAAAAAAATATGTGATCGTAATTAGATTATTTTTTTTATTTACAAACAAGTCAATTATCTAATAAAAAAATTAAAAATTGTATATTATTTTTTTCCTTTTACATTTTTATCTTTATGACACCGACTCTTATCTATTTTTAGACCCCAATCATTTTCAACAAACTTCATCTTCCCAACAGCTTTACACAAATCACATTGAATTTTATCTTGACTTTTCGGCTTTTCCAAAACATTAGATACGGCAGTTGATGCTATTTTCGACGGTATTGGATTTTCGTACGAAGCCTTTTCTATCTCTAAAGCCTTCCGTTTTACATTGCTTATTTTTCATTAATTATTAAATCATTGATTGAATTAATTTTTTCACTCATTTTTGACATAAGGCACATAGATTTTGCACTCCTAAATGATTCAAAAACTGTACGATCTTCTTCTAAATTTGATATATGAATTACATTGTTTTGTGTCCAATGGAAAAGACCTTGTTCATCACATTTTTTATGAATAACACAACGTTGTTCCTTGGTTAAATCTTTGAATTCAAAATTTGGAACAGTTTTCATAAGCTTGACAAAGGAGCGAATGCTCGCAACATTGATGGTGATGATTTGTGTTTATAGTGACCATGATCCTTTTGAACCCAAAGGAGGTCAATAAGACTGACCAAGAGACGAGCCAGCACCTTCACTTTACAGTCTAGTTGAAATCGACCCTGTTGTTAAAAGATCTAGTTTTTTGACTAATAAATAGAAAACCATCAGAACAAACAGCTTAATTAGAAACGAGCTAAAAACATGTAATCTTGCACAGGACATACAGGATGGTACACTGTCTAAAGCAAAAGTTAGGCAAACTATTTGTGGAATAATCAGAAAAAATAAAGAAATGAGTTTTATGAAATTCTTTGAAAACGATGGCAATAATTGTCTCTTTTTTGATCTTGAGTAATATCTTCAAGATGAAAAACAAAGATTTATGGATTAATCATCTGGAAACGAATCTAATTGACCTCTAGCCATTATTTATTTAAAAAAAACTATTTTTATATTTTTTGTATTTTTATTTTTCGAATAAATTAAATTAAATTAAATTTAAAAAAAGACGTTTATCATCATCAACAAAATTTTACATTCAACTATGAAATTTTTACTTTTCGTAGTATCATATATGATATTCGGACACGATTTTTTTTATTCATGAATTTCGTGTTTCGGCTCTTAAGCCATAATTTGTTCTTTCTGTCAACCTCTCTTCTCTTCTTTTAGTCAACTAGGTCTATCTTTGTTAGTCGCCTTCTATTTTACTGGTACGAACATTTTACAAGTAGACTCAAAACTTTCAACAAAAAACCCGAACATTTTCTTCACATTTGTACCAGCATGGCATTCTTTACAATTAATGTTCGAAAAAGCATTATTCATACCAACATAATCAGCCTAACGGGAGTTAAGGTGAATATGTTCGAAACTTTTTGGTACAAATTCTTGGATTTTATAATGCCACAATAGCATGACTTTGATTGACATTACCCAGAGGTGCTCTAGTATTTACAAGAGAAATCCATTCTGATGATTCAGTAATGATATAATCGAGTATATTTCCATTGGGTCCATCTGTTCTGGAAAATGCTGAGAAGTTAACCTTTTGTGCAGACTTGTTTTTAAGTCACAGTTTTAAGTCTAAGTCAGAAAAATTTAAGTTAAAGCCAATGTCTTAAAAATTTTTTTCATTTTTTTAGTGAAGTTTAGTCGAGTCAGCTAATTTTCTGATTTTAAAACTAAACTTTTTTTGGATTAAAATAAAAAATCATATTTAATTTTTAGTTTAAAAATCAGAAAATTAATTGACTTGACTTTAAAAAAAAAAAAAAATATAACCAATTGACTTGACTTAAGAGTCTTAAGTTTTGAATGCAAATAAGCTCATGAAGTTTATTAACTAAAGAAATTTTACAATTAATTTTTAAATAAACCAGTCTAAGCATTTAAGTTGAATTTTTTTTAATTAAAAACACCGAAATCAAGATTATTTGAGTATTGGTATAAATTTAACATTTAAATAAATTAAATTTGTTTAATTGCCACCTTATTATTTCTTCTTTCATTGTCTCAATTTTTCTATTTTAATTTTCCTTTACATTTTATTTTAACTTATTTTACTATTGAAGTTCTGTTCAGGGTTGTTTAAAAGCCACAAGTCTCAAATCGAGTCCAAGTTGGACTTTAATTTTAGTGACTTTGACTTTAGCTAGACTGCTACAATTACTAGCTGGAACGGTAAAAAGATCGGACTTGGACTTAAAAAAAATTCAAATTTAAGGGATGTAGAACTCTTCTTTGTATAAACGCTGGTTTTTTCATGTAATACAAATGTTACATTTAGAAGACTTGCAGCTGAAAGTAATTTGAGATCAGTTTTCTCGAGGTGGTGAATTTTGAACCTGTACCAATATAAGATATTTGTCCATCGACTTATGGATCCTGTGAGCGAAAAAATAATTATTTAAAAGAAAAAAAGATCATTTATTTATGGCTCAAATTTTTTTTGAGTGACAAAATAATTTAATAAAAATCAAAAATTAAAAATAAAAAAATAATGAAAAATTTCACACTCAAAGGACGGTCGGGTTTTATAAAACCCTTTTAGCATAGTTTTGCAAAAATATCTAAATAATCGATTCCCTCAACTTTTTAATAATTGTTTTCAAACCAAAAACTAATAAAAATTTTTGATTATCAAAAAAAAAAGTTGATTTTTTTCTGAAAAAAAAAATATACATTAAGGTAATGGTATAAATACTTAATGGTATTAAAAAATCCGTCCTTTGAGTGTTAAAGTAATTCAAGATCAACTTACTAATTGAATTAAAAAAGATAAATTGAAATAATAGTAATAGTAGTAGCATTTTTCTATACTAGCGTTTAATTGCGCCTAGCCCTGTAAGGGCCATTGCTGGCGTTTCCTTGAGCCACTCCAAAACCTTCCCAGTCTTTAAATGCTTAAAACTATTGACCGCCATCGCATTTACTGCATTTGATGAAAACCTGTTCCATGTCTAGACAACTCTGTTCGTTCAGAAAATGTGGCGATACCGTCCTCTTTTGTTAATTTCCCTAAAAAATTTTTTATCATTTTATATTCTTAAGTTTAGAGATAAACTTTTAGCATAATTTACATCATTTACCAATTTTATATTTTCAACCTTGTACACAATCTTATACATTTGTATCAAGTCACCTCTTAATCGGCGTTCCTCTAAACTAATCAGATCCATATCTCGAAGTCTTTCTTCATAAGGTTTCTCTTTAATTGATTTGACCAATTTAGTTGCTCTCGTCTGAACCTTCTCAAGAATATTTATGTCCATTTTAAACGAAGGCGATCAGACACTGACTGCGTATTCAAGATGAGGGCGAACCAGCCCCTTGTAGAGTGTCACAATCGTCTCTCTGTCCAAATACGAAAAGGAACTCTTGATTTGACCCAAAACGCTATTTGCCTTTGCAGCTGCTGCGTAACATCGCTTGTTCCATTTTTAGATCATTTGTAATAAACACGTCAAGATCTTTCTGTTGATTCGTCTACTCCAGTGAATATATTCTATTTGAGTTTGACATTTGGTAAACATTCTTCTTCCTTCATCAAATTTAACTCTGAAGACCATGTTATACTCCATTCACTTAACATCTCCAAATCTTCCTGTAGCTTAACTGAGCTATCTAAGTTACGATCAAAAATTCCCATCAATTTCAAGTCGTCAGCATATGAAAGGCAAGGACTTAAAAATTTTCCAGAAGGTCATTTATGTATATGACGAAAAGCATTGGTCCAAGGACTGACCCCTGTGGAGCCCCGCTTGTTACATTCTCCCACTCAGAAACGACATCACCAAGTACAACCCGCTGTTTTCTTCCAATTTAAAAGCTTTTTATCCATTCTAAAGTCTTACGAACAAAACCATTTGAGCTCAATTTGATTGATAATTTCTGTTGAGAAACTTTGTCAAAGGCTTTGGAATAATCAGTGTAGATCACGTCTACCAAATTACCACTATCAATCTCAAAAGTTACCCTGTCTAAAAACTCCAACAGGTTTGTAGTGCAAGATCTCTTAGGCATAAAACCATGTTGCTTACTACTTACTAACTTGTTTTCAAACAGAAGGGTCATAATCTCGTTTCTGATAATTTTTTCCATCAACTTGCCCACAATATACGTAAGCAAGGCTGGCCTGTAATTTTTGGCTTTGACTTCAGACCCTCCTTTGTGTAAAGGGGTAACATTAGCAATTTTCCATCTTTCTGTTAAAAGTCCCTCTGAAAATGACTAAATGAAAATTACTGATAATGGAATCGAAAATTCCTTTGAACTAGGATTTCGATGAGTCCAAACTATTAAGGTAACTGTTAAGGTATTTCTCAATGTTGGTAGGACTAAAAGCCAAAAGAGGATTTATGAAATATATGATATGAAAATAAAAGATATAAATATCAGTTGAATAATAATATAGTTAATAAAATTTATTTTATTTATCGTACCAAATGCAAGAATGAAGAATTGCCCATTGATGGCTTAATTAAGAAATTTAAAAAAATTATTTTATTTTTAAATTCACTTTATTTTGTTAAAAATGTAATTTTTTCTATCACAAATTCTATTGAAACTATAAATTATACTACAACCACTTCTGAAAACCACAATTATCACCACACCAACTAAATAAGCGAAAACAATTTTATTATTCATTAGACCAAAAATACTTCCAAGAAAACAATTTCCAAAAAGACTAACTAGGAAAACAACAACACAAAACAATTTAAAAAAGCTTCAATCATTCATGTCTCCAATCTTTTGATAGAAAACATTCACTAATTTAATCTAAATATTAAATATATTTTAAAATATATGTATTTTTGCTATTTTAATAATAAGAAATTTTTTAAAATAAAACAAAAAAATTTAAAACAGATATTTTTCATTCTTAATTCCATCATTAGTATTATCACTCAAAATTGAAATTTAAGCGTTAGATATGAATTAAATTAAAAAGACAATTTATTCTTAACTTTAGTTTTAAAATTTTAAAGTAAACTTTTCAAAATTATGAAAAATATTTCAAAATAAATATTTTGATAGAAAATGGAGTTAATTCATCATGAGACCCAAGATGGCCTCTTATGTGCACAGCACTGTCTAAACTCTCTCCTACAAGGCGATTACTATTCAGCCATTGATCTAGCCAACATAGCTCGCGAACTTGACCAAATCGAACGAGATTACATGACTGACTTTTCCACAAATGAGTCATCAAATTATGACGACACCGGCTTTTTTAGTATCCAAGTGATTCAAGAGGCTTTGAAAATGTGGAGCTTAGAGCTCGTTCCATTCAAGAGTTCAAATCAATTAGCTTGCTTGGCTCGCCAAAACCCAACAGAGTTAAAAGCCTACATATGTAACTATAAACAACATTGGTACACCATTCGAAAGATTGGCAAATATTGGTTCAATCTAAACTCAATGTTCAAAAAGCCAGAATTAATATCAGACACTTATTTGACTGTTTTGCTAAAACAATTGGAACATGAAGGCTATTCGATATTCATCGTTGACGGTGACTTGCCAAACTGCCAAGCGGATCAGATTTTGAACGAAGTCAATTTGGACACTAAGGAAATTCTAAGGAATCAAAATACAGTTAAAGAAGAAATAAAAAAAGGTAGTCAATTAAATGAAAATACTGGTTTTGATGATGACGAGTTAAAACAGGCTATCAAAATGAGTCTTCAGGAGAATGATTATGATTCACATGAAAAGCTGTATCCAAGTTTAGCTAACGAAGAAGATAGTGAACTTAAAAGAGCTATTGAATTAAGCCTGCAAGCGAACAGTAATCAAGAAGTGCTAGATGAATCTTCCCCATCGACTTCAAATAATCTTAACCAAGCTGAAGAGATCAGGAGAAGAAGATTAGAATTTTTGAATAAAAATTGAATTAGAATTTTAATTTTTTTTGAAATTATATAAATATTAATTTTGAAGCGGAAATTTGTCTTTTTGATTAAAAGAGATTGATTTTAGTTTTTTTTCCTAAATTATAAAATTAATAAAAGTTCGATAGAATGATAATTAACTTTTTTGATTAAAAGGGAAAAGAAAAGCATTAAGCTCAGAAAGAAGCTCAATCAAATTTTGAATATAAAAATAAAAAATTTCAAAAAATTTTAAAAATTAAAATAAATTCTAATTTAAATTTTTTTTGATCAAATAAACGCTATTTAATTATAAAAATTGAATTTTCTAAAAATTAAATTCAAAATTTTCAAAATTCAAAAATTATAATTAAACTTTTATTTCGAAAATGTCGATTCTTCAAGCTGTTAGCTTATCAATTTTACCAAATATAGGTGGCATCATTGGTAGCTATTTTACGAGGAAAAATCTCAAGACATGGTTTGAGGTAAACTACAATCAAAATTAGAAAAACAAAATTTAGAATTTTTCTTTTAAATCGAAGTCTCTGGACAAACCATCATGGAGACCTCCTAATTGGGCTTTTGGCCCTGTTTGGACAATACTGTATACCTCAATGGGTTACGCTTCTCACTTGATTGTCAAAGATGGCGTTGGCAATAGCCGGCAACTAGCTCTAGGCTTGTATGGAAGTCAGCTAGCACTCAATTGGGCATGGAGTCCATTGTTTTTTATATGTCATAAATTAGGACTTTCAACAGTTGTCAGTAATGTACTGGTTGCCAATATTGCTGCGTGTCTTTATGTGTTTTACCCAATTAACAAAACAGCAGCCTTTCTTCTCCTACCGTACTTGGCCTGGGTGTCTTTTGCCACTGCTATTAATTTCAGCATTTGGAGACGAAATAGTAAAAAACAAGAATAGACTAGACAATTAATACATAATAATGTATAAATAATATTTTTTTTAGAATTTATTAAAAGTCTTAAAATAAAATAAATATTTGATTTTTTAAAAAAATAAAAGTTTATATTTAGCCAAACTTATACGACATTCTGTTTCCTAGGATTTAAAAAATAAAATATTATAAGCATAGTGAATTTTTGCGTCATTTTTTAGCATTTGAATTTTGGAAATTTTAAGGTGAGTTATGTCAAAAGACTGTTTTATAAGAAAAAGAAAACATATTTCTTGAATTCTTTGCTAAAATGTCAATAAGATTTTTTGTTTGATGTTTTTTTTAAAAATAATTTTCGATAAAAAGCAATTTTAAAAAGTTTTAAATTTAATTAAAACTAGCTGTCAAAAAAATTCAAAAAGCCAAGTCTAACTTTAAAAGGGCTAAATGTTAAAATCAAATAAAATCGAGAAAATATTACCTGTGTGTTTAAAATATTTAACTTCTGTCTTTTTTTTTTAGTTTATGTTATATTTATTTATTTTATTTTTTAACAAAAAATTATTTCATTTAATTAAAGTCATTTTTTTACAAAGATATTTTGAAACTTTAAACAAAAAACCTTAAATAATCAAAATTCTTCCTTGCTGTTTAAATAAAGAACCTCTTGCTTTCGACTTACGACCTTCTTGAGCCTTCGGTTCAATCGCTACACGTATGTATTTTGTAGGTATTGTTACAAGCTATTAGTTTACCACTAGCTATAACATGGTATCAATAATTATTCATATAAAACACACAACTACATCAACTCTTTGACCATTCTTCCAAATCAAAATAAATAACCCTTAAGTGTTTGTAAAAATTTACTAAAAAATCAAGATTAAATATTTTGCTCAGAAATAAAATACAAAGATAGAAAAAATATTTTAAGCAAAAAAAAGTCTTTAAACAAATCGGATACTATTTTTTAAGACAAAAACTAAATATTTAAGCAGTAAAGGTAAATTATAGATTCAACTGTGCCCCTAAAAATAAAAAAATTTCCTATTTGGATCTTTACTAGTTTTGAACTCTATATAGAAAAGTAGTTCATACCAAGATTTTTACTTAGGAGAGTGCGAAAAAATGCTCAGTGAGTCGATAATTTTTTTTAATAAAAAATTTTTAATTTGAATAATAGGTTCAGGTTAAATTTTAATGTTTTTCATAAATTAATTTTAAAAAAAAATTATGATATTTATTATTCTATGAAAAATAATTCTGGTGGAAAAAATTTATGAATTTAGGCTTTGGACACGAGTTAAACTGTTTCTAGTAAAAATGTAAATAGTTATTTTAAGTAAAATGTCAAATATTTCCACAAAACTAAGAATGCTCATTCCAACACAAATACCCAAAATTCCACCAATGCTACCAATCAATTGATTTACATTCATTGCTGGAGTTTCCTGGACTAGAGTCAACGAAATATCATCATGATAGATATTCACTGCGAGAACGCTTTCTTTGACCATTTCATAACTTGAAAAATTTCTTGCTTCGTTTGGATAATATTTGTGGTTTTCAATCATCAATTCAGAATAAAAAGGTGTTGGAAAACTTGCTTGGGAAATCTTGAAATTGAATCTGACTATTTCACATTCATTTGGACACATGTCGAAACATTTGGATGATTGCCCTGAATTGCTGAAATTTTTGTAGGCATTTGTTGCCAGCAAAAAAACTTGATAATCACACAAGGCGTCTGAACTAGCCCCAATTGCACCGGGATAGTAACATCCAAAAGTGTCTTTAATGTACTGATGATAACACATTATCAAACAAGTTTTTTGTTGGTATCTTCCAAACAATTCAATTGATTTTCTGTAAAGGTCAGATTGGAAGGAGTCTAATGATGTTGGGTCTTTGATACAATTGCTGTGAGGCTTGGATAATTTGAAAGAATGCTCTTGACTTACCACAATATCAGTCTCGAATCCATTTGGTAAATTAATTGAGTCATATTCACTGAAAATAACTGTTGAATGGTTGTGTATAAACAAATGAATGCCACTAGATCTAATCAAGTCCAAATCTTTGTCTAAAGAACCAGTAAATAGCTCCAATCTTAGGCCATTTTGTTTGCCGGGTATTGACGAATTTTGTATCCTAATTTTATTGCCGAGAATATTTTTGCCCGAATTATATTTGTAGCAATTACCAAACTCTGGCAATGTGAAGTGTTCAAAATCATTTGTGTTGCATGTAATTCCATTCAGTTCACAATTTATCAGCATTTCATTCAAGTCAAAGCTGTAGTCAGATAAGTCATTTATTGTATATTTTGAAATTATATATTTGATCTCTTTCATTAAAGAAAAGGTATTGTTATACATCTTAGCCAAATTTAAAGCCTCTTTTTTTAAATCTCGAATTAGGTTCAAATAATATGGAGTTTTGGATTGATTTTTTTGAAGATTTAATGGGTTTTTGTTACAAAAAGACACTGTTGGAAATTGGATGGATGCCATTCTCTCATTTGTTATCCTAATGTTTACATTAAACTGTAAAAAATCGTTCAAAGCCCCAGCCAAATTGATAATACAATAAGATGATGATCCAAGAACAGTCAAGATCCAAAATGCTTTAAAAAACCAATTTTTATTGCGAAAGATATTCGGTATTCCATGTGTTGTAATCGATTCTAGCCAAATATTAAAGACATTCAGTAAATCTTGTTTTGAAAAGACTTTTTTTTTATTCATTTCTAATTTTGCTTAGAATTATTTGATTTTTTTTCACTCACAAATAGTTAATTGATCGGAATCTTGATATTTCCTGTTTAATTCGATTCATTCCTATCAATTTAAAGCTATTTCTCTTTAAATTTCTTTTTTAATTTATTAAGTGGTTTAATATTTGTTTTTCGGTATAATTAGTTAAAACTTTTTTTGCACAAAATTAAAATTATTAAGTTTGTTGCTATGATTTTATGTAACCTGGAATCTTAAAACATCTATAATCGAAAAATCGATTTATTTAAAATTTTTTATCTTTTAGAATAATCAAAAACACTACTACTTCATCTTATGAAGTCTTAGAAAAGATTCTACTAGCAAAAATTAAGCTTATGGCTAAATTTTAAAAAAATTATTTCATAAATATTCATTGAAAAAACTTGCTACACATAGACAATTCAAGTCCAAAAAAAATTCAATTTTATCATAACATTGACTGACAAAATAAAAAAAATAGTACTTAAATAAATATTTATAAAATAAATATGATTAATATTTTACAAAATTCAATTTTAATGTTTCATCACCTATCACGATTTCTGTATGTTCGTGATGAAAAAAATAAAGACTCATTCTAATCACACTGAAAAGAAAATTTTTCATTTAACATTAGGATGGGAATTTAGACAGATTTACTAACACCAAATTAGTTCAAGGCAATCTAATCATTAACCTAATGATTTTGATAATTTTTAAAAAATAAAAACTTAACATATTAGCTAATTAATATTTATCTAATAATGGTTCATTATCAATAAACATCAAAATGATTGACCTCTAATTTATTTATCAAAATCAATCAATAATTTAAATAACTCAGAACTAAAAATTCATAACTTTTATCTTCATTCACTTAAATTAAAATAATTTTTTTATTAAAGTCAACTGAAAAATTAAACCTATCAACTTTCTGTAAAAAGGGATATTAAAATTGAAAATTTTGAAATTTATAAAAAAAAAATTTTTTTTCCCTATTATTAAAAAAAAGTTAAATTTTATATTTTTATCTATAACTCATGTTTTTTTCAATCGGATAAAAGCGTTTCTGTTCGAACGTTCTCAAAGGGTAGTGTTAGGGGACACTAGCTCATATTGGGTTAATGTTAAGAGTGGAGTTCCACAAGGTTCAGTTTTCGGTCCTCTACTCTTTATTATTTATATAAACGATATTTTGGATATTGTCCAAAACAATTGTGAAGCTTATGCTTATGACACGAAGATCTTATCAACAGTTAATAATTTCAACTCGATTTATAAGCTACAATCAGATATGGATAAGGTGTGCAAGCGGTCAAAAGAGTGGTCGACTCAGCTAAATGTAGACAAATGTAAAGTAGTTCATATTGGCAGCAATGATCCCGAGTTCGAGTGCAAGATTGGTTTGAAGCTCCTGAGTAAATCAAAATGCCAAAGAGATTTGGGTTTTACAAACAGGATGATTTAAAATGGGGCACACAAGTCAAGAATGTAACAGCTAAAGCAAATAAAATGTTGAGTATAATTAGGAAAGCATATTAGTATTCGTGCAGCGAGACTATCAAACTATTGTATTGTTCTATGGTTAGACCGCACCTGGTGTATGCTGTAAGTGCATGGTGTCCATATTTGAAAAAGGATAAAAATGAACTTGAGAAAGTTCAACGAAGAGCACCAAGTTGATTCCAGAACTGCGTGATTTAGATAATCAACAACGTTTTTCAAAGCTGAAGTTAACTAACCTGAGGACAAGAAGATTAAGGGGTGACCAAATCCAAATGTACAAAGTGGTAAACAATTACGAACAAATTGAATTTAATAAAGGAATCAACTACAGTCTAAATACAAGATCCAGGAGCCGAATATATGAAGTAAGGAGAAATAGCTATTGTCTAACGCATGAACATGTAAAGAACTGTCTTCCAAGATTTAACTTTTTTACAAATAGATTCGTGAATTGATGGAACAAACTCCCGGAAGATGTGATAAATGCAAAGAATCTGAATATTTTTAAAGCGAAGCTTGATGTTTGGATGTCGAAACAGAAAGAAGCGACTGCTACAGCTCTTTAGAGTTATGCTTAGATAATCTCTAAGCTGCAGTTTAAACTAATACTACTACTACTACTATTTGATTTCAAACTTCAATTTTCCAATCTTTCTTATTACCAATTTCCATTAATTTGCATTTGTCAGGGTTCTTCAATTTTTCAATCCTTAGAAAATTCTAGGCAAATTAAATTTTTTCATCAAATTTCATTTTCAAATTTGATCAAAGCATTTAAATGTGCAATTAAATTTCCGTTGCATTCTAAGTGATTTCATATAAGAATATTACAAATATGTAAAAATCTGCATTGAAAATTAATTGCGCATTCAAAATGCTTTGATCAAATTTGAAAAATGAAATTTGATGAAAAGTTTTAATTTGCCTAAAATTGTCTAAAGATTGAAGAATGCATTTTTATTCAATAAGTCCCTCATTGAAAGACTTATTGAATAATCTTGTGCCATAAATTATATTAAATTCACTAAGGGCATATGGTCGAAGCCTAGTTTTTCCAAAACTGAGCTTACATGTTCAGCGGAGAATAGATGTATATAAAGAGAATTCGTCAAAGCTCAGCTACAAAGACAAAAATACAGCTATGATAACTGTCATTCTGATTAATTTATCAGGATTTTAATTCATTTTTATTAATTTTTGTAAATATGTTTATCAATTCAACGAGAAATTTAAAAAAATTAAGAATTCTCGAAAAAATTCGACTTTTTCTTCGGCTAATTTAATTTTTAAGTAAATTTGAAAGTGTGATGATTGCTTTTTTCTTGTAAAAAACTGAAACTTAAATCTTTCAAACTTTCAAACTATTTTTGAACATTTATATTATTGTCTCACATCAAGAATTATCTAATTTTTGAACAAATTATTCGTCTTCAAAACTTAATTAAAGATATTAAATTTTTTATTTTATTTTAAAATTAGTTAGCTGATTATTAATTCATTATTTATCAACTCAAGTGATGATGAACCAATTTTACAACAGCCACTCAGCAAGAAATCAAAACCAACATTAGAAGAAGAAAAATTGGTTAACGATGCACCAAAAAAAGAGGTAAACCACCTGAAGAAGCAGTCGCACAGCAACAAGTAGACGAACAACAACCAGCGATTGAAGGTACATCAACAACAAGCAAAAGATCTTTTATTACAAGAACGATTAGTAAAAAATAATTGATAATTTTGTGTTTTTTATATTTTTTAAGATTGATTTACTAAAACCTATTCTCAATTTTATTTTTATTATTACCATACTAACTTTTCCTATGCCTATTGATTTTACATGACAGTAAAATTAATTTATATGACCAGGTCACTAATTATATTTACCACATAATAACAATTCTGATTTTAATTTTTTTAATTAACTTTACAGTTAATGATTTGAGCTAAATTCTCTAATTAAAAGAAAAAAAAACTAAATTTTATAATATTTAATTTATTTATTTTTTTTTAATAAATAAATTTAAAAAAAATTTATGACTCACCCTAATTTAAGTGTTAAATATAAAAAGTAGTTATTTGCTTTCAAATAAAGTCTTGTCTTTATAAAATATTCAAAAAATGATAAAAAGCTTATTACTTTATTAAAAAAAACTATGCGCCAAAATTATTTTTATCTGGCATCTTTTCATCTTTTGTCAATCGATACTTAATAAAATTAAAAGTCTGATCTTTTAAAAATGTTCCTTTGCGATAAAATTTAATCGCATTAAGCCAGTTCTCCAAATTCCATCTTTTCCATTTTACTAAATTTGGTGAAACGGTAAATTTTTTGTCAGGCTTTTGCCATCCTTTTTCTCCATAAATATCATTCAATACTTTCACTGGATTACATGGTATGAAAAATTTTTCCTCTAGCAATTGAGCAGAACAAATTCCTGAAAACTTATTTATAATTGTTCTTTTAACTTCCCGTCCACTGTGATAAGGAAACCATTGATGAGTTTGATTTAATTCATATGTGAAAAAAATGTCCATGTGGAATATTCCTTCTCTTCCGATTCTTAGCTCCAAACTATCGTTGTCAAGACCAAACTTTATACCTAATGGAAGAAGTTTGTCTTCTAAAAAAAGTTCCTGTAAATTCGCATCAAATTGATTTGAGTACAAGCTTATGTCTGCATCATGAGTGTGAGGTATTACGCCACATTCTCTATACCACCCTAATAAGGTGCCTGCCATCAGCCAATAAATTTTTTTATTCGATTCCATTATATCTTTCACATAACTAAATCTAGAAACAAAAAAATTGTTTTTTGCTACATTTTGTTTTTGTATTTTATAAGTTGATTCAGCAAGTTGTTGATTGCATTCAATAAATTTAGAATGCTTGTATTGATACAAAAAATGACCAATGTCTAATGGAACTGTTAAATACCTGGATTTGTATTCAATAACAACTGTTTTAAATCTTTATTTAAATTTTTTTAAATAAAATCTAAATCTTAAAAAAAAAATTTCAGCTACCTGTTTAAGGCTCTATTGAAGTCGCCAAAATTTTTTGATACATCTTCTAGTTTCAAATCATCTTTTGGTATCCAGTAAAAATTTCCACGCGGGTACATAATGGCTACTTGAAAAAAAAATTTCTCACATTTGATGTAAATACTTGCCGGAATTGTCAGACTAAAGTATTCAGAAACTGTAGGAATGACATTACACGGTAATTCAAGATGAGATAAATCCTAAAAGAATAATATAAAATTAAATTAAAATCGACTTTGGATTACTTTGAAAAAGTTAGGTAGATTTTTAATTTCAATTGCATATGAAATTAAAATGGCACTATTCAGATTTTGTTTCTGGTAAAAATTACTAATTTCTTTTTGACTATATATATCTTGTAAAATTGAAGTAAATATATAGGGATCGAGCAGAACAGCTTTGTTAATAAATAAAACTCGGTTTAAGTCCGTAAAAAAACTTGAATTATTCGAATAATGTTGATTTCTAATTATAATTGATTGTAAATTAGAATTAAATTTATCAAACTCCTTTAAAAATTCAATAAAATTGTTATATTTATCAGAATTGAAAATTTTGTATTTTCCTTTTGATAAATAAATTTTAAATATTAAAAAATACAACGAATAAAAACATATTATTACTAAAATAATTTTTTTCCAATATCTTGTTATTAAAAGTTTCATTACTCTAAAATTTAAAATTTTTATCTAGCATAATTTTTTTCTTTATAATAATATAAAAGTTATGAATCAATTTTTCAAAATTTTATAATTCTGAATTTATCAACTTGCTTTTTTTGATGAAATAATAATATAAAAGTTATGAATCAATTTTTCAAAATTTTATAATTCTGAATTTATCAACTATCTTTTTTGATCTCAAAAGCTTAACTTATTTTAGCTTTTGAGATAAAAAAAGATAGTTAGTATATTTTTGTCGTTTTATCAATTATTTTTTTATGTGACTTAACAACTAAATTATAAATAAAATGATATGTTATTTTCCATAGATAAAAAATATTCCAAATTATTTTTTTATTGAATTTAAGATTTCAAGTTTAAATTTCAAAAATTCGAATTTAATCATTTTAGTTAAAAGTTATTTGTAAATATTTATTTGAGATTTAAAAATTATTTATTTTCCTAGACTAAATTTATTTTTGGATTATTTTTTAATCATTTAATAAATAAATAATTTTGAACAAAAAAAATTCTCTTTAATAATAATTTTAATTTAAAAAAAAATTTTCCTTCAAAAATAAAATATTCTACAAATATTTGGTTAATTTAAATTCAATTTAAATATTTAAAATAATATCCTTTTTTGATTAATCAATTAATTTAATCACACACTTGAAAAAAATTTGACTTTTTTCTTATCTTTTAGATAATTTCAGTGGCATATTTAAAATAAAAAATGTAGAGTTATCATCGAATTCTAAATAATAATAAAAAATATTTTAAAAGCTAACTAGATTTCCCATATAATTTAAACAATGCCTTAGTAGAGTGAAACTTTAAAACTTTTGTTTTCTGTAATTTGATTTTTATTAGATTTTTTTATAGTCATTATAATAAATTTTTGATCTAATCAAAATTAAATCATATTATTTTGCGTTAAAAATTTTGTAAAAGTTTAAATTTTTATTTTTGATATTTTTTAAAATAAAAAGTTTCATTTCATCAATTCAATATATAAATTATTATATTAATTAATTAGAAAGAGAGTTTTTTATTAAGATAATACTTTTTACCTTGAATAAAATAAAATATAAAATTTTATATCAATAAGAATTTTATTTTATTAATTATCAACGTCAGAAACTGAGAGAGATCTTGGAGTTATTTTCAATCCAAATCTTAAATGGAAAAATCAAGTGATAGAGGCTACAAACATGTTGGGTCGCATCAGGAAATCATTCGCTCATTTTGATTCTAAGTTATTTAGATCATTGTATTTAACTTTTGTTCGTCCTCATTTTTAATTTGCGGTGCCTTTATAGACTCCAATTCTCCAATTCTTAATTCGGACTGTGAGAATGTTGAAAGGATTCAACGCAGAACTGCGAAATTTGTTTCCTCAATTAGAAACAAACCGTTCAAAGGCTTTGAACAGCCAAAATCTTTTGGAGATCTTTATACATAATTATTCTTAATTCAAAATTAGCTCCATTGTGTAATTGCTATCTTACTATTTCTTCTTTCTTTCCTGAACTGTTCAATGCTTCAAATTCTTTGCACATGTCACCTCTTACAATTTATCAATTTTTAATTTTCTTTTTATTATATTTTAACTTATTTTAATTTTTCTTATATTTTTTCTTTACATTTTTATTTTATTTTGTTTTATTTTTTATTTTTATTTTTTTTTTATTTTTTTTTTTAATCTGAAGGAGCTTTAGCTCGGCACAGATAAAATAAATAAATAAAAAATAGCTCGGTATTTTTAACGAATCGCTTAAATTTAATTAAATATAAAAATATTTTCTTTTTGAATTTTGAGAATTTGTTATCTTTGTTACCAAGTCAAAAATTGAGCCATTTTAAATATTCTGTAATATTTCAATCTGTAACATTTCAAACATTTTTTATATAAATTTATCGTATATCAACTATTCCATAATAATTTGAACAAAAATGTCGATTCTTCAAGCTGTTGGCTTATCGGTTTTACCCAATATAGGAGGTATTGCTGGTAGTTATTTTACCAGAAAAAATGTCAAGACTTGGTATGAGGTAAAACAGATTAAAAATTATTTAGAATCTAAATTAATTTTTTTTCGACTAAGTCTTTGGACAAACCATCATGGCGTCCACCAAATTGGTACTTTGCCCCAGTATGGACAACTTTGTATACTTCAATGGGTTACGCTTCCTACTTGATTTTCAAAGATGGAGTAGGCGATAGCCGCAAATTAGCTCTAGGTTTATATGGAAGTCAATTGGCGCTTAATTGGGCTTGGACCCCTTTATTTTTTCACTACCATAAATTAGGACTTTCAACAATTGAGATAAGTCTTTTGACTGCAAATATTGCTGCATGTATTTATGCATTTTACCCAATTAACAAGACAGCAGCCTATCTTCTCCTACCATATTTGGCCTGGGTTTCTTTTGCCTCTGCCATTACCTTCAATGTTTGGAGACGTAATAGTAAAAAGCAACAATAAATCATAACAAATCAGATTGAACAAAATTTAGTGTTTATATCAATTATTGACTTTAGATAATAAAAAAATATTAAAATAAAAATTAAATTAAATTTAAAACTTAATTCTTTTTTTTCTAATATGTTTAAAGATTGAAATAATAAAATTTAAATAAAAAAAATATTAATTATATTCTAATAAATTAAATCTCAAATTTAATAATTAATTCCAAGTTTAAAACTAATTAAATAAAGACAATTTTTTTTTTCAATTACAATAAAAATTGTTCTGCCTCTAGTTAAATTTTTTTTTATGAGAAAGGTGATAAAAACTTTAAAAAAAATGAAGAAAATTTAATATTTATTTTTTTCTAAATATACAAAAAATACTTTTCTATTTTTTTTTGCCAAATTTTTTATTTTTACCACCCATTTTGGATCGTTTAGCTAGTTTTTTCTTTCCACTGCTTTTTTCAGCATTTTCTGATTGAATGAACTTGTTTGTAGCCTTTTCAATATTTAGCTTGTCTTTCGAAGATTTGTCCTTAGTCGAAGTTAATTTTTCGAATAATTTCAATTGTTTATCTTTTTCATTTTTGATATCACCATAATTAGACTCAAATTTTCTCTTTTTGCCCAAGCCTTTAGTAACTTTGTCTTCATTTTCGAGTTTTCGGCTAAATTTTGACATAGATGCATCGGCTTTTTTGGCAATGTTCAGCGCTTTTTTCAAGTTTAATTTATCTGGATTTTCGGACAAAACACTAGGCGTTGCGCCAACGCCTGGAACTTTTTTCTTAGAACTTCTGGCTATATTTCTCAAACGCTGAAGTTCATTTTTGGAAACGCGTTCATTGCGTTCTTGAGTTCGTTTCGAAAAAAAGTCTTGATTAGGATCTTCATTCTTTTTAATTTCAATTAACCAATCTTTAGTTGTGTCATTAATGCGCTTATAGCCCCAAGTTGGCTTCCATGTCTTGCTAGCTTCATCCCAAACTTTTCTTTGTTTCTTCTTGTTCTTGATGCCTTTGAGTTTGGCGTATTGTTCCCATTTGGTGAGTGGTTTTTCTTTTGGAACTGGCTTCTCTCTTGGAAGATTGGTGCTTGGCGCAGGTAATTTGGCAATAACCACATCGTCGATCTTCTCTACCGGAAGTTGAAAAAGGTTATTTATCAGCAATTGAGTTCCAATTGTACAAGCTTGCTTTAAAAATGAATCAGGATCTTTTTTGAATTCTGATGAATCGATAGGTCTTGGATCGAACTGAACCAGGTTTCCAATATCTTGAATAGATACAGATGCAGCTTGTTCAAGAGAATCAGTATTTTCCATTGCAACCATTATTGAAAATTTTTTATTTTTGAAAAAATAAATCCACCATGTGTTCAAAAATAAATATATATGAAAAATTTAAGAATTTTTAATTTAATAAATCTTAATTGCAAATTAAAATTAAATTATGGGTAGAATATACCAAAATCGGTGTTTAAAACGAAATTTGGTATTATTCCAATTATTTTTTTCAATATCTTTTTAGTTAATCTATTCTACTTGATATCAAAATTATTTTTTATTAAAAAAATTTTTTAATTTTTATTTTATTATCATTTTTTCTTGTGCCGTAAAGATCCGAGAGGTAATTATTCATTTATTAATTCGATATTTTTCATAGTATCTAATCACATAACTTGTATCAAAAATGATCGCATATGTAATTTCAATTTCACAAAAATTTTTTCATGACACGTGAATTTTGATTTTCCAATAAAGCTTCTTAAAGTTGAAGTTGAAGTGTAAATTGATGATCATGAACATGAAAAAAAAGAAAAAAATTTAACTTTTTAAAACTTCATGCTTTTTTATTAAATAATATTAAATATGTATTTTGAAAAAATTTTAAAATTTTAAAACCAGGAAAATGATGACGAAGCTAAGTTTTTTTCACAATTCGAGATTTTTGCTAATTTTATAATGAACTAGTTTGCTTAAAAGAAAAATTGTTAGGGAATGAATTTATGAAGAATGAAAAGGATGTAAAGTTATATATTTCAAAAAAATATAAAAATAAATCAAAATTTTTCAAAGACTTTAAAAAAATTATCAATTTTAGTAATTTTCAATTTTTTTTAATCTTTCAATTATAATTAAAAATAAAATCATAAAATAAAATAAAAAATTAAATAATATAATAACAAAACATTAAATTTGATCACAACAAAATTTGTTATTAAATTTTTGTCGAATTTTGGATCACAAGTTATGTGATCAACGATTCGATGATCAGTAATGTTCACCAAGTCCGCATGATACCACTGATCACAAAATATGTGAACATCTGATCACATTTTACAGCCTTAAAACTGAGTGCTATCGTCGAATGCTCCCTTCACGGCAACTAGAAAAGCTTGGCTACGCATTACTCATGGTAAGCAACGAATAATCATCTAGAATATTTGAACTATACTAGCCAGAATCACGACATAGTCAGGAAAGAAGAGGCGCCAAAAAAGCTCTCATAAAAATTTCATATAGTTAAGATGATTGCTGTTTAGAAAAACTCACAGATGAAGAGTTAAGGGTCCTAGCGATGAATGGAAGCAATTGGAAAGAGAGACAGAAGAGGACATGACAAGCTTACGAAGCCTTAGAGGTTTCGATTATATTATTATTACCTTGTAAATAATATTAATAATAATAATAATAATAAGCTACAGAAAGCAAGCTTGCGGAGATGACCTACTAGGAGGACATCTATGGTAGCCGAAATTGCGCAGAAAAGATGGAAAATAACAGACAAATACATTATTTTTTTTTTTTAGTTCAGTAAGAGTCATTGTTTAATTTAATCTAAGAAAGTATTGTGTAGAATTAAGTAAGTATTATGTACAGGAATTTTACAAAGGAAAAATATGCAAGAATACAGAAATAGAATTACATAATAAAAGATTACAGTTTAAATACCATTACAAATCAAATACAATTACAATTTAAATAGAATTACAATGAAAAATTAAAATAGAAGAAGTAAATACTTTTAAAATTTGTTCTAAAAAGAACTTAAATAAAATTATTTCAATCAAATTTTTTGTTTTCATTTTTAATAATTTTCTAAAAAACCTATTTCAAAATATCTACCAAAAAGAACTTTTTGCATTAAAATGAATTTCAATTTAAACATTCACTTCTAGCCTATAATACAATTAAAAAAATTACGTAAAATTTAAAAAAGAAATTATCCGGCATAAAATGTCGAAAAATAAATTGAAAGATGCCGAGGCAAGTATTTGATTATCAAAGATAAATGACTCTCACCATATTGAGCCTTGAAAATACCTAGCCCTTTGATAAAAATAAAACAAAAATCACACAAAATTAAAACCAGTGGCATTTTCTTTTTATTTATGGTAATTAGCTTTTTTGTTTATCAGCTCTATCTTTTATTACAAAAATTTTCTTGAAAAAATATTTAAAAACATAAAAGGGTTTGATGAATTAATTTAATAAATTTAAAATAATTGATTGAAAAATAATTTCAAAATGTATAAATTGCATTTTTTCATTGAATGAAAGTTCTTAATGACAATTAATTATAGCTGTTTAGTGACCAAGATTGGCTTGACCGAGATAACAGAAACCATTATAATTAACATATGAGAGAATGGCATCCATTCAATTTCCAACAGTGTCTTTTTGTAACAAAAACCCATTAAATCTTCAAAAAAACTTTTAGATGGAAGAATGGATTTGTCAAAAAAGTGCAGTTATTTTTTCATGTTGTGTTTTTTTAAGGAAAAATCATATTTTATTAAAAGAATCACTGAAAATATTTGGGATCTGTTTTTGCTAGCATTGGAATTTTGAAGAAAAAAACAAAAAAAATAAATTTAAAATTGAAATAATTTTTTTTCTATGTACAAGCAAATTTTTAAAATTAAATTGATCAGATATTTCAGAGACCAAATTTGGGTGATACAAAGTTTTTATCAGCTGATCCTGATTTTGCAGAATAAAAAATTTTTCAATTTAAAATTTTTTTGTTTACTAATCCAAAATTCATAACTTTATCTGGTCATATTTAAAAAATGTTTTTTTTTTGAAATTTGAAATATGGGCAATTATTATTTGTGCATAAAATGTGCGATGAGTTGACCAGACAGTCGAATGTATCTATGAAATAAAAAAACTGTTAAAAACTTAGAAATTCATGTTTCTAGTGAAAATGTAAATAGTTATTTTAAGTAAAATGTCAAATATTTCCACAAAACTAAGAATGCTCATTCCAACACAAATACCCAAAATTCCACCAATGCTACCAATCAATTGATTTACATTCATTGCTGGAGTTTCCTGGACTAGAGTCAACGAAATATCATCATGATAGATATTCACTGCGAGAACGCTTTCTTTGACCATTTCATAACTTGAAAAATTTCTTGCTTCGTTTGGATAATATTTGTGGTTTTCAATCATCAATTCAGAATAAAAAGGTGTTGGAAAACTTGCTTGGGAAATCTTGAAATTGAATCTGACTATTTCACATTCGTTTGGACACATGTCGAAACATTTGGATGATTGCCCTGAATTGCTGAAATTTTTGTAGGCATTTGTTGCCAGCAAAAAAACTTGATAATCACACAAGGCGTCTGAACTAGCCCCAATTGCACCGGGATAGTAACATCCAAAAGTGTCTTTAATGTAATGATGATAACACATTATCAAACAAGTTTTTTGTTGGTATCTTCCAAACAATTCAATTGATTTTCTGTAAAGGTCAGATTGGAAGGAGTCTAATGATGTTGGGTCTTTGATACAATTGCTGTGAGGCTTGGATAATTTGAAAGAATGCTCTTGACTTACCACAATATCAGTCTCGAATCCATTTGGTAAATTAATTGAGTCATATTCACTGAAAATAACTGTTGAATGGTTGTGTATAAACAAATGAATGCCACTAGATCTAATCAAGTCCAAATCTTTGTCTAAAGAACCAGTAAATAGCTCCAATCTTAGGCCATTTTGTTTGCCGGGTATTGACGAATTTTGTATCCTAATTTTATTGCCGAGAATATTTTTGCCCGAATTATATTTGTAGCAATTACCAAACTCTGGCAATGTGAAGTGTTCAAAATCATTTGTGTTGCATGTAATTCCATTCAGTTCACAATTTATCAGCATTTCATTCAAGTCAAAGCTGTAGTCAGATAAGTCATTTATTGTATATTTTGAAATTATATATTTGATCTCTTTCATTAAAGAAAAGGTATTGTTATACATCTTAGCCAAATTTAAAGCCTCTTTTTTTAAAATACCAATTAGGTCCAAATAATAAAGAGTTTTGGATTGGTTTTTTTGAAGATTTAATGGGTTTTTGTTACAAAAAGACACTGTTGGAAATTGGATGGATGCCATTCTCTCATTTGTTATCTTAATGCTTACTTTATAATCCAAAAAATCATCTATAGTCAGTGTTAAGTTGAATATACAATATCCTGTTGAGCCTAATACACTTAATAACCAGAATATTTTAAAAAACACTTTTTTATTACGAAAGATATTTGGGATTCCATGTGCTGTTGATGATTCCAGTCCGTTTAAAAGCATTTGTTTTAAATTAATTTTTGTTGTAATAATTTTCTTCATTAAGATTAGAAAAAATAAACTTAATTCATCAATGATTATTTTTTATATTTTAATCTTAATCAGTTTTTCATCTAATATTTTTCACTTTATACTAAAATCGAAAGATTTTCGCATTAATAAGAATTTAATAAATGTTTTCTTTTTTTTTGAAATTTTTTATTTCTTAAATTTTTAATTAGACTTAATTAGCTAAAATTTTATTTTAAAAATAATAAATCATTGATTTTTAACTTTTTTCTTAAATTGAGTTTTTATAACAAGTAAGAATATTTTTTTTGAATTGAATGTTTTTTTTGTGTAAAAGTCGATCAGTTTTTTTTAATTAAATTTTGACTTGTTTGACAAATATATGTATCAAACATTTTTACTCATTGATTGCTTTTGACATTGGTCCGATTAATTTCCCTTATTCCTTAAGTTTTTACTAAAATATTTTGAATCAATTTTTAGCAATTGAGCATTAAGATTTTTTTGTTAATTATGATAAAACAATATTTTATTAAACATTATTCAAAATTTTATGCTAAAAAGCAAATAAATTGAATTTTTCTAAAAAAATTGTTTACATCATTTAAGTTTTAAGCATCATATTTGAATGTAAACAGCTTTAATTTAAAAAAAAACATTTTCAACAAGTTCTTGGCACTTCCCTAGCTCCTTTGTACAAGTTGCTTGTCAAAGTCAAAAACACAACTCATGATGATGTAATTAGACTAAATTGTCAGCTAACTAATGATTACATAAATGAAATGATGAAGATTTCTATGTTTCCAAAGCAAATTATTGTTTCTATCCATGACCCTTATGCGCCTCAAGGAACGAAAAAGGAAAATATCTTTTATTAATCCTTCTTAGCATTTGGTACATTAGAAAGCATACTTGAGAAAATTTTTTTTTAGTTTACCAATAACCTTGACTCTTGTATGGCAAACTCTTTATTCATAAATTTTTAATGTAATTAGATCAAGGCTGTTTCCTGCCAAGATAAGACTTCAATTTTCCCTCTTGGAATCATTCCTTCACTTATCTGGCTCGATGACAAAGGAAATTTTCTTGTTGAAATTTGAAGGCTTCATATTCTCTAAGTTTTTCCATTGATAAGGGTAAGTTTTTCTAATAATATCAGCATATCTGTGAGAATTAAGCCTTACATCAAATAAAGAAAAAAATCCTTAACATTTCCTTCTTATCTAAATTCGGTTTTTCTGTGATCTCCTTCAATGTTGATTTCGTCACCTAACTTTATTTGTCTCCGTCTAGCTTTGCTTCATGATTTAACATTCAGACAGAAAATTTTACTAGCTTTTGTTTGAGAATGTGTAAACATTGGTTTTCGAACCACATATTTCCATTCGAGTTTTCTACCTAATAATCTTCGTCTTACTAGAGAATCCGATGCTTTTTGGCCATTTGACAAGTTGCAGTTATGTGCAAGGATGCGTGATGGTGAAGTTCTATTTTTACCAAATGGACTTATTGACAACCATTTTTCTCAATTGAAATCTTAGGTCTTACAGATCTTCGTATGAATTTATTATTTATTTATTTATTTGTTTTCTGTACCGAACTAGAGCTCCTTCAGGACAAAATATAAAATAAAAACAAAATTAAGTAAAATAGAAATAGTATAAATAATATAATAAAAAGTCATCATCTTGATTTTGTTGAATCTGACGATAACTGTGAAGTATCACAGAAAATAAGAGATTTCTTAAAATATAAGGTACAAATAATTTAAACGAGCCTATTATTCTATTAGAAATTATTAATACCTTAAAAAAATAAAAGAACTAGCGGGTTCTTGTCTTGATCATATCTACAACCTAATATTAAAAAAATTACCTAGAGAGACTTTATTTGAAATTAGTTTACTCTTTAACACGAGTTTGGAACTAGGTCAAGTCCAAAATTCTTGGAAAATAGCAAATATAACTAAGATACCTAAGACATTTTCTACCAAATAACTGTTACTCTCAAAAGCCTAATAACTGTGTGTCGCAAGTTACTTGAACGTATCATCTTCACTAGAATTTATAATTTTTTTGAGAACAGCAAATTACTTATTCAAGAGCAATCAGGATTTAGAAAACATAGACGCGCTGCAGATAATCGTTATTTTCTTTTTCAAAAAGTTTTAAAGTCTTTTAATAAATCTGCTGTCTCTATTTTGACATTTCTAAAGCTTTTGATAGAGTTTGGCTAGGGTATGCCGGCAAGGACGCTTAGGTCGGCCGGTTCGGAGCCACAATCAGGCCGGGACGGATGGCCGCGCTGGCCGTTGTTTGGTCGCGGCTTTTTTAGCGTTACGTTTTTATTAGAACCGCTGTAATTTGAAAATTAGTTAATAGTCGTATACTAGACAAATAGGAGAAGTGAAATCAAAGAACATTGTAAGCAATCCAATTATTTAAATAACGTATTGTGTGAAGATTCAAATTTTTGAAAAATTGTCGTTTGGCTTAGCAAATTTAAAAAAACAAAATTTAATTAATAGCGTCATCACGTGATTTAAAAAACCGTTGAAAGTTGTGTGTTGGCAATGTCGCTCAACAAAACAAACCAAAACCGACGGTGGATATTTAAAAATTCGGTCAAGCTAAACTTGAAGAGGTTAGACAAACCGATTAGCCATAAAGTCTTATTTAGTGCACTAGATGTCGTCCTGAACCAAGTGGAAAATGATGCGATCACAAGTATCTACAATTTCTTTTCAAACAAAGTTTGGATAATAGAGTTTAATGCTGCTTTAATGTTGCCAAAATTTTCGATCGTGACATCAATATCAATGGAACCATTTTCAGACTTGAAGATGCAAATAAAGTCCCGGATCTCAGAAGTTATTGTACTTTTCGTTTTCACTTCTTGCCCTCTGATTTCAAGAATCATAGACTTGAAACCTTCTTTAATGCTTTTCGAATTGATGGACTCAATATTGAACACATTACTGAAGAAAAATATAAAGATAGACCCGAGAGGAAAAATGATGTCATAAGAGTGAGAATATCATTCCCAAAAGAAGTTGAGAATATAATTGGAAGCTTGTCAGGCCCCAAAATAATGTATGGTTTAAAGTAACTTGTGTCAATTGTTGGACAAAAGCAGAAATGCTATTTTTGTGATGATGAAGGACACAACTTAGCTAAATGCCCTGTCAAAGAAACACTATGCGAAAATTGTCATCAGAAAGGAAACTTGACAAAAAAATGCTCCATTGCCGAAAAGCTTAAATCGCTTGAAAGGAAAAAGATTGACTACAATGATCTTTACATCGACCAAGAAGAAACGCAATCAATAATTGAAGCTGACCAAAAAGAAAATTTTGAAAATATAATGCCAAAAACACCTGGATATCAGCCAACAAATTTCAATGAAGTAATATCCCAAATTAGCCCAAAAGACCTTAAAACTCCAGTTTTAGAAGAAGCTTTGGTAAGTCGTTTAAAAGAATTTCTACCACTATGCCAGTCACCTGTCAATGTACGCTCAAATGATCAGAATGAGACTGAAAATTTTTTCAAAACCAAAAATCAAACCAAGAGATTTCCCGAATCTGATCCAAATGAAAAAGATCTCACCGAAAATGAATCAAAGAAACCATTAGTTGTCTTAGAAAATGAAAACGACAATACCTTCGGATCTGAATCAAACAGTTCTACAACTGAATGTTCAATTCAAGTAGATCAATCTTTTAACGAAATTGGTCAGCAAAATGCCAGTGAAAACAGCTTTGAAGAAAATTTAGAATGAACAAGAAGATCAATAAATAAATCAAATTTAAGAACAAAACCTCTTAATAAAACATGGTTAGTAATTACACACTGGAATTGTCTTCATTTACCTAGTAGGGTCATCTCTTAGCCAATTTTTTAGCTCAAAAATGTTCGGACATTATTTTTCTCAATGAACTAAAGAAAGATTTAAGTGAGGAAAATATTTATCTTGATTTTCACAATTATCAATTCATAACAAAACCACGCAACAAGTATGGAGGAGGAGTAGCTATTTTAATTAAAGAAGGAATTGAATTTTTACAAGATTTCTCTTATGAGGAATTCAATTCCGAAATCCTTTGTATAAAAATGAACTTAGGAAAGAATAATGAATAGTTTATATTTGTTCTTATAATCCACCCAATGTGCTTCTGAACTTTGAGTTCTTTAAAACAGTTAATAAAAAATGTAAAAACTACATTTTAGATGGTGATCTTAACGCCAGAACAAAGCAAATAGGGTGTGTAGGGGAAAATGAAAACGGCATTATGTTAGAAAGAATAATCAATGAGTTAGACTTTTTCAGTAATCAATAATAAGCGTACTACTTTCAAATTTTTTAATAGGAATTACTTTGAAATTCTTGATCTTTTTTTAGTTTCATCTTCATTAATTGACAAAATTACTGACTTTTGTGTCCTAAATTGTCAAGACATGACTAGTGACCATTTCCCAATCGAAGCATCCATTTCTATGGGCTATCAATTAGAAAATAAATCAGCAGCTAAAAAGTTTAACTATAAGAAAGCAAACTGGCAATTATTCAGCGAGATTTTAAATTCCGAAATAGTGAATATCACTGAAGGTTCCCTCACAATAGATCAACTAAATGATAAAATTACAGAAAAAATTATTTCTACTTCACATAAAAGCATTCCTTATCATTCTCAGAAAATCTCCAAAACCAGTCTTCCCCCGAACATTGTTATTCTGATAAAAGAACGCAGGATAGTAAGAAGAAACTTTCAAAAAACTCGCTGTCAAAATCTCAAGAAAAAATTTAATCAACTTACATTTGAGTTAAAGGCCTCTTTAAAAAAATTCTGGAATCAAAATTGGTTTGATTTTATTGAGTAAATGGGAAAAAACCCACTGACAAGTAGACCATTCTGGAAAAAAATAAATAAATTTAGATCAAAAAAAGGATAAAATTTAGTCCCAAATTTGTTTTTAAATGACAAGAAATTCAAAACTAATGAAGAATAGGGAAAATGCTTTGGAGAACTCCTATCTTCAATATTTAGTCCTATTTCTGATTTAAAAGATCTTGATAAAGATTTCGAAATACTTAATTCTAACTCTGAATTCTTTAGAAATTATGATCAGTCTAATTTTAATGATTCAATTTGCTTAAATGCATTAATTATGGCATTAAAAAGATTGAAAAATGAAGCGGCATCAGGACCTGACAAAATTCATAATCTAATGTTAAAAAACTTACCTAGAAATTAATCAATAGAAATAATAGAACTTTTTAATTTATCTTTCGAGAAGGTAGAGTCCCTTAAGCATGGAAAACATCGTACATTACTATGATTCAAAAAAAAGCCTCTTCTTTCAATCCAAGATCCTTTAAATTATAGACCAATTAGTATAACGAGTAGTTAAGGAAAGCTCCTGGAACGCATAGTATTTTCAAGATTATACAATTATTTGGAAAAAAATTCACTCCTTATCCAGGAGCAATCTGGATTTAGGAAACACTGGCGAACATCAGATAATCTTTTCTTTTTAATTCAAAAAATTGTGGAATCATTTAATAGAAAAAAAAGAGTTTGCATCCTTTTTTTTTAATATTTCTAAAGCCTTTAATAAGGTTTGGCATGAAGGTCTACTTTTTAAATTGATTAAAATGAATCCACCTCATTACTTGACTAACTGGATTAGATCCTTTTTAGATTCTAGGAGATTCAAGGTAAATGTGAATGATCATCTGAGCGAAGAATATAAAATAACTGCAGGTGTTCCTCAAGGCTCAGTAATTAGTCCTCTTTTATTTAGTATATATATTAATGACATCCCAAAAAGAAACAAAACAAATAATGAATGGTGATAGTCTAAACTTAAAAATCTATGGTAACAGAATAGTGAGCCAAAAAGAAATCAAGTTTCTTGGTATTAAATTTGATTCTAAGTTTAACTTTAATATACTTGTAGACGAAATTAAAGAACGCTGCAACAAAAGGCTAAATATTATTAAGATATTGTCAAACAAAAAATGGGGTCTCAATCAAAACACACTAGGAAATTTATTTAAATCTTTAGTCGGATGGATTTAAGACTATTCTTTTCCTTGCTTGAATTCATTTTCAGAAAATAATATCAAAAAACTACAAGCAATTCAGAATACAGCAGTAAGATCTATCCTTAAGTTAAAATATGATACTCCTTCCAACATGTTGCATCATGAGACTTTTAATAAACTAAAATTACTAACAGTCTCGAATCGTCTTTTTGAGTTGAGTGAGAAATATGTTGGGACAGGACTGAGTCAATCTATTCCATTGGTTAAAAGACTGGTGAAGGAATACAAAGAAGGTTTCGAATCAAGATATATTGAATACCCAACTCCATTGTGTAATTGCTACCTTACTATTTCTTCTTTTTTTCCTGAAACTTGAACTATTTTAACATGTGCCACATGAAACAATCTTTTCCAATTTATGTCTTTTCAACTTTCATTTTTTTAGCTTATTTACTCTATTTTGATTCTTTTTTTTTTATCTAATTTTAATAACTTTAATTTTATTTTAATTTTATTTTTTTATTCTTATTCTGAAGGAGCTCTTGCTCGGTACAGAAAACAAATAAATAAATAAAAAAAAATAATAATAAGAGCTGATAAACTGAATAAACAACTGAACATGAATTATCACTAAATATCGACTCCTAGAATTATTGGATGTACCAGCTTCATCGCTTTTGGCTATTAGAGCAAGGAATTCTTCTAAACTGGCTGATTTTATAATTTTGGTTATTTTTTACTTATTATTTCGGTAATTTAAAAAGCTTTAGGCAATATCTAAATAAATAAAAATAAAAATTTTATTAATGGCTTTTCAAAAATAAAATTAAATGATTCCAAGCAATTTTTCTCGAATCTTTTCAAAGAAATTCTGAAATTGTTTACAAATGCCAACTAACTAAGTTTGTTTCGTTTAATTTCTGTTTGAAAAACTGAATTTTCTCATGATCAGTTCAATTGAAAGGGAAAGTCAAAATCGAAACATCTATTTAGAAAATTCAAAAGCAAATTGAAAAAGTCTAAGAACCAATAACACTTCGCAATCAATTAATTTAGCTCATGAACGTTTTCTTGGCTTTAATCCAAATAATACAATCATAATTAATGAGATGATTCAAGAATGAAGCATCGGTGAAAATGCTACCGTATTTCCTCAAATAGAAGAAACTTGCTTGTATTTCAGTCAAAAATTTTCCTTTATTTGAGTTGTTTTTCTAGAGAATATGTGTCTTGTTTAAAAGAAAATTTATAAATAATCTCTCATGTAAAACATGCATTTTTCTAGTTCTTAATAGAAGAAAAAAATAGCTATTAATTTCTTGTAATTGAGTCACATTTTATGAGTGAAAAATTTTCGAATAGAAGAAATCCTGGGTCATTCTATTCCACTGACTGTCATATTGGTGGAGGAATACAAAGCAGACTTTGAATCAAGATATATTGCATGCCCAAATCCATTTTCTAATAGCTATCTTACTATTTCCACTTTTTGTCCTGAACTATCAAATATTTAAACATGTCTAACCTCTAGCTATTTCAACTAATTTTATTTTCTTTATTTAGACTTATTTATCCTTTTTTTTATATTTTCTTATTTAACTTTTTTTTTATTCTGAAGGAACACTAGCTCGGTACAGATCATTAAATAGATAAATAAAAATATGTCATTTTACTATTGTGGTCAATTTCCAGTATAAAATAAATAAAAGAGGATGGAGGTATAGAATAAATGATGGAGGTGTTTCAATAAATAAATAAATAGAATGATGTAATACTTTTTTATATTTTTTTTATTATAAAGAATTTTAAATCAATGTTTAAAAAATTTGATTTGGTGCATAAAAATTATTTATGATAAATTAAAATTTTACATTGTATCACAATCTTAGTTTTTACAATTTAAACTTAGTATAGTAATTCAGGGTTGAACCGTTAATGGGGTAAAACCGTGAATTCTTCTTTGAATGACTATAACTTTTCTATGAAAAAAAATTTTTCTTTTAAATAAAAAAAAAGAATATAAAGAACGTCTTTGTTAATAAAAATGACCAATAAAAGAGAATTTTTTATTTGTTTTTTATACCATTTAAACGACTAATCTTCGCTACTTAAAAGAAAATGCCGATCCTCAAAAAAACTTTCTTGATAATTGGTAAAAATTTGAACAAAGAACACTGTTGTATGTATTTTTTGATGCTGATTACGAATTTCTTATTGAAAAACTTAACCGATTTTTTGTTAGTTTAAAATAAAATAAGTTTAAGAAAAAAATGGGATTGGGGTTAAACCGTTAATTTAATTTATTGCAATAAATAGTTTTTCTATTTTCTATTTGATTGATTTAAAAAAAAAAAACTTTTTAAAAATGCCGAGAAGTAACTTCCAAAAAACCCAAAAAGATTACAGCGAAGAAACTTTACAAATAGCCTTTGCCGAAATTGAAGCTAAAAAATTAAACAAAAATCAAGCTTCTATGCGCTTTAACATTCCATATTCAACACTTAACGACCGAATCAACGAAAAGTATAAAAAACCTGCAAATGGTAAAGGTGCTACCCCATGGATCCCTAAAGAATTTGAAACGCTTTTAGTTGAAGTGATCAAACAATTAGCTGATTGGGGTCATGGTATTTATTTTGATAGCATTAGAAACTTTGTGAAACACTATTTCAGCAAATAAAGAGAAAACGTCAACAAAAAAACGAGGATTAAAAGAAAATGAAGTTTAGACTGAACAAAAAGAGGAAAAAAGTGACAATAATCAGTGATGAAGAAGAGTCTGAATTGAAATATCTTCAATGAACGACCAAAAAAGTTGTTTCAAATGTAAAACAGTATTTGGAAAAGTCAAAACAAATCAAAACAAATGGATTTCTTGTGAGAAATGTAACAAATGGTCATGTGTGAAATGCCTTCCAAGAGGCTTTGATTTAACTTTGGAATTTTTTTGTTCAAAAAAGTGTCTAAATAGATAAATTTGGTTTTAAAATAGGATACATATATTTTCTTACACTTTTTTGTGTATTTTAATTGCTTGAATTTATGTAATTCACGGATATACCCCAATGTAAGCGTTGAAACGCTAATGAAAGATCTTATTTTATTTTAACTATAACTTTTGAACCGTTCTTTTATTTTAAATAAAGTTTTTTTTAAATTAAAGACAATATTTTCTTTTATTATTTTATATTTTTTTCGAAAAAAAAAATAAATCTCACAACTAATTAGCGATCAAATAAAAGAATTCACGGTTTTACCCCGTTTGACTTTATTTTATTTTGTCCTTTTCATTTTTATTTAATAAATGGATTCAGCCGGCCTTCATAGGTTAGACGGACGTCCCTCGATTGAATTGAATAATAAAATAAATAATAATAAAAAAAAGAATTTAAAAATTTAATAAAGTTAATAAATTTTTCTTTGAAAGAATAAATAACAAATTAAAAAGAGAAAAATCTTATTTTAGATATTTAATGATTGAGGCTTTTTACAGAAAGCGCCAAAAATATACAAAAATATGAAAAAAATTTTTTATTAACTCTATAAATGAGCTGTAAAATAACAATTTTTATTCAGCAACGTTAGTCAAGCCTAGGGGGCGAATTTTTCATCTTAAATTAATTAAATCCTTTAAGTAAAATAAAATTAAATAAAAATAAGAAAAAAAATCCTTTAAAAATTGATATTAAAATCAGAAATTATACTTTAAAGGAATTATAATTAAGTCGTAAAATTTCTACAGCTAAAATTAAGAAATCAACGGTTTTAATTACAATAACTAGAATAATAAATAATGATATTATTGATTTAAATTTTCTACCTTTTTTTGGTTATGCTTTGGTAAAAAAAAGAAAAATATGTTGAATGCTAGATCAAATATTTCAAGAAAACTAAGAGCACTCATTCCAACACAAATACCCAAGATTCCACCAATATCAGACACTAATTGGAAAAAATCTTTGGCAGGAGTTTCATTTATCAAAGTTAGAGAAATGTCATCGTGATAAATGTTCACTGCAAGAACACTTTGCTTGATCATTTCAACACCAGTAAAATTTCTCACATTTTCTGTATAATTTTGTTGAGAAAGAATCAAATCGGCGTAGAAAGGAGACGGAAAGTTTAATTGAGACATCTTGAAATTGTAACTGACTGTTTCACATTCATGTGGACACAAATCAAAGCATTCAAGAGACTTGACTGAATTTTGAAACTTTTCGTAAGCTTTTTTGGAACAGCTGATCATGGTCGCATTACAAGATGAGTTGAATGAAACACCCAATGCATCAGAAAAATAGCAACCACACTGCAATTTAATGAATTCATGATAGCACATTATCAAACAAGTTTTTTGTTGGTATCTTCCAAACAATTCAATTGATTTTCTGTAAAGATCAGATTGGAAGGAGTCTAATGATGTTGGGTCTTTGATACAATTGCTGTAGGGTTCGGATAATTTGTAAGAATGCTGTTGACTTACCACAATATCAGTCTCGAATCCATTCGGTAAATTAATCGAGTCATATTCACTGAAAATAACTGTTGAATGGTTGTGTATAAACAAATGAATGCCACTGGATCTTCCCAAGTTCAAATCCTGATCTAAAATACCAGTGAATAGCTCAAGTCTCAAGCCATTTTTTTTACCAGGTGTTTTAGTGTCTAAAATTTCTTCTTTTGATAAAATTTTACCTGAGTTGAATTTGTAACAATTTCCAAACTCTGCCAGTGAAAAATACTCAAAATCATCTTTTGTGCATGCAAATCTATTAAATTGACAATTAAGAAGCATCTCGTCAATGTTAAAGCCGTGCTTTTGAATTTTATCAATTTGTTCTAAAATTTTGTTATTCAAATCAAAATTTATGATTTCCATAATATCAAAGAGGGTCTGATTTTTCTCCAAATTTTCTAGAGCTTTTTTTTTAAGTTGTTGCATGAATTTTTTTGCGTTTGTAGAATCCTCTGATATTTTTTTAAAGTTAAAAGGATTTTTGTTACAAAAAGACACAGTTGGAAATTGGATGGAAGCCATTCTCTCATTTGTTATCTTAATGTTTACATCAAAATCCAAAAAATCGTTTAATGTTCGTGACAAATTGAAAATGCAATAGCCAACTGAACTTAAAACAGATAGGATCCAGAAAAATTTTAGAAACCAATTTTTGTTCAGAAAAATTTTTGAAATTCCATGTGCTGTTGATGCTTCTATCCATTTATTGAACACGTCTCTTAAACTCAATTTCGATTCCATTTTGAATTTAAGAAATATGTAAAAAATATATGTTTTTTTCAATTTGTCAAACGTTTTATGTTCTTATTAATAAAAATTTAATACTATATTTTCTTTTTATAAATAATTGTTTTCTCAAATTTTTATTAATATTTAATTAACAAAAATAAACTTTTTTCTTTTCAACCAAATATCTAAAAGATGTAAGAATTATTAATTTTTTTTTCGAAAAGTCGATCAATTTTTCTTACTGAAAATTTGACTGTAGGGGAGTATCAAAATAAAAATTTTAAATTATAAATTTATTTACAAATTTTTCTTATTTTTTCTTCAATCATTTTAATTCAATTTTTTTAAACTAACTGACCACAGTTATAAATTGTTACTGTTTGAGTCGGCTGACCACTTTTTGTTCCAACAGCTTCCATTTTTTTAACAACATCTTTCCCTTCAATAACATGACCAAAAACAACATGAACTCCATCTAGCCAGTCGGTTTTTTCTGTTGTTATAAAGAACTGAGATCCATTTGTGTCTTTTCCTGAGTTAGCCATCGATAAAGTTCCACAACCCTCATGTTTTAGCACAAAATTTTCATCAGCAAATTTAGTCCCATAAATACTTTTTCCACCAGTTCCATCTCCTTTAGTAAAATCCCCACCCTGGCACATAAATTGAGGTATAATTCTGTGAAAACAACTCCCTTTGTAACCAAAACCTCTTTCGTGTGTGCACAACTGTCGAAAATTTTCCGCAGTCATTGGCACTACATCAGCCCTTAGTTCAATAATTATACGGCCGATCTCTTTTTTGCCTATGCGAATATCAAAAAATACTCTGGGATTATTTTTGAATTTTTTGGCCGGCAGACTTTCAGTGATAGTATCCTTACCCTGAATTGTTACTTTGACAGTTTCTACCTTTGATTCCTTCTCGTCACCTTCTTCTTTGTTCATGTCATCAATTTTACCAGCATACTCTGTCAACCAGGTGTCTTCGGTCCATACCGCTCTTGCTGAACCCTGCTTCATTTGCGAGGGTTTAGCATAAGTCACTCGAATTGTTCTACCATAGATTTCAGACTCATTCATATTGTCAATGGCCGCTTTTGCATCCTCAACCGATTCAAACTCCACAAATCCAAATCCCCTAGTTTTGCCTGTTTTGAAATCAAGTGGTATTTGAGCTGTGTTCTCTCCAAATGGTATGAATGCCGATTGCAGCGTTTTTTCATCAACTTCTTCAGCAAGACCACCAACATACAAAATTTTCTTATTAGCCATATCTTAAAATTTTGAATAAATTTTTTTTAATTTTATTTATTGAAAAAAAAACTACTAAGTTTAATATAAGATTATTTTGCAATATTTGTGATTTTTTTCTAATTACTATAAATAAAAGTTAATTTTTTTTTTAAAATTAATTATTTAAAATGAATATGAGCGAAAATTTGCCACTAATCCGCGACTTACATAATCCTGCATCAAAATTAGACCAAACAAATTTATCCAAGATTTCTCTTAACACTATAATTGAGAATTGCTTGTCTAATTTTGAATCTAAGTATCCATCAAAGTGTGCTGAAATAAAATCTGATGATGCCTTGTGGAAATTTGGCTTAATTGGACTTGGACTCTTGAAAGACTTAAATGAGTGTCAAATTGAAATTGGTTCCAGTGGTTGTGTTTTGAGCCTAAATGATGAAAAACTCATAGCTCAACTATGTCAACTAATTGTCTGTTTTACCATTCATTACAACCTTGAAGACGGAATCGGTATTCCAATTGAAAAATTAAGTCGCTATGGAGTAAATTTGACCCAAGGCCGAGTATTGGTCTCGCCAAAGGACAGAAATGAAAGACTTTACCAGACTTTTTTGATTTTTTACCAAATAAAAACATTTAAAAATCAAAATCTTAATTTGATCCGGACTTATTTTTACAGAAAGTATTTACACGAATTTATCTGCGGATTAGTTCAGCTAAATTATTCACCTAATCGATGCCAAACCGATGATAAATTCCACAAATGGCTATTTTGTGATTTATTTGAAGAATGTGACGGAGCTAATTTGGTATCAAATTCAATAATGGCTCAAGGAACAAGACCCAATCCGCAGACATTATGGTTCACCAGTCGCATTGGCCAACTATTGACCAGATGTTTGCTCAGACCAAATAGTGTCATGAGTGTGATCAGGGCTGTTTTGACTGAAATGGACGCTGTGTCCACAGTCAGCTTGGCTAGTGACTGGAAAAAATGTGACATTGTGGCTAAAATTTTAGCCCAATGTCCAAAAAGTGTTTCCATTGAGGAATATTTTGAGATAATAGCACCTCAAATATTGTCACTTTACTTCAGTGAAGACATCAAGTTTGCCCGTCATTTTTTACGCGTTGCTGGCTCAATCTATTCACTATTCTCTCAAAAATATGCTGAAATTACCCGACAGTACCTGACTGAACCTATTATAGCAGGTTTCCGTGATGCCATAGAACCGAGATCTGAATTCAAAATGTCCCATGAATCTTTCAAGAAAGAGTTCTTTAAAATCTACACAGTTTTTGTTCAAAGCACAGAGCCAAACATGTACACTTTGGACCAAATACCTGTCCAATTGGTCATTTTTTTATTCAAAGCATACATACAAATAAAATCAAGAGTAAATTGTGACCAAATCAATCAACACTTAGAAGAATTCCTCAAGCTCTATGTCAAATTATCTCCTAATTGTGTTGGCTTACTACACCAGTTGCTGATGTCAGTCACTGATTTAAGCTATAGCTTTAATTCGGAACTGTTTTCTGATGAAGAAGAATCGGAAAAAGACTTTGTGATCAATTCTTCTGGCACTGATGAACTTACCATAGAAATGGTCGATAGTCATAGTCAAATTTTAAGCTTTTTAATTGAAAATTATAAAGAATTGCAGATTAATTTTATGATTTTTTTACTTAAAAAATTGGTCGTCGAAGAACAAGAGCAAAAATTAGCTGACAATCAACTATTGATCCAAATCGAGCTAGATATTCAGAAAAAATCAAAAGAAATAAATTCAAAAATAGTTTATTTTACTCAATTAGCAAAATTATTTGAATTTGTAGATGTCAATTTAGTTATTAAAAATTATGAGGAAATAATTGAATTTTGTAAGATCATAATTGAAAATTTTGTTAAATTTTCCCCTGTGGTAAAAGATGAGTCGAGTCCGAACGAATTAATTCAGCTGGTTTTGAGCATAATTTCAGTGTTTACCACAGGAACAATTGAATTGGAACATCAGGTGAAACAAAAACTTCAAGTGATCTTGCCTGGACTGGATGATCTTAAAAAATTGTTTGCCAATTCTGAAATTGAGGAAATGATTGAAAGTCTACGTGTTAGTATAGCGACCTTCTTAGGTATAAAAACAAATAAAAAAGTTTTAATCGAAGAAATAGTCGAGGATGATTATTCTAGAGCAATAAGAGACATCAACGATCCTTTGATTCCGGTCAAAGCCCACGGCTATGTTCAATTAAGAAAGTTGATTGAGAAAAAAGACTTAAAATGCTTGCAAAATTTGAGTAAAATTACAGAAGTGTCTCTACGTGGTATCAAAAGCGAAGACAGCTATTTGTATTTGGCAGCAATTAATTGCATGATAGCTCTGACTGTTTTGGATCCAAAAAGCACATTGGATCCTCTGATGGAACATTTTAAGAACGCAAAGAAGCTTAATGTTGAAGAGAGGCTTAAAATTGGTGAAGTATTGACCAAAACTATACGCATTTTCAATGAACTAGTGCCCATGTATGCACCTAAATTGGTGGATGCGTTTTTGTGTGGTCTCAAGATGTGTGATGATGAAATTTTTAAGTCAAGTTGTTTGTCCAATTTGGGAGAAACATGCAAACTTCTCAACTTTTCAATCCAAGTTAATATTAATGAGATTTTGAATTGTTTGAGCTGTTTGCTCGAGACAGACAAGTCAGTCCAAGTAAAACGCTCGGCAATTATGGTCTTGAAAATGATTGTTGAAGGCTTAAAAAAAGAAAATTTTGTTCAAGTTCTTGGCACTTCTCTAGCTCCTTTGTACAAGTTGCTTGTAAAAGTCAAAAACACAACTCGTGATGATGTAATTAGACTAAATTGTCAGCTAACTAATGATTACATAAATGAAATGATGAAGATTTCTATGTTTCCAAAGCAAATTTTGCAAAAAGAAATTAAAATTTTGCACCCGTGAATTATTTTTGTCTAAAATATTAATTTGTGTAAATAAAATATTTTTGTTTAAAATTTTTTTATTCATTTATTTCAAAAAAAAGGAGTCAAAAACCAAACGAATAGTTAGTTTTAAAAATATGCATTACTAAAAAAATGTTTTCTACAAAAAATTTAAAACTCGATTAATATAGTGATATAGGAATATTGATAAAAAAAGATATTTTTTAATTTTTTTATCAATTTATTTTAAATATATATGAGAATAAAGAAAAGAGTAAAAGTCAAACTAATAATTAAGTATAATAAAAATCACCCATCATTTAATGACAAAATTATAATTCGACAAATCCAGTGAATTTAAAAACCGAAAAAATATGAGCGTAAAAAAACATGAAAAAATGTAATCGTTATTGTAATTGCACCTAAATTTAATAATACTATTTGTTTAAAATGAAATTATTCCTTTATTAATGAGAATTTAAAGATCATGGTCAAAAATTTCCGGGTAACAAATTTAATCAAAAATGATGAAAAATTTAATAAAGATGATTTAAGTAATAACTGACAAAGATTTTAAAAATTAATTTTAAGTGAAAAATATAGAATGATCTTATTAATTATTTTTAAAATTACAAAAATCTTGAAATGAAAAATAAAAATCTATTATTTTAAAATTAAATAAATACAGAGGAAAAAATTTTTCCAATTTTTTTGTTATTTTTTGTTTATTTTATAATGTAAATGTACGATAAAGATTCTTTTAATGATCCCATAAATTCAGAAGAAAAGTATTTTCACGGGTGTAAACAAAAATTAAAAACAATTTTTAATTTACTATGCATTTGGTGCAGCAATAAGTATTATTATAAAAAAATAGAAAAATTAATTTTTTATTTTTTCGATTTTTTTGATTTTTTGTCTTAACGACGCATTAAATTAAGAATTTCAGAGTTTAATGCGTCCCTATACTCGTATATACAACTATTAGACCATGCTTTCTTAATCAAAAATATTTAAGCATTAGCTATGGTGCATGGTTCAAAAGCGTGTCTTAGTTTGTGGTGCAGTATTATTTAAAGGGGGATACGGTAATATATTATAATTTATTTTACTTTTATTTTATTTTTACTTTAAATTTTTATTTTATCTTATATTGTTAAAATTTAATTCAAAATTTAATAAACTAAAATTTTGAAAACAGATTAAAATTTAATAATTTATTTTTTATTTGAAAATAAACACATCCAAATGCAAAATTAGAGTTACATTATTAAACGTATTTTTTTTAATTTATTAAGAATTTATTGAAAGAGCTAATTTTATTTTGTTTTAAATTAATTAATTAAATCAAGTTAAAAAAAATATTAGAATTTATGAGTCTTGTAATGCGAACAACAGCATTTAGCTTGATAATATTTTTACAGAATGATGCTGCTGAAAAGTGATTGAACCGATAATAATAATAATAATAATTGTCCCTATTCTCTCCTTTTCAAGTACCTTTTTGAGCAACGGCTCCGATCTGACACAGAGGCTACTGCATCGAGTTGATCATCGACACCGCAATTATTACCCAGTCGAAACTGGTCACCCTAATTTTATGATGAAAGAGGTTTAAACATTCGCCGATAGTGATTTAAAATAAATTGATAGTATTGATTATGTCAATCACAAAAATGAAATTTTGAATATTGTTTTCACCACCTAGAAAAACTTAAATAAAAAAAAAGATCATGTGATCTATGCGGTAAATACATGAAAAAAATTTGGGCGTAAAAATTTATAAAAGTAGGAAACATAAAAATTAAATTTTGTTTAAATTTTTATTTTTAATAATTTGAATTAAATTTTAACTAATTGCAAAATATCAAAAATTCGACAAATTATTTAATTTTTATTTGAATTTTTGTTTGTCATTAAATTAATAGCAATCGACACCTAATTATTAATATTGGTCACGAAATGCTTTACTTTACTTTATAAAAATATAAAGGCTAAATTTTTACAGCTAAAATTAAGAAATCAACGGTTTTAATTACAATAACTAGAATAATAAATAATGATATTATTGATTTAAATTTTCTACCTTTTTTTGGCTATGCTTTGGTAAAAAAAAGAAAAATATGTTGAATGCTAGATCAAATATTTCAAGAAAACTAAGAGCACTCATTCCAACACAAATGCCCAAGATTCCACCAATATCAGACACTAATTGGAAAAAATCTTTGGCAGGAGTTTCATTTATCAAAGTTAGAGAAATGTCATCGTGATAAATGTTCACTGCAAGAACACTTTGCTTGATCATTTCAACACCAGTAAAATTTCTCACATTTTCTGTATAATTTTGTTGAGAAAGAATCAAATCGGCGTAGAAAGGAGACGGAAAGTTTAATTGAGACATCTTGAAATTGTAACTGACTGTTTCACATTCATGCGGACACAAATCAAAGCATTCAAGAGACTTGACTGAATTTTGAAACTTTTCGTAAGCTTTTTTGGAACAGCTGATCATGGTCGCATTACAAGATGAGTTGAATGAAACACCCAATGCATCAGAAAAATAGCAACCACACTGCAATTTAATGAATTCATGATAGCACATTATCAAACAAGTTTTTTGTTGGTATCTTTCAAACAATTCAATTGATTTTCTGTAAAGATCAGATTGGAAGGAGTCTAATGATGTTGGGTCTTTGATACAATTGCTGTAGGGTTCGGATAATTTGTAAGAATGCTGTTGACTTACCACAATATCAGTCTCGAATCCATTCGGTAAATTAATCGAGTCATATTCACTGAAAATAACTGTTGAATGGTTGTGTATAAACAAATGAATGCCACTGGATCTTCCCAAGTTCAAATCCTGATCTAAAATACCAGTGAATAGCTCAAGTCTCAAGCCATTTTTTACCAGGTGTTTTAGTGTCTAAAATTTCTTCTTTTGATAAAATTTTACCTGAGTTGAATTTGTAACAATTTCCAAACTCTGCCAGTGAAAAATACTCAAAATCATCTTTTGTGCATGCAAATCTATTAAATTGACAATTAAGAAGCATCTCGTCAATGTTAAAGCCGTGTTTATGCGTTCTATCAATTTGTTCTAAAATTTTGTTATTCAAATCAAAATTAATAATTTCCATAATATCAAAGAGGGTCTGATTTTTCTCCAAATTTTCTAGAGCTTTTTTTTTAAGTTCTTGCATGAATTTTTTCGCGTTTGTAGAATCCTCTGAAATTTTTTTAAAGTTAAAAGGATTTTTATTACAAAAAGACACAGTTGGAAATTGGATGGAAGCCATTCTCTCATTTGTTATCTTAATGTTTACATCAAAATCCAAAAAATCGTTTAATGTTCGTGACAAATTGAAAATGCAATAGCCAACTGAACTTAAAACAGATAGGATCCAGAAAAATTTTAGAAACCAATTTTTGTTCAGAAAAATTTTTGAAATTCCATGTGCTGTTGATGCTTCTATCCATTTATTGAACACGTCTCTTAAACTCAATTTCGATTCCATTTTGAATTTAAGAAATATGTAAAAAACATTTATTCAATTTATTAAACATTTTTTTGAACAAGATAAATATTTGAAAATTATTTTATATACTCAAGGAAAAGCTTTTAAAATAAAGGAAATTTGAAATTTTATTAAAATTTTATTCCCAGATAAGTAAGCTAGTTGCTGATGAGGTTGCAATATTTCCAAGCGAAGTAGCAACTAACTGATAAACTGTTGACTTGTGTGAATCTGAACTAAACTTTATTGCTTGACTATACGGATCCCAAACTTTAACAGTTCCATCATACGATCCACTTACTAAATCACCATTTGCCAGTGCAAGAAGGCAGCTATTCCAGCAAATACTACTTGAATGTATTTTAAAATTCTTTTCTAATCTCCATGTTTTTAAATTCCACATATTTACTGATCCATCATTTAAGCTACTTACCAAATTGCCACTATTAAGAACTACTATTGAATACACAGGACTAAAATTTTCCAAGCTTCTAACAATTGCTCCACTGTCAATATCCCAAACAATAACTTTTTTGTCCAAAGAACAACTTACTAAATTACCATTTGGTAAAACAAGTATTTGATAAACTATTTTTGTGTGTCCAACAAGTCTATTTTTCATCTGACCACCCATTGAATCCCTAATAACAATATCATAGTTGTTTGATTGTTGTCCTATTGCTAGATCATCATTAGCCATCACTGTTAAGCACCAAAAAAACTCATCAGTTGGAATTGTTCGCTTTATTTTTTCATTATTTTGGGCTAAGTCCCAAACTACCAAAGTTTTATTAAAAGAATACCCAGCCACTAAATCTCCGTTTGATAATAAACCAAAAACTATCGGCTTGTAATAATTACTTACAAGACTTTGCCTAATAAAACCATTTTGAGCATCCCAAACTTCTATTGAAAATTTCGGCGTGGCTCTAATAAAATCTCCGTTGGGCAAGGCAAAAACTCTTTGGTATCCATTTAGTAAAGGAATGTTCATATTCAAATTTCCATTAAAAGTAAGCCCTGGATATTCTGTGGTCAAAATACTAAGATAATCAATTTTAAGTCTGAGAATTTCGGTGTATATTTTTTAAATTACTTCGAAGTTGAATTAAAAATGGTGGACTGTATTGCTGAAGTCGTAGTCGACCTTGCAAAATTTTTATTAAATAAAAGATCGATTTTTTTTTAATTTTATTTGGTAAATTTTCTTGATTAAATTTCAATTTCTTACTGAGACAAACATTCACAAATTGGGAAATTTAGGAGTCTGGTACATCTACCAGTTTGGTAATATCTTCCTCTACAATGAAAATGACAAACAGTGACTTGGAAACTATCATTGGCATCACATAACAGATATTTATTCTCATTTATAACTTCTAAACCGTCTTCTGCAAAAATATCATTGGCACAAGTTGCGCATTCTGGTTTGATGCTGGTGATGCATGATTTGCAATTTCTCTCACCGAAACACCCCAGGCAAGCACTAAATGTCAAAGAACAACCACTGAGTGGACATGTGGTTAACCAAAATTTTGGGTTAATTATTTTGGCTGACTGTGATAGTGAAGCAAATAATACAATGAAAAGTACTAAACTTGTCTTAAGCATTTTTAATTGTGTTTTTTTTCTTTTAATGTAGAATTTAAATTTTCAATTTCATTTTATAAATGCGAAATCAATTTGAACATTAGTAAAATTTCTCATGTAAAGTTATTTATCAATAATTTACACCCTTGTATTTTAAATTTTAAATACCTAGAACTTAAGAAAATAAAAATTTAACTTCACTACAGAAATTTAGAATATGCTCAAAATTCATGAACATAGTTCTCTTTTTTTTAATAATAAAAAAAGCTTGTATGGATTATTATTCATGTGAGATCATTAAAATTAGTATAAAAAATCATACCATTATTATACACATAGTTTTTAATTTGATTAGAAATGATGATTAATAGAAAAATTGTTTTGAAAATTGACAAGAAATTTTAACCATGAAATTGACTTGATTTAACACTTTTTTTAGATTCAATTTTCATATTTTCTCAAAACTAAAAGTACAAAAATATAATTTTTAAATATCGTTTTTCTTAAAATAAAAAGTTCTAATTAAAATTCATTTGAACTGTTGAAATTATTTCTATTCAGAAATCAAAAGACAACGTGAAATAATTAATTGTCTTTTTAAATTCTAAAATTACCATAAATATAATTCCATTATCATTCTTATGATAATTAAGGTATTCAATCAAAAATATTTAATATAGGGATCTGTTTCGATGGGCTTAAAGTTTTATAACGAAACTTAAATTTAGTATTTTATACTTTTAGTGTTCAAGTAAATTGACTTTCTAAATTATTTAAATTTTTTAATTCTGGTTGTTTTTTAACAAAAAAATGAGAATCTAGAATTTTATGTTTTAAAATATTTTAACTTTCACTAAATTTGAAATGAACTAAAAAGAAAAAAAGATAAAAAAATAAAAAAAAATCTTTCCATAAAGATAAAAATAATACAAAATTCAAAAGCCACTCTTTAATAATTTTTAATTGAATTGAAAAAACAATCGAACTGTACATGGAAACACCATGTATTTAAAATCACTGGTCCAATTTTATTCTTAAAAATTTAGCTTTTTATAATTTAATTTAGAAAAAAAATCAAGCAATATATTTGAAGAAGATATCCGATTTGTATTTAGAGGGTTTTTTTGTAATTTCAAAAATTTATCCTTAAAAATAAAAAACAAACTTAAAATCTCATCAAAAAAATAGTTTTTTTCTAACTTGGTATTTTATAAAAATTAATCTTTTTGAATTTTTTCATTCAAAATTGTTCTAGTACAGATAATAACTTTAGTTTATTGGTTTGGTTCGATCAGTCTGAGCGGAAAATTAATCCAAAAACCAAGTCAAGCATGTAATAATTTTTTAATTGTATCTAAAATATTACAACAATTAGAAAAATTTTTTATGATACAATACGAAAAGAATTTGATTGTGAAAAATTTTATTAAGCATTAATTGCACAAAAACTTGAAATTTTTGTTTATTGAAAATATTATATAAATTTAAATTGTAGCTATTTTTTTCATTTAGTCACTCAATTATAACAACTAAGAATTGTGATGGATTTTCCTCCAATTTCGACTTGGCGCTCTAAAGCCGACCACTTTAGCTTTTTGAATGAATGCTACGATGAATACTATTTTTACGAAGATCACTCACCTTCTTTAGACAAGTCCCAACAAGACAATTACATCTGGCCTTGCTTTGACAATCATGATCAATTTATTCAATTCAAGTAATTAAACTATTATTAGTTTTTTTCTTATATACTATTTTTAAGTTATAAAAATTCGGCCAAAAAATGGGACCAAAGACTGTCTGATCTAAAAAATCTTGTAACTAATCAAAAAATTCAACCATTCAAGCTTAATATCAAAAATTCCAGCTCAAAAGACTTTGTCAGCTTGTCTTCCAAGTATTCCCGATCAAATTCGGTATCTACCGGTTCCTACTATTCTTCGTTTACAGACATATACGATAGTTTGAACACTAGCTGCTCTTTGCCAAGTAAACACGACATTTTTGAGGATGACTTGGAATTTTTGATGGCAAACACTGGCTTCACTGAAAAACAGATCAAACACTGGCATTCGGAATTTCAAAAAAAGTGCCCTGTGGGCTTCATCAGCTATGATCAATTTAAAATTTACTATTACACCCTATTGCCTAATTATTTGACTGATAGTTCAAAAGAAATTTTAATAAAAAAATTATTTTCACTATTTGACATTGATTGGGACAATAAATTAAATTTTAGTGAATTTTTGATATCATTTTGGATAAGATGCAAAGCTCCAGTAGAGGAAAAATTCACCTGGGTATTTAATATGATTGACTTGGACCACAATGGCTCGCTCAACTACGCCGAATTGAGAACAGCGCTTAACCTTAGCTTGAATTTGGACGACTTGGATAATTTTTTGCAAGAATTGAACCATGATAGGAAATTAGTCACAGAATCTTTGTCTTTAAGTAGCGATGACTCGGATTTTTCGGATGAGGAAATCGCCAATCAGATCAAAAAATATAGTCTCTTTTCAAAAACCAGTGATCTGGTTGATGATAAATTAAATGAGGTTATCTTCCTTTTGGACTTTATGGTCAAGAACCGTGATTTTAAAACAAGTGATTGCACAAATTTCTCTTCAAATATGTCTCATTCATCATCTTTTACTTCTATATCCACACGATTGGATTCATCTATACAAAGCTTCGATTTTGAAAAAAGTAAAAATAGTCGCCTGAGAAAGGTGCAAATTAATCGAGAGAATTTTTTATTTTTGTGCAGTAAATATAAGTTGCTGCGAAAAATGCTTATTCCAATCAATTATTTTTATGAACCCGTCTCGGATGAACTTTGTGAAAATTTGTAAACTTTTTAACAAAATTTTTTTTTTAATTTTAATTATGATTAAATTTTTTTTAATGAAATTTTAAAATTTTTTAAGTAATTTTAATGAACATGACTCTATCATAATGCGTATAAAAGCACTAGTAGAGAGATTAGTTTTAAGACTATTTTTTAATTTTTTTCAGCAATAATTTTAGCCTGTTTCGGTAATGTGATTATAAAACAGAAATTAGATTTTTTTTTTTAAAGAATTCTTCAGATGCAAGAATATGGAATAAATTAAAGCTTATAAATAATTCTTTTTAAAATTTATTTAATTTATAAATTCAATAAAATCAACAATTTTTACAGTGTCTTATTTAAAATTATTTGGAAAATTTTTAAATGAAAACTTCAAAAAATATTTTAACTCTTCTAAAAATTTTAGCTAAGAAATTTAATTGGTTTTTCTTATTATTCAAAATTAAAAATCAATAAAAGAATATCATCACTTCCTGCTTGAACAAAATTTCCGACTTAAAAAAAAATCTAACTTTGCTAATAAATAAGTTTACTACTGGCAAAAAATCAAATTGTTTTTTGTTTATTTTTATTGTATTTTGGACCGTTTTTTTCAATTTTATTGTTTTTTTTTAATTAATGATTTCGAATTGACAAAAAATTGAAATAAATAAATTTTTTTATTAATTTTATAATTAGTTCTTTAGTCGACTGAAAAAAATTCAAAAAATAAAAAAAAATCAAAAAAGCTTAATTAAATGAACATGATAAATATCGAATATTGGATAAATCTTTAATTGTCATCGATCTTTATTCTATTTGTGTTCTCATTAAATTTATCATCATTCATTTGACTGCTTATTTTATGATAAAATTTTGTCCCTATAAGGTGACCAAAAATTTTGTAATCAAATTAGATCTATTTAAATTTTTCAAATAATTTTCTAATTAATTACATGATTTAAATAGCATTAAGGTAAACAATTAATGAAGAATAGAAAAATCACTAAAATGCTAAAAAGTTAGTAGTAATTTTTTTCTAAATAATTATTTTTAAATTGAGTTTTTGATTAAATTAAGAAATTATTTAAAATTTAAGAATCCTTGAAAAATATTAAGTTTTATTGTTAAATCAAGTCAGTTTTTTTTTGATAAATAATCGTCTCAAAAATAAACTACTATGAGAAAACATAGTTCTGTTAAATAAAACTTTTTAAGTAACATTTTTCTGTTTTTTTCAAATTAAATTTTAATTTACGATGTTTAGAGGAGTTTTATTGATAAGCACTCTGTTCTTTGTCTCAACATTTGAGGCTTCGAACATTCAACCAAAATTTTGGCTGACTTCATGCTCACTCAGTGGTTGTAGTTTGACATTTGATGCTTGCCTTCAATGCTACGGTGAGAGAAATTGCAAATTATGTATCACCAGCATCAAGCCAGAATGTTCCAAATGTGCCGAAGATATTTACAAAGAAAGTGATTTGCAAAATGTAGATGACAATAAATATCTCTTGTGTGATGCCAGTAATTCATTTCAAGTCACTGTTTGTCATTTACACTGTAGAGGAAGATACTATCAAACCGGCAACTGTATCAGGTTAAACAACGTACCAATATGTCAGTGTACATCTGAGTAATATTTAGCTCAAATAATTTTAAAAAATATCAATTTAATTTGACATTCTATTTTGTTTAAATTTTCATTTTAAAGAGTAACTTCCAATTCTTCGACAACTACGGACCATACCACCGACTCCACTGAACAAACACCTAATACTACGTAGCAGAATATTTTTTCAAATAATTTATTTCTAAAAAGAAAAAATTTTAAGATCCACTTCACCAAGCACCTTTACCACTGGATCAACAACATCTCAGTAAGCTCATCTAATATAAATTATTTGAAAATTTAATTTCAAATTTTAAGATCCACTTCATCAGTATCAACCATGTAGATTTATTAAGCTTAATAAAAACAATATTTAAAAATTTTTTAGATCCACTGGTACGAGTAGTTTGCCTCCTTCGTTCAATGGAACATTGAGACTTAATTTTACAATTTCTTCCAATTACCATAAAATATTCGCTTTGCCAAATGGTGAAATGTTGAGAGGAAGTTATGGAAATGCGGTTGAAGTGTGGGACATGCAGCAAGGAATTATGAAAAGAAAATTGACCAGCATCCATTACTACCCATACTTGTTCGGTCTTTTATCTAACGGAGATCTTGTTGTGGGTTATTTAGACAGTAAAACATTTTTAGTTTGGGATATCCGACAAGCTCATGGAGAATATGTGAAGCGAACAATTCCAACTAATGACTTGATTATCAGCCTGAGTGTTTTGAACAACGACGATTTAGCTATCGGTCAACAATCAAACAATTATGACATTTTGATCCGAGATTCACATAGTGGTAATGTAAAAAAAAGACTAGTTGGTCACAAAAATGCTGTATATGATATCATTACTTTGCCTGATGGTAATTTAGCTAGTTGTTCATCGGACGGAACTGTCCGAATTTGGAACTTATCTAGTGCTAGTTTGATCAACACTTTTGTACATTTGAGTCCTGTATATTCAATATCTTTGCTGAATAGTGCTGAATTAATCGCTGGCCTTAGCGATGGTTCTGCTGAAGTGTGGAATTTGGCTACAGGTGATCCGACCAGAAATTTTTATATACACAGAGGTGCTTTTTGTAGAAACAAATGTATGCAGGTTCTGAAAAATGGACTAGTGATCAGTGGTTCTCATGATTTAGAGCTTAATGTCTGGAGTTCCCACGATGGATCGGTAAAACAATCATTCCGGGTTCATAAAACACCAATTTATCAATTGGAATTTTCACAAAACGGTAATTTGTTAACTTCATCGTCATCTGAAATAGCTTTTTGGTTCTGATATTGTTAGAAATTTTAAATATAACTAAAAAAAAAAAAAAAAATTTTTAACTTAATTTAATACTTGAAGAGCCAATTTTTTTTCAACATTAATACCCAAGAAGTCTAAACAACTTTTTTTAACGTTGAATGAAAAAAAAATATTCTGATTAAGTTATTTCAATCTTTATATTTAATAATTTTATTAAAATAACATTAATAAATTAATTCAAAAAACTTAAAAATTACTGAATATTATGAAAAAAATGAAAGAGTCCAATTTTTTTTTACTTATTATCATTTATTTCAAAAATAACGCCAGATTTGGCGATGATATAAAAAAATTAATATAAAAGAGAAATATTAAAAAAGGGAAATTTTATAAAATTTTATAAAATCAATTTCTTTTAATCATTAAGATTCCAGAAGTCTTTAAAACTAGCATTTATTTTAAATGAAAACGAAGATTTTTTATGACTATTTTTTATTCTTTATTGTACAATTCATTGTTTTTATTATATTTAAAAAATTAGTGAAACGAAGGACAAAATTAGTCAAAAGATTTAAATTTTTTGACTTGTCTAAAAAACTTCATAGCTCTTTATATTTATATTTTTTTAATGCTTTTTAATACAATTAAATTAGGGAGGAAAAAAAATTAAATTATTTTTAGTTGGGTTTTTATTCAATTTAACTTTTAGTAGTTAAAAATTGTCTAAAAATCTTCCCTGGTCAAAAATTTAGACAGTGACTAACAGACCAAATGCTTGTCATTTAAAGTTTCATCTTTTAATTTACAAAGAATTCAATTTTAAGACTAGAATTTTAATGACCTATTGAATTTTGTTTCCATGGCAACCTGATTTAAAGGTTTAGGTTTTTTTAATAATTCAAAATTAAAATAATCGAATTCGATGAACATTAAAGCTTATTTTGGAGTTAAAAATTCAAAATGCCCATAGTAGATGTAATTATCTGTATGATATTTAAAAAATAAATGCAACCAATTTTTTTTCTTAGCCTAATTATAGTCCGTCAATAAACTCGAACAGCACATTGTTACAACTAGAGGTTCCGCCGGTCGGAATCTTACTAATCACTTCATCTGGCTACTTGGTCGTATTCTTTATCATCTATATGATTATTTATTTTGCCAAGACCAAAGGCGCTTGTCCAAATGATTTATGTTCATGTGGACCTGATGCCGGCTGTTGTCAATGTTTAGAGTCGTGCTCAGACGCATGTACTTGTGGAACACCGACTGTTGATAAATGTTTGGACGTCTGTTGTCCCAAGCGAGTAATTTTAACTAAATTATTTAATTTAATTTATTATTTATTAATAAAAATAAAAGAATCTCGATTTTGTGGGTCTAATTTTGTGTCAATGTTGTTCTACACCGGAAAATCCCTGCTGTACAGCATGCGGAGATCAGACTCCTTGCTGCTCGGTAAGAAATTTTAATCAAGTTTTTTTTTAATTTATTTGTTAATAAAAAAATTAAGTATGGTGATCTAAATTGCAATTGTGCTTGTATTCAGCCAGATCAATCAAGTTTTAACTGTTTATGCTGTCAAATTGGAAACGCCAATTATGATCGAGCGGATGATGATGAAGATTAAAAAATATGAAATTTAATAGAATTTGTAAATAAATTTTTTATTCTAAAACTGTTTATTCAATTCTTTATTGATAAATGAGCTTTTTTTCGAACAACTGATCGATTATTTAGTATTATTTTAAGAAATTAAAAGATATCAGGAAATTTGGTGCAAATTGAAGTTCATTATCAAATGTTAATTTCAAATCAAAATTTTTTAGTTTTTGATTTAAATAAAAAGGTATTTTTTATCAATTTTAAAAAAAAAATGACTAAACTTTATTAAACATTATTTGTTTAATCGATAATTATATGAATTTTTATCTGAAGTAAATTGAATACTTAATCAATATTTTGAAATTTTACAATACAAATTTAACTTTGTTTCGCCGTAATAAAATTTAATTGATATTAAAATATCATTCAAAACTTTTATTTGAGCCATAATTTTGATACCTAATGTCGATTTTAAATTTGTCTTTAAAGTTTTCAAATAAAGATTTTAGAAGTATCAATTAAAGGTCAATTAGAGAAAAAAAGATCTGTTTTTTTTTTTAAATTAAATTAATAAACATCTTTTGTTTAATTAAAAAAAAATCTAATTTTATAATTTTTATTAAGATTTTAATCAATTAAATTTTGATCATTTGATTATGATCATGTAATCCAAGTTGCCGAAATTTGGATAGAAAACCCAACAATGAATTTTCTGGGTATTTTATTTAAAGATTTCAATAAGCTGATTCGAAAAAATGAAATGTCTGATACTGAATAATATAATTTTTATCTTTTTTTGAAAACAAAAAATCAAGATATAATCAAAAAAATTTTTTTTTTTTTAATATTTGACAATCAAAAATTTTTACGGATAGAAAGAATTTTTTCCAGGATCTGATTTTTTAATATGTCTATCTCTTTTGGCAATACATTTGAAAATTTTTTTTTGATTGATGGATGAAAGGCACCGGGGTCCTTAGGATCACAAAATGACCATACTCAAAAATATATTTTTTTGAGCTTTATCAGTATTTTTATGAAATTTTATAAAAATTATTTTTCAAATCCTCATAAAATTGTGAGAATTTTTGTGAAAATTAGAAGAGTCTATCTTAAAACTTGACTTAGACATGCCATTAAAAAGCATTTGATCCTTTGAAACTTAAAGATGCTTTATTCTCTGAAATAATTGTCTTAAAAAAGAAATTATATTTATAGAGTCAGCTCATTGTGGTCTAAACGAAAATTCCTACAAAATTCATTGTTTGGTTTTCTATCCAAATTTCACCATTTTTTACGCTTTTATTTTTTAAATTAGAACTGGATGAAAAATCGGTTTAGAAAAATCAAATTGATCGAAAAAACTGGTTTAAATTTAGAACTGATTTTATTAAGATTTTGCAGAACAAATCGTTTTTTAAATATTATATTAAAATTCAAATAGTATTTTTCTATTTTTTACAATCATTTATTGATCTATTTTTATTAAACGAAAAGAGTTTAAACAAACTAAATTTCTAAGAATATCGTTATCTTGAATTTATGAAGATATTGAAGATTATTCTTCGGACATTTTTTTTAACTGAATATTTTTTATTTAATATTATTTTATAATTTGAAAAAAAAACATACAATATTATGAAAATAAGTTTCCAATTGTATTTTATGAATAACAAAAATAAATTTTGTAAAATTTTTTTTTAATGTAAAAATGAATGCATTTAATCCGATTAAAAAATTAATGGCAATAATGCTAAAAAATTTTGCCTATTTGTGAGTAAAAATCTGAAATTATTCATAAAAAAATTTAATAAATAAATACAAGAAAAAATATGTTTCCTAAGTTCGTATTACTTGTTCGTTACAATTTTTATAGATGAATCATGCTTTTAGCTGCCGTTTTGACTGTAGCTTGCTAGCCAGCAAGTGTGTTGACAATGTACACTAAGACAGATGATTTGTTAGCGGTTCTGTTGAAAAAAAATTTATCTCTAAAATTGTTGCTTTTTTCAACCAATTCTATTCCATGTGTGGATTTATATAATTGAATTAGATCACCTCTTTTACTTCTTTCTACCGGATTTGGAATGTTCAAAGCCTTTAATCTGCTTTCATACGGTTTGCTTCTAATTGAAGAAACAAATTTCGTAGCTCTGCGTTGAATCCTCTCAAGATTCTCACAGTCAGACTTAAGAATTTGAGACCACACAGGCACCGTACATTCCAAAAGAAGACGAACAAAAGTAAAATACAGAGATCTAAATAGCTTACAATCAAAAAGAAAAAATGGTTGCCTGATGCCACCTTTGATTTTCTTTTTTTTGTAGACTTTATCACTTGATTTTGTCCATTTCAGACTTGTTTTGAAAATAACTTCAAGACATTGATAACTGCTTACTAATGATAAAATAAGGAAATTCTTTGTTTTATGAGCATAATGAATGACCAGACATTTTGATGTGTTGAAGAGAATAAGTCAATCGTAAGTCCACTTGAAAAATAAATCAAAATCTGATTGTAGCTTCACTATGTTATTTCTGATACCGTTTGCGAGAACGATTTAGTATCATCTGCAAACATTTTGACAACATACTCTGTTCCTTTAGGTAGATCATTGATACACAAATCATTGATTTTTCATCAAGATGTGGTTACATTAATTATTGAAGTTTAGAAATATTTAGGCAAGTAAAAATAGTATAGTTAAAAATTATAGTTAAAAATTTATGAATAAAATGAGCTTAGAAAAAGTGAAATCATTGGCCTATTTTAAAATTTCATAAATAAATCAAATATAAATTCTTCTGGAAGTGAAAATAAACCTGTTTTGATTTTAAAACAAACAATTTTAAATGTTTCTTATAAAATTAAATTTTAAATAATGGTTTTCTATAAAAGATTTCTGTAATATATGAAAGAAGTATTTACGAACATTAATTTAGACTTTCATATTTTTTAAATGACTAAAAGCGGCCTTCTAAAAACGGTCAATTGCTTTCTATACGGTCAACTATTTTTAAAAGGCTTATTTCTAGATTTCAGGAACTTGTCAATTCATTTTCGAAAATGTTCGATTGCTCTTAAAGAAAAGGTTTTTAATTATATCAAAAGGATTTGAAAAAAATTTGAAAAATTGATAAGTATTGATTCGCAAAAAATTTAAACAGAAAATAAAAAAAAACGATGCCGACTATTTAAAGAAAAAATAAAGGATCATTGCAAATATTATCATTAATTAATAAAGAATCTTAAGTAAAAATCATTATCAAATGATTAATCAATTTAAAAAATAATTCATCAAAAAATAAAAAATTAAAAATTAAAATAAATACTGATATTTAAAAAATAATTCATCAAAAAATAAAAAATTAAAAATTAAAATAAGTATAAAATTTTTTCAGTTTTAAAGGATTTAAAAGATAAGAAGTTTTTGGTAAAAAAAAAAAATAATTTTATATAAAAATCTGTTATTTAGTCTCCAAAACCATTTGTTGTGGTGCTCGAAGATATATCAGAGGACGATGCAAAAGAAGTGGTCGAAGTAGTCAGGAATGGATCTGTTGTTGAGTCTTTGAAACCAATTGGTGTGCTGCTCGATGACACATCAGAAGACGAAGCAAAAGAAGTTGTCGTGGTAGTCAGGAATGGATCTGTTGTTGAGTCTTTGAAACCATTTGTTGTGGTGCTCGAAGATATATCAGAGGACGATACAAAAGAAGTGGTCGAAGTAGTCAGGAATGGATCTGTTGTTGAGTCTCCAAAACCATTTGTTGTGGTGCTCGATGATATATCAGAAGACGAAGCATAAGAAGCTGTCGAAGTAGTCAGGAATGGATCTGTTGTTGAGTCTCCAAAACCATTTGTTGTGGTGCTCGATGATATATCAGAAGACGAAGCATCAGAAGTGGTCGTGGTAGTCAGGAATGGATCTGTTATTGAGTCTCCGAAACCATTTGTTGTGGTGCTCGTTGATATATCAGAAGACGAAGCAAAAGAAGTGGTCGAGGTAGTCAGGAATAGATCTGTTGTTGAGTCTGCAAAACCATTTGTTGTGGTGCTCGATGATATATCAGAATACGAAGCAAAAGAAGTTGTCGAAGTAGTCAGAGTTGGATCTGTTGTTGAGTCTCCAAAACCATTTGTTGTGGTGCTCGAAGATATATCAGAGGACGATGCAAAAGAAGTTGTCGAAGTAGTCAGGAATGGATCTGTTGTTGAGTCTTTGAAACCATTTATTGTTGTGCTCGAAGATATATCAGAGGACGAAGCAAAAGAAGTGGTCGAAGTAGTCAGAAATGGATCTGTTGTTGAGACCCCAAAAACATTTGTTGTGGTGCTCGAAGATATATCAGAGGACGATGCAAAAGAAGTGGTCGAAGTAGTCAGGAATGGATCTGTTATTGAGTCTCCGAAACCATATGTTGTGGTGCTCGAAGATATAACAGAGGACGATGCAAAAGAAGTGGTCGTGGTAGTCAAGAATGGATCTGTTATTGAGTCCCCAAAAACATTTGTTGTGGTGCTCGATGATATATCAGAAGACGAAGCAAAAGAAGTGGTCGTGGTAGTCAAGAATGGATCTGTTATTGAGTCCCCAAAAACATTTGTTGTGGTGCTCGATGATATATCAGAGGACGAAGCAAAAGAAGTTGTCGTGGTAGTCAGAAATGGATCTGTTGTTGAGACCCCAAAAACATTTGTTGTGGTGCTCGATGATATAACAGAGGACGATGCAAAAGAAGTGGTCGTGGTAGTCAAGAATGAATCTGTTATTGAGTCTTTGAAACCATTTGTTATGGTGCTCGTTGATATATCAGAAGACGAAGCATCAGAAGTGGTTGTGGTAGTCAGGAATGGATCTGTTATTGAGTCTCCGAAACCATTTGTTGTGGTGCTCGTTGATATATCAGAAGACGAAGCAAAAGAAGTGGTCGAGGTAGTCAGGAATAGATCTGTTGTTGAGTCTGCAAAACCATTTGTTGTGGTGCTCGAAGATATATCAGAGGACGAAGCAAAAGAAGTTGTCGTGGTAGTCAGAAATGGATCTGTTGTTGAGACCCCAAAAACATTTGTTGTGGTTCTCGAAGATATATCAGATGACGAAGCAAAAGAAGCTGTCGAAGTAGTCAGGAATGGTTCTGTTGTTGAGTCTCCAAAACCATTTGTTGTGGTGCTCGATGATATATCAGAAGACGAAGCATCAGAAGTGGTCGTGGTAGTCAGGAATGGATCTGTTATTGAGTCTCCGAAACCATTTGTTGTGGTGCTCGAAGATATAACAGAGGACGATGCAAAAGAAGTGGTCGTGGTAGTCAAGAATGGATCTGTTATTGAGTCTCCGAAACCATTTGTTGTGGTGCTCGATGATATTTCAGATGACGAAGCAAAAGAAGCTGTCGAAGTAGTCAGGAATGGATCTGTTGTTGAGTCTCCAAAACCATTTGTTGTGGTGCTCGAAGATATATCAGAGGACGATGCAAAAGAAGTGGTCGAAGTAGTCAGGAAAGGATCTGTTGTTGAGTCTCCAAAACCATTTGTTGTGGTGCTCGAAGATATATCAGAGGACGAAGCAAAAGAAGTTGTCGTGGTAGTCAGAAATGGATATGTTGTTGAGACCCCAAAACCATTTGTTGTGGTGCTTGATGATATATCAGAATACGAAGCAAAAGAAGTTGTCGAAGTAGTCAGGAATGGATCTGTTGTTGAGTCTCCAAAACCATTTGTTGTGGTGCTCGAAGATATATCAGAGGACGATGCAAAAGAAGTGGTCGAAGTAGTCAGGAAAGGATCTGTTATTGAGTCTTTGAAACCATTTGTTATGGTGCTCGTTGATATATCAGAAGACGAAGCATCAGAAGTGGTTGTGGTAGTCAGGAATGGATCTGTTATTGAGTCTCCGAAACCATTTGTTGTGGTGCTCGTTGATATATCAGAAGACGAAGCAAAAGAAGTGGTCGAGGTAGTCAGGAATAGATCTGTTGTTGAGTCTGCAAAACCATTTGTTGTGGTGCTCGAAGATATAACAGAGGACGATGCAAAAGAAGTGGTCGTGGTAGTCAAGAATGGATCTGTTATTGAGTCCCCAAAAACATTTGTTGTGGTGCTCGATGATATATCAGAAGACGAAGCATAAGAAGTGGTCGAAGTAGTCAGGAATGGATCTGTTGTTGAGTCTCCAAAACCATTTGTTGTGGTGCTCGATGATATAACAGAGGACGATGCAAAAGAAGTGGTCGTGGTAGTCAAGAATGGATCTGTTATTGAGTCTCCGAAACCATTTGTTGTGGTGCTCGATGATATTTCAGATGACGAAGCAAAAGAAGCTGTCGAAGTAGTCAGGAATGGATCTGTTGTTGAGTCTCCAAAACCATTTGTTATGGTGCTCGTTGATATATCAGAAGACGAAGCAAAAGAAGTGGTCGAGGTAGTCAGGAATAGATCTGTTTTTGGGTCTCCAAAACCATTTATTGTGGTGCTCGTTGATATATCGGAAAACGTTGCAAATGAATATTGGATTGCTGCATTATATTTTGTTGTTTCATCATTGTTATCTTGTTTTTTTATGTAAATTTTTGAATTTTTTCTTGTTGAAATTTCGAACGCAGTTATATTTTTTGATGAAAATATTTCACATATGGTATTATTATCAATATCATCTACTGTAAATGTTTTACAGTTCAATATCTTCGTACATTTTTCAGCGCATTTTAATAAAACTACGTTTTTATGATATTTTATTAAATTTAAATTTCTAAACTCATCTTTTAAGGTTAAATCACTTGATCCATTCACTAATATTTTTTCGAATCGATAAATATTTTGACAGAAGTTTATTTTAAAATTAAATGTTAAACTATGAATCAAAATAAATATAAATATTTTCTCGTTTGGTTTCATATTTTGTAATATTCTTTTTATTTTTTTCCTTTTTAATTAAATGTTTTAGCTGAGTTTTGAAACAATTATTTTTTCAGTTTTTTTAATTCAAATCTAAAAACTCATTTCGGTATCTTAAATAAAATATGAAAAGATTTCAATTAATGCCAGCAAATTTTTCAATAATTCATTTTTTTTCAAGTTAAACGTTTGCTTTTAGAATAATAAAAAACATTTATTTATGAATTATTAAATATTAATTTTTATTTTCTTTATTTTTTACCAAAAGACGTCTTTTTGATATTTTGTTCCTAATGAACTTAGCAGATTTATTATTTAAATTTATTAAATGTTTTCCTTTTCAAAAAAAAAAAAAATTGAAGTTTTCCATATTTAATTTTTTTCATTTTTAAAACTTTCATTTTATGTTTCAGAAAATCAAATAACTTAAGAAAATTTTTTTATATTTTGAAATTAAATACATAAACACTGTATTTTTAAATATTACTAATATATTGATTAGAAAATTGATATTGAATATCAAATTTTTATCACTGATTATTGGTTAAAAAAATTTTATCTCCTTTTTATTGAAAAAAAAACAATTTAATTGAATCTCTTAAATCAATTTTTTCATCGGAGTCTTCATCCAAATGGACAAAAAAAAACTGATTCTATCAAGAGATGTTGTTCTAGAAATCTAGCTTACATAAATTTAATAAATATTTGCTTTATTTTGAGACATACTTAAAACTCAAAATTTAAAAAAGAAATTTTTACATTAATATTTTATTTTAAAATTTAGATAAATAAAATTTAAATAAGATTTTTTTTTTTCAAGTAATCGAAAAAAAAATTTTTTTATGAAGTATTTATAATTAAGTGGATTCATTGGTACAATTAATTCCAGGTATATTTTGATTTTTAAAACATCTAAATTAAAGAAATCAAATGAAAATACACAATATAAATAAAAAATTTTTTTTTTATTTACCTTTTTTATACACATTTATTGAATAAAGAAAATTAATTAAACTATTGTGATAAGTATTCTTTTAAACCATAGTGATCAAGGTATAAAGACTCAATTTTAAAATTTTAATCAAATTTAGTATAATTTTTTTGGTAAATATCTTTAAAAGATTGCAAGTTATTTAAAAATAATTTTTTTTTATATTTTATTTATTTAATTTAATTCTTTTTGGCTATGTCTTGTAATAAAGTATTTGATAGCGTAGAAAAGATTCATGAATGGCTTAAAAATGATAATTACCAAAGCGATTTAATAAAATCTAATGTTGATGCAAAATATATCGAAAGTTAAAAATATATTCTTTTTTAGATAACAACTGCTTGACACATTAAAATAAATGTTAATATTTAAAAGTAGAAACAAATTATTTTTATTTTTCATTTCAAATTAATATTTTTAATTTAAAAAACCAATTTTTGACATTAAGAAAAGAGTTTTTGATTTTTTATATGGTAACTCTTATTTGATGAAATATGTTTTTTTTGTTCTAAAAATCACAATGTCAGCTATCTTCTTTTATTAGAAATATATTATAAATGTTTCTCTATACTAGAAGAAGATTACTTGTTTTTTGAAGATTAAGTATTTTCCTAATCATTATAGCCTCAGTTGTTTGCAATTTCTTTATTTAATTTTTACTTAGGACGAAGTTTTCAAACCCATAGATAAGTGAAGGTCCAATAAACATTTTATACAGGTGTTTTTTAATTTTCGTTGCTAGATATTTATTATCAATTTGTAGGTTCTATAATGTATAGAATGATTTGAAGGCTAATATTATTCTTGTATCAATTTGGTGTTTGTTATTGTTTTTGTCATTAAGAATTACTCCGAGATATTTTATTTTATTGACACATTTAATTTTATGGTCATACATCTTCGTTTTTATTTTATATCAGTTACTTTTGGTTTCTTTCCAAATAAATTAAACTGAGTTTTTTCTGGATTAAATTTTATTTCCTGTTTTTTCTCTAGTTCTATGCTTAGATCCTCCGTATTTATTGAGAATAGCTTAGGGGAAAGTGGACCTGCTTGTTTTACGCCAATCGATGTTCTAAAGAGCCTGCTTGTTTCATCTTTATTTACTACCATTGCCATTGAATTAAGATAATATTTTCTTAGACCTCTCCATATCTGTGGATGCACTATGTCCATAAGTTTTTTTAAATAGAATGCCTCTTTTGATTTTGTCGAATGCTTTACTAGCATCTATTGCACATCCATATATCCTTCTATTTATCTTTTTATAAAAGCTAATTTTTACTTTTACAGTGAATATTGCATGTGAACAAGAACTATTTATCAGGTTCATCATTAACTCTTTTTTTTTTTAATCAATATTACATTTCATTACAAATTAATAGATTTTACTTTTAATATTTAAATTTTACCTTACATTTTATTTTAAATACTTATCGAAATAATTAAATACTGATAATATTAAAATTATTTACTAATTTATTTAAAATGATTTACTTATTATTATATATTAAATACTGATAGAAATAGTAAAATACTTACAAAAAATTTACTATACTAATCAATTTATAATAGTAAATTTTGATAACACGTTAATTTCGATATTTACGTGTCATAGCGTAAAAAAGTATAAATAAATTAAAAAATGCAATTTACAAAATTTAATACGTAATTTTGTAAAGTTACGTATGCTTCAGTAAATATCTTTATTTTTTGTTTCTCTCTAGTAAATTACTAAAAAAATTTCAGTAAATTTTGATAACAAAAATTATACAAAAAAATGAAAATAAATTTAACAAAACTAAAAACTATTTTCATGATAATTCTCTTCTCGATGGTAACCGACGTCGAATCGGCAGCACTTGAAGTTGAAAATCAACGTGTACACAAAGAAAACTTCTACCAAAGTTTGGAACAATTGATGATCGAAAAAACGGAGCGCGATCTAAGTAACCCAGACAAGAAAACGAAGAAAACTTAAACGTATATCAAACTAAGCGAGTATTTAAATATGATTGAATTAATCGAGAAAGCAAAAAATAAAAAAGGGACTAAAACTTCCCAATAATACAATATATTGAGAGATTACGACCTTATAACAATTAGCGAAACTAAAAAAATAATTAAACAAGAGAGTGCCGATGAACCTATAAAATATTTAGTATCATACGAAGACCTATTTGATACAATTTATCGAATTCACATGCAAGTAGGACACAAACTGAGAGATGTTATGTCACCACATTGTAAATAAATCATCTAAATTTAACAGTTGATATGATCAACAGTAAGTATTTTTTATTCGATAGTATTTTACAGGTAAATAATTAATTAACCAATTATTTCAAGTTTTTACTAATACGTGTCAACAATGCGTAATGAACAAAAAAAGAAACAAAACAACTGGAGTAGTTGTAAAACGATTCTAAGTAACGATTTTTACCGTAGAGCTCAAATGGATTTGATCGATATGCAAACTCTGCCTGATGGTGAGTTCAAATGGCTAATGGTATATCAAGATCATTTTACAAAATTTTTATTGTTACGTGCGTTGAAAGATAAATCGGCGATTGAGGTAGCTAGAGCATTAATTGATATTTTTTGTATTTTGGGGATACCTTATTTGTTACAGTCTGATAATGGAAAAGAATTTAGGAATCAAATATTATTAGCATTTAAATCAATTTGGCCAGATTTATCATTCATTCATGGTAGGGCTAGACATCCTCAATCACAAGGAAATCCTCAATTACATTATTAGCGCTGCTAATACTTTACTTGGCATAAGGGGTAGTGTACGAGAAAATCAAGAGAAACAAGCCGAAACTATGCGCTGTAGAAGTGCAAAATATCTTCCTGAAGCCGAGATTGGCGATTTTGTTGCATTACCAATACCTGATGTTGATAAATGCTTAACAGAATCGCCTAACTTGATTTGTCGTATTATTGATATTGATTATACTAAAAGTCTTTATGAATTAGCTTGTGAAGCTGGAGTATTCGCAGACATGTTTTCAAGGAATATCTTTGATAAACCAAGAGATGTCAACTTAAAAATAAGAATTAGAACGGACAAAAATGTTAAAAGCATTCGTCAAGCAGTCAACGAGCTTTCAATTGGTGGCGGACAGGGTTTTATCAAGTGTAATTGTACAAAACAATGTTCGACTACCAGATGTGCTTGTAGAAAGTCAAACTTGTTGTGTAATTCAAGATGCAATGGCTCAAATAGCTTGTGTTTGAACAAAAAACTTTTATACTTTTTTACGTTTTTTTAGTAATTTACTAGAAAAAATAGAATATCTGAAAAAATTGAAAAGTTTATTCTTTTTTTCTTTTTATACTTATTTACGTATGAATACGTAAAAATACATAGCCGTTCTAATAAAAACGCAACGCAAAAAAAACCGCGACCAAACAACGGCCAGCGCGGCCGACCTAAGCTTAGGTCGGCCGTCTAGTAAGGTCGGACCGGTCGGACTTGTTGGGACGCCAAAGTTACTGTTGGCCGGCCGGCCGGATCGCTGGCGTTACGTTTTTATTAAAACCGCTGTATTTCCGTGTTTTACTAATTTACGATAACATATAGTCTTTTTGTAATGAAAATTTTTTCATTGTGCGGGGACTTAGAAGATGCTTGAAATTATTAAAAAGACAATTACAAATAAATTTAAATGAGAAATCAAATTCGTATTTATTAATTAGAATATTATTTTTATTCTATTACAGTCTTATGTCTCCAGAAAAGAAATTACGTCAACTCATTTTTTGAATAACCAAAATGCAACTTTTCTAAATTTTAAAGCTTTATGTGATTCAAAAACTTAAAATTTTAAAAATTCAATTTTAATAAGAGATTTTTATTTTTTCCTGAAATTAAAATTTATTTGAAAAATTTAAATTTAAAATTTTTTCAAACATCACATAAAATTATTTTAATATATTCATGCGATTTCAATTATTTTTCAAAAAGGTGAAAATATAAACAAAAGTTAAACAAAAGAATTAATTTTTTAATAAAAAAAAATTAAAAAAGAAGAAAATATTCCGATTTATGTTTGCTAGCTTTAAAATACTAACTGTAAAAAGAGAGCAAATTTTTTTAATAAAGACTTTTATTAAAACAAAACAAAATCCGAAAAAATGTCCAACACTATTAAGTATCATCTTTTTTTCTTGAGTTATTCACAAGTAAAACTTACAGATTCAATTTTCATTGATATTTCTTAATTTTATTCAAGATAATACATGGTGCAGCAATAACAAGTGTAACCACAACAACAATTGAACTGTGGCTTATGTAATTTTCTAATATAAATTAAGATTCGCACAATTTCAAAACTAAATTTATTTAGACTATTGGCCTCTCTTATCGGAGTTTTTTTTTTGGGATTTTCTATAGCATCCATTTTTGTTTGTTTCTATTTGTACAAAGAGTATGCCAAGAAGGCAAGACTTGACAGGAAAAGCCAAGGATATGGATTCACGATAATGAAGGGACGTAAGTCGTTGACTCTAGGTGCTGATGACGAGGATGCAGTATACGCAACGGATATTAGGGAATTGAGCCAAAGTCAAATTAGCTATAATCAAAGAGATGGTTAAAATTTTTTTTTCAATGACTTTAGAAATTAACCAAATTATTTTAAATTATAATAAATTTCGAAAAATTTTTTGAGTTCACTTTTGAATTATATTAAGTATCTAAATTTAATTTTCATTCGGAAAACAATTAATAAAATAAAATATATTCAAAAAGAAACTTGATTATTTTTTCTATTCAATTTTGACTTTCAATTTTGAAATTAATTAAAATAATATTTTCATATTCAAAATATACTTTAATAATAATAATATAAGTTACAACAAGCTAGCAAAGTAGACTTGCGAAGAAGGGAAACAGTAGGATCCCATCTATGTTAACTGTGGTATGTAATAATAACAATAACAAAATAAAAAAAAAAACATTCATATACTACTTCATACTTTCATATACTACATTTACTAGATCACCATTGCATTTTGAATTTTAAATTAATCTTTTTCTTTTTTTCTTTTTTTTTCTTTCTACAAGTTAGATTTTCTAATTTAAAAAAAGAATTTATAAAATTTATTTAAATTTATTATCAAATTTTCCATCAGAAATGTTTCGAAATTTTTGAAAGGCTTTAAAATATTTTAAAAAAAGTCAAGAGATTTGTGACTAAAAAACAGCAATGATTTCAGCAATAATACAATTTAACATAAAGATAAAAACAACATTTTATAATAACTAAAATTAGCTCATTATGAAATTTAGAAGATTGTTTTAAACATTAAACTAATACTTATTTTCCGGACCCATTAGGATCTAGTGATTCGCGGTTATAACATAAAAAAGTTACTTTTTTAATAAATGGCCACTTTTAGCCTACACAAAAAATGAAGGAAACAACAAATAGCGAAAAGCAAGGAAAACAAATTATTATTCTAAGTGTTAGATTCTAGTGACTTGTTATACGTTTGAGATCAAAGTATTACAATGTGAAACTAAATATATTTAAGTTAGCTATCTTTTAAAAAAATAAATTAAATTTTTATTTTCGGAAAAATTAAATAAAAAATGAGAAAATAGTAGGTATAAAGTTTGAAAGTTAATTTAAATCTTAAATTTAAATTTTTTAATTCTTTAACCTAACCGGTACTTCCACCAACGCACTTTTTATTGGTATGACAATATGAATAATCACATTCAATGTCATCAAGACAGTCAAGTCCCTGTACCTTTGCACATCTATAATCTCCAGTCACAGCAATAGTTGTGTATGGCGATTTGCATCTTAAATTTTACAAATATTAATTTAAAAAATTAACTTTTCTAATATGAACGTAAATTTAGACCTACGCGCACAAATTAGCCAAGCAGTATGTTGTAATGTATGTGGAAGATGGTGATTGTCTAATTCCGGAAATGCTTGAACCCAAACAATCAGAGTCCAAAACACATGAAGAACCAACGATTCCCGCTATCAAAAAATAAATAAGAAGCATGGTCTTTATAAATCTAATTTAAATGAAGTATTAGTTTACATAAAAGTGTAGTTGTTGTACTTAAAGCAATGGTAGTGGTTGTAGTAAAGGCTGTGGTTGTAGTTGTGGCTGTTGTTGTAGCTATAATTGTAGTTGTGGCTGTGGCTGTTGCCAGGGTTGCTGTTATTGTGGCTTTGATTGTTGTTTTGATTCCGTAATTGCTCCTTGTTGTTACATTTTCACGAGACAAAAGTCCCCCAAGGAGGCCTCCAAGTACCCCTCCAAATAATAAAAAAAATATTAAAAAAATAATTAAAATGATGATGAAGATCTTTCGTTTTCTCTAAAATTGTATCAAAAATATGAAATTTTTTCCAGAAAAATGTTCAAGTTACTCGTTTTTTTTCTTTTTCATTGTCTTCATTAATCAGAGGTGAAAATGATTTTTCTCTACTTGGATCATCTTTTTCAGAACTATTCAATGAAATGTCGGAACTTTTTTTTACAATTTTCTCTTCTCTAAATTCTGTTTTTTTCAATTTTTGACTGAAAATGGACGGATCAGTTAAATGTTGTGAAAAACCAAAACTATTTCGAATTGTAAAAATAGAATTTTCTTTAATCTCCATATTTTCTATGTCCTTAAGCTCATCCTTTGTTTCTTTGGCTAGATTTTCATTTTTTTCTTCTTCATTCTCTAAATCTTCAATATATAATTTATGAAAAGATGATTTTGAAGAAAGCAATTTATTTTCATTAGCTTCTGTTTTTAAAATAGTGGCAGATTTTTCAATGAAATCATTTTTTGTATGATCTTTTTTTCCGAAAAAAAGCTCTAAAATTGGTTTTTCAATCTCTGAATTCTGTCCTTCTGGAATTAATTCTGTTTTTGAATCACTGGTCAAAAGTTCTCCAAAACTTATTTTAGAAAGTGTGACTGAACTTGTTATTGAATTATCTGTTTCATTTGGATTAGGAAAAAATCGTCTTATTGAAAGCCATTCATTTTGATTTTTTAAATTAGAGTTATTTTTTTCAATTTGATTTGAATTGAACTAAAAATTACAAAAATATTAAATTGGAATACAAATTTAAAAAGTCATTTATCTCTTTTAATAAAAAATGTTATTCATATCCAGATGAATTGAATTTATGCCCAGTCAAACATTTTATAGAGATATTTTATAAATTCTTTCAAGATTCTTTAAAAAATCTTTATAAATTAAATTATTTTGAAGGAAAAATGGAGATATTTTAGAGGTAAAAAAAATCATTATTTTTAATAAATAATCTTTATTTTTTCTCTATATTCTCTTTGAAATTTTTTATCTGTTCTATCAGTCAAAAAGTCTTAGAGATTTTCTGTAGTTTCTTTACAGATTCTTTATTATTTATTTTTTATTATTTTATTTGTTTATTTTATGTTGCGATAAATGAAAAAAAATTTATGAATCTCCAAAAAAATTTAATTTATAAATCTTTATAAATTTATATAGATTTTTCTCAAGAACCATTCCTAATTAAATCAAAAAGCTTTTTAATTTTTACTTAATTGATAAATTGTTTAATTGAATAATGCTGTACGCTATTTTGTTTAGCGTACAGCATTTGTTTCGGGATTGATAGCGGTTACTTTTTTTTATTGATAGGTGCCACAGTTCACTTAATTATCCCATCTTTACTTTTCAAGATACAGTTAAATTATCGACAAGTAAGCTCTCCCATTTAGAAGACAATAATTAAATCATTATGCGTACTCTTGAAAGGTCATAAGTTCAAAATAAAGAACAACAATTCAAATTAATATCATTCAATTCCACGTTTATTTTTTATTTACATCAAAATTTTAATTAAAGTAATAAGGAAATTTTCTTCTTTTTAATAAAATTGTTAAAAAGTCAAGTTAAAGTCCGAACTTATAATAATTTTTTTGAATTGCGTACTTTGACTTTAATTTTAGCTTTGTCTTCAAATTTACCCCCAAAATAACTCCCTGAAACTGCAAAAAAATTTATGAGACCGCGATCATGAATTTTTTTGCAGTTTCAGGGAGTTATTTTGGGGCCATTGTACATTTATCATCTGTTTTTAATTTTTAAGGATTTGTCAATTGATAATCAAAAGATTTTATTACTTTATTTGAATTGCCTATTATACATTTTCTTTATATTATAAACAATAGAATAATATTATTTTTTACCGTAAAAAATAATATTATTCTATTGTACAGGCTGTACATCTAGCTTTATGGCAGCTTTAGTGATCATGATTTTGATCTTTGCTATCTAGATCCTTGAAAATTTTCTGAGGCACAAAATCATGTTTATTGACATTAATTAATAAATGTATACCGCTTACTGATTAAAAAAATTGAAAAATTTAAAAAAATCTTAATTGAAAAAATGTAAAGACTTTTTAGAGATAAATAAAAGAAACTTTAAAGATATTTTAGAGAAATTTAAAAGAAATTTTAAAGATATTCTAGAGAAAAATGTACGATAACCTCTAAAAAAACTCTACAAATTTCTCTAAAATTTCTTTAAAGATCCTTTAAAATAAAGTTGACTGGGTAGCATTGAAAGAAACTTCACTTACCAGTCAAAGATTTCATTTAATTTAAATACAACTTGAAGCTTATGATCAATCGATACTCAAAATGATCAAACCAAGTTTTAATTATGAAATAAATTATTATTTATAAATCGGATTATTGCAGAGGTACATTTTTGAATTAAGCATCGGAATTCAGAATCTGTTAAATCTGAAGGCAAAGTCTGCAAAAATATCTTACTTAGAATAGCATCATTTAGACGGTATGCACTCTGCAATGTGCATTTTGATATTAAACTTTTAAAAAGGAACAATTTGTATAATAATTAAAAATTAATCTGATCATTTTGAGAATCAAAAAAATAATCATATACTCCCAGTTGCCAATTTAAACCCAAAAATATATAATTTTATCAACAATTTTGATTGTCAATAATTTTTACAACAACATAATTTAAAAAGCTTTAAAATTTTATTGTTAAATAAATGCATTGTTAATCAGTCTATTGTGATAAGGACACTTGTCAATTAATTATCCTTGAAAATTGGTTGAAAATTTTTTTTTTTTTCAATGTGTTCAGAGCAGACATTAGTCTTTCATGCGAACATGGTGAACACACTTATTTATTAAAAATAAAAAATTAAAAATTAAATAAATTTTTAATATAAATCAAACTTTTTTAATTTATAAATTTAAATATAAATAAATAGTACAAAATAGAATAAGAAGAAAGGAAAGGAGAGAGAAAGGTGATTTGACATTATTTTAGGTTATTATTTACTTTTGTAATTTACATAATTAAGAAAATTATAGATGTAGTCTATGTCAAATTTGGGAAACATTTTAATAAACTCAATAAAGTGTAGATTTACATTTTTAATTTTTCTTTTTCTAAAAAGAGATAAATTTAAATCTAGATCTTTCAGTGTAAAAGAGTTGATAAATTTAGAAAAAAAAAAGGAAAATGTTAATTCACCAAAAGAATTAAACCCTAGACTTCCTGGAGTATAAAATTTATTGCTGTTTCTTAAATTATATGGCTTGTTAAGTGATTCGTTCACAATAAGTTGAGTTTTAAGTGGAAGAGGCGATTCTTGGTTCTTTAAAATCTTATAAGAAAAACAGCAAAGCTTAATTATCAGCCTATGATGAAATTCGTAAAGACCTAGAATTTCAAGATTATTATTTATTGTATTGAAATCATTAGGATAATTAACTTGGGCTTTGATGTGAATCAATTTGAAAAGCGAAATATAATTTGAATTGGATAGAGATTGAATAGCTGGTTTGGAGAAATAGATGGTAAGTGATAAACAATAATCAAAGTGGGGCAAGATGAACGCTTTAAAAAATTGTATTTTTAATTGAATTTTTTTAAAAAGGAACAATTTGTATAATAATTAAAAATTAATCTGATCATTTTGAGAATCAAAAAAATAATCATATACTCCCAGTTGCCAATTTAAACCAAAAAATATATAATTTTATCAACAATTTTGATTGTCAATAATTTTTACAACAACATAATTTAAAAAGCTTTAAAATTTTTTTGTTAAATAAATGCACTGTTAATCAGTCTATTGTGATAAGGACACTTGTCAATTAATTATCCTTGAAAATTGGTTAATAAATTAATGATTTAATAAGAAAAAATTATGTTTATAAATAACTTCATTTTTTCTCTTAATAAAACAACAGAATTTAATGGCAAAATGAAGCAAATTAATTAATTTTACTTCCGAAATCATTAGTCTGCAAATTTTTCTTGAATGTTCAAAAAAAAATGTTTTTTTAAAATACATTTTTCGTGTAATCTAAAAGTTTAACAAATTTAATTAAAAAATAATGGTTGACACTTTTAAACAAACGTAATTTAAAGCAATTTAATAAAAAAATTTTTTAATTTAGAGAATAGATGAATAATGATAGAAACAGTATTAAATCTTGAATTTTTTTTACTTTTTTTTTGATTTTATGCTAAAAATTCTTAAAATATTTCACTTTGCTTTAATTTTTTTTGCTCCTAACTTCACCGCCCCCTTATTTTAAGGGTAAGATAAATGAAGGATCTCTTTTTTAGTGTCTGATAATTTTATTAAAAACAAATTGCTTAGGAATTTTTACATCTTTAAAAAGTAAAAGTGAATTTTTTCATTGAGTTTTTGATTTTGATCTTGCGGAAAAAGATTATCAAATTTTTTTGGTTTTTAAAAAGATTATTAAGCTTTAAAAAAAGAGACCATTCTTTTTATTTTAATATTAGAAAAAAATAAGAAAATTTTTATTGTTTATTTTGGTGGATATAAAATAGGATATACGAAACTTATAAAAATTCATTTAAATATTTTTTGCTAAATTGAAGTTCCATGATCAAAAGTTATCACTAAAAAAAGCATTTTGAAGTTGATGATCAATTCAAAATATCATTTCAATTCAAAGAGTTTATCTTTAGATATTTAAAATAATTTCTGAATTAATTAAAAAAATTTTATGTAAGATTCGTTGCATGTTATATAGATTTAAAAAATAAAATAATTAAAAAAAATATTTTCTCAATCCATTGATAAATCGATTTTTAAATTTAAAATTATAAACTGATTTTTTGTAAAGTTTATTTCTGAAATCTAAAGATTAACTCTTCGAAGTGGTATCATATCATTTCAATTCAAAGAGTTCATCTTGAAGTTCTTGATGATCAATTCAAAGTTTTTAATTGATTTTTTGATTTTTAATTTCTATTCTTAAATTAATTAAAAATTATGAAAAAAGGATCTTATGGACTGTAGGTTTTATAAAGAATAACTAAGTAAAGATCAAATCAACCTCAAAAGTATTTGATCCATTAAAGCTTCTTAAAAAATTCTAAAAAAAACTATTAATTTAATAAAAAATAATGATCATTTTTGAATTAGAGACAAGTATTGAGCTTTACTAATATCAAAATACCTGATCTTTTGATTTCCATTTGGGTAGTTTTTGTTCATTGTTTACATGAACTTGTTTATTCAAAAGATTGTCATGTGTAGGAATTTCCTTTTTTTTGAAAACAAGTATTCTTTTATTAGGCCTGAATTTTGAAATTCATCTTCTGAATTGCTAGTGTCTTCATTCAACATTTTCTAGAAATTATTATTACTTAAAAATGTTTGTTGGAATTATTATTGAATTTTGTTTAATTTAAGTATCAGAAATTTGCTGTTAGTATAAATATATTTTTGGCTTAAGAAAACCAGTTAATTAAAAATAATAAAGAAATTAATTTTTATTTTAAATCAAAAAAGTGCGCTATGCTTTTAAAATTCAGGTTTCATTTTATAAAATGATTTAGAGGGTAATCAGAATCAATTTCTTATAAAGTTCTACTTTTTTTGAATTAAAATAAAAATTGTTTATTATTTTTTCTTAAAAATTAAATAATAAAATAAATATACATTTTAATTAAACGAATATTAATACATCATATTTAATTTTTTTTTTAATTCAAGAAAGCTTAAAAATTTAAATCAAATTAATTTGATTCATAGTTTATACGCAATTTCTAACCTGCCTTTTAACAACAATTTTTCTTTCTCGAATTTTAAGCATTTTATTTAAGTAATTAAGCCATTAGCTATAAAATACTCTTTAATGAATTAAATGACTTTAATAATTGAGTTTTTTTACCAAACTCTTAAAAAATTGCACAGAATCATTGTCCCAAAAAAATTATAAGCAAAAAATATTTAAAATGAATGATATATATGAATTGATAAAAAAAAGATCTTTACGTTGAAATTTAAAAAAGTAATACTTTGAAGCTTATAAAATTGAAAACTAAGCTTACATTTCTTAATGAAGTCCAAAAACTAAAATTAAAAATTATGATTTTATTTCCTACTTTGATTTAATTTTGAATATAGAAACATTTACTCTAAATTTTTAGTTTTTTTTGTTTATTTTTAAATAATTTTTTCAAGATTTCAAATCTTTAATAGATGCATTATAAAAGCTTAATTTAAAAATCCCATTTTTCCAAAAAAACAAGCGCAACAAAATAATTGCTAGTGCTTCACAATTTTACCAAAATAAAAAAACAATTTAACAGATTGAAAAAGTTTTATTTATATATTATAAAACATTACAACAAATTAATTTTTTTACCAGGAGAATTAATTGTGCCCTGGATTAAATTTATATTTAAATTTTAGAAATGTAATTAAAATCAAATTTACCCTGTTTATTTTAAAAATTAATTTGATAATTCTTTCGATTGTCTTTATTTAAATGAAAGCAGCATTTTAAAAAAATAATATTTTCTATGATTGATGAAAAGATTTCTAGATATTTTTTATTCATTTTTATTAAAATATATTAACTCAAAATAAACTCAAAATAGTAAATTAAACACTAGAATGGAAAAAAAATCTACAATGCAATAATTATAAGTAAAAAAAATCATGGAATTATTGGCAAATCAAGTAATTAGCAAAAAATAAATTAAATTTATCCTGTTCCACCACCTACGCACTTTTTATTGGTATGACAATATGAATAATCACATTCAATGTCATCAAGACAGTCAAGTCCCTGTACCTTTGCACATCTATAATCTCCAGTCACAGCAATAGTTGTGTATGGCGATTTGCATCTTAAATTTTACAAATATTAATTTAAAAAATTAACTTTTCTAATATGAACGTAAATTTAGACCTACGCGCACAAATTAGCCAAGCAGTATGTTGTAATGTATGTGGAAGATGGTGATTGTCTAATTCCGGAAATGCTTGAACCCAAACAATCAGAGTCCAAAACACATGAAGAACCAACGATTCCCGCTATCAAAAAATAAATAAGAAGCATTGTCTTTATAAATCTAATTTAAATGAAGTATTAGTTTACATAAAAGTGTAGTTGTTGTACTTAAAGCAATGGTAGTGGTTGTAGTAAAGGCTGTGGTTGTAGTTGTGGCTGTTGTTGTAGCTATAATTGTAGTTGTGACTGTTGTTGTAGCTATAATTGTAGTTGTAGTTGTAGTTGTAGTTGTGGTTGTAGTTGTGGTTGAAGTTGTGGCTGTTGTTGTAGTTGTAGTTCCAGTTGTGGCTGTTGTAGGAGTGGTAGTGGTTGAAGCAATGGTAGTGGTTGTAGTAAAGGTTGTGGTTGTGGCTGTTGTTGTAGTTGTAGTTGTTATTGTAGTTGTAGTTACAATTGTGGCTGTAGTTGCAGTTGTAGTTGTGGCTGTTGTTGTAGTTGTAGTTACAACTGTGGCTGTTGTTGTTATTGTGATGTAATGTGTAAGAATTGTTGTTTTTATGGTTGAAACTGAGTTTGATATGGTTGAATTAGTTGATAAGTTTTGTGGCAATAAGAATCCAAGTGGTAGCCCGACAAGCAATGATAGAATAGCCAATATCGAAGCACTGAAAATGATGAGAAAAATTGCTAAATTTCTCTTTTTCTTTTATTTATTTTTAATTTAATAATGTAAATTTTTAAAATAAAATTTACTTTTTTCTCATTTTTTTCACTTTTTTTAATTTCAGAAATAATTGATGAAGAATTTTTCAAATTAAAGTTGTTGTTACTCTTATTTCCCTCTTCATTTTTTGTATTATTTTTCTATTATAACAATTAAAAAATTCTGAACATTAAATTTAGAAATAAATTAAAAGTTTACTCGTTCATTTTGAAAATCATTTAAGTGCTCTGGCGTATTTATTGGAGTTATTAAGCTAGATGAATTTGTTATTCTTTTAGCAAATTCTTGGTTGTTCATAATTATTTTATCCTCATTATTATTATTATTTTTATATTGAGGTTTAATATGTTTTTTATAAGGACCACCAAATTTATTTTTTTCATGTTCAATTTTAATATTATTAATACGATCTTTCTTTTTTAATTCTTTCAATTTTCCTAAATGATTGCTGGTAAACTTTTCTGAACTCATATTTTGTCTGTTTTCTAAGTTATCTCTAAAATTAACTTTAAAATCAGACAATTTCTCATTTTTCTGATAAAACTTTTGATTAAGCATTTTGTCTCCAGAATTAAACTTGATTTTTTTATCACCAGTCAACAGCTCTTTGTGATTAAAAAAATTTGTTCTGATTCCAATAACATCGTTAGACGAATCAGCCGAAAAATAAGCTCTATCATTTATCTTAAAATTAGAATTGCATAAAAAATCCTTTTCTTTTACTTCTAGATTTTGTATCTTATCTTCCATTGGAAAATTTCTAACATTATCAACATTGTATTTTTTTATTTCATTTATATCTTTAATCAGGTTTTTATTTTTTTTTACATTCTGGATTTTTTCTCTTTCCATTTCACGCAAAATGCCTTGAATGTTGTTTTTTTTCTACCAAAATTAAGTCTTTTTTTGGTGTCTCATTGATCTCTTTAATAAAAAGATTTTTCTCATTTAAATCTTGCTTTTCAGATTCTTTAATGGTTTCCATTGGAAAATTTTCCTTCTTTTCATTCTGTTTTTTTGTCACAATTTTATCTTTAATAAAATTTATATTTATCTTAACATTCTGATTTTTTTCTCTTTTCATTTCTTCCAAAAGTAGACTATCGTTCTTTGAAATTTGTTTTTTTGTCTCATTTTTAACTTTAATAAAATAATTTCTATCTATTTCTTCCTGCTTTAGATAATTTTTTTTGTCTCCTAAAGTAAAAAAACTTTTTTTTTCATTACCATCCTCAATGTTGTTTCTTTTTCCCAAAATAAAGTCTATTTTTGGTGTCATATTTATGTCTTTAATAAAAAGATCTTTCTCATTTAAATCTTGATTTTTAGATTCATTATTTAATTCCATCGGAAAATTATCATTTTTTCTACTCTGGTAAGTATCTGTTGTAAAAGTAATTTCGCCATCTTCATCTTTTAAGCTCTTATTTAAACTTATTTCAAATTTTTCGGTTAAATTTGATGTTTGAGTCGAATCTACTGAATTTTTTTTTCTACTACCGAAAAGAAATGAAAAAAATCGTCTCACTGAAAAAATTGACTCTTTATTTTTTATCAATGACTCCTGTGAGTTTATAATATCATAATCTTCATTGTCAAATTCATTTTTCACAACTTTTAAGTCACTATTAGAGCTTTGGATTTTTAAAACTGGATTTTTATCAAAATTTTTTTCCCACACTTTTGTTTTACGCTTTATAAATAATAGTTCATCATTTTGCTCTACCAATTTTGATATAAATGTTTTTCTATTAGATTTGTTTATTATTGTATTTGCATTGTTTATTAAATTTTTTCTTTTACTTTTTGACAAATTGTCCTTGTTCACTCGATAATTTTTTGAATTTTTTTTAAATTCAAATTTTAAAAGTTGAATTGTTTTATCCATTTCTTCCAATTTATGTTTCCTTTTAAATAATTCTTTTGAATTTGAATTTGTATCATCTTCATAGGTCCAGTTATTTTTTTTGTATATACTATACTCTCTTGGTCTTTTTAAACTAAAATTGAATGGAATTACTTTGGTCGGTGTTTTCCTTAATTTCTTAGATGAATCTATTTTTTCTGGGACAAATAAGTTTTGAGCTTCTTTCAGGCTTGTTATACCAAGGTAGCCACTTTTTTCTAAATTTTCTAAAATTTTATTTTTTGAACTACTGAATTTTGTTTTGGATGATAAAAATTCTGATGTATTTTTTTCATATTTTGGCACTAGATCCTTTAGAAACTTTGACAAAGTTGGATTTGTATTATTTTGCTTATTTTCACCATGTTTGAATTCATGTTTATCCAACTTGGAGAATTTTATTTTATTAGACACATTGTCTTTGTTCACTCGATAATTTTTTGAATTTTTTTTAAATTCAAATTTTAAAAGTTGAATTGTTTTATCCATTTCTTCAAATTTATGTTTCCTTTTAAACAATTCTTTTGAATTTGAATTTGTATCATCTTCATAGGTCCAGTTATTTTTTTTGTATATGCTATACTCTCTTGGTCTTTTTAAAATAAAATTGAATGGAATAACTTGGGTCGGCATAAGAGTCTTGCGGAATATGTCTTTTTGGTTATCAAAGTTAAATTTTTCTATGTTTTGCATTTTAGAAAAATTGTCGAATTTTTTATCTGGATTCATTTTTTTCTTTATCTTAATATTTTCTTTTTCAAATTTAGACAAATTTTTAAAATCTACATGAATCCTTTGATTGAAATTAAATGGAATAACTTTTGTAGGTTCAAATTTTTTTTTAATTTTTTTTGGTTTCTCATTGAAAAATTTAAACTGAGATGAAATTCTTTTTGGTTCATTGCTAATAGATTTAGTATCACGCTTGAATTCATTTCTTTGAAGTCTATCAGGAAGCTTTATGGTGAACTTTTTATATTTAATCCGAATTGGTCTATTGAAATTGAATGGAACAACTTTTGTTGGAACAAATTTTTTGTTTGAATTTTTTTTTGACGATTTAAAAGAATCTTTTGTTTTTGACACATTGTTTACATCTGGTTCATTTTCTTTAAAATTATTATAATTAATCAAATAAAAATTTTAGATTACCGTTAATATTTTTTCTTATCTCGTTTTTAGATTTTTTTTTAGCAAGAACCAAATCCTTTTTAAGAATGGTGAAATTTCGTTGATTATTGAAGCTTGGTCTTGATCCCTGATATTTTGAGAGTTCATTTTTATCAATTAAAACTAATTGCTGATTTTCATCGACAAAATTACTTTTTGTACTGATTTCAGTGGACATATTCTAAACTTTTAAAATGGTATGTTTTTCAAAAATTTTTATTATAAGAGCCTTTGACTTTTATTTATTGTGATAAAATCTAAATTCAAGTTACGATCACTTTAATTTTTTGTTAAAACCAATTTAAATTGTTTTATTTTTATAATATTTAAAATTTTTGTTTATTTTATTTTAAACATCAAAAAAGGCATTTATTTATCTAAACAAATAAATATATTAATGTAATTTAATTTTTTGGTAAATAATCACAAATTTCTGGGAGTTAAATTTTGCCCTCAAATTATAAAGAGTCTCATATTACTTTAAAACGCAAATTCCTTTCAAACATTCAAATTTTCTAAAATAATAAACTTTTTATTCTAGGTATTTTGATAATTTTTGAATTACTTTGAAAATTAAATCATTTTTTCAGGAATTTCAACTTATCAATATCTCTTAATTAGTTTTGAATAACTGAAAAAAATACAAACACAAATCAATTTGAACAAGTTATTCGATTAAAAAAAAAATATATTTAAAATTTAAATTGAAAAATAATGGTAATTAATTAATTAATTAAAATTTTGTATCGATTTAAAATGAATATAATTTTGTACTTAAAACAGTTCTCAAATTATTAAAAAAGGAAAATTAATTTTTTTTTATCTTTTATTAATTAATTAATCGTTTTCAGCTTAAAAAATTTTAAAAATTTCAAAAAAAATTTAATTATTGTTGACTTATCAAATTAAAGCTTTGTGTCTTCGTTTCAAATTAATTCAAATTAATTTTTTGATTTGAATTTACATTCAAATTTAGAATAATGTAATGTAATTCCTTTAAAACATCATTCCTTTTAAAAATATAAAAAAAACTGAACTAATTAAATCGAATTGATAAGCTAAAAATTTTAATTTGCAATTAGATTTTATTACATTTTTAGGGATTAAAAAATTTTAAAATCTTTTAGTCAAATTTGAAATCTGAAACTTGATCAAAAATTTTATTTTGCCAAATAATTTTGGTTTTTAAAAACTTTAAAGAATTCCAATTATGAGGTTAAAAATTAGAGATTAAAAATATTTTTTTTCCAATAAAACTTAAATTCTTTTATATCTTGATTTTTATTAATTCAAATTCTTTATTCAATTACAGTGAAGAAGTTAATTATCGGCAATAGCAAGTTCCACCTGAGCAAGAGCCGTTTTTCGAGTATCTGCATCTGCAGTGGAAGTCGCATAATCCAGAGCTGATTTGGCATGTAAGCTTTTGTTCCGGCTCTCCTAACACTACTGGGAACTGTAACATTTCTGATCGACTAGTATTGCACAATTCATTAGCGCATGATCCACAGCTGGCAGCAATTCCGGTGACGCAACCAGTACAAGCCAAAAATCCACCACAACCACTTGCAGCACATGTTGTTACAGCACTAACACACGCAAGACAGCTTAATTGTCTTTTTTGAACACTTTTGGAAATTATTTGGTTTGATAGCAAACCGATAAGAAAAATTAAAATTAAATTTTTTTTCATTTTTTTAGTATGTGATTATAATAATTTTTAGCTTTAATTTATAATGAAAATCAATTGAACATGTGTGAAATAGGCATGTCATTAGATTTTATAGCGTCATTTGGGCTATCAAATCTTTGATCACTAAATGATCATTATCTCAAAAATAACTTTAATTTAAGTAAAGAGAGAAAAATCACTCGTTGATATAAGCTTTATTTTATTTTGCGCAATAAAAAAATTCAAATTAGTAATTCATTATAGCTGGGACTAATTCTCATGAATCCAATTATTTAAATATTTAAATCTTATAATGTAAATAAAAAAAATTGATTTATAATCAGGTACCTCCTGCTCCATGTAACTCACTGTTTTAAATAAAATATTTAACTCGGAAAATCACAAAAATATTACGCTTATTTAATGAAAAAAAAGCAAGACATAAAATTCAATAAAATTTGCAAAGGTTATTTCCTTTTCGTAATTACTGTCTTTTTTTTTTCTTAAAACTACTAAAGCATGAAGCACCTTTGATTATCTTATTATATAAAATTATGACTCGTCAAAATTTAAGTTATGATTTGGCTTTAGATTTCCTTTCCTCAATTTTTGTATTAACTTCATTAAGATATTATTGAATGATAATTTAGGAATTCATTTACCAGAACCAGAAATTCCAAAATACACCAATTTGATTTTTAATTTTCTTTAAACTACTTAATTACTGTTTATTTAAAGAGTTCAAAGGAGATTCAATCATTCAGCTTCTTCTTAATTAAACCAGAATAAAAACTATATTGAAATCAATATAGAGCATTTTTTTTGTATTTTAATAAAAAAATTTTAAAAAACATTAAAAAAGTGCAATGTTCAAAATTTATTTTTTATTCTTATTCCATAGAAATTAAAAAGATAACATCAAACATAGAAAATTTTGTTTTGAACGCTAATACTTTTAATTCACAAATCTAGTAAAATACCTGACATAGTCGATAATAATGATATGTTATTTATAATCAACGATAAAAATTATATTAATTATTTATTTATTAGATTATGGCAAAAAAAATAAACCAAATTAATTTTCTTATGGTCTTTGTTAAGTTTTTATTGTTAAAATAAAAAAATTTTAAATTTTTTAATTCAAGTAAGAAATAAACTTTCTTTAAAAAAGATAAAATTTTTATCCTATTTACTAAAATCCTAACTTGATTTCAATAGTTATTAGAATTAACTAATCTAATAATTAACTAATCTAATAACTAATCTAATAATCTTTATGAGTATTTTAATTAAATTACTCATAAATTTTAATATCTTAAAAAAAATTGATTTTCAAGTTAATCTTCTTTATACTATCATTTAGTATTTCACAGTGATTCAGAAAAAGTCGATTTTTGACAAGATTATTTAAATTTCAAATATTTAAATAAAAATTAGTAACTAGAGTAAATTTTAGCCGCTGAAATCAAATTTTTCATTATTTTTGCTCTTACTCTATTATTTAGCCTACTAAACCGAAATAATAATTAATAATGAAGAAAATTAGAAAAAAGCTCATTAGTTTGCTCACACTATATTTAATTCAAAAATTCAAAAAAAACAAAAATTTAGTGTGAGCAAACACAGCCCCGAATTATATAATCTCACGAACGAAAATTGTAATATTTGGTTAGATATGAGCATCAAAATTAGATATTTGGTTTACTAATGAGCTTTTTTCTAATTTTCTTCATTAGTAATTATTATTTCGGTTTATGAGTAAAATTTTCCAAATTAAAGTTATAACTGGAATTGATTAGACATTGAATGTTATTAAGGCGCCATTTAAACTCTTGGTTAATTCCAGTTATGTCTGAAAAAAATTTCGAAAGGCTCTTCGCGCTGTATTGCCGTCGTTTGTTGTACCATGTCCTGAATCTTTGGGAAAATTGACTAAAAGACCCATTTTACTTCAAAATTGCTCCTGTATAATTCTTTTCCTAGAATTGCACTATTTATCTTCCAAAACCACGTATTTGCCACTTTTGAGTCGGTATCCGGCAACTAATGTACAAAATTTATTCAAAAATGTATAAATAAATATAAAATTTAATTTTTAGAACCCTAGATTTTGAATAATGAACTATTAAAATCGAAAAGAATCGACTTTTTTTAAACTTTATATAAAAAAGGCATCTTTGGGCTCAGTTTTCTCCGTTATGTGCAAGTATGTGCGAACAATTTTTTTTTATCATTAGCTGCATGACAGTTTTAGAAAAAAATATGTAGATCCCATTCCACCATTTTCTAAAAAGTTGTATCTGATCAAAAATCAAGAAAAAAACGCGATTTAAATCAAATAATTTGATACAATCGAAAAAGAAACCAAGATTCAAATAAATTAAAAAAAATTATATATATAATAACCAAATATCTAATTTTGATGCTCATATCTAACCAAATATCACAATTTTCGTTCGTGAGATTATATAATTCGGGGTTGTGAAGTTCGTTTCAGTTCGATCATTTCAATTCAGAAAAACTTGAATAACTTTTTTACTAAAAGAGATAATTCAGTTCTTTAAAATGCTTAATTATAAGCAAATTTGCTTAATGCAGTAAAATAAGTCTGCAAAATACTCTGCAATTTTCTGCATTTTGCAGCCCATTAAAAAGTATTCCAATCAAGTGTGCAATTACATTGCAGAGTTTTTGCAGACATATCGATCGAATTGAAATGAACTTCACAACCCCATATAATTCAAAAAAGCATACAAATTTTGATAATCTTTCTTTTCAACTTTGAATTTGCTTGTTTTCGACAGGTAAATTTTTGACAACAATTAAAATGATTTTTATAATTTGGACAGTTATCTCAAATTTCGACTTGTATGATTTAGACAAAAAATACAAAAATTTATTAACTATAAAATATTAAAAAAGTTAAAAAATTTAAATGAAATATGAGAAATTGAAAATGGAAAAAGCAATAAAAAAACAGATTTTTTTATTTAATTAAATTTTGAAATTAAATGTTTTAATTTTTTAAAGTTATCTTTAGTAAATTTAAAAAAATTCAATTAATGACGCTTTTCTTCAAATTTTAAGGCGTTTATACTCGAAATTTTTAGAATTTAATGAATGAGATCATTAAAGGGATTTTACCGACGATATATCTTTTGTTTTTATATTCAAAAAAATTTATTGTCAATAAACAGCCAACTTGGACTCCCGTCTTTTTTGTTTCTAGACGATTTGATTAAATTAAGATTTAAATTCTCAAACAAATTTGTTAAGCCATCCATTTTTTTTTCATAACGATAAACAAGTTCAAAAATTAATTTTTATTTCCTTAGGTCGAATTATTAGGTCTTTAATCATTTTTCCCTTTTTTATTTTTCCCTCTTAAACTTTTTCCATTTTAACATTTTTCCCTTTTTTATTTCCCTTCGTAAAATTTTCCCTTTGTAATTTTTTCCCTGTTATCATTTTTCCCTTTTTAAGGAGGAGCAAATAAAAATAAATAGAAAAAATCATGCTTTATTTCTTCATATTTTTTCATACAAATTGTTTGTATTGTAAAATATTTTTTAAATATTTTATAAAAAACTAATCAAAGAATTCTAAGTCTCATAAATAGGAAATTTTTTTTAATAATAGTTAATTTGGACATAATTAGCTTTGATCAATTATTTTAATAATTTAAGTTAGAAAAATAATAATAATAATCGATTTTATAAAAAAATCAAATTTTTACTTTAGAAATTTTAATCTAAATAATTTTCCTGACAAACACAAATCCATTTTTTTCAATTTAATTTAAAAAGGATATTAAGTTTCTCTAAATTGACGCTAAAACAATAAACTGCTTATAAATTTTTTTCATTCTTTAATAAAAAAAATGAATTTGATCAAAAGATTGATCGATTTGAAATTTAGAGAATTTTTGAGTTCGTGGATTGAATCCTCAACAGTGCATGGAGTTCCAAATATTTTTCGAAATAAAAACTGGATTTCAAAATTATTCTGGATATTCTGTCTATTATGCTCTTCTGGCTATTGTGTCTTCAATTTGACCCAAACTTTAAATGATTTTTTAGATTTTAATGTCAACATTAAGATAACAAATGAGAGAATGGCGTCCATCCAATTTCCAGCTGTTTCTGTTTGCAATAAAAATCCTTTCAATCTTGGAAAAAATGGAACACTCATTAACTTTTTAAAGACAGAAATTATGGATTTAAAAAATAATATTTCTACTCTGAATCGAAAAAACAAAAACACATTTGAAACGTTAGTTGATAGAGATTTTCATTTCTCAAAATTAGTGAACAAATATGAACATTTTCTACCAAATATTAGTTTTAGTTTAGATGAAATGGTTGTCAACTGTGAATTTGAAATATTGGAATGTGCTAAACAAAATTTTGAGTATTTTTGGCTCCCATTTTACGGGAATTGCTTTAAATTTAATTCAGGAAAAAATTTTATCGGTGAAAAAATTTTAATCAAAGAAAGCAAAAAACCTGGAAAAAAATATGGATTAAGACTGGAGCTCTTTTCAGGATTTCTGGATAAGGATTTGGACTTGATTAGATCTAGTGGTATTAATTTGTTTATACACAACCATTCAACAGTTATTTTCAGCGAATCTGATTCAATCAGCTTATCAAATGGATTCGAATTTGATATTGTGGTAAGTCAACAGCATTCTTACAAATTATCCAAGCCCTACAGCAATTGTATCAAAGACCCAACATCATTAGACTCCTTCCAATCTGATCTTTACAGAAAATCAATTGAATTGTTTGGAAGATACCAACAAAAAACTTGTTTGATAATGTGCTATCATGAATTCATTAAAACGAAATGTAATTGCTATTATCCTGAAGCTTTAGGAGCTACTTATAACACATCCTGTAATTCAAATCAACAAATGGAATGTATACAGATAGAATATACAAAATTCGTGAATTCAGACCATTCATTGAAATGTTTCGACATTTGTCCAAAAGAGTGTGAAACATTCAATTATAAAAGAATGATATCTTTTGCAGATTTTCCCTCGCCATTTTATGCCCAATTGATGATTGATAATCCGACATATAGGAATAAATGGAATTTTTCTAGCTCTAAAATGATCCAAAAAAGCGTTGTCGCAGTAAACATTTATCACGATGATATTTCTTTGACTCTAGTCAAAGAAACTCCAGCAATGAGTATAAATCAGTTGATTGGTAATATTGGTGGAATCTTGGGTATTTGTGTCGGTATGAGTATTCTCAGTGTTGTTGAATTATTAGATCTTATAATCAGAGTATTATTTCATATTTTCAAAAAAAGTAATTCAGTCCAAGTACAATCTAGAAATGAATCATAGATTTTAGAATAAATGGTGAAAAAAAGATACTGAATTTATAAATAATTATCTTTTTTTTTTAAATATATTTTTTTAAGTAAAAATTTGGAATTATTTATAAAAAAAGATTTTTTATAATTAATTTTTTTTTCTAAATTCCTTTTTTGTAGCCATTTTTTCATTTCGATATAAATGCCTTCCCCTCTAGGCTAAGATCACTTGTAAACTTTTTACATTTGTCCCAAATAAAGCTAGATATCCTTCCATTACATGATTTGACACTTTTTTTTGCAGATTTGATAATGAGAAATTTTAGTAAAAAAATTACAGTTTAAGAAAAAAAAACTTTATAAATTTTTTTTAGTTGTACAAAAATGGTTCCGCAAACAGTACAATATTATAGAAATTTGTACAAAGGAATTCTAAGCTCTGCAAAAACTCAGCAATTTGTTGCATATTCTAATCAAATGTTTTTTGATGGTGTATATTTTACCGTAAATTTCTGATTTTTTGGAATTCCTTTGTACAAATTTCTATAATATTGTACTGTTTGCGGAACCATTTTTGTACAACTAGAGAAAAAATTATAGCGTTTTTCTTTATTGATCTGTAATTTTTTTACTAAAATTTTACATTTCCGCAAATTTTGGAGATGAATCAGGCTCAGTGCATACTAAACGCTTTTAAGAAGTAACTGAAGTAATTGTACTTATTTATTTTTATTTATTTATTATTTATTTATTTGTTTTCTGTACCGAGCTAGAGCTCCTTCAGAATAAGTTAAAAATTAAATAAAAAAAACAAAATAAAAATAAAATTAAAGTTAATAAAGTTAGATAAAAAAAAAGAATCAAAATAGAGTAAATAAGCTAAAAAAATGAAAGTTCTTGTAGGCTATTTGCTTTTATTAACAATTTTCAGCAATTCAAAGGTCAATGATATTATATGTCCCTTTTCTACCTTAGCGGATAATAGAATAGTTGCTCATCTCCTTTTCAAGTACCTTTTATGAGTAAAGGCTCCGATCTGACACAGAATCTACCGCATCAAATTGATCAACTACACCGCAATTATCACCCATTCAAAAACGGTCCCCCTTTTTTTTGAAAGGGATTTAAACATGCCTGCCATAAAGCAGAGATATTTTAAGGATTTTTTAAACGGGCGGGCTTTGAACTTTCGATCCTATTCCTGCATGGCTAACACACAAACCATTAAGCTATATAAATTTTTTATTTAAAATCTTTTCCAATTTATGTCTTTTCAACTTTCATTTTTTTAGCTTATTTACTCTATTTTGATTCTTTTTATTTTTATTTTATTTTTAACTTATTCTGAATGAGCTTTAGCTCGGTACAGAAAACAAATAAATAAAAATAAATAATAATATACTCAGTTTTTTTAATTTAAATTTAAAAATTTATTTCTTAATTTTTTTTTACTAAGCTGATATTATCTGATATCAGCTAACATGAGGAAGGGACAATAAAAATAATCTGAACTGATATCAGCTAATATCATTTGATATCAGATAATATCAAATGATATGATGTGAAAAGTTAATTTCTGGCACTGTATAATAATTTTTTGATTTTTGAAATTTGTTAGAAGAAAAAATATAGACAAATTTAAAAAAATTAAAAAATTAATTTCTCATAAAAAAGATTATTAAAGCAAGTATGGACTATTTAATGTATCGAGGAATCTTGGTGGAATATTTGCTTCCTTTTGCCTCGGCTCAATTTGAGCTGACTTTCGAGTTGCACCAAGAAAACGATCCGAAGCAAACTTCAAATCTAAGTAGATATTTTCTGGATAAAAACATCATTAACTGGGTTCGTAATTATTAAGAATGTTTATTAGTAGATCATCAATTTGAGTTTTTTTAAGATTAAATCTCCACCTAATTCTACGGAACTAAACCCAACTGTAATGATCTGGAATTAAATTAAATGTTCATTCGAATCAGATCACCGAAAAACGAAGATTAAGTAATTAAGGCACCTTTATATTTCCAGAAAATATTGACGCCAGCAAAACATAAAAATTATATTGATCATTTAAATAAAGTAAAATAAAAAAAAAGATAAATTATGAATTAAAAAATAAAATTTTGGATTTTTAAGGTAATCGAAAGAGTGACTAAATGAGACGAAGAATGGTCTGAGATTTGATAAAAATAATTAAAATCAGAATAAAAAAAAATGATAATTTTAACTTTTTTTTACATTTTTTGCTTTATTTATAATTTTTTTCCTTAAAACAAATTTTTTTATGAATTTTGGGTTTAGCGAATTTTTTACATAAAAGTTCGTAGTAATCCGTAAAATGACGTCAAATTATGTAATTTTACCTCAGAACCACATATCACAGTACTAATGTATCTATTTAAATTAATGACGTATTATAAACAAGTGAGCTGAAACCCTAAAACTCTTTAACTTGCATATTAAACGTGTGAAAAATTAAAATTCTAAATTAGATGTTAAATAACCTAAAAAAATATACATAAATAAAATCTTTTGGAATTAATTACCCATCTAGCAAACACGATCAAAATTTTAATTCTGTATCTTAAATATTTTGTTTACTTTACTTGAAATATTTGAAAAATACTTTCAAAATTCAAAAACAAAATCAAAAATATTATGCAATTGAATTGAATCACATTTAAAAACTATTTTATTTTATATTTTATGCTAATAAATAAGAAAAATTTTAAAATGAAAATTGTTTTTGTTACAGTTGGCACAACAAAATTTGAGCTTTTAATCGAAACTATTTTAAGCGACAACATTTTAGAAATATTAAGAGAACAAAATTTTGGCAAAATAATTCTTCAGATTGGCAATGGAAATCATCAGGATCAAAATCTTCAAAATATTTCACGAGATAAGAATACAGCTGTGAATTTCCGGAAAAAAAATCTAGAAATTGAAGCTTATCGGTATAAGAACACTCTAAAAGATGATTTAAATAAGGCAGATCTAGTGATAAGCCATGCGGGCTCCGGAAGTATAATAGAGTCACTAGAAGCTAACAAAAGACTAGTCGTTGTCTGCAATCAAGACCTAATGGACAATCATCAGTTCGAACTGGCTGAAAAAATGGCCAAGCTTGGCTACCTTCTATTCACAACATGCTCATCTCTTCATTCAACCCTTGGTCTTCTAAAAAATCCGGATCTTATATTCAAAAGATATCAGCCCGCAAATCCTCATATTTTCGGTAACTATTTAAACAAAATTTTTTTATAATAAAATTTTAACTAATTGTATTTTCATTTAAATTTTGGAAAAAACACTTAATAAAACAAGTGCAAGTGCAATTCAATTTAAATTTTTAAATTAGCTTTTTTATGCTTGATTAATTTTAGATGATGGTGCTTTTTAAGGAATGCAGTCGAAACTAAATTCAAGTTTAGTTGAAAGAATAAGAAAATGAGCACTCATCATCACCATCATCATCATCATCACCATGCAGAATTCGATCCCGAAAGACTCTTTAATTTGTTTAACAGATGCTTAATAAAAACAAATCCTGACTTAGATTTCGACGACATATCAATAACAGATTATATACAAGCTTATGAGGAGATAAACAAATTTTTATCTCTTCTAGGCAATATTTTTTATTTTGTGATAACGGATGTGAATGATAAGATTAATATTTTTAAGAGGCATTTGGAAAAAGAACCGGACCATTATTCCACATTGAATACATTCCTCAAGTATGAACAAGAGCATAATAAGCTCAGACAATCGAATCATGATCTGAAGCATCATCCATCTGGCGCTAGAACCTTACTTAGGCTTCATAGAGCTTTGATTTTTATTTACAAGTTTCTTGAGCGATTATCCAATGCTGACCCTAAGCAAAAGTCTGCTCAAATTTGCATCGAAACTTATGATCAAACTTTGGCTAAGTACCATTCTTGGTTGATACGAAAAGCGGCCAATTTAGGCATGCATGGGCTGCCTAAACGAGATGCACTCATCGCGCACATGATACGCAATGAGACTGATAAAAAAATGTTTCCAGAATTCATCAGCACTGTCGAAAAGACTTACAATATCACTCAATCATATTATGAAAAATATGGAATTTTAGATCTACCTTAATGAATATTTATAGAATTTTTTTATATTTTTTATAAATAAAACCTTCATAAACAAAATGTAAATTTCTTTTAATTTACAATTTACTTGTAGAAAAGTACTTTCCTTTTTAATATTCTGAATTCAAGAAACCAGGCTTCTAATTTTAGAAAAGAATGGCTAGGCACAGAGTGGTGGTAACTGGTATTGGACTTTTGACTCCTTTAGGATTTAATGTTAATGAAAATTGGACCAATTTAATAAATGGAAAATCAGCAATTAAACAGCTTGTGTCAGAAGGTATCAAAAAACTTTTTGTTAGCTTATCATTCGAATCATGTACGAATCATTTGAGGCTTTTTGATAAAAATTACCATCAATTGAACAAATTAAGATAATGTCATTATAAAAAATTTGATTTTTTCAGATAGGGTTCGGAAAATAAATGGGAAGAATTACTTTCCATCAGCTAAATACTTTTTTTTGTGACAGAAAACATAGAAAAAAACATTATCAACATTTAAAAAATCTAATTCCTTTTTAGTCAGCTCCCTTTAATTTATTTTTTTGGTTTTTTGCTGATTATCAAATTATTTCCTGATAAGATTGGTTAGTATGAATTGTGTTAATTGTAATTTCATTTTAAGAAGCAGGTCCAAGAGTTGCTGGTGTTAGATCTAGTACCAGTCTAAATGAATTTGGATTCACTAGAGTAAGCAGATCTTCACTTAAATGACTTATTTAAAAATAAAGTAAATTTATCTTTTGTATTTTCAATTTCTTAGAAAGGACCAGATTGAATTCTTTTCTGCATAATCTCATTTTTTTAATGTTTCTATCTAAGAGTACCAAAATTTACCAAGCCGTATTGCGGGACAAGTAGACCGAGATAAACTTGTTGAAAGTTTATTAGCAAAAAGTATAATTAGAAGATCTGATTTAAAGTCAATGTCCTGGGCGAACATATTTGCTTTAGCTGTGGCTGATGAAGCAATCAAAGATTCTGGCTGGACACCAGAAAACACAAATCAAAGAGCAGGAACTTCAATAGGCACTGGAATGTCAGGCATATTAGAGACATCAGAAGCAGCTATCAATTTAAATAACAAAAAAAACTACAAAACAATTAGTCCATATTTTGTGCCAAAAATTTTACCAAATCTTTCCGCAGGATTAATCAGCATTAAATATAAACTAAATGGTCCTAATCATTGTGTAACTACAGCATGTGCTGCAGGGACCCATGCAATTGCTGATGCATACAATTTTATTCGAAATGGTCTAGTAGATGTCATGGTTTGCGGTGCAACTGAGGCGTGTACTCATCCAGTATCTATGGCCGGCTTTAGTGTTATGCGAGCTTTGGCAACCAAATTTAATGATTGCGCAGAAAAAGCATCGCGTCCGTTCGATAGACTTAGAGATGGATTTGTGATGAGCGAAGGTGCTGGTTGTTTAATTTTAGAAAGCTTGGAAAATGCCAAATTACGAAACGCTCAAATTTATGCCGAAATTCTCGGCTCAGCTATAAATGCCGATGCAAATCACATAACTAATCCTAGTGCGAATGGAGATGGTGCCTTTAACTGCATGACTATGACTCTTGAGGATTCCAAGGTTAGACCAGAAGAGCTTCATTACATAAATTGTCATGCGACTTCAACTCCCGCAGGTGATATTGCCGAAATGACTGCGATCAAGAGAATATTTAAGGAAAAAAATAAATGTAATCAAGTTTACATATCGAGTATGAAAGGCGCTCTTGGTCATCTACTAGGAGCTGCTGGTGCTGCCGAAGTCATCCTTACTGTGCTAGCATGTAAAAATAAAATTCTACCTTTCAATTTAAATTTGGAAAATGTTGATCCAGGGCTAGAAATGGAACATGTTCCAAAGTTAAATTTGATTCAAAAAAATAATGTTTATTTGCCTAATAAAAAACTTGTTGCTCTAAAAAATTCATTTGGCTTTGGCGGAACAAATTCAAGCATTTGTCTGTCAAGTTTTGATTAATTTAAAAATTGTCTTAAAATTTTTTTATTTATAAAATTCTTAAAGTTCATCTAAATAAACAATCATCTATAAAAATAATTTTAAATAATTTTTTTAATTGTTTTTTTTTTAGATTGACAAAATTCTAAAGGAAAGATTAATAAAATCAGTTAGTTTTCTAACAAAATAAAGAATCCATTTACTTAAATTAAATTGAATAAATTTTTTTTGAGATCATTTTTAAATATAATAAAAAATATTTTCGAATTGCGACAAGACAGGTAAATTAATCGAAGTGTTTGTCAAATGATTGTCTAAAATAATTTTTGTTAAATTTGTCAGATTTTCAAAAATATTCTCCAAAATTTCTAAGTGCGGATTCGAAATCAATTCAATGTAGCTTAGCTTTTTTAAATTATTAAAAGCTTCCTTAGTAATAAAAGTAAGGTTACAATTATCTAGATAAATACTTTCTAATTCATAAATTTCTTCATTACTAGTGATTGAATAATTTAAATAGCCTAATGGATTTTTGCCAAGATTAAGCTCTTTTAATGATGTTAAATTAGTTCTAAAATTTTGAAGTTGATTATTTTTCAAATTTAGTATTTTCAAATTTCTCAAATAACCAAAATCAATTGTTCTTAAATTATTATAACTTAAATCAAGAACAACTAAGCTTGTTAGATCGTCAAAAATAGTTTTGTCCAAAAATGCAAGATTATTTTGTCCTAATATTAAATTTTTTAAATTAATAAGTCCTTTAAAACTATCTGTATTGATAAAATTGATTTCATTACTGGACAAGTTGAGAGTTGTAAGATTTTTCATATTTTCAAAAATAGATGAATCTAGTTTTGAAATTTCGTTTTTTGATAAATCGAGATCTAATAACAATTTCAAATTTTTAAATGTCTCATTACTTATTTTGTTAATTTTATTAGATGAAATGTTTAAAAATTCTAATTTTTTTAAATTTGAAAATGTATCCTTGAACAATTCTTTAATTAGATTTTTTTCGAGAAATAATTTTTTTAATTCTGTCAAATATTTTAATGATTCCTCATGAATTATAGATATTTTATTTTCCTTAAAGCTTAAATATTTTAAATTTACCAAAGGCTTAAGAAAATCGTCAACACCTAAAAATTTGTTATAAGAAAGAACTAATACTTTTAAATGACATAAATCTTTAAATATCGAGGAATCTAACTTAGACAAATCGTTACCTAGTAAGCTTAAATGTTCTAAATTAGTTTTTCCATTAAAAACTTTTGGATCTATATAAATAATTGACTGATGATCTAAATTGATTGAAGTACTTTTGCAATTGTTCATTGATTCTTTAAATGATTTTATTGCTTTAACTAGGAATATTTTAATAAAAATTAGTTAAAAAAATTTTAAAATATAAATTTTACATTTTACAAAAACATCTTTAATTAAATTGAAATCTATCGTTGAATCATACAAAGCACAGTTTTTATTTGAATATTTAGCAGATTTACAAGATTCATTGATAGAACAATGTTTAAAACATTCCAGTCGAGTTTTGCTTTGAAAAAATATTGATCCAAGCGCATCCAAAGAATATTTTCGAGACTTCATAAAAATGAAATCCTCTAAAAATATTAAAAATCTTATAAAGTTTGTATGATATAAACAAAAAATTACCTTCGGTTAGCTTAATTAATAGTATAAATAAAATTTTTATTAGAAAAGACATTTTTGATTTAAAAATAAAAGTCTGTTCCTACCGTGATATTTAAATCAAAAGGAAACATCAATTAAAATATATTTACTTATAAAAATTTTTTAAGGCTTGACGTATTTACATAAGAAAATATCCTGTAATTGGAAAAAAATCTTTTAAATTGTTAAATTTATTTTTTAGACTTCTTTTATATAATAAAAAGTTAAATATTACTTTCAAATAAAAGCAAGTTGAAGTTTAATATCAATATTTATTCCGATTAGATATAAATGAGAAAAGAATGAAGAAAATTAAATTTTAAAATAAAATTTTATTGAAAAAGTGGAGATGTATTGATATATGTCGATTTAATGAAATATTTAAACGATTTAATTGAAATTTTTTTTGATATTAAATTTAAAAAAAAAGGAGAACAAAAGAAGCCCAAAAAACTAGTATAATATTTCAAATATATCAAAAATATAATAAAAGGCATCATTATCAAATGAAATTTTAATTTATCTGATTTTTAAGAGAATAATTAAACATCCCAAAAAATTTCTCATTCATTTTGCTAAATATTGCATTCAAAAATAATAAGAGTGTTTTAAAAAAAATTTTGAATTTTTTAAAAAATTAAAAAATTTATTTTGCGAATGAATAATTTCAAAGCCTAATCGTATCGGGAGGCTGAAGAAGGCTACAATTTTTCGGAGCAGGGTAATTTTGTTCGAATAAAAACATTAATAACTTTCTCAAAATAGATTTTGGTATACAAAATTTTGGTGAACTATCAAATGTTAGGAAAAAAAATTTACAAAAAAAATACTAGAAATTTAAATTGATAGAATTTTTTTTAGTTTTTTATTTAACAATTTTAACTAACTGTTTTTAGTTTAGAACTTAATTAAGCTATTAAATTATTATGTTATATATGGAAAATTATTCGCCTCTTATTACTAAATCAAGATCGAACAACAATTATATAGCTTTATATTTGACAAAACAAATATTGTTTTCAGGTGAGACTTTATAACAAACAAAAAAGAAGGTTTGATACGTGAAGCAAAGCTCAAAAATTTGATAGATGAATACAATGTATTTGATTTGGATTTTTTTTTAAATCATTTAATTTATAAATGATCCCAGTGGTATCATTAATTTATTGGATGATAAAGTATAAGAATAACTATTCATTAGACAAAAAATTTTAGAACAATATATTTATTTCTTTATTTTTTAAATTCTATATTATTTAATATGCTTTATTTTTTTTCAATTAAAAATAAAAAAATAAAAAATCGATTCTATATTTAATCAAATCAAAATTAATTAACAATTCTATCTTGTGAACGTTAACCTAAAATTAATTTAACAATAATTAACAAATTTTGTTAAAATTTCAAAATGGATTTTGAGCCATTTATTAATAAACTAAAATTGTTATTATTATTATTATTTTTAAAAAATTTAGTCATTCCAGACAGCTTCATTCTGATTATTGAATTTTTTTTTGTTTTAATTTTTCAAAAAAGAATGAAGTGAGATAATTGTCTTTAATTAAAATTAAATGCGCTCAAGCAGTTGCCAACAGAAAATCTGGTAGACCCCACAAAAAAAAGCTCATCATAAATCGAATTTGAGTAAAACTTTTAATTAAATAATTCAAGATTTTAAATTTGAATATTTTTTATCCTGTTTACTTCTAATACTTCTAATCTTCTTCCACAAGCATACTGATTCTGCAAAACTCAGAACTTTGGATATAGTATTCTACTAAAAAACCAACACAACTTTAAACAATGGATGTATCAGTTGCTATAATTTACAGAACATGTTTTGGTCCTTCGGAACTTAAGCTTTAGCATTTTTTTATATTTTGTTTTTGTTTTTTAAACAAATATTAATAATGCCTATTTTTTGATTATTTTAAAAAAAATCTCGGAAAAACGTTAATTAATTTTAAAGTAACATTTAAATTTCAATTTGTTTCAGGAAAATGATGAGGCAGTGATGCCTTATTAGTAAAGTCTGAAAAAGTATGACTTCAATCCAAAAATAGTTGCCTGGTTTAGTGCTTTTTTTACCGACAACTGTATTTCAGACTGGGTAGATGCAATGGTGTTTCACACAGCGCTATCCTCGGACCGATATTGTTTATGATCTACATACATCAACATACATTTCCATTTTTTTAGTCCTTTTAAACTTAATTTCCTAATTAAACCTGAAATTTTCATCATTGTTTCTCTACCAAAGTTCATTTTTTTGGAATCTAAATTTAGATAAAAAATCCAGAAGCTTTAGGTCAAACAAAATATGGAGAAGCTTTAGGTCATTATAGTAAACCTATCAGGTAACTAAAACAAAATAAGTCATTGGAGAATGTTTTGGAGATTACATTGAATAAAGATAAATGCAAAGAAGTCCATTTTGGTAGTGAAAATCTCGTCACAATCGGACTTAAAACTATACATTAGTAGCAGATGCTGAAGGTGAACGTGATTTGGGTATTTTTATATTTTTGGCCTACTCACAAAAGGATTTTGATTAGACTCACTGGCACAATCCTGCTATATTCAAAAATTACTCTTCAAATTGACCAAGTCAAGGGCCTTTATTTCTTAACTTTATTATAGAAAGACAGCTGGTGAAAAACTGCGAACAACGTCACAATTTATTTGTTAAGAGAGGGTCAACTGTTTGGAATTGTCTACCGAAAGAGATAATTGATACAAAATGCTATTAATCAATTTTAAAACCAGCTTCAAAAATTTGAATAGAATGGGCCTTAAAAATCCATTTGGTATGGCTTTCAACGTCATAGCTTTTATTTATTACTATTATTATTATTTTTATCTCATTTATTCAGCTTTTATTTTTGATTTTGATTTTTTTAAATTATTCTGAAGGAGCCCTAGCTCGGTACAGAGCAAATAAATAAATAAATAATAATTATTATTATTGTTATAAAATTATAAGCAATTCACAGAAAGAATTTTCCTTAATTTTTTGTTCTAATTAAACATGCAAATAAATTGAGAAAAATTAAATAATTTTAAAAAAGAAGGCATTTTTTCTTGTAATTAAAAAAAATCCTAACTAACAAGCATTTAACATTCTAACTTTTACAATTTTAAAAGAATTTTTTCCGATACTTCTACTATACAATTCCAACTTTTTTTGTCTCTTGTTTGGCTTACTTTGAAATTTGAATTTCGGCTAGCATGTCAACCCGATCCTATATGATGTATTCTGAAATTTGACCGCGACCATTAGCAACAAAATTAGTTTTGGACAATTAGGAAATAAATTTTTTTAAAATAGCAAAATATTCACATTTTTAGTAAGCTTACTAAATTTTAGTTTGTAGTAAATTTTGAACCATTTAAAAAAATTAAATTTAAAATTAAATTTTATTAATTCAGAACTTGAATATTTCAATTAGATTATTACATTGAGAAGTTTTCATCGGTTTCTATGACAACCGAACTATAAAGCTAAACCCACACTCAATCATAAAATTAAAGCTAAAACTAAATTATTAAATAAGACGGATTTTCGCTGATTTTAGCAGAGAAATGACCACGGCACATCACATAACCCGAAAGGCGGTTCAAGTGGCCATCGATGATTTGTGCGCCAAAAAAGTCCATTGTAACAAAAATTCTCTTATTGCTTAAAATTTTGTCTTAAATATTTTTTAGTTGGTAAAAACGAAATCGAAGCGCTCTTAAACATTTACAAAACCATAACCAAAAATCAGGACCGAATGGATCGGCTGAAATTCCGCGACGTTCTGCACAACTCATTTGACATGACCGACGATATCCTAATGGACAGAGTTTTCCGCGCTTTTGACCGAGACAATGACGGCTACATAAGCATGACCGAATGGGTCGAGGGCTTGTCCATTTTTTTGCGGGGGACCCATGAAGAAAAGATACGCTATGCGTTCACTGTGTACGACTTGAATGGAGATGGCTACATATCAAGAGAGGAAATGTTCCAAATGCTCAAGACAAGTATAATTAAGCAGCCGTCAGAGGAAGACCCTGACGAGGGCATCAAAGATTTGGTTGAAATAGCTTTGAAAAAAATGGACAAAGATCACGACAGTCGGTTGTCTTTTCAGGATTTTCATGATTCAGTTCTAGCCGACCCTCTGCTCCTCGAATGCTTTGGTCAGTGCTTGCCCGATCATAAAGTAATTTTTTTCAATTAAATCTTTTTTAAATTAACCTTTTTTGAATAATTTGTTTTCACCGTGTTATAAGACTGTAAAAGCATTTTTAGCCACATTTCGATCAGGATCTTTAAGTACAAAATAAAATTAATTAGCGTAATTTTGTTTATTGTAGATTTATTTTATATGTAGAAGAGAAAATATAGCTCCTGAGTGCACCAAACTAGCTTTAAACACCCCAGCGCTTTGGATTAACATAAATTTTTTGCTTTAAAATTTTAAATAATTTTTTTTCTTTTAGAGAAAAATGGCTTTTGAATCAACATTCAAAAAAACAAATACTTTCTACTGAATGGTTTAGAATCAATTTATTTTATTTTAATAAATGTTAATTAATACAAAAACGTTGTTTATTTTAATTTAGACTTATTTAACTCAAAACTAGCAATCTTTTTGTCAAAGTAGGCGGAATTATTATTGGACTAGTCTTTCATTAATTACCGTGATGTTCTGCTTTTATTTTTAATGAATTTAAAAATAAAGTTAATTTTGGTAAATTTACTAAATAAAAGAGGAGAGGCATACAAAATTTAAATTCCCTTTAAAAATATGCATTTTTTACTACAGATTTTACTGTAAACTTAAAACGGTGAAAAAAAAAACAATGTATCATTTAACAGTCCATTTTAAAGAAAAAACTAAATAAATATTTGTCAATAAATTGATTATATTTAATTAAATTGTGTGTTACTTAAGAGTTGAAAAATAAAAATTTTACAATTAAAACTACTTTAGTAGTAGTAGTAGTAGTAGTTTTGACTGTAGCTGGCTAGCCAGCGAGTGTGCTGATAAGGCACACTATGACAGCTGATGTGATTGATTGCTGCTCATCCAGCAATCAATGCCTGCTTTAAAGCTGTTAACATTAGGGGCTTCAACTAATTGATTTGGCAGTGAGTTCCATATGTTAGCGGTTCTGTTGAAAAAAGTTATCTCTATGTTGGAGCCTCGAAATTTCTTTGTGATATTTGAAGCAGTGACCTCTTCCTTGGATTTTGGTGACATTAAAATTGTTGCTTTTTTCAACCAATTCTATTCCATGCATGAACTTGTATAATTGAATTAGATCACCTCTTTTTCTTCTTTCCACCAGATTTGGAATGTTTAAAGCCTTCAATCTGCTTTCATACGGTTTGTTTCTAATTGAAGAAACAAATTTCGTAGCTCTGCGTTGAATCCTCTCAAGATTCTCACAATCCGACTTAAGAAATGGAGACCATACAGGCACAGCAAATTCCAAAAGAGGACGAACAAAAGTTAAATACAATGATCTAAATAACTTACAATCAAAACGAGCGAATGATTTCCTGATGCGACCCAACATTTGATTTGCTTTGTTTGTAGCCTCTATCACTTGATTTTTCCATTTGAGATTTGTATTGAAGATAACTCCAAGATCTCTTTCGGTTTCAGACGTTGATAACTGTTTACCATTAATAAAATAAGTGAATTTTTTGTTTTTATGACCGTAATGCATAACCACACATTTTGATGTGTTGAAGAGAAGAAGCCAATCTTGAGTCCACTTGAAAATTAAATCTAAATCTGATTGAAGTTTCACTGCGCTTATTTCTGATACCGTTTGCGAGAATATTTTTGTATCATCTGCATACATTTTGACAATATTCTCTATTCCTTTTGGTAGATCATTGATATACAAAACGAACAAAAGTGGACCAATCACTGATCCTTGTGGTACACCGCTAAAAATCTCAACCCAATCCGACAAAATTTCACCTTGAACAACTCGTTGTCTTCTATTTTTCAAGAAAGCTTCAATCCATTTTAGTGTCAGACCATCAAAGCCATACGCTTTCAATTTAGCTATTAGTCGTCTGTGCGGAACAGTATCAAATGCTTTGGCAAAATCTAGCAGAATTACATCAACAGGAATACTTTTGTCTAGACTCATTGAGATGAAATCTAGAGTTTCCAAAAGATTAGATGTACATGACTTTTTCCTGACAAATCCATGCTGTTCTTTAGATATAATATTGTTCTTATAAAGATAGTCTTCCATTTTAGTTCTTATTATGCTTTCCATTATTTTGCACGGAATTGAAGTTAAAGACACGGGACGATAATTGCTGGCCGTTGATTTATCACCTTTTTTAAACAATGGAGTAATATTTGCTGATCTGAATTGTATTGGAAGCTGACTATTAGATAAAGACTTTCTGAAAATTAAAGTTAAAGGAACAGTAAAGGCTTCTGCACATTTTTTTAGCAATAGCGGATGAAGCTTGTCTACACCACATGATTTATTTTGATTAAGGTCTTGTAATTTTTTATAAACCAATTCATAACTTATATCATTTGGTTCAATGTCAACATATTCTGAACAGTTTTCATTTAGTTCAGCTACAAAAGGTGGAAGCTCCCCATCAAATACTTTAAAACTTTAAAACCTAATTGAAAATTATTAGACAAGCGATGAAAGAATTTTAAAATTTAAATAAATTATTCTTACAAATTGCAAAAAAAATCTAATTAGAATAGATCATAGAGACAAAAAATAAATAAATCTTAAAGTATTAATATTTTATTTGTCAATTCGAACAACTGATTTTGAAATTTTTTTTTTTAATTATTTTAAATACTCTACTCAACAAATAGAATAAATAAAAAAAATGTGCAAAGAGGTTAAAGAAATCTTGGACACTAATAAGTAGTAGTAGTAGTAGTAGTAGTTCTTGCTGCGACACCTAACATGTAGATTGTCTAAGCCCATCACCGCCAATTGGCCGTGTAGAGCTGTAGCAGCCGATTCCATTGAACTTATCTAAAGCCATTTTAAAATTAGCGGTTGACTTGGATTTCGACACGTATTCTGGCAACCTATTCCAATGCGGAACTACTCTGTTTGAGAAAAATACATGTCTGGCATTTACTGCAGCCGCAAAATCGTTTCTAATTTTAGCTGGGAAACTTTCTCTCTGGACTCTGATGCTATTTCCTCTAAACGCCCCGGATGGTCCCTTGTTTTCTGATTTATTCACTAGATTCTTGACCAAGCTTACCTTTTCTATTCCATTCACTAGTTTGTACATTTCAATCAAGTCCCCTCTCACTCTTCTTTCACTCAGCTTTGTCAGTCCTAATTTTGTCAGCCTCTTTTCATACGGCATGTTTCTTACAGACAAAGGTATTTTTGTTGCCCTCTCTTGCACCTTTTCCAACGCATTTACGTCCATTTTCATACTTGGATTCCAAACCTGCACTGCGTAATCTAGAAGAATAATAAGAAGTATTTGTCATGAAAATTTATTTAATGATTAAAATAAAAAATTTAAAAATTTTTTATATGTTCAATTATTAATATATATAATCTATAATTAATCAATAAAATATTTTGATTTATTATTTATTTGTTTTCTGTACCGAGCTAGAGCTCCTTCAGAATAATTATAAAATAAAATAAAAATAGGGTTATTAAAATGAAAAAAAAAAATCTTAAGAAAGTTTAAAAGACAAGTATTGAAATAGGTTGCTACATAATTTTAAAGTAATCATTTTATTTATTTATTTAATTAGTTTTTATTCAAAAAAAAAAACTCAAAAAGAGCATTTATTTCTGCCGAAGCAAAACATTGAATTTCCTGTACTAAAAGGTACGCTTATTTAAATCTTTGATTTAAAATCTGAAAAATGTACAAAATTCACACCTAGTTATCTGTTCTAATTAATTGCCTGAGTATTTATACTCTTGAATTGCTGAGATTGAAAACAAACAAAAATTAATTTAATTAACTTGAATAAAATTTAATAAATTGAGCAATGGAATACATTAACACTAGCAACATCAACATTAGGAGCAGCAGCATTAGTCTGGTCTCTGGGTTACAGGAATTTGTTGATTCGATCATTACCAGAGAACACCTTTTATATGGTAATCAAATAAGAAAAACCAACAATTCTTGTTCAGTGTCACCAAATTCTTCAGTTGACTCATCCTTGTCTTCATCTACAGTCTCAACTAGTTTTTCATCTCAAGACTATTTTATCCCAAGTGGTCAATGTAAAATCAGACCATCCGAAATGATCAAATTTGATTTGGCAAAATATGCTACCAAAAGTGCTCGTATTTTGAAAAAGAATCCAAGCAAGCAAATAATGTGCACATTTTGTAAAACAAACCGAGAGCCTGAGCACATCTACAAATCTCATACAATCAAGAATATTCAAGGCCGAGTCACTTGCCCATTGCTGAAAAAGTATATTTGTCCAGCTTGTGGTCAATCAGGCGAAAATGCACACACAATTACTTACTGTAAAGAATTCAAGGCACAAAAGCGAAATAGAATTTTGAGCGAATTCAAATTTTAATTTCAATTAAATAATTAAATCTTTTTTTTTTATTTTCTATCAATTTTGTGTATTTGAATGTTAAACATTGAATTATTATTTTAACTGCTTTACGAATTTATCTCATTTTTTTCTTAAATTTTATCTTTTAACAATAAAGTTAATTCTTTAAAATTTTTTTAATTGAAACTTTAAAGCATCAAAGTAATAAGCGATTAATAAACAATCTAATCAGTTGGCAAAATGAAAATAATTAAAATTTTAAATTCTTAAAATATTTTAATTTTTTTTAAAAACAACAATTTTTTATCATCAAAAATCGTATTTTTTATTAAAAAAATTGACAAAATTCTTCTATTTCTTGGACATTTTGGTTTATACGACAAATGTTGAATTTATGTTTTTTAATTTTGAAAATGTATCAAAATTTAGATATAGAATTTACAAGGACTAATATAGTAAAGATGAAATTATGATCACCGAAGCTGCAATAAAGCTAGATATTCAATTTAAAATGATATTATTCTTGTTATTTATTAAGTTTGACACAAAAAAAACAACAGTAAAAGTATAGCAAAATATAAAAATGAATTGTTAAAATTACTAAAATTGAATTAAATAAATTATTAATTTGTTTTGGTTTCTTCAGATTAAAAACAAGTTTTTAAAAATTAGATGGTTGTTTTTGGATCTAAATTTTTTTATAACAAAAAAAAAAATTGAAACTTTCAAATTTTCTAAAGAAAAACATTCTAAAGGTCTTAGAATGCTAAATTTTTTAATTCGAATAAAGAATATAATAAAATATGACGAATGACGAAATATTTCTGTATAACTATAATAATCCTGGTTTTTCAAAAGGTAGTTTCCAAGTTTAAATCAGTAAAAATTTTATTAATAAATATTTTTTTCCAGAAACTCGAAATTTTTCGCAAGTTGTGGGGATAAACTGGGCTGTGGTATTTATATTAATGATGAAAAAATTTTTGGTTTCTGTAATTATACTCCACCAGGAAAATAAATAAGACGATTTCTCGAATATGCTTTACCTAAATAATTCAAATTTTTTTCAAAATAAATAAATAAATTCTGGTAATTTGTTTATTTAAATAAATTAATATTATATTTATTCGAAACTGGGATCGTCAAGTGTGACTGTTATAGTCTTTTTAATGCGTGGTTGAGATCCGGCTTTTTGTAGATTTGCTAAACTCTTGTGAATACTTCTCACATTGTCCATAGAAATACCATGTTGTTCCAAATCCAAATGAACACCTATAGATCTCAAATTTTTCAAACTCTTTTCTGTTTTGCGCTGTATGGGAGTCTTTTGGGCCCATTTTTCCACTTCACCCGAACAAAATAAAATAGCTGACAATGCAGATATAAAGTACATGGCAGCCGAAATAAAAAACACAATTCTCCATTCAGACTGTAATTTCTATGGTATTTTAATTTTTTAAATATTTTTTTTTATTTTTAAATATTATTTTTATTTACATTTTTTGTTATAACTCCAACCAAATAGGGGCTGATGATGCCTGGTATGGTGGCAAATGTATTGGAAATACCAAATACAATTCCTGCATATCCAGCAGCCACATCATTCGAGTTTACCATAAAGCCTGCTCCATAGCCAAATCCAGTAAATGCAAGACCAATGGATAACATTACAACACCAACAGCCGGTTCTCTACAGCTCACAAATGCCAATCCAATAACAGCTGCCATTGGAACTAGATTTGCCAAACTATTAGTTATTTTTCTCAAAATTGTTCTATTAATTCTAGTCTTGCGTATAACAACATCTGCTAAGTTACTAGAAATAATTGTTACTATTCCGAAGCACAAATACGGAACTGCTGACAACAGACCATTCTAGAAAAATTAATTCTAAATAAAAATTTCATCCAAAATAAATGAAAATTATTTTTTACAGATTTTATATCGAATTTGAGCACGTCTTTCATATAAGTTGGTATATTTGTCAAAAATGTATAAGTGCCCCCTATTTGAAAAAGAAAATTAATAAATTTTAAAGTTAAAATTAGAAAAAATTATTATATTACAATTGTTACAAAAATGAGTGACAAAAATTGATAAACAAGCTTTACTACTGAATATTGACTTCCAAGGCGTATCCTAATAGAGAAAAAAATTAACTATTAATTAAATTAATTAATTATTACTTACACTTAAAGACTCGTGTTCATTGTGGGATGAAACAATTTCCTCAGTTTCTCTCAAAATGAACTTTTTTTCTTTCTCATTTATAAATCGATTAGTAGCCGGAGAATCTGAGCTGAGAATGAACCAAGCAATACACCAGACAATACCGGCAATGCCGAATATGTAAAATATTGATCCCCATCCACCATCAAACCCATTCACACACAAAAAGCCTCCTAGTGGAAGCGCAACAACACTGCCTGCTTGAGAGCCAGAATTTCCGAAACCAATTAGCTTGGAGCGTTCGGTCGGCGGAGTCCACTGTGTCCATAGGGATGCCATTGCCGGCCACATCACCCCTTGTGCTAGACCAGTAATAATTCTCAAAACTATCAAAATTGCATAATGACCCTTGGCGCCAATTGGCATCAAAAGAGTAGCAACTGATGAAATGCCAACACCGACTAAGATAACCACTTTGCTGCCAAACCGCATTGAAAGCCATCCACCTGGAATTTCTGTGATCAAATAGCCCCAAAAAAACGATGCTAAAACAAGACCTTGGACATCCGCTGACCACTCAAATGGTCCGTCATCTTCCGCACTTTTTTTTTCTAAATCAAATAGACAATTTTCGTCTTGGACACTTTCGTAAGATGAATTATTTTCAGGTTTGGTACTTGAGAGCCAAGTGTTGTTCACCATGCATACAATTCCAACTGAAAGATCCACTTTGTGCATGTATTGGATTGTGTAGGCAAAAAATACCAACACAGCTATCATAAACCGACAGCTAATGATAAATGGAGGACCGTTTGGACCGAACATTTTCAAAATTTATTCAACAAAAAAATTAAATAATAAATTCTAATAGTATTTTATTTATATCAAAATTTATATTTTTAAAAAACAATCTTAAAACTGGATTTTGAAACGAAAAGAGAGCGTGTCTTTATGTCACTCGTTTAACAAACAATTTTATGTAAAACTCTGAATAGAAAATTCTCAACAAGTTAAGTGATTTTTTTTATTTTAATTATCTCTATTAAAAAGAATCAGCCGGTTAATCAAGGTTTCTTGAAACGCTGGCAAAAGATTCACAAACTTGTTGATTTTTTAAAAATTAAAAGTATCATAACACCGATTAAATCCGGTAATCACAAAAGGTAAACTATCAACATAGGCCAAAAGAACCCAGACAAAGCCAATAATCTTGATTTTTGTCTCAAAATTGTGTTTTTTAGAATCAAAAAAATTAATTTTTTTAAAGAAAAAAATTTTTTAAGTTCAAAATTAACTGTTGTTTCTTTTAAAAATGTGATTTCTGGAAATTTTAATGATTACAATAAGAGAAGCATCATCACAGAAGATTCTTGATTTATTTTTTAAAATTTTAAATTAATTTTTTTTAAAAATTTTCAAAAAAGGAAAAAGAGACTTTGGTTATTTTTTCTATCAAAAGTACAGTAATTAGTCCATTTGAATTTTTTTATTTCATTTTGGTCTGATAAAAAAACAAATAAATAAAGAGAATTTTTCTTCTAGGTAGCAATTAAATTAAAAATTCATTCTATAAATTATAATGTCCTCCTTTATACTTATTTCATGTAATGATGAGCTGGATATGATAAGTTATTAGAATAAGAAAGGAAGATAAGATGATTCAAAAACACGCAAATTAACAAAAATGCAGAGCAACTCATATAATAATAAAAATAATAACCACAACATTAAAGAAGGAATTTAGGTGACTAAAAAGTCTCACATGATATTATTTGGATTTAAAAAAAGATTTAAATTATTTTATAATTGCTTTATTAAAATTATTTGATTTTTTTAATAACTTTCACTTAAGGAATTCATTCTTAAGTTACATTTTTTTAAACTTTATAATTTAAAAAACAAATTACGTATTTAAAAGTATCAGAAGGAAAAAAAATGCCGTCTTTTTATTTTCTAGTAAAAAATAAACATGAATAAAAAGAAAAAAAATTTAAATCAAATATAACTATTTAAGCAATTCGAATTAATTCCTAAAAAATTTTTAAAAAATTTCAAAAAGGTGCAAAAAGATTTCTATATTTTTCATGTTTTGTGCATCCAGCTATGAATTCGTACCGAGTAAGTCGGCCATCTTTGCTCCGGTCGATATCTTCAAATATTTGTTTTGACACCAAGTATGGATCATCGTTTATGTTTTTCATGCTAAATACTAATCTAAGCATTCTGGATAATTCCCAAGGAGTTATATAATTCGATTTGTCCATGTCATAAATGTCAAACAACCAATTTAGTTTGTCTTTAAGCGAGCCCTTAGATCGGATCCAGAACGCGATCAAAAACTCGCTAAAATCAATAAAACCATTGTTATCTGTATCAAAAGCACTGAAAACATGTTCACAAAAGCTATCCTCGGCTGACGAGTCTCCTGGTATTAAACTTTTATAGAATTTCACAAAACTGGCCTTGTTCAATCTGTTATTTGGACACTTTTGCCTGAATTCCTCATACCATTCAACTATTTGATTACGGTCAAAGTCTGTATTGGCAACAATAAACTCTATGTCTTCTTCGCTTAAATTTTTTTTTTCCAAATCTCGTCTGTAATTCATTTTGAAAAATTTCTTAAATAACTAAATCATAAAAAAACTGCTTTTTTCAACTATTTCAAGCAAAATAAATAATCATTATAAATTTTAATTTAAAGTGAATAGTGAATTTACTCTTGATAAGACATCACGTCAAAAATCAGCTTTAATTTGTATAGTAATACTTTTTTTTCTCTTATTGTCTTAATCATTAATCATTAAATTAATTTAAATTATAATAAAAAATCTCAAGTTAATTAATTTTAATTTTATGATCTCTATTCAGATTAATTTTTATTAGCTTAAATTACACGCGTCTTTTCTAATCAAATAAAAGTTGATTGATAAAAATTTATTAAAATTTTCAATTAATCGAATTTGTCAAAATTTTTACGTTTGCTATTCTTGTTGCTTTTTTTTACAAACAAAAAGCCCAAAGCAAAGATTAAAACTAATGTAGAGACCAAACCAATTAAGACATAGAAAAAGTTGATTTCTTGCTGCTTCAAAAATCTAACAATGCTATCAATAAGTCGATCAAACCAACTTTTTTCAATGGGTACTTTGACACCTTTGACATTTTTGTACCATTTAGAGCTAAATGAAATCAAGCTATCCACATCATATTTTCCAATTTCGTATCTAAACATTAATCCCTGGTGAAATCTTTAAAAAAAATTAAAATTGGTCATGTAGTCTTTGATTTAGTCTTACAAAAGTAAAGTAGGAGAGTTGCTTATGTCGAATCGTTGCATCAAGTGTGGGTTATTGTCGATGTTAACATATGCAAATATGACCCGGTTTTCAGGCCTCATGGATGCTTGTTCCCAAGAAGGTTCAATTAGACTAGAAACCTTGCAGTCTGTCCTATGACTTAAAAAACAAAATAAATTATTTCCAAAATCATATTATTTTGTTGGATTTGGTACAAAAGGAAAGATCAAACGCTAAAAATCTTACAACTTGATTTCCTATGGTTCTGTTGGAACTCAGTTTTATTTGAATTTTTTAAATAATCAAAAATAGAGTAGTAATAATAATTTTTTATTTATCTCAATTAAATTTAACTTTCAATTAATCAATAAATATGGCCCAAAAAATGATTTATGAATTGTCATTGAAATGCTTGAGTTTATTGAGATAAGAACAGAGTTGTTCCTTAAGTCTCAAGTCAAGTCTCAGGTCAATTGCAAGTCACGACTTGGGTTGATGTTTTGTTTAGTTACATTTTAAATAAATAATCATTTTTTTAAAAATTAAATTTGAAATCTTTTTCTCCAAAATCTCTAAAATGCTTACATTTTTAATTGAATCATTTAGTAAGCAATTTTAAAAATTATCTTTTAAAAAAAATGGAATACATCGTTGAAAATGTAAATGTGAAAAATAAATCGCTCAAAAAACTAAAAGAAAAAAACTAAATTTCATCTGATATTTGAGTTCCAACATCTAACCTTAGAGAGAATGTAGTTCTTCTCTTTTAAATTTTTTAAATCATTTCCTGTTAAAGAACGAATCTAGTTCCGAGAGATCAAACTCAATATAATCATTGATTTCAAAAGCAATAATTAAAATGATAAAAAAAATATAATTTTTTTAAATAATTAAAATATTTTTACTTTAAATACATTTTTATTTGAGCCCTTAAATTTTAGTTTTTAATATTTTCTACTGGGCTCATTGATAATAGGTCCGCCTTGGTCTGTGGTATTTTTTGGTAATTTGTATAATTTTATCATTTAATAAAATAAAATATATAATAAAACAAATGAATCGAGTTTCACTAACTTATACAAGTGCTAAAATTCATTTTAATTAGTTAATTTTTGATTATCAAGATTTTTTTGAATCAAATGAAGTAAATTGCTCCAATTTTACTCAAAAAAATATTATTTAACATATTAAGAAATTATCTTTTTATTTGATAATTTATAAAACAAAAATATATAAATAAATAATAATTTGAAATAAAATTATTTGAAAATTTAATATAAAAATCTTACAATAGGATAAACCAGTCTCCTGTGGTCGCTCCAGTTGAAGCCTGAGTATCATGTTCAAAATTGGCATCGGACAAATCGACACTTTTTTTTTCTTTATACATTTCGAGCCACTCTAGCAAAATCTCTGATTTCAATTCACCTTTAAACATGACGTGACGATTATCTCTAAAAAATATCACTTGCGGAAATCTTATAATTGAATATTTTCTTATAAATCTTTCGTCTTTAATGACATGAATTTTAATAGATAGACCCTCGTTGTTATTTGTTCCATCAACTGTTCGCCTCAGCTCATTCAAAGCGCCCATTTTGCCTTTGTCCAAAGGATTTGAATTTACTTCAAAACAAATTTATAAATATATGTATATTGTTTCTTTTAAAATTATTTTTTTTTACAAGCTACTAAAATGACATGTCGGTTCTGATTAAAATAATTTTCTTTTTCCAGTATTTCCATACTAATTTGGTCAAGATTGAGAGTGGATTCGGCAAGCGATTGATTGATCAGTGCCAAAATCAACAGTTTAAAGATCATTCTATTTTATCAAAAATTAAAATATAATAAATAAAAAATTAAGAATTAGGATACAAACTCTAATTCTAAGCTTTCTCTCTTAATTGAACATATTGAACTTTTTAATACGTGGCAGTAAATTTTATTCAAAATAGTTGAGAGCATATTTTTAAATATTTTATTCGGCTTAAAACTTTAATTTAAAATCATAAAAAAAAAAACAACAAAAAACTATCTGTAGCCAAAAAATCCTTTGAAAAATCCCTTGACACCCTGCTGGGTTTGTTGTTTCTGTTCAATTTTGTCGTCCAAATTTGGCAATTCCAAGTGATTCAAAGCCAAGTCGAAGAACAACGGCTTGCATTGAACCGGCTCAAAGTTAAGGGCCAGACGAGCCACATTTGGTTGTGTGCTCAAACTTGAATCTTCCAGATAAATGTCCAAACGATCAGTTAGCGCAATTTTTTCCAATTTATCCTTATTTTGATCTTGTTCCTTCAAGTCTTCCATTTTGTCTTCGAGCAAAGCCTCTGCCTGAATCTTGTATTTAAACTGTTCCAAATCAGTCCTCAGCTTTTCCAATCGAGACTTCATTTCATCAATCTTGAGCTCTGTTTTTCGCATTCCACTAATCATTTGATCCAACTGCTTAAAATAGCTGTCCACCTTGAAACAAAATCCGATCGCCTCTTTATACTTTTTGATTGCCAAATAAAACAAGCTTATGTAGTAGGCTCTAAAGGTCTTGTAGAACAAAACACTGACCTCCGAGTCACTCTGATACTCTTGATCAGCTACAAGGCCCGGTAGTTGCGCCATATCGGTATAGTTTTGTATTATGATGTCATACAGGCGGACTATGTCTTGAGGTTTCACATTTTTGGCCTTTGATCCATCGTCCACTTGACTAGAACTGCCCAGCTGAGATGTGTACACATCGAGCATTAGCAAATTGCGCTCAATGGTCTTGTTGATCCGTGTCCAAGACAAGTAGCCGAATAGAAGAAGAGAATTGGAAGGCTTGTCGTCCATTTGTAGCGAGGCACCTTTCTGAATTTTCTGAAACAACGGGTCTAGCTTGAGTTCGTCGCGCACTATTTGAATGGTGTCCACCGATTCTTTGAGAATGCTTTCGTAAATTTTTATCTTGGAATCAAAATTGTCCGTAGTTTGCAGTTGTTTTTCGTACTCTTGTACATTGGATAGGAAAAAGCGAATTTTCTCGTTTTTTATCTGCAATGGTATTTTGTTGCGCCAGTTTACCTCCGAGAATGTGATCACTTGCTTTTCTTTGGTCTCGGATATCAAAGTGTCAATGGTTTCGGACAATTCCGATCCAGCAGTTGATTTCAGCTTTAAGTTGATGAGATCTTTCTGGGCGCTCTTGTCGCCCAATTTGTAGCTGCAATACCTCAGATTGGGTTCGATCTCTTCGCATTTTTGGTTGTAAAAAATTTCTGAATCATCTCCGCGAAGAGCCAGAGACAGTTTTTCGTAGATGTTTTTGGCCACAATGAAATTCTCCAGCGATTCCTTCCACTTCTGCATTTCAAAGTTGTACAATCCTTGCATCAAAGAGTGGTAGCCTTGGGCCTCTAGCTTAGTCCTTGCGTCACATTTGCCCGACTGACTGAGCTGTTCCAGCAAGTTGGCGTGTCGGATGGCTTTTCTAAGCCGGTTGAGCAGATGAAATCTCTTGCGTGGCTCAGTGTTGGCCTCTTGCTTAAGCTGCATGGCATAGGACCAGGCCCTCTCCGCCTGGAAAAGCGGAATTAGCAAAATTTTTGAATCAGTTAGATCATCTTCGGTCAGTTCTCTTTTTTGGTACTTTCGATGGCCACACTGGACGTGCAAAGTTTTTCTAACTCGGCGGACTCGCCGCGAGCAGTAGGCTCTGTAGCGCTGGTAGTCCATGTGACGCAGGCCATGCTGTTGCTGTGATTCCTTGATTACTTTGAGAGCTTCTAGGGTCAGTGTCGAAGCCAGAGATGGTTGTTCAGCATTGGCTGTCTGGCTAACTGCAACTTCACTTGATTCGGAATTTTGCGGCATTTTAATGCGGAAAAAGGTTTTGATTTAAAAACACGTTGCAAAATTTTTTGATCTAAAAAATAGAATTTTTTATTTTATGACGATGACATTTGTTTGAATTTTATTCGATTTTCTATGAACAATTTAAAATTGTTCGTTCTAAATTAGAAAAAAAAAGCAAATTTAAGTTTAAGTTTTTTCATATTTTATTTTATTTTAATTTTTCGAGTTTGAATCTGATAAAAATTAATCTAAAATTGGCAAAAAAAGTTCAAACCATTTTGTAAACTCTTTGCTGATGATCCTAGATTGATAGGAATTATTAGTAATTCAGGAGCTTCAGGTCGATGTAGATAATCCACGTAAAATCTTAAAAATTACAAAAATTTTCGTAATTTTCGTAAACAAAGATTCAACTTTGAAATTGTTTTATTCTTATGATTTAAAATAAAATTGAATACTTCTAATCAATTAAAATATACCTGATATTTTTGTCGTGTTGTAATTTTGTTTGTAATAAAAACAATTTAACCAAAATTATTCAATCTTTTACATTTTTTTACTTAAAAATTCCATTTTTAATGAAAATTTTCTAAAAATAATATTCAATTTTTCAAGAATAATTTTCTACCAAAAATAATTGGGAAAGCTTGATTTTTCAAAATTTTAAATTCGAGTCGTTTTAAATCTTTTAAGACTCGTAAGTAAGAATTGAAAAAATACATTTTAAAGTCACGATCTCTTTAAACAAATTAAAGGTGTTTCTTCAATAAATTGTCTAAAAGTTATTGATTTTTAAAGAATAATATAGAGTAAATTGCATAATAAATTGCAAGAAATTTTGATCCGTTTTCATGAAATGGTGTTATATTCGCTTTTTTCCATTCAAGTGGCTCTTATATTTCTAACCATGTGAAATCCAGTATATTTTGAGGCGTATCAGAAGTTTATGGTGTTATACTTTATCAAATGCTTTAGACAAAGTGGTGTAGATGACATAATGTGAAATTTTCAATGTATTCTATAATGTTGCATGATTCATGTGGCATAAAATTGGTTGTTTTTAAATAATTAGTTTGTCTTCGTGGTTGTTTTTATATAATATTAATTCTATCTAAGGTAATTAGCCCTTAGATGGACGATACATAGTTAAAAGCGAAACATGTGATATTTTTGGTTTGAATTTGATTCAAAAAGTAAAAATACTGCACAAATATCAAAAAGACTTGGTCTAGCAATAGCTGCTTGCATGAGGCTCAAACATCTAAGTAATAAACACAACATCTCGGAAATATACACATCTCGTACGCAAAGGGCTTATTTATTAAACATATTCAGTATGTCTAGAAAATTTAGAACATTACAAAAAAATGATCAAAAAATTTTTGAGTAGTGAAAATTTGAAATGAAAAGCGACGATCACATAATTCAATCTATATCATCTAAAAGAATATTTTTTTGCTTTCTTTTAATATAAAAATTGTCCAAAAATAAAACTTCTAACTTCTTCAAAACTCTTTTTAAAAATAACTATTCTATAAAGTTCTAAACATTTATTTTTACTAAATTTAACCCCACCTTGACAATCCCTGAAATTTTTTTTTGTCACACAATGTTTGGAATGTCTTTTTTTACTGTTTACATGCAATTTTTACAACTCATTAATTAATAATTATTTTTGGCTTTAAAATCAGTTATTTTATTTAATTGTACCATTTAGTTGATTTTTCCATAAAAATGGGTAAAAAAAATTAACTGAGGCGCAGAGATGGCAAATAATTGGGCTGTTGAATGATCAAGTCTCAACAAGAAATAGCCGTGTTTACAACAAAGTGTTATAATGAGAAGACTTCGGTAGCCAAAGAATTACCAAGGTCTGATAGACCTTGAAATCTTACCAATCGAGATGAATCGTACATTTTTAGAAAGGTCAGAATCAACCCAACAAAAAGTTATAGACAACTAGCATCTTTCTTTAGTTCTAAGTTTCCAAATGTTAGTGTTAATACACTGTTAGAAAAAAGGAACAATAAAATCTAGTCATATAGTCATCCAACAAGACACTGTTGGATTTTTCAGCAAAATGGGGCTAGTTCACATACTGCTCATTCCGTTCGAGATTGGTTTCAAGAAAAACAAATATCGGTTCTCCCTTGGTGCCCAAGATCACTTGATCTTAATCCAATAGATAATTAATGGTCATATGGTAAAGACCACAAAATGGTCAATCCCAGAGCTTTTATTCAAAGTGTTAAAATTATCGTAATTTTATACGAACTTGCATTTTTGTAATTTTTATTTCCTTTATTTTTTCATACAGTGCTGCTACGATATCTTGAATTCCCCATATTTTACGTAAATTATGGTAAACTCACGATATTTTACCATATTTACCGTAAAATATGGTGATCTAAAATAACGATAATTATCGTAAAATACCGATAATTATTGTAATATTCAGTGAAAAAAAAAATTTCCAAAATTTCTCGAATAAAAACGATTTTCATTAAAAATTTTTTTTTTGAATTTTTGAAAAAGGAAAACTAAAAAAAATTTTTTTGACAAAAATTGACGTAAATTTCGGTAAATTCTTGTATAAAAAGGTAAAAATTGTAAAAATTCAACAAAAAAGGGAAAATGGATTTTTTATTATTTCATTCAATTTTTTTTTTAAACAAATTGTGAAAATTAATATTTATTTGTCAATTATTTGTTTTCCCAAATCAGTATTTGAAAATGTACGAAAATGTTAAATTATTTTCAAAATTATCAAAAATCATTTATATAGAGCTCTATAAAAATAGATATACAATCAGAATTTAATGGTCTGACCAGTCACCATTTCTTTCACTTACAATCTCAACAACCTAGAAATATTTTATTAAAAAATTAAAATAATAACATTTTTTAATATTTTTTACATATTTAAGATGATTTATTTATTTCTTACATTTTTCAACTGTCAAAGTTTTTTGAAATGCTTAATATCAAGGTAAAATAATATGCTTTGAAATCAAAAGTAAGATATAAATTTTTTTAAAAAGCTGGGCTTGTAAAATTTATTCCAAAAGGATCAACATTCAAAGAAGCTTGGGACAAGGGCTAGCAGCTTTAAAGCAAAAAAAGCTAGAAAATAAAATTTATTTTGTAAATAATAATTAAATATTAATTTTCACAATTTGTTTAGAAAAAAAATTGAATGAAATAATAAAAAATCCATTTTCCCTTTTTTGTTGAATTTTTACCATTTTTTACCTTTTTTTACAAGAATTTACCGAAATTTACGTCAATTTTTGTCAAAAAAATTTTTTTTTGTTTTCCTTTTTCAAAAATTCAAAAAAAAAATTTTTTCATGAAAATCGTTTTTTTTCGAGAAATTTTGGAAATTTTTTTTTCACTGAATATTACAATAATTATCGGTATTTTAGATCACCATATTTACGGTAAATATGGTAAAATATTTTTTTTATAATGGATAGATATTTTTTTGCTATAATTAGTATATGAATATACATGAACGTTTTGAATTAGATGCATGTCTCAATAAAATAAAGATAGTTTTCCATAAATTTGAGGTAGAAAGGAAATTAATTCTAAAAATGATTTCAAAATAATTAAGACGACAAAAAAAATGTTATGTTAATTAAAAAATGTATTTACTTTCAACAATACGTAAAAATATCAAAAAGCCAATTTTTATTCTCTATGCATGCAAATTTGCACACACTCGAACAAAACAAAAAACGCAGCAAAAATAGAAACAACAAATTAAGAGAGAGAGAGAGAGAGAGAAAAAAAAAAAAAGGAAAAACTTGCAATAATTCAAAATATCTCTATAATAATAATAATAAAAAAAAAACAAAAAACAAAAAGCATATTCGTATATCTGTACGATTGGGAAAGCGCACAAAATCTACTTAATAAAAAATTAAGAAGGAAAATTAAAAATAAAAACTTGAACATAAAAAATTAAAATTTTTTCTCTTAATTTTTTTCTGTTCCAACTGCATTTAAAAAAACTAGATCAAAGGCGTTTGTCACTGCTTCAAAATTGCCTAAATGAATGATTTACTCACCGCTCAACTAACCATTCCATTTTCGTGTCAAAAGCATGCTAAAATAGTCTACGAAACACTGCGTGTCGACCAAGAGCCAAGAAAAAACCTAATCAAACGTCAAATCAGCCTCAGCGCGAATTCGGTGAGAGTTGCGTGGTCGGCGAAGGAGTCGCGCATACTCCGCGTCAGCGTCCAGTCCATAATCGAACACATCCACTCCATCCTAAGCACCATTCAGCTATTCGAATAACCATTTTTTGCCAACCATGTTCAACAATTACACTTCACTAAAAGACCAAATTCAAAAAGAAATCGAAAATCAAAAATCTGTATTGAACAAATTTCCGGAACACATATCGCGACCCATCGCCCAATCATGCTCCAAATACCTGTCTCAATTTACCACGTTTCAGCTGCCGTTCAAAGACCAGCCTGCGGAGAGCGTGCCGCAAGCGGACGCGCTCAGCCTCGACACTGCCGAACAAGTCAATTGGATCCTGGAAAATTTGATGTACGGCCTGCAGTTGTCGCACGAACACCAGGACATAATCAAAGACTGCTGGAACATTTACCACGAATGGCTGTCGATTCTTTTGGACGAGCAGAAGATCTTTTTGCCGCAGGCGATCCGCGCCAACCCAGGACACTACTTTAAAAAAATGCTCTGGCACCTGTATCACTTGTTTGTGGCGCGGCCCAGCAACCCGCCGCCCACCAAGCACATAATGATGTGCCACGGCGTCCTAATGCTAATCGAGAGCATTGCCAAGGACTCGAAGCTGTTGGACCGAGAGCTGTGGGAAGAGCTGCTCAAATTTTTGCTGGCCATCAACAACGCCGTGCTGTCGCCGCCCTTTCAAAAAGACGACTTCTGCGACATCCTGAGCACGCGCATCATAGCCACTCTGTTCGAAATTTGGCTCATTGCGTGTCACAAAGTGTTTCCCAGTCCGAGCTTGTGGAAGACCTTTGAGGACATGTGCTCAAGTTGGCGACACCACTTGAGCCTGGTGACCGAATGGAACCGGGTGTGCAATGCGCTCACTGTTCGTCTGCTAGAGCTTTTTTGGAATGTGGAGACGAAGCGGACAGCGCCGCCTCTGCCGTCCACTGACACCAATGTTCAATTCAACATACAAAATCTGGTAAGCTCGATGAACAAGGAACAAGTGGTTCAATCGTGGTACAGATTCTTGCACATCATCGGCAAGCCAGTCGACTTCATGGACGCTGCTTTGATCCAGAAAAATTTTGACATCAAAAAAATGTCATTCGAATCGAATCAGACAGCGACAGTGGCACAGTGTGTTAGAAAATTGCCGCAAATACATCTAGAGTACTTGAAGAGTGTGTCCAAATTGATCGAGTTGTATTTGAAAACGCCGGCTAGATCGTGCAGTGTAAATAGTCTGCTTGATTTGTTTGGCGTGTGGCTGTTCGAAACGCTGAGCACGACAGCGGCCAAGAACGAGTTTGTTCTCGGCCAAGCCGAAGCCTACGGATGCTTGAGCAAAATATTCAGCTCGGCGAACACACACGAATGTGTTAACATGGACTATTTGGCCAGGTTTTACGCAGTGCTGTTGGCTGGCCTCAAAAATCAGCCCAACGACGACTTGGACTCATGTGAGCTCTTGTTCAGTATTGTGTACAATTGTAGCGGAATTTTTCGCATGGACCTGAACGGCTGTGTGGTGCTGCTGGCGCCTTTTTTAAACGCCATCCAGGCCATATTCAAGCTTAAGTATGCGCAGAAAGAGGACAAGATCGCCATCGGTGCCAAATCGATCACTTTGGTCGATTTGAAGCGTTGTTCCATTAACTTGTTCTCACAGATTGTGTCCTTTAATTTGGCCGAGTACAAGGCTCGTGTTCTCGAAATTTACCTAAGCGGAATGAGCACTGAGCTAGACTATGTCAACTTGCAGCTGTTGTTCGCCTGTGGTAAATTGTTAATTGGTGAGTGGGTTCTTGACGAGATCAAAATGAAGCAATTTGTGGACAAAAAAGACAAGGCTCTCTATTGCTATAATCAAATTGTGTCCTTGATTTGCGCTCCGCTAAAAGTTAATTCACAAGCTCTGCACAACCATTCGTTTGCCTTGTGCATTTTTGACTCTCTAACCTCCATCTTTTCCGCCGATTATCTAGGTAAGTTTTGTTGTTTTTTTGTCAAGTCAATTTCTCAAATATAAAGAACTCGTTGATCTTTTTAAAATTGTTAATTAAATTTATTTTCCTAGTCATTTTCAATAGCTATTTCTGTCTTTATAAATTAGTCACCACTCTTTTGTAATGTTCTCGTTTTAATTCTAAAAAATCAGTTTTTTCCTTTTGTTTTTTTTTCTTCAAGAATTTAATCATTTTTTTTTATTCTAATAATTAAATTTAGATTTTCTAATTAGTATTAAAAAAATTTTAAACATTTTTTTTATTCAAAAACTGATTTTATTTATTTGTTGAAGTGCTGAACGAAAATAAAATGTATATTTTCATACAAACCTTTCGAAAATTATTATTATTATAAAAACAAAATTCTTTTTCATTAATTTGAATTGACAAATTGGACATTTTTCAACTTTGACAAAGAATACAAATTTAACAAAAAAAATAATTTCAATTAGCACGGAAGTATATTTAGAATCAAATAAAATATCAGTATTTTAAAATTTATTTATTTTTTGCCTCTAAGATCTATTCTAATTGGAATTTTTTTGTTACTTCAGTAATTTTAAATAAGTGTAATAACCGAGTTTGGTTATATTCTTAATTGTTGGATAAGTCTGTACACGGGGCAATTGGGTGACTTATCCTTGGTTGAGTTGAGAGACCAAATAAGAGAAACAAAGTATAATTTAAATGATAAACTTTTATTTGTGAAAATGGAATCTGAAACTAATAAGTGAAAAACAAGCATTTAAATATGAAAAATTATGACTAGAAAATAATAGCTACTGTAACTGAAGAAAATAATATCGTAAATGTTTTTTAACTCAGATTTAATATAACATCAAATTTGGGTTATAACATAAGGTGATTATAATTGTAATAAATTGATTTTTTAATTCAAAATAAGCTCACAATTTGATTAAAAATAATCGAGTTATTGTTAAATTTTCTTTAATTTTTTTTTCTAATATGGACTTTTAAATGATACATTGTTTCTTTCAACTTTTAAAACCTAAGACAAAATCTGTGGTACAAAACCCATTTTTTTATCAAGAAATTAAATTTTGAATTTGAATTTTTGAATGAAAATTCACAATTATTTTTAACTGCTCAAATAGATGCTATATCTTTAACTGCAGTCAAATTATTATTACATTATTGGCATGAGTATCAGTTTCTAGTGTAAGACAATGGGTTAATTTTTTTTCTATTATTCTTTTGGGCTAGAGTTTGTAATTTAAATTGAACAAAATTTATAATTATCAATTTAAAATACCAGTTTTAAAAAGAAAAAGAAATTGAATAATTAAAAAATGGTAGATTAATAACATAAATTGTATGTCGTATTTTTTATTATTTATTTATGGTTCACAGGAATATTTTTATGTTCCTCTCGCAATTTTCTGGAATTTTCTAAGAAACTTTTTTTGGTCGCCCGCGAAGTTGATGGACATAGAGCATATTTTATAAAAATTCATAAAAAAAAAGAAGTCCATCATGCTCAAATTCTTCTTTGACACTTTTGACTTTGATTCTATTAAAAGATCATTTATAAATGTTCATCTATTCCATTTTATACTTTTCTAATTTTTTTTCTATTTTATAAAGACAAATAAAAAATTTGAGATTTAGCAAAAAATTTATTCAAAATCCATCATTAAAATTTGGCAGATTGCATATTTTAATCAGTTTTTAGGATTTTATCTTTTTTAATATATTTATGGTCAAAACATGATCAAAACAAACATAGAAAAGCTAGAATAATTTTTTTTTAGTTTTTGGGTTGAACGATCTAGCAAGTATGCCAAAAAGGAAAACAAAGTAATACATTGTTTGACTTTCTAGTTATCTATAATGTGGTCCATGATCTATATTCCAAAGAATTAGAATTCTAAAAAATTATGAAAATTTTTAGTCTTGGTACATATTTTGGTCTATTTTAACTTGAGGGTACAGATTTTATAAAAAAACTAATTTATAAAAAAATTAATTTAGGAGTGGTTAATGGTCATGTTCTTTAGAAAAAAATCTAAATCTATAAATAAATTAAAAAAAACCCTTATTCTTAAATAATGCGTGTATCCTCTTTAATTTTGTTAATAGGTTAAGTGGGGGGACTTTGTATAAAAGTCTAAAAACAATTTTAGTACAACAAATTTCAAAAAAAATAAAAGCTTTTTGATAAATAAATAATTTTATCAAATAAATTTATCAAAATGTTGAAAAAATTAAATTAAATTTTCCAAGTTTCAACTTTAACCAGGTTGTGGGGGTAATGATTTTTAACCAGTTTACAGTAAATTTTTGAATAAATTTTTTATCTTAATAAGATGACATAAAACTAAAAGGCTAACATTATAAATTCAATTAGAGTCATTATAAGAATTGTAAGTTGTACAACATTTTGGACTAGAATCAAGCTAGAAAAAAAAAACACTAAAATTTAATTAAAATTTTATTAAATTGCTAAAAATAAAATTATTTTAATTAAATTTTTGTGAAAAAAAAATATTTTTTTTCGATGTTAACCATTTGTTTTCCAGGCATGCTAAACGAAAACGATACTCATATAACCAAATTGGCCATTTCTTGGATATGGCACTACATTCAGTCTCAAATAAAGCGCCGATCACGTGACCACACAAAGGAAATGCACTCTGTAATATGCTCGGCATATCAGTGTCTAATAAGTATTATAATAACCAAACCGGACGTGTTACAAGACAAGACAACTCTCCAGACCATGACAAACTGCATTGAGATCGGAATATCGGGCTCTAATTCTCAGAGCGACAACGAAACAGTGCTCAAATGGGACAAAGAACTGAGACCGGCAAGTCTAAGAGTTAAAGAAGCAGCCGAATGTGTCCTATTCTACATGATGGAACAAAGCTTTCAGTCAAATGATCTGCGCCAACCGCTCACCGAAAGAGACTTTTCTGACTCTCCAAATGACTGGAAACACTATGCCCTTGAGGGCCAAGTTCTAATATCTGTCCTTGACCGGCAGCTATTGGACAAAACATCACCCATTTCTAAGCTAACACCGCAAATAGTGATCGTGTCGAGATCTGCATTTGGTCGCCAAGCCTGGCTAATGAATCAGAGGCAATCTTCGCTGGCCAAAATGGACAGACAAATCGACATCAACTACCGACTAAACAAGAATGCTGAGGATGTGTTCGAGCCGAGCAAGAAATACTACAAAGCAGAGACGTGTGTGCCAGACGGTCAAAATGCACCCAAGTGCGAAATGAGCGTACCAACTATTAGTGACATAAGCAGCAAATTGTACAAGCAAGTGCTGTCCAAATTTGACAAATTAAAAAAAGATCAAATAGACTTGGAAAATGCGAGCCTACGCAACATTTTGGACTTGAATAAGGAAATGAAAGTGGATGCTCAGCTTGACCAGTCGTTGAAGACAAAAAACTGCGCTGACTTTAGCACATCGTCTCGCGTTTTCTTGGCCAATCTCGGCTTTGTCAAACAAGACTCCAAGTTGTCGAGCGAATTCACCGAATTGGCAAACATGACCGATTGCATTCAAGACTTGGACAATTTGGCCACGCGCACCTACTCCCAAGCCTATGTTTTTTACGTGCGTGCCAACAACACATCCACTAGATCCATACTGGACAGCCTAAATGAAAAATTGACGAGCAATTTCTACCATTTTGTCGACTCACTTGGAACAGTGGTGTCCAGTGACGCAGACAGCAAGAAAAAGCTAAATCAGCTAAATGGCACCGACAGTTTGATTTACTGGTCGGATTTTTGCAACGAGCTAAGCTTTGTTCTGCCCAACGGAACAAGCGGCCAAGACATGTTCAAGTCAAAAAGTCAAACACTGCCAACTGATCTCAAGGTTCTTGTCATTTGGCTCGAGCAAACCCAAGACGGTGAGCACTTAGCAATCGATGAGCTTGTCCAAGAGACCGACTATTTGCTGGCCAACAATTTGCCTACCAACAAGCCCAGGGAAATTGTCTGTATCTATGTACATCCGCTCAGAAATCGACTCAACCGAATATCCATCGGCAGCAGCTTATGCAAAAAGTAATTGAAAAAAAAAAAGAAGAAAATTAATTAAGTGTTTGAAAAATATTTATTTTAAAGATATTATTACACAATGCCTCTAATTGACGGCATGATAGTTAGCTCTAGGATGCTTAGCTCGATGATTCGGCAAACAGTGCTGAACATATTTCGCCGCAAACGTCTTGAGATAGATGAGTAAATTAAAACATACTTTAAATTTATTTTAAATTTATTTAATCTTTTTTTTTCTCTCTCTCTCTCTCTCTCTTCTGCCTCTCTGAAGCTATCAACCACCGCATGTTCGACGAAAAAATAAAATAGCTGATATAATTAAAAAAAATCAAGTGAAAAAGTCCGAGCCTGATTTGTACACATCGTTTTTGATGGGCCTCTAAATGCAGATAATCTGATTTTCGATTTTTTTTTTTTTGGATAAAAATATTTTCATTCCATTATTATTTTTTTTTTTTCTTTTGATTGTGTGTGAAATAAAAAAAAATTAAAATTTAAAATTTTTTTGGGACATTGAAAAAATTTAAAAGGTCCTTATAAGCCTTTATTTAAAAAAAAAATCCTATTTAATTTTTAGCTATGAGAACATGTTTTTTGTAAATTGGATATTGAAAAAAGTTTCACAGCTTGTACACCAAAGTTTTGTCTTATCGCTGCTATTTTGTCTATCAGCATTTATATCCATTCTTTTGTATTCGTTGTTTTATAATTGGTACTTGCCAAAGCCGTTCATAAAACGCGCCATAGACTTTGGTCTCTATCCGCCAAATGAGCTGATCGGCGAAGTGAACTTGTTCGAGCGTCCAAGTCATACACTTCATCAGGGCCAAGAGTACAGAATCAGCTTGCTGTTGGACTTGCCCGAGTCTGAATTAAACTTTGACTTGGGCATGTTCGGAGTCACACTGGATGTGATTGACATTGACGGCCGCAAAACTGCTTCCATCAAGACAATGGGCACCCTAGTGTACAAATCTTTTTTGCTAAGAAGCATAGCCACTCTGTTCTATTTTCCTTGGTATTTGTTCGGCCGTTTCGAGCAAAGACAAAGTGTAAATTTGCTAATTAAGGAGAATTTTGTTGACAATGCGGTAAGATAAAAAATTAAAAAAAAAAACAATTGAAATTTACTCATTTTTTTGTCCAAAGTATATGCCTGCTTATAAAATGATTGTGAAAATACATGGAAATGTACAATACTATTCTGCTATGCTTAACATTGAAGCCAAGTTCTCCGGCTTGAAGTATTACATTCATTCGTGGTTTTATGCCTCATCAGTGTTGATCACAGCGTGGCTAACAGTCATCATTTTTTTACTCATATTGTCCAGTTTTTACGATTTGAGAAGCTTAATATTTTCCAACAAGAGTAAAAATGACGAAAAAGACAAAAAATCGGTCAAGTCTCTAAGCGGGGAGCTTAAAAACCTTGATCTGCCAGATGCCAAAGCCAAAGAAAATTTACATCTAAGATTTAAAGAGAATTTATCAGCTTTTAAAGAATATTTAAAAACAAATGAATGAAAATATAATTTTAATTTTTTTTAGTAGTTTTGGGAATGAGTTTTTTTAAATAAAGAAATATTTTTAGTTGAGTCTTTTTCTGTCCAGTTTATTGAATTTGAATTTGGACTTTAAAAAAAAAAAAAGAGAATAAAAAGGTCCTACTAAAACACTGACCACCAATTTTTTCTGCAAAGCTGAAACAAAATTATTTAATTAAAATTGACTTTAGAAGCATCCGGCAATGATGAATCATCTTCCGTTATTATAACGTTTTTTATTGAAAATGCTTGTTTCCCATAGTTTAGATTGTCATAAGCTAAAGGGCGTTGAGCAAAATGATTATAAGTTGTATGTTCTTTTTTTTGATGAATCATTCCAGGACCAAGAAAAATTGGATGGGTCTTTGTGTCATTTTTACATAAACTTAAATTTCTATAAGTAACAAATGTTTCCTAATTACGTAAAATTTTCCTTTTAAAAATGTTGATATAAATTTAATAGTAAATTTTAATCATACTTAGATCAAATTTTGTATCTTTATTTAAGACAGTAAAATTAAACTCAAAGGAAGCAAATCTATTTATTTAAAATATAATTTAGAGTGAATAGTTCCTCTTGGCAGCTCCGAACGGCGTAGTGCCTTCTTTTCAGACAGCCTGTTAGGAATATTTTTGTAATTTATGATTGTAGCTTAACAAAAACTGCTCTGAATTTTTGTTGTGATTCATTAGGTTTATTAGAGAGGTAATCGTGGAATTCTTTTGCGATTAATTCATGTTGAGCTCTCGTTTTCATAAATTTAATGAATAGTTGATTTGATCTGTCTTATAATTTATCAATTTTAAGTACTCTATGCATAGTATCAATGCTTGTTCTAAGTGGAAAAAAATTTATAATTCTCAGAATCCTGTTTTACAGTTTTTGTAGTTTAAACTTTATTTTTTCTGTTCCCCAATTTAAAACTATGAAACAATAGTCGAACAACGGGCGGAATAGAGTTTTATAGAGGGTTAAATTGATTCTTAGGTTTTTAAAATTATAAAAATATTCAATTTTTACAACAAAAAAAATTTTCCAGAAAAACTAGTTTAATTTTCAGAGAAAAAATAAAAATTTAAACTAAATGATATATTTAAACTTTTAAAAATTTTTGCTTGGCAATTAGGATTATGCCTTTCTTGAAAACATGAACTTGGAAAAAAGAAAAGTTTTGTGGCACCTCAGAATTAAAGAAAATAAAATCTATTTTAAAAAATTTATGTTTATTAATAAAACATATTGTCTATTTATTTCTTTTTTTATAACATATATAAAAAAGACAATTATTTATTATAAATACTATTTAAATTCTAATAAATAATTAATTTATTGATTCAATTAACGATAAATCTGAAGGTGCATTAATGTTAAATAGAAAATAAGAAATAAAAAAAGATTAAGTCATTTATTATTTAAATTATCAAATTATCTTTTATCTTATCAATTTATGAAAAAAAAACAGAAAAATTTAGAAACATTCAAAATTAAAATTTATGTAATTATATTCTAAAATTTTAAATCAAAATTTAAAGTTATTAAAAAGGTTCTATATTTTTGAATTAACGTAATGGTCCGATAAATATGACATGTCACTAAAACAGAGTACCCTATTTTAGTGACATGTAATATTTGAGTGAACACTGATTTTTAAAATTGAAATATTCGCTTTTAGTGACATGCAACAAAAAGCGAATATGCATAAATATTGCTATTTTTTATGAAAATATTGCTCGGGTTTAGTGACATGTTTTTAACTCATGTAATTGACACATTATTTTTAATAAATAATTTAAGATAAAAGTTTTTTTACGAAAAATATATTTTATTTGAATTGAATTGAATTTTTTAATGTATTATAGTTTTTAAAACAAGTAAAAAATGTACAAAAATTCATAATATATTGGAATCTTATTAAGTCTAAAAAAACAAGAACGGATGAAGTTAACAAATCTTGGAACGAGTAAAAAACCACATTTAAGTTGAATTTTAAAAGTTAAACTAACTACAATTTTTACAATAGAATGAGTCATTAGGCTTTAAGCCTCTTGGCCAGCACTCACCACAGACCCAATTATTACAATTTTCACACGAAAGCCATCATTTTGATGTTTACTTTGTTTAAAACTACATCTACATTCAAAGCAAAGTTTTGATCCTGAATCAAAAATATCTGCTGTTTTGGGTGCTGGTTCAGTGTTTTGTTTAGAATTGTTTTTTCGATCAGGAGTTGAAGATTTAGTTACAGCTTCTTTTGATGTAGTTTGTGGCTTAGAAGAAGATCTTAGACAAGTAGTTGAGGATTTAGGGGCGACTAATTTAGAAGCTGCTGGTTTATTGGCGATTTTCGTACTAGGCTTACTAACTGTTCTTGATGCTGATGGCTTTTTTAGCTTTCCCATTAGTCTTTGAAGGTTTAGCGGGAGCTGCTTTTGGCATTGCTCGCTGAGATGATGGTCTATTAGTGGTACTTTTACCTGTTTTGGAAGATGTAGTGGCAGCTGTTGTAGATGAAGATGGCTGAGATGATGGTGACGATCCAATTAATAACTTTTCTATTTCAACAATCCTGGTGTATCCACTTTTGATTTTTTTCTTCTTTAAACGAGGAGTAATTACATCTTCTATATTGTTCGTATCAGAATCAATAGATGTTTCTGATTGATAATAAGATTCCCCCTCATCATATTCAACGCTTTCTTCAAAAGAAGAATCACTATCACTAATATCTTCATCTTGCTCATCTTCTTCTCCACCTTCCTCATCATTGAAAGAGTCAAAGATATCATTAAACTCGTCGTCATCTACTTTAAAATCAACAGTAGATGTTCTAAGAACAGTCTCAGTAATAAAGATATTTTAAAGCTCTCAATGATATTCATATGGATTACGACAACCGATTCCACAATACTTAAACGATTCTTTTATGTAATCAGGACTCAACTCAACCCAACCAGCAATAATCCATTTTGTCATTTTGTCATATCCGGGCCCTACTATATTACCATAAATTGTAAAATATTTTGGCTCATTTACAAACCAGTGGTTCCAAAAAAGTTTATATTTATTTTTTAACAACTTAAACCAACAAACGTCAGCCGGTTGGAGAATATCTAGCAAAATTTATGCTCAATTAATTAAAGCTTTAAAATCAAATTATTTTAGTTATCTACTTGTTAGAGTTGGCAGAATAAAAACTAAGCTGCATCCAAGATCATTTAAGCTTTTTTTAAAATCGGCAGTTAAGTGACATCTAGCGCTATCTAATATAATCATCGATTCTTTAAATTGATGTTTTAGGAGATGGGGTTTTATAACGCGTTCAGTAAAATGCTCTTTTAAATTTCTTGAGTCAAAAGTTCTTAAAATATAATACTTAAGATAATTTTTGATATTTATTTAAAAATAACTGTATAAAAAACCTTTAGTTTCATAAATAATAATTAAATTATCGTCTAGTTCTAAATTTGGAATTAACTTTTTTCGTGGAACCACGCATAAGATTGGAAGCTTTTGTCCACTTAATGAGCTGCACATAAGGCACGAAAGTCTAACTTTTTCCTTGCCAGCTGATTTTGAATATGATTTTTTTACACCTCTATTATCAACAGTGTCCCAGGAGAACACATATAAAAACATGTCCCAGGAGAACACATACAAAAAATTGTTTCGTCAAAATTAAAAATTTGATGGTGGCCTAACTTTTTTGGTTCTATATTAGTGTTTACTTCGTCTAAATATTTTGAAATAATAAATTTGCAATTTTGAGGTATTCCCTTACAAGAACCAGAAATTCGTCTGATAACAGAATAGTTTCTTTTTTTAAAACGTCGCAACCAGCCGTAAGAGGCGGTAAATTTTTGCTTTGGCGGTATTTCTGGTTAAATTTCGTCCATCAACGCCAACATTTTTGTTTGTAATTCAAAACAAGAAACACCTATTTGGTCCTCCCTCATTTTTTTAAACCAGTCATAGAGCCTAGCCTCATTATCAGGAAACAACGGCTTTTTCATATTACAATCATTTATAACTCGTCTATTATTCACTCTTTGTTGCTTGTTAAATATAACTTGTCTTTGTTTAATCCATTTAATCAACGAAGGCCTTAAAATTTTTAAATTCTCGGCGGTTTTCTTTTTACTCTTTGATAAGTCGAAATGAAGAATTGCCGATCTTTTAAAAGCGATCGTATAAGATTTTCTAATGTTATTTGTGTTCCTCGCTTTCATATTTTTAACTCTAATACTAGAAATATTAAAATTTGTTTGTAATAATGTTTGCTTTTTATAAAGCCGAAAGAGTTTATTTTTCAAAAAAAAAGAAGTTGATTTTTAAATTAACATGAGTTAAAAACATGTCACTAAACCCGAGCAATATTTTCATAAAAAATAGCAATATTTATGCATATTCGCTTTTTGTTGCATGTCACTAAAAGCGAATATTTCAATTTTAAAAATCAGTGTTCACTCAAATATTACATGTCACTAAAATAGGGTACTCTGTTTTAGTGACATGTCATATTTATCGGACCATTACGTTAAAATTTAAAACCAAAAGACTAAAAAATCAAAAAAAAAATGAAAAAAATATGAACATATAATCAAAATAATTTTTTTAAAATAAATCAAAACAACAAAAATTAAAACATAATAAACATTCAATTATATGGGTTCAATTTTATAATTTTAAATTTAAAAATAAAGAAAATGATTTGATTCAATTTTACTGAATTAAACAACTCCAATTTTCATCTTAGTTTAATATCTATGTTGAAAATATTTATTTATTATTATAATTATTATTATTATTATAAAATAATCTGCAACGAGTAATGCGCATTTCAATTTAAAGGTTAATCAACAGACTAGTGCCCTTATCGTAGTCGACTGATTAACATTTCATTTATTTAATACAAATAGACTTTTAATATTTAAAATTAAATTTTTTACAGAGATTAAAAAATTAAAAAAGAATTAATTGTAATGAAAATAAAAAAATATTGATAAATTTTTATCAAATATTTTTACTAAGTCAATAAAGATCAAATTGATATTATTTTAAATTGATAGCTTGAATGTTGCATATTTCAGTAGTGATCTTTTGATATCAATCTAGAATAAAAAAATCAGATGTTTTTTCACCACTGTTGGTTTTTGCCATTGGTTCAATCAGGTTTGCACTATTCCTTAAATTGTAGCTTAATTTTCCTGAGTCAATTCTGATAAGACTATTTTTTTATTCTCAGGCGAGTTATGATAGAATAATGTCTTAAAAGAGAATGATAACATTGTTTCTAAAAATCTATGTTGATTAGCCATATTTTTCCAAAAAATTATTAACATCATTAAAGTTATTCGCTTCAAAGTTGAAATCAAGCAGTTTAAAAGTAAAAAAATAAATAACTTTTTTGCAAGTTTAATCATCTTTAGAAAAATAACACAGAACAGTTGAACAATAATCAAAATAAGTAGAATAGATGTTTTGAAAAACTGAACTTTGACAGAAGTTGATAAAAAAAAGGAGTCTTTTAATACTAAAAAATTTCTTATTTCCAGCAAGAGACATGCTACAAGAATTAAACAATAATTAAACTTAATAATAAAGCTGGGGTTCTATGGTACTCAATGGCAAATGGCAGATGCGATACGTTTTCCTCTAAATAAGACGAGAAAAATAAAATTAAAAATTTTTAAGGTAATAGAGTATATAAATAATAGAAAAAAAAAACAAAAACTAAATAATTGACATGAATCATGATTTTGTAAGATATAAATGAGTAAAAATATTTATCATGTTGGTTTTTTTAAACGAGTTAATAGACGATGCATTGATCAAGTCATTTGGAAGTTTGTTCCAACTATCAGCTGTTCTGTTAGTGAGAAAATGATGCCGTGCAGGACACGCTTTAACTAATTGTCGATATTATCGTTTATTACTATATGATTAGATTAAATTTTTTCAACATAAAAAAATCTAAAGTAACTCTAATCAAATCCAGAAATAAAAAGTATTTAGATTTTTTTTTTAAATTTAAAAGCTTGAAAAGTTTCCGACATTTAGGAAAAAATCAACTCATTGAGTCTATTTTTGGCTTGAATCTATTTCAAATCATCTGTTTTGATATTCATAAAAAATGGTTGTTAGCAAAGCAGTTGGAGATAAGCCATTGTAAATGTGTGCTAAACGAAAAATGGAAAATTCTATTTTTCTAGAAACAAGTTGATTAGAAATTCATTTACCCACTCAAATAGATTGTAGGAGAAGTTTCAAAACAATTTTGATAGATAAGCAATTTGAGTATTGCCATAAAAACATTTGGTCCTAAATTTTCAATTTTTGAATTAAAAAAAAATCTCAAAACTCACATAAATTCTAAGTATTTCGATCTAGTCCTTTTTTTAAATTTCAAATCAATCAAAGAGAAATGAGAAGTTTCAATTTTTCTAGGGGTTCGCGGAGAAAATCTCTAAAAATGTAGTCCATGTCTAAGAGGATGTTTTTGTGACAAACAATAGAAAGCCAAGAAAGATTAGAGACATTTGAGAGCAAGTAATTTGGCCATCAAATTAAATGGGCATTTCGAACAAAAGATTTGTGTTGACATTTAGAGCGATTAGATCGTAGCCACGAACACAAAATTTTTGTATAAAAATTTTTTCAAATTTTATGGCTGCTCTAAGTTAAGTCTATCGATGTGGCAATATGCCTAGAACATGCGCGGCTTTGAACACATTCTCAACAAAGAGGCCACCCGATATAATCATTGCTAAATGTGCATATTTAGCATATTATGCTTACACTCAGCATTCTCAACTTGCCACCGTTTTTGAAACGTAGAATTTGCTTCAAGTTTAAAACACTGGCTGTTGTTTTTTTGTTCTTGCATCGAGACTCTTATCTCGCTCTCTCCCTTTCTCTCTCTCTCTCTCTTTCTCTCATTCTCTCTCCTTTGGTTCATCAAAAGCTTTAGATTAAATTTTGAAAATTTAGAAAAATCAATTGTGAAAAATGGAATTTGCTGGAATACTTTCATTCATGGGCTTGTTTGTGCTAGTGTTGTCGGCGCTGGTCGGTGTTGCTTACTACAGTCTGCAAGAGAACACCGACGAGGCCAACAGTGAGGATGCGGAGGGCAAGAAGAGTGTGCGAAAGACGAGGAAAAGAGACTCGTCGAAAAAAAAGGCTGACAGACCTAAAAAAAGAAAAAACTCCGGCTCGTCCACCGCTGAGCATGTGGACGCGCCCGAAGAAGAGCCCATAGTGATCATACCCGATCCGTTCACCAACAAACTAAGCTCCCGGTTCGCCGGAGCACAGCCCAAAAAGCTAGACTCTCACAAAAAGCCAAGTGATGACGTTGCTGCTGTGCACAAGACCACTAGGACTGAAGTGAAGAGTGTGAAGCCGCAGGCGACAGTCAAGCCGAGCAAAGTTGCCCAACCGGTCGACGAAATTAGAGGCGAGCAAAAAGCCGAGAGTTGCGCACCGGTTGATCAAGCGCAACTACAACTGCAAACCATGGTGGCCAAGTCGAATGAAGTGGAAAAACTAAACATGAAAATAAGAGAAATGGACAAGGCGCTGAACGACAAATTGACCAACATTAGCCACGTGAATAGACAAAATGAGGAGCTTAGAGTAAAATTGGACGAAGCCAAAAAATCCAGTGCCAAAATTCAGTCCGAATTCGACGCTCAAAAGCAAACAAATCAAGTAATTCAAAAAGAGCTCACTCGTTTGACCGGCCTGGTCTCTTCGCTGGACAAAGAAAAACTTCAGCTAAGACACGAAATAGAATTGGCCAGAGTGCAACAGTCCAAGCCAGTTGAGAATGTTGACGTTTTGATGGTGCGCATTGAACAATTGAGCAACGAACTTGCCGACAGAAACACTAGCCACAATCAATTGAAATCAAAAAACCAAGAGCTTGAGGCTAGACTTGCTGATTTCAATGAACAAAACGCAAGCTTGTTCAATCGTTTGCAAACACAAGAGGCTCTAACCAAAGTAATAAAACACTTATTAGTAATTCTATATGCATAGGTTTTAGTAGACTAGTGGTTCGAGTAGGGTAAGTTTGATCGTTAGATCGAGGGTACGATACCCGTGGCCGATGATTTTAACATTATGTTCAACTGCAATGATATCTAATGATTACTGTTATCCCTGAATGAGGCCTGAGAAAAAAAAAATATTTTTCTAAAGAAGAGCAGCATAGATTTATGAGATTTATGAGATTTTTTTTGTTTTAAATTTAGATTTTTATTTTACAATTAAAAAATTTTTTCTAGTTAATTGGAAACATTTTAAAATAGTTCTGATATAGCTTTAAGCAATAGATAAAACGAATTTTTCAAATAGCTTAAAGATTTTTTCAGACAACAAAATTTTTCTTATTGTAATTTTAAAATTATCATTGATATTTAGTTGTTTTAATTATTTGTATTTTTTAATTTCTACCTCAAAAATTTAAGTTTGCATTCAAGGTTTTTTTTTTTTTTTAATTTTTAATCCAAGAATTTGTTTTAGATTACAGTTTTGGCATTAAAACAAATTCAGGAGCTGTTCAGCATTTCTGAGATTTTATTGTTGCATAACAAAATAAAAATGAAAAATTAACTCTTCAAATTATATAATTTGCATATTTAATAATTGAATAATTGAAATCTAGAAAAAATTGAATTTAGTTAGATTTATTTTAGGAAATCAGTGAATAGATTTTAGTAAGTGGCTGAGACATTTTACTAGGAAAAAAAAGGAACAATTATACTATTATTACATGAAAAAATTGGATTACATTTCATTTGATCATACTTTGTTCACTTTAGTTATTTTTTCCTTATTCACTCTTATGGAGCATAGGGTCATTACTTTTGATTTCCACTCAAGTCAATCTTTTGCCTTTACCCTTGCTTCTCCCCATGTCATTCTCATTTCGATGAGCTCTTTCGTGATTGTTGACCTCCATGTTACTGCTGGTCTTGCTACCTTACGTCGCCCTTGAGGTGTCCATTGAAGGGCTCTTTTTGGTTTCTGTGTTTCTTTCATTCTAAGAACATGCCCAAGTCATCGCAGTCTTTTAACTTTGTGGCTTTGAATTTGAAATTTACCTCCGTACATCAGCGTTGCTTTTACTACAGTGTTGTACAGTTTAAGTTTTGTTTCCTTGCTGTAGCTGATTTATTTCCATGCTGTTCGGAGTCTAGCAAAGCCACTCTTTGCTTTGGCAAGTCTATTCTGAATGTCTCTGTGTGTTCCCAGCGTTGTACTGGTAGTGCTTCACTTTAAAATTAATAGATACTAATTAATCCAACTGCTTGTCTCACTGAAACTGTCTGAAATTTGATTTTATGAATTAGAGTTTGCTTAATTTTTTAAAATCAGATTATATATAAATAAGATAGGGACATATTTACTAATTTCTAAGAAATTAAAATTTTATTTTAAAATTTCAAGTTTTTTACAAATTCAAACACTGATTTTACTGATCGAATTACTTCATTTAGCTTTGGAAAAAAATTAATGACTTTTATTTTTTAATTGTATCTAAAAAATAAGCTGTTAAAATATTCTAATTCAGTATCAAATATATTTAAAAAAAAAGTATCTTAAAGTTTATGATCAACGAAGAGTGTTTTGCAATGAATTTATTCGATTTTGATAATTACTTAATCTTTTAAACCAGTTATTAGATTATAATTTATATTATTTAATTCTTTAAAAATTTTGATAGCTACATAAAAAGGAGCCAAAATTAATAGCTTTTATTATTTATTAAAAATTTTGCTGATCTCATAGTCCAAAAGTTCAATCTATAATATCAGTAAAAAAGTATTAGTCGGTTTATTTGTCTTTTTTAACTTAGCTCAATTTAGCTAAAATGTTCACAAAGACACGCATCTTATAATATTTGAATTTTTTCTAGACTAATTGGTTCAGTAAAATGTACCAGATGATGCATTCAGTTAATCACCTAAATTAATAGTCTACAGAATCATCTTTCAAGAAACGAAAATTATTGACTTCTTTCTTTTTGTTCTAAATATCAAAATCCTAACCAACCTTGCTTAAAAAAATAGTTTTTTTTTTTTAAATCGTGGCTTTGTTTGACACTCAATTAATGTTATATTTAATTTGCAATTTTATTTTAGAAGATTATTTAGTTAAATTTAAAATCTAAAAAAAGTATTTTTTTTTAAAATTTAATCCTTTTATCTAATAACATTCATCCTCTCTCAGTCCCCAAAAAACAGTTTTCAAACTAGAAATAATTTCAACCTTTTTGAAATTTAGCAATTGGAAATCAAGCTAGAGAGATCGGTGCCAGTGGACACATTTAAACAAAAAGATGCTGAATTGAATAGCTTGCGCATTGAAATGAAAAGTCTACAAGCTCAAATTGAATCGTTGAGAGTCTACGGATGCCAAAAAGATTCTGAAGCCAATTGTTTAAGATCAAAAATTGATGAGCTTAGTTCTCAATTGCAACAATCAAATGCAAATGACAAATCAGCTGAGCTGCAAAAGTTTGAATCACGTATTAAAGTAACTTGGTTGCCATGGCAACGAGTGTGAAGCACTAAATTTGTCTTTTTAGGATTATCAAACTGAATGCGACCAATTGAAAGCTCAAAATTCAACCAAAGACAATCAACTTGGACAATTGAGGAGTGAACTTGACCAAAACAAGACTCGTCTTGATTCACTAGAAGCTTTAAATGGTGAACTAAAATCTCAGCTTGATTCAGCAGCAAATACACAAGCTCAAACGGAAAAAGCAAGCGAACAATTGAAAAATTTACAAGACGAATTGAATGCTAAAAACGGTCGTATTGAATTTCTAGAAAAAGAACTGAATACATTTGGTGCCCAAATTGACCAAGAGTCGAACAAATTAAACGAACAGATACTAAATTTGAATAACGAGCTTGACTCTAAAAATGCTCGATGCGAATCATTGCAAAACGAACTTGACCAATTGAGAGAACAATCGCAAACCGAATTGGCACAGTCACGTGACCAACTAAGCCAAAAAGAAGCCCAAATGGAAAGTATGAGATGCGAAATGAACAAAATAAGCGAATGTGGCAATCAGAACGAACATTTGAATGAGCGCATTCGTCAACTAGAAGCGTCTCTTGGTCTCAAACAAACTCAACTAGACGAATCGTTCAACCATGTACAACATTTGAATAGAACTATTGAAGAGAAAGAGACTGGAATTGGCGAAAAACAGCGTCAATTAGACGAATCGTTTAATCACGTTCAACATTTGAACCACGTGATCGGCGAAAAACAGCGACAACTCGACGAGTCGTTCAGTCATGTTCAACACTTGAATCACATGATCTCCGAAAAACAACACCAGCTAGACGAATCGTTTAGTCACGTGCAGCACTTGAACACGGTCATGGGAGAAAAGGATGCTCGTTTGAGTGAGCTGAGCCAAGTTGAACAACAAATTGGTCAATTGAGAGACCAAAATGAAAAGCTAAAACAACAAATACAGTCTCTTGAACACTTGAATTCAAAAGTTGAACAATTGAGCCACGAAAATGAAGAGCTCAAGACAAAAAATTTGTCTTTGACCGCAACTTTGCAACAAACTGTAAGTAGATTTTTTTTTAAATATTTTTTTAATTGAATTAAATTCAGACAAGGTAAATTAATAATAAAAAAAACGAAAGAAAAATTTAAAAACTCAATAACTTTTTTTCTAAGTGAACAAAATTGGTTATGCAACAAATTTCTAAAAAATGCAAAAACACTTTAATAATATTAGTCTGAAAATTTTTTTCCAAACGTCTTCCTCTCTGAACTATTTTATTTGCAAGCCATGAGCTTTCTGCATGAGCTCTCAATTGCAGCTTGAGCTCTATAAAGATCTTGTGATCTAACAGATGTTGAAAACAGTGATTTGGAAAAATTGTAATAAAAACTTCTTAACTTAATTTCATCAAGAAATTTCATTTTTTTTTCAAATAAAAACAAAATATAAAAATTCTGATCAATTGAAAAAAATTTGAATCTTTTTATTTTGATTGTTGTAAAGAACTCTAAAATTTAAATTCTCTTTTAATTAGCCATTTTCGTCTATTTTATTTCTATATTTTTATTTTATAAAAAAATGGCTAAAAAAATTTGATTAAATAACTTCTAAAATATTGATTATTTTTATTCTTAAATAAAAATTTTCTATAATTTTAAATTAGAAAAAGGTCCAAAAATTAACTATCAAAATCAATTCGTCAATAATCGATGCATCTTTGAAAATTTTTTTATAGAGAGAAAGAAGGAAAAATTTTTTCATTAAAATTTTCCTTTCTATAAATCGGCTAAAATATTTTCATATCTTACGAAATCGGTTTTGGGTGTTAGTCAGTACAAAAGATTAGAACAAAATGTAAAAATATTAATTAACTCTTTTTCTAAAAGTTTAAATGCATTATTGTGCAACATTCAAAGACGCATCAACTGTCAAAGTCTACTAATGATGTGTAAAATCTAAAAATTTACTAAGTTCGATTATATTGAAATTCATTTCTGCAATTAACTCTTCAAATTTAGCAGACGTTGATATTTGATTCAACTTTGAATGTTGCACAATATTGCAATCATAGAACTAATTTAAACGCTTAGAAGAAAGGTTCAAAATTTGTTCAAAATTCAATTTTTTTAGATTTTTTTCTGTTCTTTTTATCATTTTGTATTGTATTTTACAAAACAACAAAATCACGATTTTAATCAGCAAAGAATGATACAAAATCTTGTGAAATGAGCTTAAAAAAATCTTATTCTTAATGTTAAATAAAAGTCGAAGCCAAAACTATTAAGAAATTTAGTAAAAATTATTGAATTTAGGGCTGAAAATTTGGTAATATAAACAAAAATATGAAAGAAAAGAATTTTCCTTCTTCTTCTTTTTTGCTTGTTTTATAAAAAATTCAAATTTAACATAGATCATTTTTTTGAATTCCTTTTCAAATACCGTAAACTCGTGTTCACGACTCTAAGAGTAAAGCCCAAATCCAACCTTTTTTCTTTAAGAGTTAATTACATTGTTTCTATGTTACAACAATTAAAATTTAATTTGCAAGAAAATACCCTATAAATAAATAAATATGGGACATTTTCCAAAAATAAAGCCCAAATTTAACTTTTACTCTAACAAAAAAATTGTCTTTGCTCTCAAAAAAAAACGAAAATTTTAAAAATTGTAGAGTTAATTAAAAAATAGAAATAAAGTCAATTTTTTCATTTTTTTTGAGATCAAAGACAATTTTTTTGTTAGAGTAAAAGTTAAATTTGGGCTTTATTTTTGGAAAATGTCCCATATTTATTTATTTATAGGGTATTTTCTTGCAAATTAAATTTTAATTGTTGTAACATAGAAACAATGTAATTAACTCTTAAAGAAAAAAGGTTGGATTTGGGCTTTACTCTTAGAGTCGTGAACACGAGTTTACGGTATGAATATTTGAACATTTAATTTTCTTATTTAAAATTTTAGAAAAATTTTTTTAGAACACGAATAATTAATAATTTAGAAATTTCTATTCTTTTTTTTTGAGTGTGATTGATTCACTAAAATTTTTTTTTTAAATTTTTATAAATTACATAAACGTTCTACCCCTTAAGTAATTTAATGTTAACTAGTTAAATGGGCAAGAGAATTATATTTCAGGAAAATAAAATTCAAAATTTATGTAAAATATTTTTGGATGACTAAACACGGATTGAAAACTTAATTTTTCATATTTTGAAAATTTCCGATGTCTTATTTGTAATTAAAAAATAATTATTTGTCACTATTTAACTACGTCAGTAACAAAAAAAATGTAAAAGCAATTACACAATTTTTTAAAATTTTGGATTTTCAGAAAAAATTTATTGAGTTTTTTGATTTTTGTTGTGTTTTTTTTGTTCTAAAATTGATAATGTCTTAAATTCAGAAAAGTATTGAAATCGGCCAAATTCGCTACTAAGTTAAGTTGTTTTAGGGAACGAGTTTGAGTCGTTTAGAGGAAATGATCGTCAAAAGAGAGGCAAATCTAACAGATCAAATAAAAAAGGTAATTGAATGTTTACTTTAAAATTTACTCTAAAATCTTAAGTTGACTCACAGTTATATCCATTAATTTTGATAATTTGAAAGTAGATTTTCAATTAGTTTATTTGTTTAATATCAATTATTCTCTTTTTTATACATTGGATTATATTTGGTGAAAATTTTGTCAAATCTTTACTTTTTAAATATTCCTTTGACAATTGAGTCAGAAAAAAAAAGGATTTTAAAATTTTAGAATTTTCTCATTTTCTTTAAAATCAATATTACTTATTTCGTAATGGAAATTAATAAAAACTCTGCTAAATTTTTATATCATTCTATTTTCATTCCTTTTACAAAAGAGCCTAGCATTCATTTATTTTTTTAATTCTTCAAATATTAATTAAAATAAATCATATTCAAAATTCTAAAATTTAAATTAATGCGACATCACATCTTTAGAAATGCATTAAAAAATTTAAAATTTTCTCTATCCTAAAGATTTGATTTTTTTCATAAATCCTGAACATAATTCCAGAATTTCATTTTTTTTATTATACAGAAACAAAAAAATTTCAGAAATTTGCATTTTAAATTTTAAATGAACATGCATTTGATTTTAGCTGTTTTAATTAATTTTCTTTTACTTCTAAATAAAGAACCATTTTAAATAGCTCAATTATTTTGGTCATAAAATGGAATTAACAAAAAAATAATTTTGAATAATTTTAATCACAAGTTTTTGATGAATATAATGCTTTTTATTTAGTCCAAAAATCAGTCAAATACTCAAAGGTTAATGTTCACATATTTTAAAAAGAATCAAATAATTTTTTTTTCTAATAAATTAATACAGAGAGATTGAAAATAAATGGAAAAATTTTGGGGCTAAAACTGTGGGTCAACTATATTTGTCTTGCTGTTGTGAATTTTGTTCTATCTGCACACTTCTTTTTAAATTTTAAAAAATAATTTTTTTTAAAAACATTTATAGTGAATAATCTGGAAAGTTTGCTGCTTAAACTAAACTCTTGTTTGCTTTAAAAAGTATTTGCTAACAGTAAATTACATAAAACCCTAGACGATTTCATAAAATATTTATTTTTAAATTAAATAATGTTTTAAATTAAACTGGTTGCTATTTTTTTTTCAAATACTTAAGCTAGATAATTAATTGTTTAGTTTTAAATGAGTGTTTTTGTTGTGGAAAGTATTAACCTAAATTTGAGCAGGATAAAAATAGTAGTTAAATTTTAATTAGATTTTCAAAATGTTTATTCTTTATTTGTATTCATTATTTGTTCAACTAGTCAAAGTGTGAAATTCACAACAAACTTTAAATGAAATAAAATTTTAATTCTTACTCAAGAAAGACGAGTTGATTCAAAAATTAAACAAAAAGGTAAAATAGTTGATTAAAACATTAAAAAAAAAATTAAAAAAAATTATTTTATCTATTTATCTCTTAAATATTTTTATTTAGAATGAATCAAATGGTCACAAAAATGAAGAAATTTACCATCAATTGGAAGAGATAAAACGCGAGAACGAAAATTTGAAAATATTGCTTGAAGAAGAGATCAAGTTTAGCAAAGCAAATTTGACTGAGAGAGCCAAAATTCGTGATTTGATAAAAGTTGGCCAAGATGCTCTGGAGCACGAAAAGTTGGAACTTCTTGAACGAATAGATACAAAAGTCAACGGTTCCAATGGACACTAGTTTTTAAATTTACCATTTTTTTTAAATTAAACTGATAATTTTAGTTTTAATCACAATTAAGTTCAGCTATTTTAGATCAAAGACTTTAATGCTCGTTATTTCGTTTTTTTTTCCTTTTTGTTTTGTTTCAAATTAATTTTTAATCAATAAAAGAGCTAACTATTTAAAAAAGAAAAACAATTTTTACTTTTTTTACTTTAAATTGTGCAAAAATCAAGTTAATTTTAACTTTAAATTAAAATTTTCATAATTTTTTTATCTTAAATTAAAATTTATTTTCTTTATCGAAATTTTTGTTGCCAAAAAAAAATAATCAACAAAAAACCAATCTAGAAAATGCTTCCATCACTGCTTAGTCCGAATAGGTTGAAGAAAATTCTTACCACTACGTCAAGCTTTTATGACAAATTCCGTATTATTGAAGCCAATCTAGGAGATAATAGCGAAAATTATAAAAAGTAAAATTGCTTAGTCATTTGCTTAGGCGTCTTTTATCCTAATGGTTTACTTTATGCAGAGCTCACATTGACAGAGCTGTTTTTTTGAACACACTGGAATGTGCTGAGATCAGTGAGCTACATCCGCGCAATGTTCCCAAACCGGAGTGTTTCAAAGACTATGTTGGCTCACTGGGCATCGGCAACAAACACCATCTCATTTTGTACGACCGAAGCCAATTCGGATTCTACACTTCGTCAAGAATGTGGTGGGTGTTCAGACTGTTCGGACATGAAAATGTGTCCATACTAGACGGTGGTCTAAATCTGTGGGCTCATCACAACTATGAGCTTAGCACAGAATTGCCAGATTTTGCCAGCGAAAAGTTCTCCATCAAGCTGAACAAAGAAATTATCCGAGATTTTGAGGCCATTCAAAAAAACATCGCTTCACCACACGAACAAGTAGTTGACTGTCGAAGCCAGGATGAATTCAACTCAAAAAATGACCAAGGCATACACAATCACATACCTGGCGCCAAGAATGTTTCCTACAATGACTTGTTCGACAAAGAAAATGGCAGATTTAAAGACAAACAAGAGTTGTTAACATGTAAAAATTAGAATTGGTTCATTTTGGTACTCTTTTTTTTAATTAATTAAAATTTAATTAAGTATTTGAAGAGAACAATGTGGATTTGACTAAGCCAATGGTGGCTAGTTGTCTGACTGGTATGACTGCATGCAGCTTGGCGTTTGCCGCACATCTCACAGGAAAATCAAGTGTTCCTGTTTATTATGTAAGTGTTTAATCTCAAAGCAAACTAAGAGCTAAATTGTTTTGCTAAGGGTTCATGGACCGAATTCTCCAAAAAACGAAGCAATTAAAAAAGTGAAAAAAAAATATTTTCCGATTTAAATAATCATAATTTTGAAAATAAAAGAATTTATTCAAAAAAGTGAATTTTTTTTAGTTTTGTTGCTCTTGTCTACCTTTGTTAACATAGTTAGTGTTTGATTTTATACTATGAAGCATTTGGCAAAAAGCTGGCTGGAAAACACTGTTATTCTCTTTTTTCTTATTTTTAATTAGAAAAATAAAGTCAGTTTATCTTCGGCGTTTCGTCTTTGGCTTTGGTAGCAACGACGCCGGAGTCAAGGACTGATGGAATAAAAGAAAAAAATTTTTTTTAAAGAATTTTATTTATTTATTTAGAGAGAGAGAGAAAGAGAGAGAAAAAAATGTCTGGTTTTAGAAAAATTCACTCGTCGGCATCGTTCACTGTGAGCTTGGACGATGCCAGTCAAAAATCATCATCATCTTCGGCAAGTCTTCAGGAGTCGTTTGCCCACTACCGCAACCATAAGCTAGTAAGAACGCTAAAGCACAATTAGCCATCTTTACCTAACAGTATTAAAAAATTTAGTCAACAATTTAATGCTGTCTGGTAAGACGGGAACAGTGCTTGACAAAATTGGCTAAAAATTCGCAGAAAATAATTCTACGCTATTTTTAGTTAAATTAGGTTAAAATTGAGACTCGGCTAAAAATTCCTCTAGATCTTGTTTTTTCGCTTATTTTTCGCTTTTTTTTCTAGATTAAGCAAACTAAATATTTTGACTGAATTGTGTTGTATGTGACGAAAAAAGATTCGTATTTATAGTGGGATCGAAGCTGGCCAAACAAAACAAAGTCCTTCTCTTTGCTATGCGTCGCTAATCTAACAAACAACACAAAAATAAACAAATAGTCGCTACTTAAGCAAATCGTGACTATTGTTTAGTTTAGAATCTATCTTATCTTTGTATAATATAAACAAAAATGCCAAGATTATTTGTTCCTAGGACAAAGATTTACGAAAAATTTAGACTACCTTGATAGAATTTGCGCGCTTGTAACACGCTGATAAAGCAAAATTAATTGCGAGTAAATAACGAAAATATTTGCGATTAGTTAAAGGCGTTGTTTTCTCGGGATTAAGCATTCTTGTTATTTCCTTTTACATAAGCGGTGAGGGATTAACATGGCCGAGTCCTTGCAAATGCCAAATTACCACTCTTGCTAATCTCTGCTTTTCTAATCAAGGATCAAATTAGACACAAAATAAATGAGGCTAACAAGAATTTGCGCAAGAGCTTCCGCTCTAGTCCGGACCGAATGATGCAGTTGCGTTTGAAGTTTGTCGAACAAGCCAAAAAGTACTTCAATGTTCCTTATGCCAAAAAATACTTTAGTCCTGACTGTAAGTCTTTTTTCTTTTTTTTTCTTTTTTTTTTTTTCTTCTTGTTTTTGATTCTTCTTAGTACTTACAAAGTCTTACACCTTTTAGCAAAATAAGTCTCAATTTAATTTTTTAAACTTACTTTTCAAAAATTTTATTTTTAAACAAAATGCACTAATTAAATTTATTTAAATTTCAGAATTCTCTATAAGTTAACTAAAGCCATTCATTTATTTTCAATTAAAAGAATTTAATTCATCATTAAAAAACAACAATCAGAATCCAAATAAGCTTTAGCTTTTTTTGGATCATGTAGCCTACAATTGTAGAAAGTGAAGCCTACAATTGGCAATTTTTTTAGACTGTGATTTTGCCAAGCCTTTGAAAGCGATTTTTTGATTATTTTTTTCACTAGTTTTCAAGAGGATGGTCAATTTTGTGGTCACTGGTCATATTTTTTTACCTGACTTTTTTTCTGAAGCTAAATTTTTTGATAAAATAAACACCATCTCAGTATCATTATCTGCACGTGATTTTTGATCTGGAATAGTGCCTCTTTTGAATAGTTCCACTTTAGTCGACTATATTTTTGATTAAACTGTCTCAAACATGAAAAAATGGGAGTAAGATTAATAATTAATTAAATTGATTGGATTATAAAAATCTAATTTTTTTAAATTAATTATTTCAATAAAATATTGAAATTTTTTCATTATTTTTATTTTGTTTTTGAAGTTAACAAAATTGACAAGATTGATTGACAAAATTTGACATTATCCAATCTTTATATTATTCAGTCCATTTTGACATGGTCTTTTATTATTTGTTATAAAACGTATGGAAAAGATAGAACATAAAGCGAATTATCATTTGAATTAATTTTTGATTATTGAAACAATAAAGTGAACTATTCAACAAAAAGAATTATAAATTAACAAAATCTTAGTTAAAATAAAGGGACCCGGAACGTAGCCCTGGTTTAGGAAGTTCGGTTCAGCAAAAGGTCTTTGGGTTAATTCTTAAATTCTGCTAAATTCTTTTAAATTAATAATTGCTCATTGATTTTAAATAGTTGAATAAGGTGAAAACTTGACTAAATAAATAGAACACATAGTTAGCATAAAATAATAATCAAAAAATGATTACTGTAAAATTGAATAATACAAAAAGTTGTCCATTAGTCAAATTATCAAAATTTAAAAAGAGATTTTCCGTAAATTAGCCTTCTAAAAAAATTTAATTTTTAGTTTGGTCTTGACAATATTAAAATATTTTTTTTCAATTTTCAACAGTTAAACTTTTCAAAATTTTTTAAAAAATTAAAAAAAACCTTTTTATAAGAATCAGAAAATTAAATGAATTTTAATTTCTTAAAATTTAAATCTTTACATATTGAAAAAAATAATTTCGCTAATTTATTTTAGCTCTATGAGATTTATGTAGTATTCTGTTTTATGACAAAAAATAAGGGAAAAATTTAATTAATAGTTTTATTATGTACTAAATTGCCACTTCTAGCCATAAAAAATAATAAAAAAAATTCAGTTACATTTACTAATGACACATGATTACTTTACACAGTTTCAAAAACTAAAAAATTGCTAGACGCATGAGATCATTGTATTGCACCTTGAAGCTTTGGACATTCAAGCTGATTTGAATCATTAATGGAGCTATTAGTATTTACATTTTCAAGTTTTAACTTACCTCCAAACCCAAAAATTTCAGTTTTTCTAAAATATTGTCTCAAAATATAACAAAAAATAGCGAAACTTTGAAATGGTAAAAATTCAAAAATTTCATTCAAATACTTGGTAAAATCACTTCAAATTCTTATCAAAAATTGATTTCAATCAAAGAAAGTTGCTGATTGTAGAAAATATAGCCTACAATTGTAGAGAGTGTAGCTTAATTTTTTTAGCTGATTGATTGAATTTTTTCCCAAGCTCCTGAGTACCATTCGAAGTTGTTCCTGGACTGTTGCGGTCTTGTGCGACGAGTGATGCGCGACCTTGAATATGATTTCGGTTTTAGGATTGGTGGTGGAAATCAAGCCTACATGTTTGACACATTGCCCAAAACAATTGACAAGTTAGAAGATGTGAAACCAGGCGATTTAGTTTTCATTCAAGCTATTTATTATAATCCCAAAAGTATATATTAATTAAGTTTAATTAAAAATTTTTGTTTATTTGAAATTTATCTGAAGTGAAAAAACAGCCTCATAACATAACTCATGTGGAAATAATGCTTGGCGAGGGTGAAAAAACAATAGGTGCCCGATGGAATAATGGAAAAGTCCAAGTTTTCGACTCGTACAAGTTTGTATCCAAAAGCTACCATACTCAAGAGTATTACATAAAATCAATTGATCCGTGGCTATTGGGCTTGTGTCGCAGCTGTTGTCCTAAGCATCCGTGGCGCTACAATACTGTCTTGCGTTATAAAAAATCTATTTTTTATTTGGACCAAGACAAAAAGCTGAAAAAGACCACGTCTGCGAAGGATTTGAGCAAAAAGAAAAAGAAAAAAAAGAAGAAAAAGAAAAAGAAAGTTAAAAGTGTGAATAGTGAAGAAGCTGTTGCCGCGCAAATTCAATCGATTGAAAAAAAATGTGAACAAAATGAGCAAATAAATGAAGAGGAAAATTCCGAAGAATCGGATGACCAAGAGAGTCAAAACGAAGATGAAAACGAGAATCAAATTGAGGATGAACAAGACGAGCCAGCTGAACAAGAACAACAACCACCTGCATATTTTGACGACTTTTACCTAAATAAAGCTGAAAATTCACCTAAAGAAGTGAGACCTTTTACTTCAATCGAAAGAGGCTTTAACATTTTAAATATAAAATCATAAACAAATACTTTCTCTTCGTTTTGTTGCCATACTTTTCAGAAAACAATGATCTAATTAAATTATGCTCTACCTGAACAAGCATTCTTACCATTGTTGCCAGTTTTAATTAAAATAAAAGCTTCACTTTTTACCATTGAATCACTCATTTCGATCCCAAAATAAAACAACTTTTTTAATTGTTATTTAAAATATTATTAATAGATGATTATTCAATTTTTTTGTAAGTTTATTACACTAATTTTAATAAAAAATTCCTCCAACTTTAGACTTTCATTTGCAATTTATTTTACCAAATAAAAAAATTTTAATTTTAGATTTATTTTATTTTAATAATGTAATAAAAAATGATGTCTGAAAATGAAGTTCACTTGCCACAGTCCAAATTCGGCCTGGGCTCCGATCATTCGGACATGATTGTTGTTCTGATACGCTTTTTTCGCATATCGGCCGTCGTTTTTCTAGCATGGTTGATCGGTTACTTTAATTTTAGCTACTCATGGGTAATGCTGTGTGTTTTTTTGTACTTGCTTAGAGAGAGAAACTCTAGTGCAAGACAGACCAAAGCTGAAGTGATCAAAGCACTTGGCATAAACGAAAGGGATGCCGTCCTGGCCAGACTAGATGAAGTACCGGCATGGGTCTACTTTCCGGACAAAGAAAGAGTCGAGTGGCTAAATAAAATACTGAAAATTGTTTGGCCTCATCTCAGGCTCTATGCTACCAACACTTTGGTCAATGTGATCGAGCCCATCATTAACCAATATTCAACCAATTTTATAGGAAGTGTTAAATTCAAAGAAATTGACTTGGGAGATATTGTAAGTTAAATAAAAAATTTGTCAGTTTTTTTTTTAGATTTTTTTTGTAATTTTTTGTCTAAAAAAACTCAATGACTTTAAATTTCAATTTTTTTTTGGATTTTAATTTTTAAGATAACGAAGGAAAAGATCATTCTAAATTTATTTTAAATTTTTTTTTACTATTTTTTTAGTAATTTTCGCCCAACTTTATCTTTGAAAAATGATAAAAAAAATTTAGTCTTTTAAAAATGACTCAATCATATAATGAATTTTCCTTATGCTTTCTATTTTTCAAGATTTTTAGAAACTAATTATTAATTTAAAAAAATGGCGAAAAAAAATCTAAATGAAAAAAAAAACTATTTAATTGAGAAAAAAATATATAAATTTGTTAAAATTTTTAGCCCCCAAGGATCACTAGTATCAAAGTATATACTGAAAACATACCTCCTGGCGAGGTTTTATTTGACTGTGAAATTATGTTGGAAAAAAATTCAATTAATTTTTCAATTTTAATGATTTTTTTAAAAGGTATGCTGGTGATGCAAATATTTTGCTATCAGCAAGAAATTTTCAAGCAGGAGTCAAAGATATACAAGTAAAAATAAAAAAAAATATTTTATTAAAATTTGAATTTAAAAAAATTTAGTTTCATGGTAACTTGAGAGTTATTTTAAAGCCTCTGTGCAACAGGATACCGTTTTTTGCTGCGGCAACAGCCTTTTTTCTAAACAAACCAGTAAATTTTAGATCCTAATAAAATATAAATCTAATTTAATTTTAACCAAATTGTAGCAAGTGGACTTTAACTTGACGAACATAGCTAATGCATTCGACTTGCCAGGTTTGCGTAATTTAATCGACAATATAATTGAGGATTCAATAGCCAAAACATTGGTACTACCCAATCGATTGGTCATTCCCATTATACCAGACCTTAAACTAGATGAATTGGATGATATGAAAAAAGTGAGACCCAAGGGCGTTCTTCGAATTAATGTTGTCAAAGGAATTAATTTGAAAAAAGCAGATATGGGTGTTTTTGGTGCAGGCAAATCAGACCCTTATGTTACAATTACTGGTCTCGGTCAACCAAAGCGCACCAAAACAATTTCCAATAGCACTGATCCTATATGGAACGAAACATTTGATTTTATGCTCGAAGACGATCTTGTTCAAACACCTGATATTCTAATTCAGTGTTTTGACAGCGACGAAATGAATGATGACTTTCTCGGGTCTGTTGAGATAAATGTTGAAAACATCATTTTCAAAGGAATTGAAGAAGGAGTAATTTTTTTTTAATTTTTTTTAATCAGACAATATTTTTTATCTTTTGATTAAAAAAAATTTCTTAAGTGAATCATCAATTATCTGTCATTTAATGACCGATTGAAAATTTTAAAAAAACTTATCATTTTTAAAACTTTTATTTAAAACCAAAATTTTTTTCTAGATATACAAACTTAAAGGAGCATCTAGAGGTGAATTGATACTTCGCCTAGAATGGTTTACAGTTTCCACCGAGAGTGAAAAGCTAAATGAAATTCTTCGAATAAAAAGCCTAAATCAACAACAGGCTTCTTGTTTACTTCTAGTTGACTTGAAATCAGCATCGGACTTACCTGTTGGAATTTTTTTTAATTTTAATTTTTTTAAAAGATTAATAACTATAAATAGATGGTGCTGAAAAAATCAGGAGTTTCAGAACCAAATCCAAGGGCCATTTTTTCAATTAACGACTACAGCCAAGAATCGACAACTTTGGATAAAACAACACATCCTAAATGGAATCAGAATTTTTGCTTTTTTGTGCAAAATCCGCAAAGCGAGTTTCTAATGTGCAAAATAAATGATGAAAAGTCTAAAAAAACAATCGCCAATTTACAAATTAGTTTAAAAGATTTGCTCGTGGAAGAAAACCTCGCGCTTAGTCGAGTTTTTGATCTTCGAACTTTAGTAAATGATTACAATCCAAAACTAAGTCTTAATCTACGTTTATACGTAAAAATTTTAATAAGAAATTAGTTTTTTAACTTTTTTTATTTTAATTCAAAGATTTTATGTCCTGGTTTTAGACCTGAACCGGAACCAGAAAAAATTCAAGTTGAAAAAAGTGCAAGCTTGGACAAAAACCTCCCTGGATATTCACAAGAAAATATTTTAACCAAAAGGTATTTTTTCTCTCTTTTTTCTTATTTTCGAATTAAAATTCTTTAAATATAATTTCAAGTGAATTTGGTAAAATTCATATTTCAATGCAGTATGTTATGGACGAAAGTGTGTTTAGACTAATAGTGATCGAATGCAAAAATCTCTGCGAAGTGCATCATTCTAATCTGCCCGATCCCTATGTTAAAATAATTTTAGAGCCCGAAAAGAAGTCAAAAAAAAAGTCACGCGCTATCAAAGATGAGCTTAGTCCGGTCTTTAATGACATGTAAAATTCAATTTCTTTTTTGTTGAAATCATTGAAATTACTAAATAACTTACTTTTAAGATTTCAATGGAACATTAATTTCGGTGAGCTTAAGAGACGCCAAATTTGTATCACTGTAAAAAATGACAAACCAATGTTGACCACTGAAAAAACTTTCATGGGCCAGCTTTGGATCGATTTGACAAATCTTGAACCAAATGTTCTAATAGATAAATGGTACGACCTAAGAGATGAAAAAGACGCGAAATTTTCATTCAATTATTGTGATTGAAAAAAATTTTTTTTGAAGAGATTTTTGAAAGTAGAACTTAAAGATTTAATAGAACATTTTTGCATTAGGCTTATTTAAATTAATTTAATAAAAATTTTTTAAAATTGATTTTTTTCAATGATAAAAAGAAATGATTCAATTTTAATGAAAATCTTCTTAACTTATTAGCAAGAGCATTTTATAAAAATTGGTATTTACTGGTTTTGTGGAGTTCAGTACAAAAACAACAGAACAAAGTGTAAAATTAAATTAATTCTGAGAATACAGCATCAACTGTCAAATTCTGCTAATGGTGTGTAAAATCTAAAAATTTACTAAGCTCGATTATATTGAAATTTAATTTTTGCTTAACTCTTCAAATTTCACTTTCAATTTTTTTTGCATTTTTTTTTGTTCTTTGTATCATTTTGTATTAAATTTTACAAAACCGTATTAACCCATGGAATTAAAATAAACATACATATTGGTAGCGTATTTTTAGAAAAATTCAATCACTTAAATTTAAAATTGTTTTTTCCAATAAACTAATTTAATCTTTTAATTATTAATTTGATTTGTTCACAAATCTTGTCAATGTCTTTTTAGGATCAAATGATCACATGATATGTGAGCTTTGTAGCTTTCACTTGGCCTCACTTGGTTCCACAAAAAGTTGAACAGCTAAAGACGCTGTTAAAAAATCAAAATTATCATTTATTTAATCAAGTGATTACTTGATCAATTAAAATTAAAAGGCAGCTTTATAGACAAAAAACATGAAAGAAATTTGTTCAAAATTAAATCACAAACCAAACTATTAAAATGCAAAAAATAAAAAAATTTTTAAATTTACTAATTTAATTTTTATTCATGCTTGTTAGTTAGAGTTAAAAAATTAATTAATTTTTAATTGCTCTAAATTTTCGAAATTCAATTTTGAAACTCCAGAATAGTCACCAATTAAAACAATAAATAAATTAATGAATAAAAACTTTTTTATTCAGCTTTATTTTTAGATAATAAAATTGGTTTAGACATTTTTATCTTTTTAAAAATATGTTATATTCCCATTAGATGTAATGGCAAATATAAATAAATTCGGCGATTTAGAGCAGATTGATTCTAAATCTAAAATGACTATTTTATTGATCATATCGCTATCTCTATGCAGTCTGGTTGAAAATCGTCCTCAAGGATGGCCATTTGCCACCGATCCATCAATTCCAACTAACATGTCACCAGTGAATGATCAACTTTTTTCATTTCGCATTACTGATTCACTAATTAGAGACTATTCTCCTTTGGTCTATTTACATAGTGAAGAAAATTATTTTCCCTCTGATGTAGAGCACTTTTTGGACCATGTGAATATAGAATCGGACCACATGAACACTATTGAGCCATTACAATGTGAAGCTTGTTCTAATTTGACTTTTTTTTCCGGATTTAACCCGGCAGAGAACACTAGCCGAACTCCTGTATACGCCTTGGTAGTAAACAAAGACCAAAGTATTGTCGATGTTTTTTATTTTTATTTCTATCCGTTTAACTTAGGAAAAAGAGTTTGTGTTGGCATTAAGGTTAATAGTGTCTGTATTGGATATTATTCGTATTTCGGAAACCATGTCGGTGACTGGGAACATGTGAGTGTAAGATTTGTCAATGGTCGGCCACAACAAATTTACTACAGTTCTCACAATTTTGGTGTTCTGGTTCCATGGACTTCAGCCACTGTTCATTCAGAATTTCCCACTCATCCGATCGCATACTGTTCAGACGGGTCGCACGGGTGCTATCCGACCAAAGGAGACTATGTTTACAATCAAATAGCTAATGGCGAATCTCTAATCGATAGATCAGATGACGGAATTTTGTGGAAAACATGGCAAAATGTTGTTGTTCTAAGGGTTAATGAGCAAAATAAATGTTGTTACGACTCTAATGGTCAATATTTAAGTGATACTATAATCAAAGATGGCTTTAATTGGATTGATTTTGATGGCAGATGGGGAAATAAAAAAGGATTGACTTGTTTATTTGGTCAGTGTGTACTGGAAGGTGGACCAAGTGGACCTTTCAAAAAAGGTTTTGTTTTTAGTCCGGACTTAAATTAGATTTAGTTTTTTATTTCGAAAACAAAAATAAAGATTATTTATTTTTGATCAAGACAAATAATTTGTAAAATTAAAAAATTTTATTTTTATCAAAAAATTATTTTTTTTTGTAAAAAAGGTTTTCTTTCTTCTTAAGGATTATTAATTATTTAATATTCAATTCTAGTAGAAAATTAGTGAAAAGTTTTATTAAAATTATTACTAAATTATTAATTCTATGTTATCATTATAAATTTATAAGTTAACTTGGAACCGGAATAGATAAAGTAATGACGGCCTCTTTGTCTAAGAAGCATTTTCGGACTTTCAAAGCACTACTCATCAGATCACTTACAATTTGGCTATAGAAACTGTGGAAATTTTTATTTTTTTTTGGTTTTTGAATAAGTTAGTGTCGGTGATGCAGAATGTGATCAGTGATCAATGATCACATATTGTGCAACCAAAATGTTCATTAATAAACAGAAGAATAAAAGTATAATTTTTTGTGATCAGAAAAAATTCTAATTTTTACTAACCTTTACTTGAGTTTAAAAAATAATTATGTCTCTTTTCAAATAAAAAGCAAGCCTTTTTCTAATACTTAGCCTCATTTGCTGACCAAATTTTTACAATTGACTTTTTTACAATTGAAGACCAAACCCATAGTCTTTTTAAAAATTTCGTCATCAATATCCATTTTTTAGCTTAACAAAAATTTTGAAATAATTTTCTCTTTTTTTTTAAGAATTTTTTTAGCTTTTTTTACACATTAACATAAATTTAATATTTTAAAATTAATTTGGCGATCTAATTTTGATCACAATGAGCTAAATAAATATTTTTGTGATCAAAATGATCACATTTTCTGTGAACACTTGATCACAGAGCCGATATGACCCGAAAAATGTAAATGGTCATCTAAGTGATCAATACTCTATTAAAGCAGGAGTTCCACAAGGGCCAGTAAATAATCCAATATTCTCTTTTTTTGCAGATGATTTTTTTTTTTCAAAACTTTAGTAAATCTTGAAAACATGATAATAAAATAAAAGTTTAAAATCAATGGTTACAATTAAAATAATGCGGAAAAAGTCAAATTCTTAGACATCACATTGGACTCAAAACTTACTTTACAAGTGCAAAGTGGTGTATTTTGGCAAGGAAAATCCAAAAAAGGAGAAATTAATTGAGGAAAATGGAAGTAAAAGGTTACTGAAAGAAACTGAGAAAGAAAAGGACTTGGGAGTATTCTTAACAAAAGATGGTAAATTTTCAGCGCAAGTGGAAGTCGGAGTGAATAGAGCGAGTTGGGTGTTGGGGAGATTGAGGAAGACTTTTAGATATTACGACATAAATTTGTGTAAAAATTTGTATCTCACCTTTGTAAGAACACACTTAGAGCTCGCATCATCAGTATGGAACACTCTTTCAAAAAAGGAAATTAAAAAATAGAAGGGGTTCAGAGGAGAGCAACAGGTATGGTTTGAGAATTAAGGAGCATGGAATACGAAGAAAGGTTGAAGAAGTTAGGATACACCGACTTGGGTACAAGGAGAAAGAGAGGTGACCTTATAAAGCTAAATAAAATAACACATGGATTGGAAGAGGTAGATCTGGGAATAAAAATAGGGAGAAATAATAAAGGCAGGTCACACACACATCAGATCATTGGAGATGACTGTAAGGGGTCTAACATTAGAGCGAAATTCCTTCCTAATAGAACAGCAACTACTTGGAATTTGCTACCTCCCAGTATAGTTAATGCGAGTAATGTGAACAGCTTTAAAGCTGAACTGGATGCTCACGTGGCGTCCGGTGATCTGAGTAGATCGGTATACCGAGTGTAACCTTTGGTAGAACAGATAAGAGCTGATATGATGTAGCCTTATCACACAGGTACCTCTGTGTCACAGCTATATTTACTACTACTACCTTTGGTCGAATGGTAGATGAATTAAAAGAACGCTGTAATTCAAGACTTTATATAATAAAATATCTTTCAAATAACAAATGGGGTTCAAAACCAAAAACATTAGGAAATCTTTACAAATCTTTGATAGGATCAATCTTGGATTGTTCTTTTCCTTGTTCAAATTCATCATCAGAAACTAAAATTAATAAAATTCAATTTAACTATTCAAAATTCAGCAGTTTGATCTATTTTGAAGTTAAAATATGATACCCCCTCCAATATTATACCCCAAGAGATTTTCAACACACTTAAACTACTAAAAGTCTCAAATCGACTTTTTGAGTTGAATGAGAGATGTGTGAGGACAGGATTGAATCATTTTATTCCATTGATTGTAAGACTGGTAGAAGATTACAAAGCAGGCTTTGAATCAAGATATATTGCATGCCCAACTCCATTGTGTAATTGCTACCTAGCAATTTCTTTTTTTTTTTTCCTGAACTATCAAATATTTAAAAATGTCAAACCTCTATCGTTTTTAATTTTCCATTCATTGCTTAGACTTATTTGTCTTCTTTTTTTTTTTTAATTTTTTTTCTTAAAAAGCATTAGATCGGTACATATTAACAAATAAATAAATAAATAAATTGATCATCGCCAGAATTGGCCTAAATTGAGCCAAAACAATAAATAATTAATAACGATAGGAAAAAAAATAAAACAAGTAAACATGCCACAATCATAAAATAATTCAAATAAACAAACTGGAAAAAACAAGTTCACAAAAGAAAACAAAGAAGAAGCATCGAGCATGTCGATAAGACAATTAAAAGAGCATAACTTTTGCTCAACTTTTGCTCATCAATCCGTCCATCATAGATTGTTTACTGACCTGAATATGTTAAACGCGATTTTCGGCCCAAACTTAATCTCGCATGCTTCAAAATGAATTCTCATAATCAAAATTCTTATCTCAACTAGCTATTACTCATTCATCATCTTAATTGCTAGCTTTACCTGTTCAGCTAATTTGTTTTCTACACAGACACAGCAACAAGCAACAAAAAGTCACATAGAAGAAAAAAAAAAAATATAAAAAAAAAGAGGAGAAAGAAAAATGCTCAAAAATGTGCTGGTCGTTGTGCTCGTCAGTGTCGCACTACTAATCGAGTCGCTGACGGCCAATCTATGCATTTCGAACACAAACTGCAATCAATGCATCACGTCAGTACACGAGTGTGCGTGGTGCAGCCAAAACTTCGACTCCGACCTAAACAGATGCGACTACTACGAGAACATACAAAAATACTGCAGTCCACAGCACACAGTCAACCCTGGCCACCGAGTGAAAATAGTTGGCGACAAGCCGTTCAAGCCGCTGGACTCGCACGGCTCCGCTGTTCAAATCAAGCCTCAAAAAGTCGAGCTGAAGATGCGCGCCCACTCGCCTCTCCGCTTCAACGTCAGCTATCAGCTGGCCGAAGACTATCCCGTCGATTTGTACTTTCTAATGGACTTGTCCAATTCGATGGACGTGCACAAGACAAAGCTGTCCAAGCTGGGCCAGCTGCTCGCCAACAGCATGAGAAACATAACGAAAAATTTTCGCCTAGGCTTCGGCTCGTTTGTGGAGAAGGAAACGGTGCCGTTTGTGAACACGGCGCCCCGCTCCATGAGCAATCCGTGCATGAGCTCGGACCGGAGCGGCGCCAGCCAATGTGTGCCGCCGTACGGCTACATTCATCACATGACCTTGACCGACGACTCGAATTTGTTCGAGCAAGAGGTGACCGCGGCCAAGGTCAGCGGCAATTTGGACTCGCCCGAAGGCGGCCTCGACGCCCTCATGCAAGTCATTGTGTGCAACGAAGAGATCGGCTGGAGAGCCGCCAGTCGCAAGCTGATCGTGTACTCGACCGATGCCGGCTTTCACTACGCCGGCGACGGCAAACTCGCCGGCATAGTCGAGCCCAACGACGCCCAGTGCCACCTGAACGCACAGCGTCGCTACACGCACTCGCTGCTCCACGACTATCCGTCCATTGGTCAAATCAACCACAAAATAAGCCAGAACAACGTCAACTTGATATTTGCGGTGGTTCGCGATCAGGCCGAGTTGTACAAAAACTTGAGCGAGCTGATCGAAGGCTCGTTTGTCGGCGAGCTCGACGACGACTCGTCCAACATTGTCCAGCTAGTGGTCGACATCTACAAGACGATAGCCAAGAAGATTGTGTTCACGGCCGAGTCGTTGCCCGACTCTCTTTCGATTAGATTTTTTTCCAAGTGTCAAGGCGGCCAACTAGTCGAGACTAGTTGGTGCGATGGCCTCAAGATAAAGCAACAAGTGGACTTTGAAGTCGAGTTGACCATGGACAAGTGTGAGCGCGGGCCGCTTAGATTTAACATAAGTGCGCAGGGGCTGGCGGAACGCGTCGAGGTCAGCGTTGAGGGCGAGTGCGAGTGTGAGTGTGCGAGCAGAGAGTCGCTGCTGGTTGATGGTGCTGAAGGTGCTGAAGGTGCTGGCGTTAGTTCGGAGTGCAATGACAGGGGCAGGAAAGTGTGCGGCATTTGCCAGTGTGAGCCATTGTACTATGGCAGCAAGTGTGAGTGCAGCAATTTGGACTCGCACGATCCCAACGACAAAACATCCACCGCAAACATCTCATCTTGTATCAAGTGAGTTTCATTATATTCAAAATAAGGAAATGCGCACATTTCTAGAAAAATCATCTTTTAGTGAAAATTTCCTCTGCCAAAAAATGCCATTTTTTTAGCCATCTTAATTTTTTTTCACTAAATTAAACAAATTAAAAAAAAAAAACTTTTAAAAAAGATTTTCACGTAAACGTTTCTTGATACACTAAAATTCAGTAAAATTCTGTTAATACTGACAAAAATTTGTTAAAAAAATCAATCAAATGTTTTCAATGCTTTGGTTTAAATAATTTTTATGAATTACGAACGGAATCATTTTTTTTTTAAATTAAATTTTTTCAAGAATACTCAAGAATTACAAAATAAATTAAGAGAAAAATTCCTAGATAATTTAAATGAGACCATGGCTTTTTACCGCAAAAATTATTTAAAAAATTTCTTAGAAATTAAAGGTAAAACATCAGTGATAAAAGGTTAATTTTTTGAAAATAAATAAATAAATTTATATCAATTAATTAAGTTTATATTAAACTAATGGATGAAGATTATTTTAAGAACACCTTGCCTTATTTTTCAAACTGGTGAATCGTTTGATAAAGCGTAAAATTTATTAAAAACTAAACGTTCGGTTTTAAAAGCTAAATAATAAAAAACTATAAATTCAAAATATTAAAAAAATATTATTTTGGTTCTACTCATACACTTTTTTTTTTCAATTTACATCATTATTGATCTTTTATTAAAACTAAAAATACGGAAAAGTATTTAAGATAAAAAAATAAATCCTATTAAAAAAAAAATTTGTTTTCTTAATAAATTAGATAAAAATTTAATTATTTTACTTCAATTCAGATTATAAGGTTTTTTCATGAATTTTGGTCCGAATTATCTTGCTTTCTAACTTTCATCCCTTTTTCTATTTTCGAACTAATGTTCCTTTTTTATTTTTGTAATTTTATTTTTAGATAATAATTTTTCATTTTTTAAAAAAACACAAAAACACAAAAAAAAAATTTTATCTTTATTTTCTTTTACTTCTCCTTAAAGGAGGTTAATTCAATTCAATAAATAAATAAATAAATAAGGTTTTTTCAAAATTTTTACTCATTTTTACCATAATTATCGAAATTGTGCAGAATTTTACAGTTGCAATATTCGTTTTTTACGCAAATTTACGTAAAAATCGGTAATTTTTATTTTTTTTAATTTGTATAATTTACTGAAAAAAGTTTAAAAAAGCATTTTTTTGTCATTTTTGTTTTTACGTAATTTTTTTGAATGTTTCTTAAATAACCTTTTCCTACGTGTGCAAATTTTCGAAAAATTACCGAAAGCCCAAGTATCAAATCAGTACTGTATTTATTTGTTTATCTGTCTCCAATCTAAAATAAATAAAAATAAAATTAAAAACCATTTGCTGAAACATAGTGAAGCTAGTGTTTAGACATGTTTAGATATTTGATAGCGCAGGACAAAAAGAGGAAATAGTAAGATAGCTATTAGAAAATGGAGTTGGGCATGCAATATAACTTGATTCAAAGCCTGCTTTGTATTCCTCCACCAATATGACAGTCAATGGAATAGAAAGACTCAATCTTGTCCCAACACATCTCTCACTCAACTCAAATAGCTGATTCGAGACTGTTAGTAATTTAAGTTAATCAAAGCCTCATGATGCACCATGTTGGATGGAGTATCATATTTTAACTTCAAAATAGATCAAACTGCTGAATTTTGAATAGTTAAATTGAATTTTATTAATTTTAGTTTCTGATGATGAATTTGAACAAGGAAAAGAACAATCCATGATTGATCCTATCAAAGATTTGTAAAGATTTCCTAATGTTTTTGGTTTTGAACCCCATTTCTTATTTGAAAGATATTTAATTATATTAATTGATTCACCATTGGACCTAATGTTAGTTTTGAGTCTAACGTGATGTCTAAAAATTTGACTTTTTGACTCATTATTTATATTCAATTTGAATTTTTTAGTGTTTGTCTCTGAAAGTTAATTCAGACATGGAAAAGAGTATTCAATTAGCGATCCGATTGAAGATTTATATAAAATTTCTAGTGTGTAATGGTTAAGACCTCATATTTTGTTTGACAATTTTAATGTTAAGTTTAACCTTGAACTACAACGCTGCTTAATTTCATCGACCTTTGGGGTAAAGGTTAATTTTGAATCAAATTTTACACCTAAAAACTTGATTACTTTGACTCTCGATTTTATTTTCATATATCTTTAAGTTTAAGTCTTTATTTTCCTGATTTTATTCAGTTTAGACAATGAAGCAAGACTTTTCAACAGATATTCCACTTCAAGAGCCATTTTTCTAATATGTCTAAGTGTTTATTTGTTAGCTAATTTTCTAGATTTCCTTTTTTCTCAAAAATGTTGAATGTGACCGAGTCGTTAGCAAAAAGAAGAGAGTATTCACTATTTGTTTTATTTGTCTTTTTGGTATATCATTGATTAGAATAAAGAGTAATGGACTAATCACTGAGCTTTGAGGAACACATGCAGTAATATGGTATTCATCACTTGTATGACCATTAAATAATATGTATTGGAAAACTTATAAATTTATAGCTGGACAAAATCGAAGCTACGCTCTCAAAAGTAATGTTAGCTGAGCTACAAATAGAAATAAATTGACAATTAATTGATAGAATAATATTTTTAAGTGACAGATAATTCATTTTTTTCTATCTCTTAAGCTAAATTTTTAGGACTCTTTGTATTCAAGCTCTTTGTATTAAAGGTCGTTAAACACATCACAAGATGCAATTAACATTTTGTTAAAACTTTTCTCAAAGAAAACTTTTAAAATAAATTCTTAAATACAAATTACCCATGATCTTTTGAGGTATGTCGGTTAGTCCTTTTCTTTGAAGGCTTTAAATGCAAAGCGAGCATTTTTAATGATTTGGTCAAAATGAAAAGGAAATCATAAATTTAAAGCAATTTTTAAAATTTAATAAAATCTAAAAAAAAAAATATAAATGAAGGTCTATTAAAGGTTCAATAAGAATTTTGGATAAAAGAAAGTTGATTTTATTCTAAAACAAAAAAAAAGAGTCCGTAATTATAGTGATTTACTAATGTATTATTTACATTTTTTAGAACTAAAAAATAAATTTAAATTTTATAGCACTTATCTTTTATTGTTAAACGAGGAATTGCATAGATAAAAGATGCCTTTTACCCAAACTTTAAGAACTCACTTACTTGAAGATCAACTTGTGTTTAAATCATATATAAGGAAGTGAACTATTTAATCACTAGTGTGTAAGAATTGACCGGTTTTTAAAAGAAAAAAGAGACATAAGTAATCTAGCAATTAAACAATGAGGCGAGGTTTTCGAAAAAAATTCTAGTTGTATTCTTCCACTTGCCTAACAACAAATCGAGCAGAATGGCCCACCAAACTAAAGAAGACCTCGTGAATTAGTGTAGAAATCAAATATGGGATATTCAAACATGTTTCAATCAAATGAATATGCCAACATTAAATAAATTTAAAAGAAAATCTAACAGTGATATTCAACCTTGTTTGAAAATTAAATTATATATTATTATTATTATTTATTTGTATGTCTGTACCGAGCTAAAGCTCCTTCAGATTAAATAAATAAAAAATAAAGATAAAAAATTAAAATAAAGTTAAATAAAATAAAATAAAAATTAAAAATTAAAAACTAGTAAGTTGAGTAGAATAAAATCAAGAAATAAAAATATGAAAAAAAAAAAATTTGTGAGAGTTAGAATCGATACGTGTTTACAAAATTGAAACTTAAGGAAAGCAAGACAAAAAAAAAAAAAAGAAATGATTACAAGTAAAACCAAATAATATTAAAATCTAAATAATATTTAAATAATTTATTTGAATGAAGAAAAAATCAACCCGAAATAGTTACCTCTGTTTCAGATTAGAGCAATCGCTCAAAATACAGCGAAAAATCGGTAGACATAACAATAATAATCATAATTAAGCAATCTTTGATTACTTATTTATCAATTAACACCAAAATCAATTTTATATATATTGCTTAAATCCTTTTTATTTTTTCCAAAAATTTTTAATTTAGGTTCTATTCTTGTTTGACAAAATCTTATTTAAATTTAGCCTTGAATTAGAATGTTGTTTTTTTTGGCCCATCATTCAGTTCGAAAATTATTTTGAATCAAATTTAATATCTTGAATACTTACTTAACTTTTTTATACCTCAAATTGATTATTTTCCTTTTTGTATTTAAAAAAGCAATTAATCAAAACTTCTTCTTCAAAAATTAATCAAAAGTTCAAATTTTTACATATTTGTTTATCCACATTTTAAAAAAGCGCCTAGTAGTATTTTATTAATTTTTTGTTTCATTTCTAGTCCTCGACAAAGCGGACCCGATGGTGAGAAAATAATTTGCAACAATCAAGGCCGATGCAATTGTGGACAATGTGTTTGTGTAAGTAGCAGCTGATTTTATTCTTGCTTATTAAGTTTTTGAAATATTTTTTTATTTAATTACTGGAAAAAACTCTTACTCAGCAGTCCAATTTCGATTGGGATCCTATTAGATCTCTTAAGAATTTACAGAAAAAAGATTCTTAATAGGATCCTTCTATTTAAAGCTAGACCTAAAATAAAATCAAGCTTTTCTCTCAAGTTGTACAAAATATGTGGATACAATACTCATCGATTTCATCAATAAACTTTATTAAAAAATGGTACTGTAATTAAAAGCAAAGATCTATTTCATTTTTGCTTAGATTGTGATTGGGATGATTTAGAAGATAAATCAATTTAATTATTTATAAATAGCCTCTTTGAAAGCCAACTGTATGGAAATCGCTCAAAAATTTTCTCTTTTCAGCAAAAATTAAAATTTAAACAGAATTTAAATAAATCTCTTTTAAATTTAGATTCATATTTGTCTGTAAAAGAAAGCAGTTCTGTTTTTAGATCGATGGGTTAGTGATATGAGGGTCCCCAGGGCCTCAACTGATCATTCTTTAAAATTTTTATTTTTTTAAATCTTACTGCTATTTTTATTAAATTAGCATTCTGTCAAAGCTTTGGACTCTCATGACAAAAAAAATACCAATTTTAGAATTTAATTTTTTATTTTTTATTATAGAAAAGTTAAGCATTAATCAGACATTGATTTTTAAAAGTGCTATGTTTTGTTTTTTTGGATAGACCCATATATTATTAATATTTCATATTGTTTCTTCTCCTATCATGTCTTTTTCTCACCTGCCTTTTAGGCATTAAAAAAATTATTTCTTAGTCAAATATGGTTTTATGAAATTCGGTACAAAATAATAAAAAGAACAAAAAAAAATTTAAAAAAATTGAATAACTTTTTTTCTAAAGGTCTTAACTTAGTTCTGCAAAAACAATAAAATGCAACATTCAAGGTTGCATCAAATATCGAGGTCTGCTAGATTTGAAGAGTTAAACAGAAATTAAATTTCAATATAATCGAGTGTAGTGAATTTTGAAGAGATTTTGCACTTCATCAGCAGACTTTGACAGTTGATGCACTATGTTGCATTCTCAGAATTAATTTTAGACTTTTGGAGAAAAAAATTTTTAATTTTTTTACACTTTGTTCTGTTCTTTTGTACTGAACTTAACAAAACCGTGAAACGTATTTTTTTTCAATTTTATTTTTGCTTTCAGAATGATCCGTCACGAATTTCTGGCAAATACTGCGAATGCGACAATGAATCATGTGATCGCTATTTGAGTGTTGTGTGTGCTGGTAATGGTCGGTGTGAATGTGGTATATGTAAGTGTTTTGACGGCTGGACCAAGTCCGATTGTTCATGTAGCACAAACAACAGCTCGTGCATTTCGTCGAATGGTCTTGTTTGCAATGGCAAAGGTCAGTGTGTGTGTGGCAAATGTGTATGTGACGAAGACTCAGGATATTTTGGTCGAACTTGCGAAGATTGTCCTGTAAAAATTTTAAATAAAAAATTTTTTTTTAATAAATTAACAAAATTTAACTAGACTTGTCCACTTCCTTGCGAAAATAATCGCGATTGTGTTCAATGCAAAGTGTTTGGCACTGGCAAGAAAACAGATTGCGACCAGTGTGACATAGAGCTCGAACAAGTTGATCGCATTGATCAAGACCCGACCTACAAGCAATGCCAATTTAATGACTTGAGCGACAATTGTACATTCTTTTTTTCCTATGAAATTTTAAATGACAAAAAAATAAGATTCACCAGAGAAAAAGACTGTCCGAGTTCGTTTCCAACATGGGCCATTATTTTAATAATTGTCTCTAGTGTTCTATTCATTGGCCTGGGATTGTTGATTATTTGGAAAATATTGGATACCATGCAGCAGAAGAGAGAATGTGCTAGGTTCAATGAAGAGAAGAAAAAAGCTGCTTGGGAAACATCAGAAAATCCGCTGTATAAATCTGCTACAAGCAAATTTGTCAATCCATCGTACAAAGACACTAAACTTAATTAGGATTTTTTTTTTCAATTTTGTTTGTTAATTAAAATAGTAAAATTTTTTTTAGGCTTCTTTTTTTTAATAAAACGTTGTGTTATTTTAAAATTTTTAATAAAAAATAAATTTGATCAAAGTCATAATTTTTTTTTCATAAATTTCTATTTCAAACTAATGGACAATATTCAAGTCAATATTTAAAATTTTGAAATCAAAATTTCATATAAATAGAGGATTAATTCTAGTTGAATAAAAAAAGCTAAATTGAGATGAAATTTGTTGTTGTGGTGGTAGCTTTCTTGAATTTGTTTGCTTTTTCTGAACATAAGCCAAACAATCAATTGATTGTTTGCATGCTGTCACCAAAAAGCATTTATTGTAAACTAAGCTTGTCTTCGAATCTATCATGTCACTCACAAAATGATCTGTCTGCCTTTAATGTTTCATCTTTGAAATATTTGGCCATATTACCAATCGATTCTGACCAGCAAGATGTGCCACTTTATCCAATTTATTCCAAATCAAAACTCAACCAATCTTTAAATTTTAACCTCACATTTTTATCTCAATCAGTGACAAGTGGAACTTTAAAAGAAGGTATAACTATCAAAGATGAAGAGTGTTTTGCCGAACTAGTCGACATGTTGAAAAAAAGCGATGAAATTCGCTCCACTAAAGCACCAAATGGTAAAGTAGATTTTGTTGGCAAGATATATTTGGCTGAAGCTAAATATAAAGATTCAATTAATTCAAAACGCTGGTTTTATTATCCACATTTTAGTGGATCATTTGAATGGTATGACAAAAAATGAGATTATTGCCTTAAAAAATTTTGAATTTTTTTTTTTAATCAAACTTTTATATGTTTTGGGTAGAATAAAATTTAATTAATTTTTTTTCTAATTCAAAGCTTTATATCTCAATTTGTTAGCAAAAAGATCAGATAAATATAGGGTATTTTCTAGTTATATGAAAATAAAAAAAAAATTCAGGTAAATTTTCGGTTAAACGCAATTGAGAACGCTATTAAAAATATTTTTTTATTAAAAAATGAATTTTTTAGAGACCATGTTCTACTCAAGCCTAAAAATAAACATTTGAGAAATTTTTTTCCTAAACACTTTATTTTTCTAAAATTAAATAAATTCATTCTGAATCTAATTAATTTAAGAATTTATTTAAATTTCTACTTTTTATTAGTAAACAAAAAATAGCTTTTTCCAATGCTTTGTACCATAAAGAAAAACTAGGCAAAATAAATTAATGCGGAAAAAGGGTCCAATTTTTTCATTTTTCTGTTCAAAAATTTAAAGGGACGTAATTTTTTGTATTAGATCGAATTAAGAGAAGCTTTAAAAATACAAGTTTATCATTTAAGAAAAAAAATAAACTTTGCGTTGACATTAAGAAATTGGGAAACCATTTAAATCAAAATTTAAGCTGTCTACTTTGATTTAAATAAACGAATTTTAAATTTATTTAAATTCAAAATCTGTCACATTTTCATTTTTAAACTTATTTTTTGTTTGTTTTTTAAAGAAAAAATGCTAACTTCAGATAATATTCAGCATGCCTTGTTGTTTAAGAGACGCATGGAGATAAGTCGTTTTGAAGCCAAACTAAATGGAATTATGAAACAAGAGAAAAAAGCCTTGATGTCAAAAGATCATCACAAAAATGAATTTATTCAGCAAAACAAGGCCAAGCGAAAAGAATGGTGGAAAGCGGACAAGTCTTTTCGAGAAATGATTCAAAGAACAACAGATAGTAGGCTTTCTAGCCGGCCAATTTCGACCCTAAGCTTTTATAAGCAAAAAAATGAAGACTCGGAAAGCAAAGAAGAAATAGGAAATTTTTCAATCAACAAATCAATAGAAATGTGTCACAGGACTAATTCAAACGAGGACACTAAGCAGATTTGGAACAGGATGCCGAGCCAAAAAGTAACTTTTGTTCGCATTAGTTCGGCCGGATCAAGTGCAAATTTGGTGAAAAGCTTTGTCGAACCTTCTCCGATTATACTAAAAGAAGAAAAAAGTAATCTCCTACTTCCAATGATCTCAGACTCTTCTAGAAACGATTCCGTTGTAAATTTAAATAAAAAATCTCCGAGAATATTTTCGACCAGAGAAAAGCAAAAGGATGACTATGATCAAACTTTCAAGAGATTTTTGAACAACAGTCCTTTTATTGTAGAGAATAAGAATGTTATTAGAAAAATTGAACGGCAACAGTCATTTGTTAATCATCAAGTTAAAATGAATAAAATGGGCGCTGCCAAAAGAGACATTAGATTTGAAAACTTAATAAATAGTCTAAATGCAATTAGTTAATTTGATTTTAAAAGTTAATTTTTTTAATTGATTATTAGAAAATAAAAAAAAAACTTTCTTGTTCTTTAGAGTTTATTAGAATTCAAATAATGATTTTTGTTTCATTAAAAAAAATAAAAAATTTTGGCGAGTTTTTTTATCAGTCGAAAATTGCTTTATAAAAATTAAATCTTTTTTTATTTTTTGATTACAGCTGCTTACGTTTGTTAATATTTTTTCGATTTAATTTTATTTTTCGATTAGGTAATGAAAATTTAGTATCTATCATTTATTTATAAAATTTTCATTTATTGTGCTTTCAATTTAAATGTTAAATTATCCATCAATTGTACTATACATACACTCCAGCCCAGTCACAACCAAAATAATGTTTCATCGAGGAATTAGCGAAGTTCATCGAAAAATCATCAAATAAACCACTGAATTTACGATGAGACTATTAAATCCTCAATCAGAAGTCATTTTTTGTTAGATACTAACAAAATATTTAAAAAATAGGAGGAGTCACTATTAGAACCTTGTATGAACTTTGAATCTATGTTTGAGTAATATTTAGAAAGCATATATGCTTTAAAAACTCAGTATTGTAGCTTATTTCTATTAAAGACGCAAGTAGTAAATTTTAATTAAGTCATTCATCGATTATTAGTTAAGCACACTCAATTTCTGTTAAGATTCGTTAAAATCAGAGTTATTCAACAATCTTAAGCCAAGCTAAAGTCACTGACTATAAATTTATTTCAAGCTAATCTTATTTTAATTTGCAATACCAATTTTAGAAATTTTTTTTTTTCCTTTTCTGTCGATCAAAAATTTACGATAATTCAAGTCAAGTAAAATTTGGCTCTACTGACTTTGACTTAAACTTGTGACTGGTCAAAAACAAGCCTGGTCAAAATATTAAGATTATCATCGTTAAAAAAAAATAACCATCTTTTTTTCTGACAAATTAGACTTTGCTCAATTAATTAATTTAATAAATTAATAAATTATTAATATTAACTTAAATTAATAGAGTAATAGAATTTGGAAAAAATGAGTTATGGGCCTAATCATTCATCCGAATCGAATACTTGGACTATTGAGGTTATCCTCAAGCTCTGGTCTAGTTGAGACAAATTCAACACATCAAGTAAACCGTGGTCAAAAAAGCAAAATTAAACGACTAGCTATGTTGGCTTTAATATGTAGTACAAAACGGCAAACAGAACTTTAAAATTATTGTTAAATGATGAGAAACTATAATCTATAATTTTTTAACCGTTTACGTCAATAATGTTAGTAAGAAATTTTTTTTCTTTTTTTATATATATGTATATTATATATGTATATTTAATCTGAATAGTGTAATTAAATAATTTTTTTTTTGTGAGATTAAAATTTTTTTTTGACATGTTCCTTTTTGAATTTTTAAAACAGGCTTAAATATTTTTTGTATTTTTTTCATAAACGTTTTAAAATTTAAATTAAAATAAAGAATTAACAATTGATAAATTACTTTGAAGTTTATTTTATCTCAATGAAAAAAAATTATTGAAATATATGAAATTTATATTTTTCATCGATGTAACATAATGAATCCGCTCACTCCTCATCGATGATAACTCGATGAATTTTTTTTTTTCATTGATGCAACATCAAATTCTAATTGACTGGGAGCATTTTCTATCGGTAATCTTAACTCTTATTTGAGCTAAAATTAAACTGTATTTCTTGTGTCAGTATTTTAATTTGTGCTATGCGCAAGGAGCTCCCTTAGGTGACCTCCTAGTAGGCCACCTCCGCAAGCTAGTCATTCGGTAGCTTATGTTTATTATTAGTATTATAATCGTATTTTGCTATTGTTTGCAGGCATAGGATTAATCATAATAGATAAAAAAATAAAATTAACTAGATATTATATTAAAAGATAAAAAAGATGAAAACAAATAGGAATTTTTATTAACTAATAGAAAAAAAGACAAAACACTATATAAAAATATTTTTTATTATATACAGAAATTATTTGACAGACAAGAAAATGAAAAAAACTATAATGAAAATCCTTGAAAGTTAAACATTTGCTAAACACGGGTGTCATGTTCAAATTGTCTCTTAGCGTATCAAGATATTTAGAATTGTTTTCTCTATTAAAGTCAATATTGAAATCACCAAAGATTACCAAAGAGTCTTGGCTGTGCAAATTTAAATTCAAAAAGGCAATCAACTCTTGAATAAACTTGTCATTGTCCATCTTTGGATGCTTGTAAAGATTTAAAAAATAAACAACTGTTGAATTTAGAAAAGATTCAGCCTTTTAAATTGGTTTTTCTAATATATATTATATAATTTTATTTTTACTTTTAAAAAAACTATTTCAAATAACCAAAATTGTTAATTATGGAATGGTTATTAATGACATTGTATGGTGATGCAAATACAATCATTATTTAAAAATTCGTCAACATAATTTTTTTATCGATTTTTTTCCTAGCAACTAAAATTAATTTTTAGAAATTATTATAAATTATTTTGTTGCAATATTTTTAGTTAAAAATCGGGTTTTTTTTCAAATTAAATAAAGAAAAAACAATTTGAAAAACATATTGTGTGCTTCATAGAATTTCATTTATATATTTCGAAAAAAATGGGGCGCAAAAAATAAGAAAGATTTAACATAAATATTCTCATAAATAAATTCTTAAATCATAATCCAAAAAAATAATTAATTGTTTGAGTTAAACCACTTATTGGTACAGGGTTCCGGTTAGGGAATTGCTCTAATTGATAGAAAAATAAAATTAGTGAGAACGGGGTCCGGGGCGGAGCCCTGGTTTAGGGTTCCGGGTATGCAGTAAGCTAGAGAACCATTAGTAAAAATTACTATTATTTTTGAATGTTAAATAATCTAAAAAATTATTAGTAATTATTTTAGCATAAATATTCTCATAAATAAATTCTTAAATCTTAATCCAAAAAAATAATTAATTGTTTGCGTTAAACCACTTATTGGTACAAGGTTCCGGTAAGGGAATTGCTCTAATTGATAGAAAAAAAAAATTAGTGAGAACGGGGTCCGGGGCGGAGCCCTGGTTTAGGGTTCCGGGTATGCAGTAAGCTAGAGAACCATTAGTAAAAATTACTATTATTTTTGAATGTTAAAATAAATGATGACTTCAATTTTTTCTTCTTTTATTGCGCGACTCATGAACATGTTCAGCATCAATTTGATTATTGTTTGAAGCAGCTCTTTTTTTTGATTGAGTGTTTTGAACAACGTTGACACATTTTTTGGTCTGAGCTGAGTTGTTTCTACACCAGCACTGGTTATTTAATTCAACGTGGTTTATTTCTTTTTCCTCTTCTTTTTCATAAATGATTTCTGTTGTGTTGTTTATTTGTATATTTGTTTGCTTATATACTGGTATGTCTAGATAGTCTTCATACGTATATTCATCGCTAAAATCACTTACAGCTTCACTAGGTTGTCTTTACAAGCCATTTGCCGTAACTTTAGGTCAGTCGGGTCGTCTTTTCTGGCCAATTGGTTTTATTTTTCTTGACAATCTTTTGAAAGATTGCTATTATTGAAACCTGAAGGAGAAATAAGAAAAGTTTGAAGAAGATTTATAACCTTTATTTGATCGAGTTTAATTAATCAAATTTAAAATTTTAAGTAACTATTCAATTATATCTAGAGTTAATTTTATCTAAGAAATTAATAAAATTATCTATCATTTAAATTTTTTTCCAATGAAAGTGTCTTTTAATTCTATAGAATATATTTGTTAATAATTTTATCTAGGTTTTAAATTTAATAATTGTCCCTATTCTATCCTAGTGTATAATGGGGAGGCGCTCATCTCCTTTTCATGTATCTTTTTGAGCAACGGCTACGACCTGACACAGAGGCTACTGCATCGAGATGATCATCTGCACCGCAATTATTACCCAGTTGAAACTGGTCCCCCTATTCATGATGATGAAAGAGGTTTAAATATTCGCCCCGTATTGTAGAGATATTTTGAGGATTGATTCACCTTCAGCAAGTTTTGAACCCTCGATCCTCTGCTTGCATGACTAACACAAAAACCATTCGGCTATACGGGCTCAGGTTTTAAATTTATTATCTGCTAAATAATTTTTCTATATAGTAGTAGTAGTAGTTGTACATAATGCTGTGGGAGACTTGAGTCTCCAAGTAGTGGCGCACGTAGACACAATAAATGTCTATGTACTTACTTAACTTATCTTTAACATGACCTCACCAATTTTCCGAGACCAAACTTTAGAAGCTTTTGGCGACTTTTTACAAGTTTTCAATGGTAACTGCAAAGAATCATTTACATTTACAGTCAATCATTTATAGCAGTGCGAATGTGATTCTAGATTTCTTACTTGTGGTTCTTGTAGTTGTTTTTTCCTTTTAGAATGTGTAAATCGAACTTATGTACCAATCAAGAAAATTTGGAAATGTACTTATTGCTCTTAAAACTTTGTTATTTTTTTTGTTTTTTCTAATTAAGTGAATATAAAATAATTCTTAAATAAATCTCTAATTAAGTGAAAATAATAATAAGGATGTTAACACTCAAAAACAGGAGGGTTTTTTCGACCCTTTTTGGTACTTCTTTTGCTTGCTGTTCCAAATATTTAATCTTTTTTAAAATTTTTTTTCATCAAAACTAAAATCAAAAAAAATATTATAAATAATTAAATTTGATTACAATATAATTTTATTTTCATTCTTAAAAAAAAATTATACGTTAAACCTCCATAAATATTGTCTTTTTTTTGTAAAATAAATCAAACACATCGCTCATTATGCTTTTGATTCCCAACCCTAATTAATTCCTAGAATAAATAGTAATTTTTTGCATCTCGATGAAAAGATCTTGAACTTCTTGGTAATGCGGATGATACCTAACCTAAAGTTTCTGATGATAATTATAATGATTATCAGGAAAATCATGACTATGATAATAATTTCGAATAAGAAATGTAAACATCAAATCAACCTTATACTGAATATGACTTAGATAAAGACTTAGATATTAAATAACCTAAATAAGAAGAAACTATTAATGAAATAACTTCGAAAAAAGGTTCTTTATGGATCAGAATGAATGACGGAGATGAGATAAGTCTCAGAGAAAAATAAAATTCTAATGAGAAAGCTTAGCCAACAAGCTATGCTAAGCATGAAAAAATGAGACCAAACAGTCAGCATTTTGACTTGTACATTATAAATTTTTATTAATTGTAACAATTGCAACCTCAAAGCTGTAGTTCCTAAACTTTCATTTACAAAAGAAGATATATCAGCTTTATCGGTGTTTATATGGCAATAGGTGTTTTATTTCAAAAAGTTCCTCTCAAAGCCATGTGGTCAAGCTCTATTTTTTTCCATTACACAGAAAAGCCGTGGTGATTGTTTTTAAATGGTTTTGGAAAAATTTTTCAAAACCAGTTAAACGAATTAAAAAAAAAATTTTCAAATATTTTTTTCCTGAATTTATATCAAATTTATTTTAATAACATTTTTTTCTTAATAATAGTCAATTTTTGTTTTAAATCAAAATCAAATTAAAATTAAAATAACATTTTTTACAAATCTAAAACTTGACATTAATGCTTATTTTGTTATCAAATAACTTTTAAATTTTTGAAATTATTTTTTATTATATGAATAAAATTAAATTTTTTAACAAGATTTAGTAAGTTCTGGAGTTAAAGTTTAAGAGTCATTAACGTTAAGAATCATTTCTTTTAAGTTTAACGTAATAAAATATTCGATATTATGTAAAATAACTAGATTCAATAGAAAAATTTCTTTTGAAATAGCATTATAAGAATTATAAAGCGTTTTTTCATTTATCAAGTGTATAAAAAAATTTAAAAAGAATCCTTACAAAAAATTAAATGTGTTAGTTAAGTGTGAAGATATTGGCATGTCGTTGAAGCTTTTAAACATTAAGATTCTTAATGAAGGTTAAAAACTGTGTAGAGATGAGAATATCTTTACTTAACAAACCTTAATAAGCTCATCAAAATTTATAAGAAAAGAAGAGAATGAGATAGTTCGTCCCTGAAATTAAAAATAAACTGAACAAAAATAAAAAAAACGAGAATTTAAGTAAATTAAATTTTAGAAGATTCTATTATGAATTCAATTTTTTTTATCGACTTTGCAATATGCCCGGCCCAATTTTACTTTTCCTGAATTTTCTAACGCAACTGTTCGTTCTCTGTTCTTAACAGTAAAATCTCTTCCTATCCTCGTGCTCGATTTCTAACTTAAACTTGTCGTTTTTGAGAGATCATACTTTGTGGGAGTATGTTGGGAAATTATTATTTTAGAAACTTAATTTTAAGACCATCAAACTCTTTGATCAGCAAGAATCTTGCAGTATAATCGTGCCCTTTAAAATTTTGAAAGAGAATAATTTCATGTATGCGGATACAGTCAATCCTCCGTACATCGAAACCCCATAGAACGAAAAACCCTATAGAACGAATTCGATTATCAGAACCGATTTCGATCAATTATTTATTTTATTTTTATTTATTTGTTTTCTGTACCGAGCTAAAGCTCCTCAGAATAAATTAAAAATAAAATAAAAAAAATAAAATTAAAGTAAATAAAATTAGATAAAAAAAAAAAGAATCAAAATAGAGTAAATAAGCTAAAAAAAATTAAAGTTGAAAAGACATAAATTGGAAAAGATTGTTTCATGTGGCACATGTTTAAATAGTTCAAGTTTCAGGAAAAAAAGAAGAAATAGTAAGGTAGCAATTACACAATGGAGTTGGGTATTCAATATATCTTGATTCGAAACCTTCTTTGTATTCTTTCACCAGTCTTTCAATCAATGGAATAGAATGACTCAGTCCTGTCCCAACATATTTCCCGCTCAACTCAAAAAGACGATTCGAGACTGTTAGTAATTTTAGTTTATTAAAAGCTTCATGTTGCACGATGTTGGAGGGAGTATCATATTTTAACTTAAGGATAGATCTTACTGCTGTATTCTGAATTGCTTGTAGTTTTTTGATATTATTTTCTGAAAATGAATTTAAGCAAGGAAAAGAATAGTCTAAAATCGATCCGACTAAAGATTTATATAAATTTCCTAGTGTGTTTTGATTGAGACCCCATTTTTTGTTTGACAATATCTTAATAATATTTAGCCTTTTGTTGCAGCGTTCTTTAATTTCGTCTACTAGTGTATTAAAGTTTAACTTAGAATCAAATTTAATACCAAGAAACTTGATTTCTTTTTGGCTCACTATTCTGTTTCCATAGATTTTTAAGTTTAGATTATCACCCTCTTTTTGTACCTAGAAAAGACTACTGAACATGACTTTTCAACTGATATCTTCATTTTCCATTTAATAAGCCATTGTTCTAGTTCGTTGGTGTATTTATTAATCTTATTTTCTAGGTTCCCTTTCTTGTTATAAATGAAGAATGTAACTAGATCATCTGCGAAAAGCAGAGAGTATTCATTATTTGTTTTGTTTCTTTTTGGGATGTCATTAATATAAATACTAAATAAGAGAGGACTTATTACTGAGCCTTGAGGAACACCTGCAGTTATTTGATATTCGTCGCTCAATTTGTCATTCACATTTACCTTAAATGTCCTACTATCTAAAAAGGATCTAATCCAGTTAGTCAAGTAATGAGGTGGATTCATTTTAATCAATTTAAAAAGTAGACCTTCATGCCAAACCCTATCAAAGGCTTTAGAAATATCAAAAAAAGGCCACAAACTCTTTTTTTTCTATTAAATGATTCCACAATTTTTTGAATTAAAAAGAAAAGATTATCTGCTGTTCGCCGGTGTTTCCTAAATCCAGATTGCTCCTGGATAAGGAGTGAATTTTGTTTCAAATAATTGTATAATCTTGAAAATAATATGCGTTCCTGGAGCTTTCCTAAACAACTCGTTATACTAATTGGTCTATAATTTAAAGGATCTTGTAAAGAAGAGGCTTTTTTTTGAATCATAGTAATGTTCGATGTTTTCCATGCTTTAGGGACTCTACCTTCTCGAAGAGATAAATTAAAAAGTTCTATAATTTCTATTAATGAATTTCTAGGTAAGTTTTTTAACATTAGATTATGAATTTGGTCAGGTCCTGATGCCGCTTCATTTTTCAATCTTTTTAGAGCCATAATTAATTCATTTAAGCAAATTGGATCATTAAAATTAGACTGATCATAATTTCTAAAGAATTCAGAGTTAGAATTAAGTATTTCGAAATCTTTATCACGATCTATTAAATCAGAATTAGGACTAAATATTGAAGATAGGAGTTCTCCAAAGCATTTTCCCTTTTCTTCATTAGTTTTGAATTCCTTGTCATTTAAAAACAAATTTGGGATTAAATTTGATCCTTTTTTGATCTAAATTTATTTATTTTTTTCCAGAATGGTCTACTTGTTAGTGGGTTTTTTCCCATTTTATCAATGAAATCAAACCAATTTTGATTCCAGAATTTTTTTAAAGAGGCCTTTAACTCGAATGTAAGTTGATTAAATTTTTTCTTGAGATTTTGACAGCGAGTTTTTTGAAAGTTTCTTCTTACTCTCCTACGTTCTTTTATCAGAATAACAATGTTCGGGGGAAAACTGGTTTTGTAGATTTTCTGCGAATGATAAGGAATGCTTTTATGTGAAGTAGAAATAATTTTTTCTGTAATTTTATCATTTAGTTGATCTATTGTGAGGGAACTTTCAGTGATATTCACTATTTGAGAATTTAAAATCTCGCTGAATAATTGCCAGTTTGCTTTCTTATAGTTAAACTTTTTAGCTGCTGATTTATTTTCTAATTGATAGCCCATAGAAATCGATGCTTCGATTGGGAAATGGTCACTAGTCATGTCTTGACTATTTAGGACACAAAAGTCGGTAATTTTGTCAATTAATGAAGATGAAACTAAGAAAAGATCAAGAATTTCAAAGTAATTCCTATTAAAAATATTGAAAGTAGGACGCTTATCATTAATTACTGAGAAGTCTAACTCATTGATTATTCTTTCCAACATTATGCCGTTTTCATTTTCCCCTACGCAGCCTATTTGCCTTGTTCTGGCGTTAAGATCACCACCTAAAATGTAGTTTCTACATTTTTTATTAACAGTTTTAAAAAACTCAAAGTTCAGAAGCATATTGGGTGGATTATAAAGACTGAATATAAACAATTCATTATTCTTTCCTAAGTTCATTTTTATACAAAGGAGTTCGGAATTGAATTCCTCATAAGAGAAATCTTGTATAAATTCAATTCCTTCTTTAATTAAAATTGCTACTCCTCCTCCATACTTGTTGCGTGGTTTTGTTATGAATTGATAATTGTGAAAATCAAGATAAATATTTGCCTCACTTAAATCTATCTTTTGTTCATTGAGCAAAACAATGTCTGGACATTTTTGAGCTAAAAAATTGGCTAAGAGATGAACCCTACTAGGTAAATGAAGACAATTCCAGTGTGTAATTAATAACCTTGTTTTATTAAGAGGTTTTGTTCTTAAAGTTGATTTATTTATCTTCTTGTTCATTCTAAATTTTCTTCTATGCTGTTTTGACCGGCAGTTTGCTGACAAATTTCGTTAGATGATTGATCTACTTGAATTGAACATTCAGTTGTTGAACTGTTTGATTCAGACTCGAGGGTACTGTCGTTTTGATTTTCTAAGACAACTAATGGTTTCTTTGATTCATTTTCGGTGAGCTCTTTTTCATTTGGATCAGATTCGGGAAATCTCTTGGTTTGATTTTTGGTTTGGAAAAAATTCTCAGTCTCATTCTGATCATTTGGGCGTACATTGACAAGTGACTGGCATATTGGTAGAAAATCGTTTAAACGACTTACCAAAGCTTCTTCTAAAACTGGAGTTTTAAGGTCTTTAAGGTCTTCAACTTATCAACATTTTCCTCAGTTTTTACCACCAAAACAAAAGATTCATTTTTTTTAATTTTCAATATTCCGGGAAAATTCTTTTTTTAATTTTAGGTAATGATTATGTGTCGTTTTTGAAGATTTTTTCACCCTCAGCGGGTTTTGAACCATCGTTCCTCTGTTTGCATGACTAACACGCAAACCATCGGCTATACGGGCTTTAAAAAGCCGTTGCTCAAAAAGGTACATGAAAAGGAGATGAGCACCTCCCCATTATACACTAGGACAGATTTTTCCAATTTGATGTTTCTATTTGATGCAGCCTTTTTATAATTTAAAAAATTTAATTTCACTCTTTAATCTTTTAGCTCATTCAAATAATTTCCTTCCAAATCCGCTTAATTGGCTAAAACTAAGCTAAGATGGTTCATTATTACTTAATTAGCAAATTAACAAATTTTTGAAATAAATACTCAAATAAACTATTGTTCAAAATAGTTTGACCAAAAATGGGATCTGAAAAGTCTTTATTATGTCTCTGTTTTAGTTATTATTATTGAAAAAGACCTTTTTTGCTCTTTTGGCTTCTATTCGGTTGGTGATGATGTTTTTGAAACTGATCGCTTTGTTGAGTTTGCCTATTCGGGGTCAAATTATCGAATTTTGTGTATTTTTGTTTTTGCAACTTCTCTTAAGCTAACATTGAAAAGACCTTCAACGAATTTCTCTTTAAAAATTTAGTCCTTAGATTCAAATTGGTTAGCCAAATTTATGATTCTTTATCCGTAGTCCGAAATTTACAGATTATATTTTTGCTTGTTCTCTTATAGTTTTGTCAAGTTTGAAAAAGACTGGGTAAGAGCTGCTTATGGTCCTGTCCAATTTTAAGAAAGAAAGATTGCAACTGATTGATTGATTGAATTGATTGATTGTCGATCAGTAATCGCAAGAAGCCAGCTTTTAGAGATCTTTTAAAAATGATTCTAAATTCAAAATTTGCTTCATTTTTTTTTTCTGTAGCTGACTGCAATGCGGAACCATTCGGATTTATCATAGCCTTTTAAAAATAATTCCATGACAGTCTTCCAGGATTTACCTCTCTTAACGAAAATACTTGTTAGCTATGAAAATTGACAAAATAAGTGAGAAAAAAATTATTGATTCCGTTGTTGTATCAACAATAACGGAAAAACTTACACCATTTATGAGTTGAATCGTTTTCGTCTAGATATGCATCGATCGGTATATGGATGTTCAGGTGCAAATTTCTTTTTAATGGATATTCATCCAGGCATTTACGCGTGTGAAGAACATAACGAAAAGTACTGTGAATTTTAAAAAATTCATTTTGAGAATTAGGGAAAAAAGCATGAGAATGCCAATATTAATTCTTTAACTTAGATGTTAGTATTTGGTATTAGAGTACAAGTTTGTTTCTCTTGTTCTTTTCTAAATCAATTCAAATAAAGAAGGAAAGATAGAGACGCAAATGTAATAAACGAACCTATTCGACACTAAGCGTAAAATTCTAGGAATATAAATTTGGCATTTCTTGCATATTCAAATTGCTAGAATTGAAAGAAAAAAAATTATTAAAGCCTGTGATGAAGGAAGATTTTTTTTTAGGCTTTTTTGGCAATTATTTTTTTTGATAAAAACGAAATGAAAGAATTCTAATTTTCAAGGTTAAAGATTTTTAGGGTCTCGCGTGTTATGTGACAAGTTACTATACGTTGATTTTGTAACCAGGTATTTCTTTTGCTTGGTAACATATTCAGTGATAATCTAATTTGAGATCAGTAAAAAAAATTTTTTATGACTAAGTACCTAATTATATTTTATCTAATACCAAAAAATAATTAAGTCGTACCAAATATTTTTTTTGTCAAAGCTAATTAAATTTTCTTTTACCAAAAAACGTTTTGGTCAGTTTTATTAGAAAAAAATGAAATATTTGACATTTTATAAAATTTTATTTTATTTAAGAAATAGTAAGATTTATTTAAGAAAATTTAAGAAAAAATAATAAACAAATTTTATATTTTTTAACCTTTTCTTATTTGCTGTTTAGTCAAATTTTTTTAGGTTGTTTTTGGTTGTGATACTTCTTGTGATGGTGGTAGTATGTCTAAAGTGTCTGATAGCTGTTCTGGTGATGTAAATGGTTGTAAAGACGATGTTGACGGTTGTACTAATGGAGCAATTTTTAATGTATCAATTTCAGGTAAATTAGTTACTTCATTTCTCATCCACATTGGCTTTGCTATCTATGGACGTCCTAATTTACGATTGCCTTCAACTTTCAAATCAACTTCGGGAAAATCATAGATATTTAAATTAAAGTAACTGTAATAATGTGTTTGCAGATGTAGTATTTTTGCAAAAACCAAGAATTACAACTACTGTTTTTCCTTTCTTAACTATTAACGTAATAATGCGATTTTGGTGAAATGTCCCTAAATCAAATAATGACAATGCTTAAAAAATGAATAAATTTGACCGGATGATTACGCTTATTGAAATCACAAGAAGAATGTTGATAAATAAGTCACATTCTTATCTCAATTTGAGAACACTTGTAAGATTGCTTAGTGCCCTGATTAGTTTCTGTTAAATTTTTTTTAACCAAAAACAAAAACCTTGATATAAATGTAAAAAGCTAAATTGTAGATTGTAAAGATTTTCAAGAATATATATTTTTATTGGAAAATATCAGTTGAATTATATAATAAGTCTCAATTTAATGCATTGACATCCTTCTTTGTTGAAAAATGCCTCATTAAATAAAATAATTGTCAATTTAAAATAGAATACCATTCAAAAATTTTTTTAAATGAAAATTTAAATTTGTAAAATTTCATAACTTAAAAAAACAATAAATCAATTAAATCAATAATAGTGGACAGAGCTGATCGGTTCAATAGACGGGCGGTTACTTGCGGTTGTTGGCCCGTTCAACAACCGTTTATAAGCTGGGCGACAGTTCCTTGTCATCTAACTCATTGTTCCAAACTGGACTTACCCAGCGAATCAGATGTCACTTTAGGAGAATCTCCGGTCAGTCTTCAATCAACTTCTTCACTAAAAGAGTCTTTAATAAATAGAATGGTTTACCTCCGGAAATTATTTAAGTTTCAATAGTCAATTAATTCAAAAATAAAAACGATAGTTTCAAGTCTAGTCTTAAGAGGTCCTGATCATCCATTGCGGGGTCAAAGCATCAAAGTTTTTTAGCTCTCATTTCGATTATTGAAAGTTTTTTTTTAATTTTTTCTAATATTTTATTTGTAATTTGTTAATATGTATTTATATATATATATATGTTTTTATGTTTATTATTTAGCTTTTTTATTTAATTTTTTTTATTAAATTTAATTATTTACCCCCAATATGAAACAGACAAACTATTGATGCCTTTCTATTAAGACATCTTTACAAGCCTGCTTTTTAAAGATTATTATTTTTATTATTCTTAAGTATTTAATTCTAAAAAATATTACCTTTAAATAAAGAAAATTAAATCTGAAATGAAAGTCTTTGCATTGGTTTCGCAACTTTATTTGCAAAAGTCTAGATCAAAATTTTATAGATTTACCTTGCATTTTCACAGTCTAATTTTAAAATTTTAAAACAAAAAAAATCAAATCTCTAAAGTTTTGGTTTAAAATTTTTTCATCAAACTAAATTATTTGATTAAGATTTGAGTTTTGAAATCAACAAAAAAAATTGCGTTTTTAGAATTTTAAATTTATTTTAAATCCTTAAAATTTTGTCAAAACAAATTCTTTGAGCAAATTGTTAAAGCTATGCTCAAAAGTTTTAAATTCTCAATCGCATTGAAATGCAGATAATTAATTCCCAAAAAGGTTAGATTTAAATAGTTAAATTTTGATATATGAAAGCTTTAGTAAAAAGCGTTTTTTAGCCTGACGTTTTACCTTTACTTTGTTTGCGTTGATTTAAGTCTTTAATCAGAAGAGTTCACTGACCATGCGCGAAAATTAATTTAAAAATTTTTTTTTTAATCAGCTTATGTTTAACCACACCCAAGTATTATGAATAATTCTGCATTAATATCATTTTTGCCGAATATTTTAGACTTCAAAATTTTAATTAGGCATTTCATTTCATACAACAAAAATACTTTTGCCAAAAATTTCATAGCTACAAATTACTTTTAAATCTTTTTCAATAAGCACTTTTTGAGCATTGTCAGTAAATGGCATTGTGAATTTTGGAACAAAGAACAAAAACAAAAATTTCAAAATCAATTAACTTTTTTACTATAAGTCTAAAAATTGTTCTGCAAAATGTATAAGCTGATTTAAACCTTGTCCTCCCCAAATTAAATTTCTGCAAAAACTCTGCAAGTCTGCAAAGCACTAAATGTATTAGAAAATCACTAAAATTAAATTGCAGAGTTATTGCAGAGACAAATTTGGTTGGTACAATGTTTGTATCAGCTGATAAATTTTGCAGTAAATGAATTAATATTAACATTTTTAAAAAGGAAAATTTAACGTAACATTTTTTACTTATAGAAATTTAAGTTTATTTAAAAATAACACAAAAACTCAATTTTTCTTGGTCCTGTGTATATAATTTATAGAAAAAATTTAACCATAAATTTTCAGCAGAACTTTTCAGAGTTTTTAGATGTATTTTATTATAATTATATTGAATTGAATGTAAGCCCATAGAATATATGAGCTGACTTCTTACGAAGAAAGGCTTTGATTTTGCTTTTAATTTTTTATAAAATTTAATTAATTTACTATAAACAATTCATTAATTGATTGAATTCATTTATTAGATTAGCAAAGAATAATTTTATTAATTGATTTTAGTTTGAAATGATGATTTTACAAAATATAAAAAAATCAAATTGATATTATTCCCTATTCGATTCCAAAAATGACAAGAATTTAAATTAAGGTCCAATTATACAAATTTATTTATAAATTTTAAGAATTAAAATAGTTGATAAAATAGTTTTAAATTTTCTTATTTTTTTCGGGAAATTTTTAATTATTTTTATATTACTTTTATTTTCCAAGAAATAACCCTAGCTCTCATTAACAATCAAATGAAAATCAAAAAAGGATACTATTGACATACTGACTAATAGTTTAACATTTTAAAACAAACAAAATGCTTAAATAAATATCGATTTAAAATAAGAAAAACAAATTGTTATTTTTTATTCGAAAAATTCTGAGCAAAAAAAAAGAAAATTATTGAAATGTTTATTATTTTAAAATTACGTTCAACTAATTGAATTTATATTTATTTTATTATAAAAAATAGCTTTTTTTCCACACAGATTTTTATTTTAGTGAAGTAATCACAGCTATTATTTTAAAAGACTTTTTGTTATTTGAATTAATCGTGTGTTTGCACTGCAAACTATTTTGTTCTAAACGAATTTGCAAAATTTACCTTAAAAGATTAACATTTTATTTATTTAAAAAAAAAATAAAGAAGTCAACATTTTTATAGGATCTTTGACAAAATTTTCTTTTTCTTGACTTCTAAATGATCTCGCCTTAATAGCCAACAAACTAGCATGTCCTAAAAATAAAAATTAGAAAAATAAATAATTTTTGAACACTAAATGCCAATTAGTGTATGCTCATTTAATTTGAATACAAAAAAAATCAGTGTTAAATTTTTAAATATACTCTTTGAGATTTTTTGCTATTAGATCCGAAAACTAATTGCATTTTTGTTTGAACAACATCTATGCTACACAGTCCGTCCATTACCTTCAATTAACAATGAACTATTTGTTCTTGAGAATTGTTTCTGCATCATTTTTTCACTTTTAAAATCTCACAATGCATTCATAATCTTTGAATAATCTTAATTATTTTTTTGTATACAACAAACTGAATTTTTTACTTAATTGTAAAATGGATATTTAATTTTCTATTGATTTTTATTTCAATTTGTCCATGGGACTTAAACTTTAATTAAATAAATAAATAAATTAAAATAAAAAAAAAAAAAATCTTTGCTAAACAACAAACATAACAATGAGCATATAACTTCTAGAAAATAAATTAATTAAATCAATTGCACTTATAGACTGAATAATCAAAGTTAAAAGATAAGGTGTTTAAGGTGTATGTTTGTTTGAAAAATGTTCCTGGTCCATTAAGAGCCTGTAGGATGTGGTTGTGTTTATTTTTAGTATTAAATGTAATGAAATTCTTTATTTAAAAATAAAAAATTGAAAAAAAAATTATACCTAGTGGATAAATCGAATATTGATAGAAACAGTACTAAATTTTAAGTTTTTCTGACTTTTTTCTAAATATTTCTATATGACAATCATTATTTTTTTTTATTTGACAATTTAATCACTGAAATGAAACCTTGATATTTTACCTTTGAAAAATTTTCATTCAAAGATTTGATTTTTTTGTACATTTGGACTAATTGAGCTTTTTTCGTTTTTTTTTCTCAATAGTTGTCAAGTGCAAGTTTAAGTATGCTGGTTTTTGAAATCCGACTTGGAATAAACAAAAAAAGTTCATAAAGCAAGGTTTTTATTTTTTTTAATAAATTTTTAATTTGTTCAAGTAAACATTTTCTTTGTTTTGTGTATTATCTTAGGTTTTTGCTTTAGTTTATTTGCTGAGCAATTTGGGTAAGACCTCAGGCAAATCAGAATGGAACTAAGTTCTACTTTGAACAAAAAATTTTTTATTTATTTTTGCTACAATAGCTTAGGAGTAGAAAATTTCCAGAACTATTTTTTTAATTTTTTTAGTTAATTAAAAAATTAAAAAAATTTTCGTAATTAGAATGTGATATCTGAGAAATTCTGATGTGAACTTGGGAGGATGGGTATGAAATGAGATAGTTCTGGATTATAGTATTTTGATGCCTGTCTTTATCTTTTTTTTAACTGAAGATCCCGCACTTAAAACTCTTAAGCTGTCTGATTTGATTGATGTTTTGAATTGATAACTTTTATCTTTTATCTGGTGACATTTCGGACTGTGGGACTTAATATAGCTTTGAGTGTTAATTTTGGCAAACACAAATTATCTATTTGTTTTCTTTACGGAGCTAGAGCTCCTTCAGAGTAAATAATAAAAAAATCAAAATAAAGTAGAAAAAGCTAAAATGAAATGAGAAAAAAGTTAAAGATGAGATGATATTTATCTATTTATTGAAAATTTAAAAGTGCCTTTGATATGTTTAAATGAATAGAAATTGAACAAATTAAATATTTGTTTGTCAACATAGTAAGTCTTTGCTCCATTATGGCCTGACGTGCTGAATATATGTGATAAATATAAATATATGTATATTGCTACTTTGAGTACCATTATTGATGTAAGTGCTTTGTTTTTGAACAATTTGATTGATTCTATTTCAGGGATGGCAGAGACAATGCAATGAGACTATTTAATCAGTGATTAGCAATTTTCTTAAATTCTACTCGCTAAATTATTGTCTCATCAAGCTTCTCGGTGAGTAGTGAAGTTTGGAGAAAAAATTGTTTGAAAATATTTTTATTTAATTGAACACCACTTTTATTTCAAATATTAGAAATTATTTTAAAAATGAATGTAATTAGTGATAGAAACATTACTAAATGTTAAGTTTTCTGACTTTATTTCTGAATTTAGAAAAAATATTTTGCTTTAAATTCTTTGCCCCAAACTTCTCCGCCACCGCACTCTGAGTAAGAAGTGCTATGTAGAACTTTTTTTCTACGATCTTGAATTTGATCAGCTTATTATTATGGTAGCTTAAAAAAAAAGACCATTTTGTAACCACTTGAAAACTGTTTGTTTAACCAACACTTGTAAGTTTCCAATCTGCATTACTTTTCGAATTTTTGAGCTTTTTAGATGTGCAAAATCTGTAAAATACAAGAAAATTTCAAGATCTATTCACAGGAAGCTTTAATTCCTCATCAAAATATTTTTCTAAATAAAATTAAACAGATTTTAGCTTGTCTTTCTTTCGTTTGACTTTTGCACAATAAAAAAAAATAATCTATTCTATTTGCTGTCTATTTGTTATCAATTAATTAACTCCGTTAAAAAAGGAGAAATAAGATTTAGAATAAGACAGATATTGATCATGAAACAATTGAAACTTTTAGTGCAAGCAGTCTAGTTCAATGATATTCGCTTTTCTTTTGTTTGTTTTTTGTTCATAGATTTTTTTCTTCTCCTTGTTATTTAGCTCGTTTGAACGAACACAATTAATTATGAATGGTATGATTGATTTTAGAGATAATTATATCATATTAATTAACTAAACAACGATGTACACGCCGCCGGCTACAAATAAGCAAGGCCCATATCGATTTAATGAACCACAATGTTGGAATGATTGATCAAAGCAAAGACTAGATAACAATCTTTATTTAAAAAAAAAATTACTTTTTATTACTATTTTCAAATTAAAAATAAAATCCTAAAAAATAAAAAAAAAAACATTACAAAAATTTACTTTCAAATGAATAAACTCAGAAAAAAAATGAAAAAAAAAATAATTAAAAATTCGCCAAGAGATATTTTTTAATTAAAAAATCAAAGACTTGTGTTGAGATTAGAAGAAGCGTTAGGCGACGACAAAGACGTACGAGAGGATCGAGACGACGTCGATTCGGCACAACTTACTGGCGAACACCTAGACGATGGCCGAGTGGACACCTCGTCAGTCACATTTATGTGATCATGATGGGCATCAGTGTTGTCTGCTGGATCATTTGTTGTGTGTGCGCTGCTCTGCGCTACTCTCTCTTGATTGTACATTTTTTGTCTTTTGCTTTGTTCGTACAAGCTCAAAAAGGGCTCGAACTGATTTGATTGCCGCAGCGAATAGTTGAACAAATCTAGACTGAACTGGTCGACTTTGGTGAACGCTGGTGGCGCTACTGGTGCTGGTGCAACTGTACAACAAGATGTATTGAGTAGTAGTGAGGAACCAATGGCCGACACAGATGACGACGATGACGATGACGACGAAGATGATGATGATGATGATGAACTAGATGACGACGATGACGACGATGATGATGACTTGGCCAACTTGAGTGCTGCCTCACTGCTGCTTTGTTTCTTCAAAGCGTTCTCTCTTTTTTGTTTTCTCCACTTGGCTCTTCTATTTTTGAACCATACCTTGACACAACAAAAAAAAAAAGAAAAAAACAAAATTAAAATAAAGTTATAATAATGAATGGTGTGTGTGTGTGTGTGTGTTTAAAATAACCTCGACTCGCTCTTCCTTCAGGTCAATTTTGTTGGCTAGGTCTTCGCGCAACACCACATCGGGATAATGGGTCTTGGCAAACGTGTGCTCCAACTGTTCCAATTGCTCCTCGCTGAATATGGTCCTGTGGCGTCGCTTTCGCTTGGCCGACTGCTGCTGCGACTGAATGGACGAGTGCTGCTGGTAGGGCTTTTGGGTGAGCGATGGCTGCGGTTGCGGATGCGACTGCGACGGCTGTGTGCTCGCATAGTGCATGGTGGCTGCTGCGGCGGCCGCTTTCAAAAAGTTCTGATAGTTGTAGAAGTCGAGATGAGGCGCGTGATGATGCATGAGGGCTGTCTGTGTGCACTGGGAGCCGGTGGCGAGCAAACTGTCGATGGAGAACGAGCTGGACGAGAGCGACGGAGGCGGCTGACTCTGCGCCGGAAATAGGTTGGCGAGCTTGGCCGCCGCCGCTGCCGCCGCCACCATCTGATAATTGTTCGCCTTTGGTGCTGCTTGTTGCATGAAATTGTTAATCGAATGCATTGTCTTGAAAACAACGAGCTAAGAATTCAATCTGAAAAATAAATAATTCGACAAATAGAAAAATAAAGATTTCTAAAATACAAAAAAAAGAATTTATTTGGCTTTGTTATTTTTGTTTTTATAATAACCAATTAAATATTTTATTGCATTTAGCCAATCAAATAATTAAGGGAATGAGAGAGAGAGAGAGAGAGAGAAAGAGAGAGCTTAATTATTTGAAAGGCTTCGCTCTTTCTTTTCTCTCTTTTTTTTTTGTTGTGTTTTTCTTGCTTCGACAAACATCAAATATTTCGAGAGCAACTAAACAAAAAAAATATCGAAGAACTAAACAAGGCAGAGATGGCGAAATGGAGAGAGAGACAGAGAGAGAGAGAGAGAGAGAGAGAGAGAGAGAGAGAGAGAGAGAGAGAGAGAGAGAGAGAGAGAGAGAGAGAGAGAGAGAAGAAGCGTTTAAACAATTTAATCAAGTGAAATTTATATATCATCATCAAGACAATTAAATTTATCATCAAGTTCAATCTTTTAAAAATATTTAATTGAAAATGAACAACTTGTTTCTAAATGGCTTCCAAACTTGTTTAATTATTTAGCGATGTAATTAACGAATGACAAGATTTCAAATCGTTTTCTTAACTAGCTAAATTTAGGCTCTGTTTGTTTTCTTCGACTCAAGGTACAACACTAAAAAAACTTTAATTAAAATCAAAATCAAAAAAAAAAAGAAAAAGAAAAAAAAATTAGAAGAAGATAATTAAAAAATGAATTGCACCAATCTCACAAACATACACTAAGGATGTAAAACGCGGCGGACGGAAACGACAAGTCTTGAAGCCGCGAGCTTAAAAATTTAATAATTTTTCTCTTCTCTTCTTCTTTTGGTTTGTTTTTTGTTTTGTTTTTTTTAATTTTCTTTTATTTGATTTTTATTTTAATAAACCAATTTATGTTAACAATTTTTGTTAACAATAGCTCAACAACAAAATATTTTCATAATTACCTAGATTTTTATTTGCTCAAAAATTATTTAAATAAACTTTCCCAAAATGGTTACCCGACGACCACTACGACTACGACAACGACAATGATCAGCTACCAACACCTATTTATTGCTTTAAATACCTATATACTTAAATTAATTTTTTCATCTGACTTTGTGTGTGTGTGTGTGTGTGTGTGTCAAGAGAGAATACCTTGAAATGAATGAATGAATGAAAGAATGATCATCGGATTACGCTGATGCACAACTAGGCGAATACCCACAAAGACAACTTGGCGACCGGACCCTTCTTATCAAGCCTACTATTTGTTGTTGTGTTCAATTGATTTTTAGTGTTTGTTCTCTAAATTATAAAATTATTTTATTAGAACAATAGAAAGCCAAAACACTCTCTCTCTCTCTGTCTCTCTTTCTCTCTGTGCTAAAACCTTAGAATAATAATCAGAAGAATTACTGTTAAAATATTTTATTTGAACAAAAGTATCTAATTCAATAGGTGAATACTTAGAATTCAATTAGCATTGCCATCGGCCTACAGTTTTAAATTTCGAAATTTATCTTGTGATCTTTTAATTTGCGGCTTTTAAGACCAGGTCAATAAGAGATTTGCTCAATCGGCTCTCTTTTCACGTTGGTCAGGTTAATTCTGGACATTGATTTGAAAAAGTAAAATTAGAGAATTTAAAATTAAATGTTGCAACACAAAATTTGGGCTCAATTAAATTCACATTAAATTTAAATATTGTGCCATGTTCACAATTCCAAATTCAAAAATGTTCAATGTGCTACTCATAATTCTTATTCAAACACTTGACTAACTTTTTCGATTGCTTTTTTATCTTAATGGCAAATAGAATTTTATTTCTTGTTTAATACTTTAAATACACAAGTTTATCTGTTTGATTTTTCACAAAAGGCTTCTTATTCTTTGCTCACTTTAGCTTAATCGTGTACAAACTGTTATTCTAATGCATCTGCTTTGGCCACTTATTTTAATATCCTAGTTTGGCATTTTTTTGTTCATTTCCTAGATCACATTTTAAAAAGTTTTCTTTTTTCTTCTTCAATATAAGAGTAAAGAGTAAAGTTGGCACTAGTTTTAGAACATTTAAACATAAAAAAATCTCTTCTTTGCTATTGACATTAATCAAAGTATCAAACAATTAAGTGCAATTTTTTCTAAATTCTAATTTTTACTCATGTTATAAAGAAAACAGGAATTAAATTTTTTTTCTATTTTATTAAAAACAAAATCTGCTCTCAACTTTACCAACAACTCACCCACTCTCCCTTTTTTTTCGCTGAACTAGTAATACCCTCAGTTAATTCAGCACTCCTTGTTGATTTTTTATATGCTCGGGCCATCTTTACTGCCTACACAGTCTTCTCCATTATTTACACGAACAAAGACCCTCTGTTGATTCACTACTCCTTGTTGATGTACACCACAGTCAATTTTCCTATGCTCGGGCCATCTCTACTGCCTACACAGTCTTCTCCATTATTTACACGAACAAAGACCCTCAGTTGATTCACTACTCCTTGTTGATGTACACCACAGTCAATTTTCCTATACTCGGGCCATCCTTACAACTTAGTGTTTTGTATCGATAATTCAATTCAATAATTTTATCATTAGAAAAGTTAATGAATTTTAATTAGATAGAAAATTGAGTATCTCATAGAAAATAGAGTAGTAGTATAAAATTAAAGCTTTATTTTAAGCTTCGAAGTACAGACTTCTGATCAATTGGTCAATTTTTAATTGTTTAATTTTTAGATTTTAATATATTAGTAAAAAATTATTTCTTTATATTGTCTTTTATTTTAAGAGAGGAATATTCAACAAATAATAGCAAAATCTAAAGAAAAAATTTCTTTAGTAGACCATAAATATGAAATACAAAATGATATTTTTTTCCCTAAGAAGCAGATGAAGCAAACATGATCGAGACTGATCTTCTAACAATCGTTCCATTTTTTTGAATTCTCTTCTAAGGTACAATAACAATAAAAATACAAATTTAATTATTAATAAAATAAAATTTTTAATTAGAATTTATTGTTGTAAATATCTAAGACTAATTAATTGTTAATTTGAAAGCCAATCAAATCTAAGATTTTAAGAGAATAAATTTAATTAAAAAAGATAGATTTTTTTTATTTCAATTAAAATTAAATTTAGAGTTTTTAATTTAAAATATGTCACAAAAATCATGCTCGACTAGTTTGATTTCTTAAAGAGTTCAAAGCAATTTCAATTTTTAGGAAAACTTTTAAAAAAAATTTTCCTCACTAAACTTAGTTCACTGTTTGTTAATCTTTCGACAGTGCAGAGCGGTCATCTATTAATCTGGCCGTACACCTGTTTCGCAGCACATTAGCTTGTGTTTGTTTTGCAGATTTGTCTTCAAGCTAAAGTATTTTAATGCTTTTTTGCTTTCAAGTTTCAAAAATTTGAGGTCTTTTAAAAACATTTTATACGCTTTAATTAATCAATATTTAAAATAAAAGAGAAAAGCTAATAGCACACTCTCAATAGAGTTCTAATTGATTTTGAATATGATTTTTTTGTTCACTTATTTCAAATTAAAAAATCAATGATATCTTTTGTACGAGCCGATTTTGTGCTTTATTATTTTCTTTTTCCCATTTCATTTCATTTCATAAACGCCTCGTTTAACAGCTCTAATTAACAAATTTAACCTAATATTTTGCACTGTTTATTTTTTTCCTTTTTTTTTCAATATTTTTTAAAAAAATAATCAAAATTTAATTTGACTTTGAATTGTTTTTATGAACTGAAAATTCAAATGGTCAATTTAAATGATATTTGTATTTTAGCCTTTGGTTTTAATTGATGACAAATATAAATCGTTAGTGCTTGGGCTTACTCTATTAATTTTTTAATTAATTTAAAAGTGACCAAATCAAAAATGTTCGTTTATAAACAGCACCTACTTATTTATTTACTTTTTGAAGTAATTACTGCTTGACAACACCGATCATTTTGTTTAAACAGAACTCTGTTTGCAATCCAATTGATCGTTCTTAATCAAAGTCGACCTTTTTTAAGCTGCAAAATTAACAAAGAAAGAAAATAGAAAAAGACTAATTTCTCGAAGCGTTCTGGTTTGTTCTGAGACTAAGCACTTGCCTTCGAGAAAAAATTGCTCCAAACAAATTAAAAAATTACCTAACTTAAATTTTTATTGTGATTTTGAGATTTTTCAAACAATTTAATCAGATTAGTTGAAAGTATAAAGTATAAATATTCTCAAAGTAAAATTAAGCCAATTATTTTTATTTTTTGAATTTATTTGAAAATGTAATGACATATTTTTTATTTTTTTTTAAATTTATTTTACTCAATTTTGTACTTCTTTTATTATTATAATATTTATTTTTTCAATAGCTACCAACTTACTTAGTTCACTGGAAAAGGCCATTCCTAGGCTAAAGGATATTTGAAGTCAACGCTGATGGTCACATTGGCGGCGAATACTCAATAACTGCAGATGTCCTTCAAGGTTTAGTAAAAAGCACATTTTCGTTTACTAAATTCATTAATGATACTCTAAAAGTGTCAGTTAGTTAGTTAATTTTAATTCTAGCTTCCACCCAATTCTAAATGCTGATTGCCATATTATATGTTGCCTTAAACAAAATTGTATGCTCTTCTAAATTACATGTGTAACTTTATATTTCAATTAATAAATGTTTCAATTCAAAAAATTGATGGAAAAAAAAACTGCGCTCAAAATTTTGGATGGTGGAATATCTGAGAGCAGATACTAGAAAAAATTCTCCCCGACCAACTTTTTAATTCAGATCTTTCTGCCTCTTTAGAGGGAAGCATCTTAGGAATCAAGACCAACAAGTCCAAGCTCGATGTGGTGAGCTTTTACGCTCTATAAGTCCTAAATGGTACGGGAGAAAAGTCTAATTACTTGCTGATGAATGACTGAATGTTTTCAATTTATTGAGATTAGATATTTTCTGCCCGTTTTTTAAGCGATTACAAATGGGACCCAAATTATTTTGACTAAACATAATACTAATGAATTGCCTCTTGGCCATTTGCTGCTAATTTTCTTTTAAAAGAAAGCCGAAAGCTAGAAAATAAAATAGACAATTTGTGAAATGAACTAAACAAAGACTTTGTAGATGACAGAACAAAAATTTTCACAACAAAAGTCTTGTTCTTTAGACTTTTCAAAATATGCAAAGCAAAGAATAAACTTGGTGCTCTATGCGGTAAGTAAGCTTGAGAGTCATTAAGAAGTGAGGTTTCTTGGAACTAAATTTTTACAAAATAAACTTTTAATTCAATCAGAGATAGGAAGTTAATAGATAATAGAACGCTGTAATTCAAGCCTTGAGCTTGATAAAATTGCTTAACTAAGATATGATACTCATTCACATATCATATTTTAGTATTTGGTCATTCTATTGCATGATTGATGTCAGATTGATACATATTTCAAATATACAGCACATACTTGAAATATGTCGACTCGACCAATCCTTTCAACCTAAAATTCACCTCATTGTCATATTTGAATTTTGCTTGCTTCATTTTATTTAACTTACTTACATAGGGGAAAATTTTATTGGAACTTTAATTTTTACTTTTGTTCTAACGTAATAATCCGAATTAAGTGACATGTCTCTAAAAAATGAGCACTGGTTTTAGAAAAGAGTAATGCTCAATTTTAATGACATGTCTTAAATTTTAAAATGGTTTCACTTTTTGCTACATGTCACTTAAATTGAAATTTAATTTTTTTTAAAACCATAATAGAGTTCTCTATTTTAAAGACATGTCACTCATTTCGGATGATTACTTTATTCATTTCTTAATTAATAAACACTAGCAGGTATGGTAAGATCTTCAAATGGACAAATGGAATTGAATGTCTCTGGCCTTGTGATTTGATAATAGAAGACTAGGGCAAAAGTCATTAAGTCAAATTCAAGTCAAGTCAAGTCATATGACTAGACTTTATATTTTTTTTTTAAATTTAAAGTCACCAAAATTACAATAATTTTTTTTTTCGAAAAATGTAGCTTTTTTTTTTATTAAATTAAATTTTGATGTCGAACACTTAATGTTAATTTTTTCTTTTTTTGATATTTAAAAACAAAATTAAAAAAAAAATTTAAAGTCAAGTCACTGACTTGACTTTTAAAAGACTTTAAAATGACTTTTTTTTTTACTTTTGCCCAAGTCTGGATAATAGTCATGACAATTAATAAAAATGTCCCTTTTCAACCCCAGAGGATAATGGGAAAGCGCTCATCTCCTTTTCGAGTACCTTTCTGAGCAATGGCTCTGACCTGAAACAGAGGTCACTGCGTCGAATTGATCATCCGCACCGTTATTATTAACAAATCGTAGCCAGTTCCCTTATTTTTATAATTTTTAGTAGAGCTTCAAGCATTCGTCCCGTACTGCAGAGATATTTTGAAAATTTTTCCACCCTCAACGGGTATTTGAACCCATGATCCTCTGCTCGCATGACTAACACAAAACTATTCGGCTATACAGGCTTTTTAGCCATGACAAAGGTCAGTCGAAATAGAAATTAGATTCGCCGAATTCAAATGAAGACATAAGTTGAAAAGTCGTGTTTAGTAGTCTTTTCTAGGCACAAAACTAAAAGAGATAATCTTGACTTAAAAATTTATGGAAACAGAATAGTGAGCCAGAAAGAAATCAAGTTTCTTGGTATTAAATTTGATTCCAAGGCAAATTTAACTATACTGGTGGACGAAATTAAAGAACGCTGCAATAAAGGCAATACATTTTTTCTATAATTTATTCTGAATGAGCTCTAGTTCGATACAGAAAACAAATAAATAAATCGAATTCCCCATTTGCCATCATTGAAACTTCTTGACTCCGGGTGCAATCCTCCATGATCACAAACTAGATTTATATTTAATTGTTTCAATTTAAATAACTTATATTTTGTTGCCAAATATATTCGAACTTAAATTTTTAATATTTTTATTTTATAAATATGAAAGAGGTTTTGTGAAATAAACAAAAGAAAATAACAGAACAAATTTATGAAAAATATAGTAATTTTTTTTCTAGGAATTCAAAATACTCCTGCGAATGCGACATGGTGCAACATAAATGGCTGAATCAATTACTAAAGTTTGCTAAAATATCAATTTATTCTAGCGTAGTGCATTTTGCAGAGATTTTGCACAATATTATCAGACTTATCTGACAGTTGACGCAACTATTTATTTTTCATCATGTTGCGTTTACAGAAATAATTTTGAAATAATATAAAAATAAAAGACTTAATTTTTAAAATTTTTTTTTCGTTTTATTGTACTTAATTGCTAAAAACTAATACAGATATGCGAATAAATAAAAAATCGAATTGTTGAGAAAAAAATTTCGAGCCTACCAGGACTCGAACCTGGAATCTTCTGATTCGAAGTCAGACGCGTTATCCATTACGCTACAGGCCCCATGCATCATTTATGAAATAAAATTAAAAAAATCACTTGTTTTTTTTTTTTATATTTTTTTAAGCAAACAAAATTAGTCTTCAAATATCGTCTAAGAAATTTGAACAAGTCTTAATTAAAATAAGTGCTAGCCTTACATTTAAAATGTTAACTTACAAAATAATGAGCAATCTTAGCTCAAGCGTTCTTTACTTTTGATCAAATTACATAAATTTAAATGACCTTTTTTTTCCATATAAGATAACATTTTCAACAAAAATAATTATTTAAAAATACTTAAAAATTTATTATCAAAAAATCAAATAATAAAAATGAAAATAAACAAAATTCTTTTGACTCTAGTTGCAATCGAAGTTGGACTCATTGTTTTCGGTGGTTATCTATATTCACTCATTCCAATATGTAGCCACGAAATCAGCCAACTAAATTATTTTAACAATTGTAGCTACACAAAACCATCTTTGTCGGATAGCATATTTTTTGTCATTACCACTATAACTACCATAGGTACACTGTCACTTTAAATTAAATTTGTAAAATTCAATTCCATGTTTAAAAAGGCTATGGCAATTTGACTCCAAGTACAGACATGGGCAAAATATTCACCATTATCGTGGCTTTCATCGGAATACCTATAAATATTGTTTTTTTGGCCAAAATTGGTGAAATACTCAAAAAAGGATCGGCTTACTTGCTCAAACCGGTCGAAAAATTTTCAAATAATAAGAAAATTTTTATCATAATTCAAGTAATTACGAGAAATTTTCAGCAAAAAAAAAACTCGTTCTTGTCTAGAAATTAAATATTTTTAGTAAAAATTACATTTAAAATTTTTTTTCAGTCCATTTTCTCTTAAATCTTTTTGCCAGTAGACAAAAAAAAAACAAACCTTTTTACCAAATAATTTATAAATTAATTTGTTAAATAATTTAAATAAAATATATTAAGATTATTTTCTCAGTGATATCGGGCACAATTATTTTTTTGTTGGTGCCGGGATTTGTAATTATGCGCCTTGAGAATTGGAACTACATTGATGCGTTGTATTACATCTTTGTTACTTTGTTCACGATTGGCTTTGGAGACTTGGTGGCCGGTTCCAATTTCAAGTTTTCATCATCCTCATGGATGAATGTGTACCGTTTCTCGTTATACTTGTGGATGTACCTTGGCATGGCATACATTACTTTGATAATAACTCTGGTTCTGGACTATTTTAAGACAAATGCGGAAAATATTCGAAAAGAAGTAATACATATGATCGAGGACAAGATAAACTTGACCATACGTCGCTATTTGAGTGCGAGAAAAATTCAGCTAAAGTCACGCAGCAAAAATAGCCGTGAAGAAAAATTGAATAGAAAACTAATTAAACAAGGTCTTAGGATAAAAATAAACTATCAAGAAGACAAATTGGAAGAGATGGCTCGGCGTAGAAGCAAGTGTAAGACCAATGTCAATCTAAAGGCCTATTTTGACCAGTATCTACAAGAAAACAAAGCTTTCGATCAAGAAGAAAACAAAACAAATTTTGATGTGGCCAGTTTAAGCAGAATTGACGAAAATGAGGAAATAGATGACGAATGTCTTAAAATTGACATTGAAAAATGTGATTACTCACAAAATGTTCAAACAGAGTCAAAGACTTTTACTAGTGATTACTACGATACAGTGACAAGTGATGATTGTTTGAACACTATTTCTACCATTGACCAAAGTCCAAATGAACATCGCCATGTACAATTTATATTCAACAATAACGAAACAAAAAATAATGACGTTTTTTTTTACTAATTTTTTTCAGAAAAGAAAAAAAGAGGTCTCTTTTTTCGTTTATTTCCGATTGCATTGAAAAAAAAGAACTAAAAAAACTTGTTTAAAAATGGACTAAAATACATGAAAAAGAGAAGTAATGAAGATTAAATGTGCACTAACCTCTCTTGATTCTAAGCTAATTGCCTAGTCACAAGTATTCAGGGTCTTAAGTGGCGATTAATGAATTAAAACATCTGAAATCTCCTAATAATTTTTTTGTTAATTGTTTTAATAATAATAATAAAGATAAAAACTACTGAGCGAAAACAGATTTTTGATTTCGATGATTTAAAAAAAAAATTTGTTATTTAATGATTCTTTCTGATTCATTGTTTGATAATCTAAAAAAGCAAAAAAATATAAATAAAGATTTCTAACAAGTTACATTATTCTTTAGAATAAATTAGTGAAAATTAAAAATGTGAATTTTTTTTTAAATTGGCACTCTTTGGTCAATATTTATGGGCTTAAAAATCAAAAATCAAAAGAAGTGAGCTCATTCAAATTTGCTGTAAGATAGATCTGCAAAAAACTCTGCAATTTTCTACAATTTGCCCGCAATTAAACAGTATCCTAATCAATTGTGCAATTCTAATGCAAAATTTTTGCAGGCATATATTTTCGAATTAAGCAAGTTTGCTTAAACATTAAGCATTTTACACAACAATATTATTACAAATATTAAGAAAGTTTTACAAGTTTTTCTTAATTGATATGATCGAATTTAAAACGACCAAATATAATAAAATAGAATTTTATTCAAAAATTTAAATTTTTTCACCTAATTTTACTTTATTTTGTTACTAGCTTTGCTAGAAAATACATGCAATACCTTTTAAATTTTACGCAAATTTACGCAAAATTAAATTACAATATTAAAAAAAATATTTGAGGGATTTTTTTTAAATGATGTTCAAGAATTAAAGGCTAATAGGTTTTTTAATCAAACTCTAAAAAAATGCTTTTACCTTTAACCAATGTAGAAAAGATCAAAATTTTAAAAAATGCATTTGGCCGTGATTTTTAAAGAGTGTCAAAAATCAAATATTTTATTTTAATTAGAGTTTAAATATTTTTTAATTACAATTTAAAAAATTGTAAACAAAAATAAAAATTTAAAGATAATCGAATATTTATTCGAATTTAAAAATTTCTAATTTCAATTTGAGCAAAAAATTTTACAGATTTAAAAATTAAATAAAAGAAAAAAAAAATTCAATAATTTTTGTGTTTTTTGTGGTTGTGAATTTCGCTTTAATTCGATCATTTCTATTCAGAAAAACTTGAATAAATTTTTTACTAAAAGAGATAATTTAGTTCTGTAGGATGCTTAATTTTTAAAGCAACTTTTCTAAATCTAAAAATATATGTCCGTAAAAACTCTACATGGCAAGTTTTATTTTCTATTTAACTTTTTTGAAATTTTGAAATTACGTTGTTTCATTAAAACTCAAAACTTAAGCATGTTAAAATTTGAAATAAAATCACGCAATTATTTTTAGAAATGTAAAATAGAAAAAAAAACTTGCCACATGGTAATTGCACAATTGACTAGAATACTATTTGATGACGTGCAAATTGCAGATTTTTTTGCAGACTTATTATACTGCATTAAGCAAATTTGCTTAAAATTTAGCATTTTTAACACTTTTAGTAAAAAAGTTATTCAAGTTTTTCTGAATTGAAATGACGGTCAAAGTGTACAGACTCCCCAAAAGCTCCAACCATGTAGACTCATCGACATCACCAAACACACAAACCCCTACCTTAACAGTAAGAAATGTTCTTGCAAGTTTTTCACTAAATTAGGATATTGTGCACATATATTGACATTAAAAGAACTTTTTAAAAAAAAGTACCAATTTGTCAATAAACCTAAAAGAGGTAGAGCAAAAAAAGCGGAAAAAGGGTTTTCTAGGGACTAGTTTTTTTAATATCTTTTTTTAAGCTTCGAAATATACTTTATTATCATTATTATAAAAATTTGAGTTTAAAACTTATGTTTTTATAAAAATTTTTGTGTTGAAAAAAATTTCTTTTAAGAATTATTTTCAAGCACAATTTTTTTGTGTTAAATGTTTTTTTTTTTTAAAAACAATTTTTTGTGATTACAAGAAATCGTATTGTGTTGAATGTTTTTTTGATTGTGCTAATCAGAAATTGATTGTGCTGAAATAATATTCCCTTAAAAAAACTACTAGAATAATTTTTTCAAATTAGTTTGTTATTAGTTTTTTTTTGTTTTTAGATTTTAAAAGTATAAATTTTAACTACAAGAAAAAAAAAGATACTGACACAGGTCATCGATTTAAAGGAGAAAGGTGCCAAGCATCCATTACCAACAGCCCAAAAATTTCTTTCCGAGAGGATACCGTTTCAAACTGACTGGATTTAGGCAAATATTTTAAAAATAGATATATAATAAGACAAGAGATTTAATATTTATAAAATGATTATAAAATGAAGCGATTGAACTGCACTTTTCTAATGCTTGAGAGAACAAAGTAAATTGATTTACATTATCATTTAGTATTCGGTAAAATGATTTTTCTATACACACTCAGAAAACATATTTAATTCTATTCTATTTAATTTCTGTTTAAATAGTTCTTTCATCAAAAAATGAGCAGTTAAGGCTTTGTAAGAAAAATTTTGGACTGATGTCCAACAATCCGTTGTAAGGCTAATGTTTTCACGTCTAATAATTTTTTTGTAACAATGTTGTAACCTGATAATTCTTTTCTCTAAGGAAGTTTAAAATTTCGATTGAGAAATTTGCAGAAAAGCTTAAAAAATTTGTTTTCAACACATCGAAATGGAAGACTTGCGGTTATTATAAACATCATTAGCAGAAAGGCTCGATCTTTTTCTCTTTCATCTAATTCATTTTTTTTGGCATATGCTGATTTGATGTTTGTGATTAAAATGCTTTATCATACTGCTTGTTGAATTGTTATTTTGAGCAATCTCGAAATTACAGATTCTATTGTTTGAATTCACGTTACATTTGACAACTCGAATTGGCAAAATTTCCCCCATTTTATTTGGCTTTCCAATAAATTTTTTTTTTAGTTTCTTCAACTTAAAATATTTCCAACATTTTGAGGCCTTTTTTCTTTTCCTGAATTCTTCATCATCTTCAAATTCAGATAAATCTAATAATCTAATAATTCCGAAAGTGAAATGTCATCTTTGTGAATCGACATATTAAAGATTTGTTGAGCCATAGAATGGTTTTTATCCTCCAAATTAAAGTAAGATCACTTAAACAAGGTTCTTCGGCCTTGCATTGATTTTTACTCTGAGAATTATTGATATAAGAAGAATCAGATAGCAGTCTTTTAGGAGCAAACTTGTTTACATTAACATTAAATAATATTTTTTAAATAAAAAAATATAAATAAATATAAGGTTTTTTTCAAAGATTTTTAGTTTTTATTTAAAATAATAAATTTAAATTAATTTATGTAAGTTAGCACAGAAAAAGCCAACAGCAACGAAATATCTAGTGTGAATTTCATCTAATAAAGATATTTATTTTAATTTTTTAAATTTTTTTTTAATAAAAAAAACTTGATATTTCAAAAATTAACATGTTTTTATTTTAATTTAAAATTTTTTATAAATAATTAAAAGGATTAAATCTTTAAATAACTTAGTTTTGAGACATTTTTTTAATGCTCATTATTTAATTAAAAATTATAAACATAGTTTTTTTCAAATAAAAAATTTAAATCTTTGGTATGACTATTGAAAATTTAAAAAAAAAAATGATTTTTTTAAATTTTCTTCATTAAAAGAATATTTTTTTTAAAGATATATATAAGATAATGCATATTCAGACTTGTTGAACCAAATTCTAAAGCAGATGTGTCCATCATTGTCATTAACGTGAATGCTATATTTTCCAAGTCCTGAGAAAAACTTAATAAAGCGTTGAACAGAAAAAAAGATAGCTATGAAATAGTCAGATTGTTGAAGGATGGAGTCAAGTTGGTCAAGCAAATTTGATATGTGGCCAATTTGGGTCAGGTCTGCGACATGCTGCATACTGCTGGATGCTTTGAAGCCGTTTTCGAGTTGTGTATTACCGCAGAGGAAATGATTACGGGTTCAAGACAAAATCAAGCACAATTTCAATACTTTAATTTTGTTTATTATTTTTTAATAAAATTTGTTTTTCCTTCATAGCTTATTAAATTTTTTTTTAATTTCAATTTAATTCAATTATTTTAAATTTTAATAAAATATAGTCCAAAAAATCAATTTTTTAATAAATAAAATTTTTTCAGAAAAATATAATTATCGTGATCGATTGAATTCAAGTGATCGCACTAATTGTGAGCAGAATTTTTGATCGCCAAAATGATCGACCATCTGATCGTTCGCTTAAATTTAACCAGTCCGGGTGAACAGTTAACCGGCCATATTAATAATTTGCCGGTTATCTGATCGCGTGTACGAAACCCAACACTAGATCGAAGTGTTGCTTCTCAGCTACAAGTCGATATCGTCGAGCAGTGACTCGATTGTGGAAAAAAATGGAGAGAAACAACTAAACTCGTTGTACATCCTGCCCGACTACTCCTCGATAATAGGTTTAAAATAAAACAGGTTTAAAATTTTTTTTTTTATATATTTTTTTGTAATTAAAATCTTTAAAAAGAATGTTTCAAATAATTCACTTAATGGTGATGGGCCACATGTTGGGCGATATAACATTCATGGTGCCCATTTTGGTCAAAAGGTTTTTGAAAACCCTAGAAAAGAACTGTGTTAAGTTCAAAAAAAGGTTTTTGAAAAATCGAATAAAAATTGATTTTTTATTTATTCTTTTCATTTCTTTCGTTTTGTTTTTATTTTTAGTAAGAAAACTTTGAATTAGTTCACCTTTGAATGAATTTGTCAATAAGGATGATTGATTTTTTTTAAACAGAAACAAAATTAATTTTTTTAGTAATTCTTATGGAATGATTTTGATTCTTGGATCTGATTTCTTTTGATTGAGTAGTGCGATGAAAATTTGTTAAAAAGAAATGATCATATAGTGATCTAAAAAACCTTAAAGGTCTCAAAAAAAACTCTATTATCAAAAATTAACAGCCGCACAAAATTTGAAAAGGATTCATTTTCAGGACATCAACGTCGTTTTCGTTCGATTTACTAAAATTTTTGGATTTTGTCCCTTTTTTAGAATTATCAATCATTTTTCCATACGAATTCATTTACAGGTGAAAAAATTTAAAGTTATTTCACAAACAATATAAAGATACATTTTATTGTAAATTTGTTTGAATTTTCACAAAAATTAAAATTTTTTTTTTTTAATACATTTTTTTTTATTATTTTTTTTTCAAATTCATTTAATTTACTTTGAAGGAAAAATTAAATTTAAAACTCACTGAATTCAATGATTTTATCGGCAAATCTTTTCAGCTGTCTCTACTCATAGTAACTTCCAACGAGGTCAGTAATGTCCTGCATCTTTTTAAATTATCCATGCCAATAAACTAGTTGACAAAAAAAAACTAGATGGTCTAATTGTCCTCGGTGACTTTATTTTTTCGGACATTTTATGGTCGAACCTCGGTGGCACTTGCAAAGGTAAAGGAAGAAACTCAAGCATTGCCTTCCTAGACACTCTATCTGATAACAACCTTTACAAAGTCCTAAAAGAATGTAGTTTTCCCCTGCTGGAATCAGTACGAAGTGCATGAAAACTTTTTGCTTACGACAGTTAACTTATCTCCACAATAAGTAATTCGCTTTACCTAAAACTTGTTCAAGAAGATATTGACAATATAGTTAACTGACTGTGGGCTGACAATTGGCATATGTAGTTTAACCAAAAGAAATGCAAAATCATTTGATTTGGCTCCAAAGGCAACCCACAAACACCTTTCACCATGAAGATAGATACTTCACATAGTCATGTATTATAACAGTCGTCCTTGTAAAGAGATTTAGGTATCATGTTAAATAGTAAGCTCAAATTGACTGAGCAAATAGACAAGGCAATCCAGACGGCTTATGGACTTATTGCTCAACTCAAAAATGCCTTTAAATTTTGGACAACGGACAACTTAAGAAGAATTTTCATTGCGTTTGTAAGACCGCATCTTGAATACTGTTCAGCAGCTTGGAATCCTTTGCAAAAAAATTCCAAGCTATATAGAAATAGCTTGGAATAAAGAATTTCAAGCAGCCTTTAACTACTATTAGTGTAAAAGGCTGGAAAAAGAGAGTCCAACGTAGAGCTACTAAACTAGTGCCTGATCTCAGAAATCTCAATTATCTCTCAAGGTTAGAAAAAATTGGTATCCCTACGCTTGAAAATAGAAACAAAAGAAGTGATTCAATCCAACTTTTCAAAATTGTCAGTTCACCTGCATGCCTTCGCAGATTCAAGCCAAACTCCAAAAGTTAATCACTCATCGATGAATCTACGTAAAAAACCAAGACTCAGGAAGCAACTCTGCTTGACAAAGTCAAGAGAAACCTTCTTCACGAACATATTTACAGCAGATAAAGATTAATTAAATTTAATTAATATTGCCATTTAATTGAAAATTAAAAAAGAATTGAAAGATCATGCGTCAAAAATTAAAAATAAAACTGCAAAATTAACTTTATTCATTTTTTGGCTTATTTTATTTAGTTTATTTATTTTATTCAAATTTTTCATCGCCCTTGAGATGCTAATTGAACAAAATAAACAATTAAGTAATTAATAGAACGAGATCTAGGATTAGTCATTAAGAAGAAATTCAAAATAAGGAAACAGTATTTAGACCATAGAAAGCTTTTGTTAGGCCTCATTTAGAGTTTGGAGTTTACATTTTAAGAAAGATATAAAAATTTTCGAGTCAGTTCAAAACTTCTGCAGAGCTACCAAACTGGTTCCAGAATTAAAAAAATTTAATTACAATGACAGATTTTCTGCACTGAACTTGACTTTTTTAGAAACAAAATTAATAAGAGGAGATTTGATTGAAATATTCAAAATTGTTAAATGATTATAAAAAAATGAACGGAATACTTCCTTAGTTTTCAAGAAAAACTAAGGTCCGGCTCCTAGACAACATGAATTTAAATTGGTGAAGAAAATGGTAAAAATTGTGAACAAAGATATAACTTTTTCAGGAATAGATTTTCAAATGTTTGGAATCAATCAAATGAGGATATTTTAAACAGAAATGCTGTTAATGAATTTAAAAACAAAATTGATAAAACGAATTTTAATAAGGCTAATTCCTCATTATATGTGCATAGCATGACATAGTTTTATTTTATTATTAGCTAATTTAGTTTCAACAAACTTTTTATTTGATAATTATTTATAAAACGGAACTTTTTTTTTAAATAAAAAAAAGTAAAACCCAAAAAAAAGCAATATTATCTAGCGAAGTGAATTTTGCAGAGATTTTGCACATCTTCATTAGTAGTAGACTTTAACAGTTTCAACTTTTAAAAGAATATTCAAAAAAATAGAAATTTTACAAAAATAAATAAATTTAAACTTTTCAAGATTTCTTATTAATTAAATTGAATAAAGTTATGTTAAACTAACATTTAAATTAATTTAATTTGATTTATTCTATAAATAAAATTTATCTTCAATTAACATCATTTCAACAAGTCGTTTAAATGCTATTGTTAGTTGATTTAATTACTAATCTATTTTTGCTTTTGTTTTAATAATGAACAATTTATTTTTAGTTTTATTTAGAAAAAAAAGCTATTAAATGTTGACCAAATTGATGATTACAAATCAACCAAGGTTAGTTTTGGCAGTTAATGTAGAAAAATATTTTTTTTCTAATCGTTTTATTAAAATTTAAATCAAAAACAAGTAAAGAATTTAATTTTGAAAATATTCCGAGCATAAACTAACCGCCTTTATGTTAAAACACATTAAAGGTTACAGCGTCGATGTTCTCATTTGACTGTTGAGTCAATTGTAGAATGAAATGATTTTTAACAGCTACTTGAAGCACCTGTACTTGACTTTTAGGATTTAAAGTGTTAGCTAAATTCTATGGTTTTTGCTAGTTATTATTTTGATAAGAAAAAATAAGGTTTATTTGGAAAATTTTATTCAAAAATTAAGTAAAAAAAAAGGGAAGAAAAAAGCGAGCATTAAAAAAAGGTGTTGAAGAAAGAGAGGGCCTGTAGCGTAATGGATAACGCGTCTGACTTCGAATCAGAAGATTCCAGGTTCGAGTCCTGGTAGGCTCGGAATAAATATTTTTGGCCAAAATCGGTGTGTAATTTGAAATCGATTAGTTTCTAAGCTGCTAGCTCGCACTGCTACAGATAATAATATTTTAATCGAAAATGCTCTAATCACATAATAATAATATATTTCATAAGATTAACCGAACAAACATAAAATCTAATAGTAGAAATATTTATTATCGATGATTATGATGATGATGATGATGATGACTAAATGGAGAATAAAAAAAAGAAAGAAATTATTGATTTTTGAGCCTATTTGCTGTTGCTCTGGGCTCCGATTTCGTATTATGATAATTAATTTTGATTTTTTTCTCTAGTTGTTTTAGTTGATTTAGTTGTTGCTGCTGCTGCTGCTTCTGATGATGATGATGATGATGATGATGATGATGATTCGGCTGATGCTGATGCTGCAATTTGTGCTAATCTTGATAGAATTTGGATAAATTCAAAATGGCGAAGCAACCTGGTTGCTCGCTCCTGTTCCTCCAATTATAATATCTCCAAACTTATCTATTCCTTTTTGTTGTTGTTGTTGTTGTTGTATTAGCAAAAAAATAATAATTCTAAGCACAAGAATACATTGAGAAAAGGCGAACAGCAACAACAATAATTTGAAATATTTCAAATTATGATCAATTTTCTGCCTTTGTAAATTATTTCACTTCTTCTTTTTCTCTTTCTCTTTCTCTCTCTCTTTCTCCTAAAAGAACCGGACCGATTTTATTAATAAACAAATAAAAAATAATGTACAACAAAATAAAAACATTTAGACATTTAAATTTTTTAATTTTTTTTCTCTCTCTCTTTTTAGACGATAAGATATAAATGACAAGCTTTGGATAACAGAAAATGAACATCAACATCAATAGCAAAAGATCGGATTTTTTGTCGTACTTTTTCATTTGTTGTCTGATTTAATATGCTAAACTCAAGACCAGAAAATCGGTGAATAACTGCTGTTCTCAAGCCAAACAAACAAACACACACACACTCATTGACACTCAAAGACACTCACAGGCACTCACAGGCACTCACAGACACTCACAGACACTCAAAGGTAAAAGAAAAAGAGTGAAACACACCAAAGACACAAAGCGAGATAGATAGAGATAGAGAGAGAGATAGAGAGAGATAGAGTGATAGAGAGAGATAGAGAGAAAGAGATAGAGAGAAAGAGAGAGAGAGAGAAAATGGTTCGTAGCATATTTAGCGGAAGTGCCAAAGTGAAAATAATCGAGGCCGAAAGCCTCAAGGCTACGGACTATTCGACTCGCATCTTTCAGCCGTCTACATTTCAACTATCGCCGTACGTTCACTTGGACATTGACGACACAGTGTCAATTGGTCGCACCAGCACCAAACATCGAAATCAAAATCCAATTTACAACGAGCAATTTGAGTTTGAGATCGAGTCGGGCTGCACTCTCAATTTGACAGTGTTTCACGATTCGGCGTTGCCGCCCGACGAATTCGTGGCCAACTGCAACATACTGCTTGTTGATCTTGAGCCCGAGTGCATCCACGACCTGTGGCTGGACCTGGAGCCGAACGGCAAGCTGCGTTTGAGCGTGCAGTTGAGCGGCACTTTTGTCCAACATCCGCATCAGCAATCAGTGGCAACGTATCATTACCATCATCAGTCGACATCGTTGTCGTTGTCTGCGTCAGCATCGGCATCAGCATCGACATCAGCATCGGCATCTGTGTCAGTGTCAGCATCAGCATCAGCTTCAGCGTCCTCCTCCTCACCACCCCATCTCAAAATGTTCAAGCAAAATACTCAGGCATTCAATAGGCGTCGGGTTGCCATGCGACGCAAAATTCATCAGATATACGGCCACAAGTTCATGGCCACTTATTTTCGGCAGCCAACATTCTGCTCGATTTGCCGCGACTTCATCTGGGGCGTGTTCAACACACAGGGCTATCAGTGTCAAGTGTGCACGTGTGTCATACACAAGCGGTGCCGTGCGCACGTCATCACCAAGTGTCCGGGCGTCAAGAACACAGACGCCGTACTCACCACCGACAAACGCTTTAATATAAACGTGCCGCACAGATTCATGGTGCACACGTTCAAGCTGTTCACGTTTTGCGACCACTGCGGCTCGTTGTTGTGGGGCGCGTGGCGACAAGGTCTGCAGTGCGAAGAGTGCAAAATGAATGTGCACAAACGGTGCCACAAAAATGTGGCCAACAATTGCGGCATCAATCCGAAGCAAATAGCCATGCTGCTGCAGGAGGTGGGCATATCGGAAGCGTCGACCTCGACCTCCAGCTCGACCTTGACATCGGCCAATCAACAGTCAAGGTCATCGAGGCCATTGGACACCAGACCAAGCCAACAGTCGTCGTCGTCGTCGTCGTCCGCCACTGCCACCAAAGACATCCGACCCGCCAAAACCAAAGACGAAATCAACAGCAGCAGCAACAACAACAACAACAACAGCAACAGCAACAAAAGCAGCACAGCACACACAGTCGCCGCTCATCGTCAACACAAACACAAAGTGTCCATTGAACACTTTAACTTTGTCAAAGTGCTGGGCAAAGGTAGCTTTGGCAAAGTGATGCTGGCCGAGCAAAAGTCAACGGGTCAGCTGTTTGCTATCAAAGTGCTCAAAAAAGACGTGATCATTCAAGACGATGACGTCGAGTGTACGCTGACCGAGCGACGCATTCTTGCCTTGTCGGCCAAGCATCCCTATTTGACCGCGTTGCACTCCAGCTTTCAGACCAAGGACAGACTGTTCTTTGTCATGGAGTTCATAAACGGCGGCGATTTGATGTTTCAGATACAACGGTCGAGAAAATTCGACGAGAATCGCGCTCGCTTCTATTCGGCCCAGGTGACACTGGCTCTCATGTTTTTGCACAAGAACGGAATCATTTACCGTGATCTCAAGTTGGACAATATTCTATTGGACAGTGAAGGTCATTGTAAATTGGCCGACTTTGGCATGTGCAAAGAAGGAATGCACGACTCCAAGCTTACGTCCACTTTTTGCGGCACACCAGACTACATTGCACCTGAGATTTTGTAAGTTTCACTCTTTTTTTACCTTTTTTTTTCTCTTTTCATTTTTTTTCTCTCTCTCTCTCTTTTTTACTTTTTTTTTTTTGAATATTTTTATCACATTTTTTGTCTACGTTTACGGACCTGTTTAAGTTCGAGTGGTATTATGTGTTTAAAAGAACACAAAGTAACAGTATTAAATATTTAATTAAAGTAATTACTTTATTACCTAATAAATGACAAAGTTCGAAGCCTAGGTACTTGATGAAAAGAACCTTTAGAATGACTGTTCCGCATACAGTTAGATCTCTTTGTCTTAGATCTTCTCTTTTTGACGACACGCATCTCCTTACATCATCATTGATGACCATGGTTATATTAAGAGAACTAAATCCTCTTCTTTTTTCAAATCAAAAGGCTTAGTTTCAAATTTTTGGAATTTTTTTTAATTTTTTATTTAAGTTTATTTTTTAATTAAATTGTAGTAATAAGTTTTCTGAAAACATCAATTAATGTTTATTTAATTTTTTTAATTTATTTGTTTACAATTAAAACACAAAATAAAAAATCTAAATAAAACAAAATAAGCTAAAATAAAATGAAGATAAAAATAAAAAGACATGCATTGAAATAAAATGTTACATGTGAGACATGTTTACATAGTTCAAGTTTCAGGAAAATTTATTACCTTTCACGACTAGCCTGGAGTATTGGATTTCGAGAAAAATCTTCTAAAACATAGACAAAAAGCCCGAGGCAACTGATGATTGTTATGTAAATTGCACATGCTGATTAAAATTTTAGCATCAAAGCATCCAGCACAATTTGTTTTTCCGGATATTATCAACTTAAATAGCAAGGAGTTATTCTGACATTTAAATCTAAATCTAAAATTTCAAATCACTTCTTGTTTTTTTATTTCAATTAAACATATTCAGCATGCTTAGGGAAATTAAAATTTTGTCAGAAATCCGGATTACGCGGTTCAAATACATTTTACCAAAAAATTGCATGCATATTTCTCTTTTTGTAACACTTCTTTTTTTTCGATTTTACCTTTTATTTAATCAGCTAAATAAACCATTGGTAGCTAGTTTTATTTAAAAAGACGGGTCGTAATTAAGATAGATTAAAATAAAATTTTCTATTTTTGCATAAAAAAAATTATAATCTAAAAGTGGCATCTGATTCTTTTCCATTAAGCTTGTTTCATAGACTTTTCTTCTATTGAGCTATACACAAACTGTAGCCTAAGAACTATTGTTTTGTGTTTCGATTTCGAACAAATAGATACAACCAGATAAAGGCTATTACATATTGAACTAAAATTATTCCTTTTTAGATAAATTAAAATATTAAAAAATAAAATACAAAAAAAAAACTGCAACACACATCTAGAAAAAATTTTCTTTCATTAAAACAACACAAAAAATAAAACATCAATAAGAATTAAATATACTATTAGATTTATTTACTTAAAAAAAAAAGATAAAAAAAGGTTTTGTGAAGTTCAATACAAAATAACAGAACACAGTGGAACTTCTTTTCTAAAAGTATAAAATTAATGTTGTGAATACAACATGGCGCAACATTGAAAGTTGCATCTGCTAATGGTGTGCAAAATCTCTGCAAAATGCACAACGCTAGATTATATTGAAATTTAAAAACTCTGAAAATGTAGCAGACCTTGATATTTGCTGTAACTTTGAATTTCGCACTAAGTTGCATTTACAGAACTATGTTTAAACCTTTAGAAAAAAAGTTATTCAATTTTTTTACATTTTTTCTGTTCTCTTTTGTCACATTGAACTGAATTTCAAAAAACCAAAAAATAAAGATTTTGATTTTAGGTGAAAAAAGTTCAACAAAGTATGTTGCAGAATTTTTTAAATATATATTATTTTCTTTAATCTTAATTAATCTCAAAAGGAAGAGTCTTTGTTCAATTTTTATTTGTATTTCCCATCGCCGATTAAAAGCAAATTGAAGTAAATAATCAAAAAATAATATTTGACAGGAAGTTTTGAGTATTTTTAAAATTAAAAATTAAATTCAAATTTGCAATAGTCATCTCAAAATTACATGGAGTTGTGAAGTAAATTTCAATTTAGAAAAGTTAAAATAACTCTTTTACCAAAAGAAATAATTTGGTTCTGTAAAATTCTTAATTTTAAGCAAGTTTGCTTAATGCAATAAAATGAGTCTGCAATTTTCTGCAATATCAAAATGCACATAGCAGAGTGAACACCATCCAAACAATGCTATTTTCAGTTAGTAATTTTTTACTATGCAGATTTACCTTTAGAATTGAACAAAGTATGTTAAATCCAAAAATGTACCTCTTCATTAATTCAATTAGGAAATAACAATTGATTTCATAATTTAAATTTGATTTGATCATTTTGAGGAACTAAAATTGATCCTTGACTCCAAAATGCAAAATAAAACAAAATTATCAGAAAAACAGTATTAATGCAGATAAAAAATAGCACTTTAAAATAATTAATATAAATTCACAATGACATGTTAAAAATAGCAAAATTATTAAATAATAAAAAATATAATTAGAAAAAGCACAATTTGCTATTCACAATTCATGTGTTAACATCCTACACTATTTAAATTCTTACTTATTTTTGGATAATAAACAGAACATAGTTGACAAGAGAATTGTACAAATTAAGATCGGCAAGAGTAAGAAAAGAAAGCCATACTTTTTGATGAAAGATAAAGACCCCAAAAAATCAGTTCAAATTATGATCCAATTAATAAAAATTGACTTAAACTTAATTCAAACACTCTGATATCAATGTGAATTAGAGAAAGACCAATTTAAGGCTATTTTGAACTGGCTTTTTAAATAAAAGTTATTTTGAACCCAATAATTAATTTTAGCTTTAATTTTTTACTATTTTGACCTGACAACAAAAATTTTGTTTCAAACAATTTAGTTCAAAATTTAAAAAAAAAAAAACTTATTAGAATGATACAAAAAATAATAAAAAAGATTTTTTTTTTTTTTAATTTTCTTAAAGTTTAAGTGACCGCGCGCAAAAAATTGGCCACATTTTTTTAACCGTATTTTGGTCTTTATCATTATCTAGCAATTGCTTGAGTGGCTTTAGTTGAATAAATTTGTTTTAGTGATTAAAAAAAAGTAATTTAAGTTCAAACAAACAATTTGTTGCCGCCGAACATACGAGGCTTTAATTTTTAATATTGTCAAATACTATTAGATGTTAGTAGTCTAATTTAATGTGAAAAAATTAAAATATAAAAAGGGAAACAACTTATTCTCATATCTTAATTAAAATCTAAAATTAAATATAGAAAAAATATTTAAAACACCATTTAAAAAACTAAACAGCTTTAATTAATATTCGTCTAATTTACTAAAATAAATACAGACAAGAACTTGATTATGGTTTTGGTGTCGATTGGTGGGCATTGGGTGTGTTAATGTACGAAATGATGGCCGGACAGCCTCCCTTCGAGGCCGACAATGAAGACGATCTGTTCGAGTCCATTCTACATGACGAAGTACTCTATCCAATTTGGTTGACCAAAGACGCTGTTTCCATCCTAAAAGCCGTTAGTTTTTTTTTTATTGTAAATTAAAAAATTCAAGTATTTTACTCAAAGTTTATGACCAAAAATCCGAACAAACGACTGGGCTGTGTGGCTGCCAATGGAGGCGAAGAAGCAATAAAGCGTCATGCATTTTTTTTCAACAAAATAGACTGGGCTGCTCTCGAAGAAAAACAAATCAAACCACCGTTCAAACCAAAAATTGTAAGACCTGAAACAAAATGAATTAAGGAAAAAATTCATTCAAAAATATTTATTTATTTTCTTTTAATTTAGAAAGACGAAAGAGACACGGCTAATTTTGATAAAGATTTTACCTCGGAAGAGCCAACGTTGACACCAGTGGATCCAATGATAGTGAAAGCAATAAATCAGGACGAGTTTAGAGATTTTTCGTTCATTAATCCGGACTGGCGAAGCAAAGAGTGCAAAGACATATCAGAATCGAGTGACTCGGCTTCAAATGTAGCTTCGAGTCTAACACAAAATAGCCTTGGCACAAATTCGGCCACTTTTTCATCGAATAACTTTCTTGCCACTGGTTCTTCGCCTTCTTCGAAAGCAACAGTAAGTGCGGGCAAGTGCGACTCGCCGTCACCGCCTGTACGCTCTGCGTCACCACTTATAAACGCTACCAACTCAATATCAACAAATACCTCTTTCTCGAATATAACAAACAATCCGTCAAGTTCGTCAATCAGCTCTCTGAATCCAACTAGAACTATTCAAAATACAGATATTTAAATAATGGGAGAATCAGAATTATTAAATGTTAATGTTTGTTTTTTATTTGAATAAAAAAAAAGAGAATTAAAGTAAAATTTATTTAGTGATTTTTAATTTTAAAATAATATATTTTTTTTACCTTTTTTTTTTGTTTTTTGTTTTTTGATCGATAGACGACCCACGGCGCATCATTTTCCATTCACTTGTTTCTAAATATTTAAATGTGAATTCTACTTATTTCTCTATTTTCGTACTAACCGAATGATTTTTGTGCTTTATTTTTTTTATTTTATGTCATTTTATTAATTGTGTATTTAACAAAGTTTACTTCAATAAATTAGAATCTTTTTTTTTTTAATAAAATTTAAAATATATAGTCTATTTAATATTACATTTGAATGAAAAATAGTCCTAAGAAAATATTTTATTTTTAGGCTTTATTTTGTTTATAAGACTATAAGTCCTCTTTGTGAAAAAAAAAATGAATAATAATAAAAAAATTCATGAAATTTTCAAACAAACCAAAAAAAAATTAAAAAAGTTTTTTTTCAAGTTTTTGAAGTTTAAGATGATTTTTTTTAATTATTACCTCGAATATTTATTACCTAGAAGAATTATCAATACGTAACTGTTTTACCCATTCCAAAAATTTCTAAAATGATCTTTCTAAAATTGCATTTTTTATAATTTTAGAAAGATCATAGAAATGAGTTGAATAACCCTTCTAATATCTAATACCTCTATTTCTCAAAAAGTCGTTAACTATTTTTTGGCATTGAGTCTAATAAGTTCTTAAAAATGGATATTCGTACATTAGTAAGAATACTTGAAACGATTTCTTTCAGCTCATCCATTGACCTTGGCTCCCGTTTTGTAATATCTTTGTTGAATCAACTCAGATCTGGACTGTTCGCAGGCCAAGACAAGACTCAATATTTTGCTCTTGGAACCATAGCTTCACTATTCTGGCACGATAACAAGAGATGCTGTCTTGTTGAAATTTGAAGGCCTCATCTTTTCTTATCATGTTGATGGGTTAAGTTATTTCTAAAAATATCAACACATCTGTGAGAATAAAGCTTTTCGTCAAATAAAGAAAAAAATTCTAAATCAGCTCATACAGCACCAAATTCTCATTTAACAACTTCCTTGCTAGATTTTTTTAAGATTTAGATTTTCAAGATAGTTTTTGAAACGCATGGTTCAAAATTTGAATTATTTAACTTTAATAACTTGTTGTTAGATTTTTCAAATAACCAAGTAATTAAAATATAGATAAGCTATCAATAATATTTTATAATGAATTTTTAGATTTGGGCATTTATTTTGGCCAGTTTAAGCATTCGCTTTGTATTGCAGAGATATTTTGAAGATTTTTCCACCCTCAGCGCGTTTTGAATAAAGCAGTAAAAGCCATAAAAGATAGCTATAAAATATTACGTAAAAATCCTCTACAGATTTTAAACAAAATAAAAAAAAAAAATCTATTAATTTTATTATTATTAATATTTAAATTAAGTAAATTAGTTATCAAAATGACAACATTTATTCAAATTAATTTACAGTCCATACAATCTAAGCTGTGAATCAAAAACATTTTTAAGCTCGACTTCTTTTTCCTCATAGGTGCAATCGTTATCCTTAAGAACACTAAACTTGAAATCCTCATCAGATGTTACTTTCAAATCCTGATGCTTGAGCAATTCGAAAATGTGCTCCAACTGTTTTTGCCGCAGTTCTTTCTCCTTTTCTTTTTCCTCCGAGCTTAGATCTTTGTTGATCTGGGACGACAACTTTAGTTGCGGAATTTTCTCGTCTTTCACTTGGGAAAGCTTTTGTTGCAGCATACTTTCTCGGTGCAGCTGCGAGTCCACAAAACTGCCTTGACTGTTTTTTTTTTCGCCAACAACAGACACCTTCTTGGTCACACTAAAATACTTTCTTGCACAATAAACAAATAAAATAATCAAAAAACTAAATAAAACTTTATTCAAATCATTAAATTGAATCATTTTCTAAATTAAAAAGAAAAAAAATAATTAATTAATTATTTACAATTAGTTCATTAGGCGAAGCTAAAGTTAAAAATTTGTGAATTTTTTGCGATAATTCAGGACCAATCCGTCTCACACTGCTCAAAACCCCGGCTCCACGTCTAACCTGAATGTCGGCTAGTAGCAGCGGATTGCCGGTTTGTTCGTAGGCCTTTTTGAGCAACAAAGGTGACGGATAGTGGGAACATATGGCTTGGGCCTGGTCCGATGAAACTAACGGAAAAGACTCGAGGATATCCTTCCACAAATTGATGAGACCTTGGCCGTCTTTGCCTACTTTAGCCTGGGACTTTTCTATTGCTTTATCACAAAACATCAAATTATCTGCTCCTTCGATTTTGGACAAGTACTCGGCGACCGATTTAGTGTAGCTAAGAACTAGATCCCTCAGCTCATCGGACGTGTCGTACGAGCGAATGCAGCAGTTCTCTTCAAGCTCTAGACTCAGAACAGCATTGTTCAGATCCCATTTATTTACTTTTGATTTTTTTGCCCTAACCAACTCTCTCGTATCCACATTTTTAACACTCCTAGACCAAATTTTATTTCATTTATTCTTACCATCACAGACTCATAAAGAAAAAACGCTAAAAAAATTACTTCTGAAAAGACTTAAATCCCGGCACTACCAAAGTCATCTGAGTCACTCGGGCACTTTGCTTTGACACTTGAACAAAACTAATCAAATCGGAAAAGTTCTCCGAGCTCAGTTTTTCAATGAAATTGTTCAGATCTAATTTAACGATCAAGTGATCGTGCTGGCTTTCTTGATGGCACAGCTCTTTGCAATTAGAGGATTTTCTTGTCCAAAAAATGCCATTTTCAACTGGCAATTGCTCAATTATGGTCTGAATGCTTGACTTTTCCAAATTGGTGAGCAGTTCACCGGCACCCTTTGTGCCTTGAATAAAATTTTTGTCTATCCAAACTTTTACGCCGCTAAAAAGCCTATCTGACATTTTTTGTTGCTGAATAAATTTTACTTGAATTTTAATTGAATTTATTTTTGAACTAAAATTATGATAATTTCAAATCTCAAGGAACCAAAAGGATTATTAGATTGTCCTTGTCGAACAAAAGCTAACTAAAGCCTTAAAAGACTATGATTTTTTTTTGATTTTTTTTTTTGATTTTTTTGATTGAATTTCTTTTGTTGACGAACTAGAAAATCGATTTTGTGTTGGATTTTAAATTTTAGTAATCATGCTAAGAGAAAAATTCAGAATACATTTCTTGTCAGACAAGATCGATTTCAAACAAGGAAGTTAAACCAGAATTTTTGTGATAATTTACGGATTTATATTCAAATCAAGGTATGTGCAATTATGAGTTGTAACAACAACAACAACATCAAAAATACTCTTTAACTACGGATGGAAAAAAATAAAATCATCTAGAAAAATTGATAATAAATTAAAACAACCGATTGGGACTTTAGAATGACGAAGAGCATAAATCAATAATTTTTATTTTCTTTTTTTTAATAAAAAAAAATTGATTTAATTTTGTTTTCTAAATGTTATTTGCTTTTAAAACGGCTTAAAAGAACTTTTTGACAAAATTTAATAGCTTTAATTGAAAGAGAAAAATATTTAGAAAAATAAAACCTAACTAAATACTTTTAATTGAACATTTTAATCTGAGACGAATAAAACGTGAACAAAAAAATAATTCAATATATTATTCATAATAAAAAAATGTTGCATAATAATCGATTTCTTGTTTAACATTTTGATGCTTTACATTAAAAATATTCAAGTTTAATTAATACCAATTTAAAGGTATCCTAATTGTTGAACACCTGATTTTTTTAACAAAAATCTTCTTATTGAATGCTAAGCTAGTTTTTTTAAAAACATTAGATAATTTGATTTTTTTAGCATAATTTTCATTTCAAATAAAGAATAATAAATTTTAATTAAATTAATAATTTTCAATCTCTTATTATCTAATATCTAATTTATATTTTCAATGTAATTCAATCAATCGAGACTATTTTTGAGTGAAATTATTATTACAACTTTCACTTGGTCGAGGATGATACTTTGAGTTATTTTACCGTGTTATTAAATAAACCCAGATTAATGTTGCAAAGAAGAAAGTGGGCTGGATTTTATTATTAATTTAATTTAAGTTTCATGGTGGATTTGATTTTTAAGTGAAGATTTCAGTTTGTCACTTTGAAACACTAGAATTTGTTTTTCTCATCATCTTTTTGAATTAAATGAAAGGGTTTGGGTTTAGGGTTTAAAAAAAATTAAAAAAAATTTAGACTTTTTTATTAATTTTTTATTTTTTATTTGAAAGATGATTTTATTTCGTTTGTTCAGAAAATTTTCAATTTTGTATTTATTTTTCTTCAATTTTTTGAATGTTAAGTGTTTTATCAATGTTCATAAGCTTATTTTGAGTAGAGAAAAATTTTAAAATCCCTAAATGTTTGAAAAAAATTATTGATTTTTAAAGATTTTATGCAAAAAAAGCGATTTTTAATATTTAGAAAATTGTCTTTGCTAAAATTTCATCAGCTTTTTTTAGAATTTAATATTAAATTTAAGTTAGGCAAAAACGACAAAAATTCATTTTAAAATTGGTTAACAAGTAATTAATAAAAAAAAAACACTGTTTCGTTTATATAATCAAATTTGATCATATTTGTTTAAAAGGAGTGTTTTTTTTTTCAAATTTTTTGTTGTTGTTGAATAAAAAGTCATTATGGCATTTATTCAATAAATTAGCCAGAAATAATTTTTTATTTTTTTTAAATTTCAAATTATTTGCTTTTTGAACTGCATTTATTATATTTGAAAATTAAATTATTTAAAAATTTTAAAAGAAATATAGTATAGCTTACAATTTAGGAAAGAAAGAAATGCTCTGTGGTTGTACGCCCAAACTTTTTGTTTTTGTTTAAAAAGTTAAAAGTGAACCGTAAAGATATTTTTTTTAGTAAAATTTTGATTCAATTTTGTGCTATTTTTTGCCTTTTTTTTATTTTAAAGATATGTTTTTTTGCATAAATACACTGAAATTAAGAGTGTTTAAAATGGGGGCTCTTTTTGTTTGGTAATTCGATTGATTGAAAGACTTATGTTGGACTTTAACGAGAAAGAAATAAGACAAAAAAATCATCTTTATTCAAATCATCATTTAAACTATAGCATATTTGATTTGATTTATCTATTTATGTGTTGTTATACAAACGGTTAAATGATAATAATAATAATAATAAAATGTTGTTGTTTTCTTTTTGGTTTAATAAGCAGTGTATTAACTTTAACTACTCAGATTAATTTATTCGGAATTTTTATTGAATAACCTTTCTTTTGAGATGAAAATTGCGAATCACCACCATTGATACCTAGCAAAAAGCACTCACACTCACTCACCCTCTCTCTCACTCTCTCTCTCTCTCAACCATCCATCAATCACTCTAAAACACACACAGACTCACACATAACAGCTCACACTAAATCATAAAAATCTGTACATACATTTACATTTATCGCTATTTGTTCGTTAATTTTTTCCATTGCCTCATTTTCCTCTGTCTTCATATTTCTATATTATTATAATTTTAGTTGTTATTTTGTGTTCATCATTTTGTTCGTTGTTTCTACATTCATTAATTAATCTTTAGACAACAAAATTCCCAAAAATGACAGCAATACGCAAAAAATTAGTAATAGTTGGCGACGGTTGCTGTGGCAAGACATGTTTGTTGATCGTGTTTAGCAAAGACCAATTTCCAGAGGTGTACGTACCGACCGTATTCGAAAACTATGTAGCTGATATTGAGGTGGACGGCAAGCAGGTCGAGCTGGCTCTGTGGGACACGGCCGGCCAGGAGGACTACGACAGACTAAGGCCGCTGTCGTACCCGGACTCTGACGTCATAGTCATGTGCTTCGGCATCGATAATCCCGACTCGTTGGAGAACATAACCGAAAAGTGGCAGCCGGAGGTGCGACACTTTTGTCCGCGAGTGCCCGTCGTTCTTGTCGGCAATAAAAAAGATCTTCGCAACGACGAAATAACGCGACGCGAACTCGCCAAAATGAAAAAGGAGCCGGTGCGATTCGAGCAGGGCCGCGAGGTCAGCGACTCCATACACGCCGTCTCCTATTTGGAGTGCTCGGCAAAGACCAAAGACGGTGTCAGAGAAGTGTTCGAAACGGCCACACGAGCCGCCCTCCAAACCAATCCCAAAAAAAAGAAGCGATGCGTAATCCTCTAAACAACTTAGCAAAGAGTGTACAAATACATTTTAAACTAGCCCATCACAAACACAGAACAAATTAGTTGTCTCTTCATTTCCTCTCTTCTATTTCTTCTTCTTCTTCATCTTCTTCTTCGTCTTCATCTTCGTCTTCTTTTTAAATCGCCTAATCATCACCAAAACATCAAAACAAATTTGAAGCAAAATTGAAGCAAATTGAAACAAAAATGAAAAATAAAAAATTACTTTTTAAATGAATTTTATTTTTATTCTAAATTAGTCAATTTATTATCATCAATTATGATACTATGAAAAGAAAAAGAAAAAATAATATTTTCTAAATAGTAAAACTAACACAAAAAATATCTCTTATTTAAAATTACAACAAACAACGGTCATTTTTTTATGTTTTAAAAAAACAGAATTTTTTTTTTTTTTGAGTTGAAAAAATTTCTATATTTTTTTTTGGAATTTCTTTTATTCTATTTGATTTTTTGAATAAACAAACAAACAATTATTTTCTTCTCCGTTTATTTATTATTTTTAATTGAGTTCTTCAATTTAAAAGCAAAATAGAATAAATTGTTTTACTAAAAGCAAATATTTAAATAAAGTCACAAAATAGCTTTATTTTTAAATTTCTTAAAATAAAATGTTTAAAATAAAAAGTTAGTCAATTGGCTTTTCATGCATTAATATGGCTTAGACAAATTATTCACAAATTGTTCTACAATTTAAAGAACTCAATTATTAAAAATTTTAAATAGTTTTACCTTATTTTTTGTATTTATTTATTTATTTAATTTAATTTAATAGATTTACTTGATATGAAAACGTTTTCAAATATCTTCTTCTCGAATGCAAACACAAAAAGAAAATCATAATTCATGAAAACAAAACCATCATATTTTGATACATTTAGTAGAAATTTTTTCAAAGACTATTTTAGTGCACTTTTAAATAATTTAAATTTTCAATCAAACAATTAGCTTTTTCTAAACCAAAATCAAAACCTCAGTTAATTTTATTTAAAAAAAAATTATTAAAAAATTTTCAAAATGTCTTCTCTTCCATGGATAGAAAAATAGTAAATTTTTTTATCAGACAAAAAAAAACTAATCAATTAATGACTAAATCCAATATTAATTTTTAGTCGACCAAAAAAAGTCGATGACATCAGCTATCAAGACGAAATAGTTGCCATACTCAAAAAAACAATCAAAAGTGACACTGGCGAGTTTCCCAACTTTTTATTCTACGGTCCGCCAGGCACGGGCAAAACATCGACCATCTTAGCTGCGGCAAGAGAGCTTTTCGGGTACTTGATCGAATCCATTAACCTCCTCATAAATTCTTAATTATTTTTGCTCAAAGACCAGAGCTCATGAAAACCAGAGTGTTGGAATTGAACTCGTCAGATGAGCGAGGCATTAATGTCATTAGAGAAAAAGTAAAAACATTTGCTCAATTTACTCCATCAGGACATAGATCAGAGTATATTATTGAATATTGATTATTGATTGATTGATTTAAAAGATTTTTTTTCTTTTTCAAAGTGGAAAGCCATGTCCACCGTTTAAAATTGTAATACTGGACGAGGCCGACTCAATGACCTCTAGCGCTCAAGCAGCACTTAGGCGAACAATGGAAAAAGAGTCCAAGACGACTCGATTTTGTCTTATTTGCAATTATGTCAGTCGAATCATTGAGCCCATAACTTCTAGATGCAGCAAATTTCGCTTTAAGCCTTTGTCAAAAGAAATTCTGATCAAAAGACTTGAGTACATTTGTAGAGAAGAAAAAGTCGACTGTGACCCAGATGTTAGTTTCAACTAAAAAAAAGAAAAAAAAAAAAAACTAAAAATTATTTTTTTTTCGAATAGGCACTGGCTACTTTGGTCACGTGTTCAGAGGGAGACCTTCGAAAAGCAATCACATATTTACAATGTGCCAGTAGACTCAAAAGTGTTTGTATCAAGTCTTTGGACATTTTAGAAATAGCCGGGGTTTTTTATTTATAACTAGAAAAAAAGAAAAAAAATGAAAAAAATTTTTTAAGATTTTAAAAGATTCAGTAATTGAGAAAATTCTTGACACGTGTTCTCTTGGCTCATTTGAAAAAGTGGAACAATGCGTTCAGGACTTAATTTATGACGGCTTCAGTGGTAATCAAGTAGTGATGCAGCTACATGACGTGTTGGTCGAAAGAGCCGATTTGGACGATGGCAAAAAAGCGATTGTATTTGAAAAAATTGCCATGGTCGACAACGATTTGATCGAGGGCGCTGACGAATACCTTCAACTCTTAGATTTACTTGTGCTAATAATGAAGCAAATGAAAAAATAATTTCACTAAAATCTACATCCAATTATAAAAATTAAATTCGTGATTTTGATTTCAATTGTAAATTTATTTTGTCAATAAAAAATCTTAATATTTTCTTATCTGTTGTTATGGTTGCTAAAAAGTAAAATTACATAAAGTCAACAAGATATCCAACATGCAAGCCTCATTTTTATTCTCAAATATAGAAAATAATAAAAAAAAAATTGCTTCTAAAATTTTTTTTTTTTTTCAATTAGATATGAGTAGGATGATTGATGACCGAAAAAGTGTTTTTTCATTTAAACCGAACAAATCTGATCAGCAGACGTCCAGTTTAAGTGAAGTTTCGTCATCCAAGAACACAACATCTATTTCAAATGATCGCTATCTAAGACACTATTTGAATGTGACATCCAAATGGCGCCGAAAAACTGATTACAAATTTTTGAATGAAAAAAGGACTCATTATTCATTTGATGGTTTTTTGAGAGGCAAAAATTTTGCTGACAGCAGAGCAGAACGATATGAGCCAACTTATCGTAGCGATCCGGTCAAACAAGTCAACAAACAACTGATTGAAAAAAAAATCCAAGAATCGCTCAGAGAATTTATGGCCAAAAATTTCAAAGAATCCCAACCGGTTAACGATGACTCAATCAATCGAATTTATGCTGAATTTTTGTCGACTAAAATAAAGACTGAAATAAAAGACATGGTCGACAAGAGACATCGCATTGTAGTTCTTACCAACATGGTTCAAGATAAACAGCAAACTTTTAGATTGGCTTCAAATTGCCTTTGGGACTCTGAACGCGACATGTCGTTTACAGTCACGCAACGAACTAATCAAGTAGTTGTCACTGTAGTTGTGTATATTATTTACAAGGAATAAATTTTATTTTAATTTAATTTAAATAACAAGAAATAAATTTAATAAATTTAATAAAAAAATTTTTCTCTAAAATTTTTCTAATTGATTATAAAAAACTGAATATGTATTTTTTTTTGTTTCGGAAAAAAAAAAATCACCAACACGAGCGTTTTCTTGACCAAATAAACTATGCAATTAATTTATTTATTTAATTGCTTGGCGCTACTGATAATTAAATAAAAAGAAACGCAATAATTAAAATAACCGAAACTAAATGCGGAAGAGACCTAGGCATCATTCTCTCAAATGATCTTAAGCTGTCATAACAAGTAAAGAAAAGTCTTTGTGTCAAGAGAGGTCATACTTTGGAAAAAGCTTTACACATGTTATGTAAGACCACATCTAGAATTTGCAAGCTACGCCTGGAATCCATGCACCCAAAAAAACATTAAACAGCTATTAAAAGAACAACACATAACCACGAAATTCATCCATTTATAACAAAAGAAACTTAATACGAGAATGAAAATAAGAAACTACTTTCTAAATGTAAATAAAATAATTAACAAGAAATAAGTCAGGTTCAGGGACAGAGTGAAAAATTCAGAAAATTCAATAAGAACCAAAGGTCTTTTTTTCAGCTTGGTGATCAATTTAAAATTTAAAACAAAAAAAAATAATTATTTTTTATCAATTTTTTGGAAATTTTTTGAGTTCGTTCTGTTCAAGTATTTAAATAATAAAAGGCAATAATAAATAATTTTATTGACAAAAAAAAACAGACTTGAGTTGAGGGTTGAGTGTTACTTTAAAAATTTCTAATTTAAAATTTTTCAAAATTAAATGGTGTTTTAACAAAATTTTAACAATTTAAACCCAAATGATTTAAAAAAAAAAGCATTTGCTTTGTAAAAAAAAATATTTATTTAAAACATTTGTAAAAATTTGACTCTTAGAAATTATTTTTTTCTTAATTGTCTAAGTGTTTTTTTTGGCTTTTTGACAACTTTTTTTGTCATCTTGGTCTTAGAATTTTTTGCGGAATCAACATTTAAATGTTGTAAAAGTAAATCGCAAATATCTTGTACAGTAATCTTGGCCGATTGCAGGTATTTACCGCTTTTTTGATCAAAATTCAAAGATTTTTTACTACTCCTTTCTAAAATAATCTTTTCCAAAGCAAGTAAATCTTGTTTGTACAAACAATCGCCCTCATTCAAAAGATAAGATTTCATTTGTTCAAAATCAACATATTCGATTACTTCGTCTGTTTCCGGAATAATTGTAGTTTCAGTAACAAACGCTTTGACGGCAAGTTCCAACTCAAGTTGTTGGTAAAAACTTGACTTGGAATACTTTTTGTATACTCGGACAAAATCATCAAACAAAATCATTCCTGTACCTTTTTATTTAACATTATAAATAGGAAATATAAAAAGGAAATTTTATTTTTCTTCAAAATATGCACACCTTTTTCATCTATTTCGTCCAGGATCATTTTTTCAGTCTGGTACGAATAGTTTTGACCAGCTAACTTAAAAATTTCGAGACAATTTATTGTTTGGATGAAACCAGTGGAATTTTTGTCATATCTATTAAACAATGCTTCAATTTCTTAAAAGAATAATAAGATTAATTACTAATTTCAAATAAAATAAGATGTTTTTGTTTTTAATTTACTTTTTATTTCTGCTGATGGCAAAAGATTTTGCTTAAACAAAATTATTTATTTTCTATTAAATTTTTTATTATCAAGTCCTTTTACGAAATTGGATTGTGAACCACTTTGGTTGGAGTCGTCCTCCCATGTTTCCACTTTAAAGTTGCTCATTTAGTCTATCTAAATTGAAATCGATTTTTTTCCACAAATGTCAAATAGTCGAAATAAAAATATTTTAAATAACACAATTTTATTATATCATTAAGAGAATAAAATGAGAAAGATGACTTTTAAGTAACTATTGGTAACTGGATTTTATTTTGAAAAATAATTTGGATTTAATCTCTCTTGAGATTAGATAAACTTTATTTTCGGTTTCATTCTTTTTTTGCGAACAAAAAACAGTCAGAATAAATAAAAGCTTGCTTAACACTAATTTTGTAAATATTTGTGAGCATTCTAAATGATTATTAGAATTTTTCTTTATATCTCAACATGTCTTTTAAAGTAAAATACCTGCGCTAATATTTACTAATTGAAAAGCTCAATCCAGCTGTTTTGTTTGCTTTTCAGTTTTTTTTTTTTTTAACGAAGCCCTTTCTTTTATTAAAAATGAAGCTAATTTAGAAGCAATAGGGTGACAAAATTTTTCCCTTAAAGTCTTAATATTTTACAGTTCGTTTAGTTTAGTTTATTAATAATTGTGAAATTTGGTACAGAGGAAAAAAATGAAAATCTTTTTATTGTCATTGTCATTTGTTGTTTATTTGATATTTGTAAATGTAACAAAAAAAAATTGAATCTTCTCAAAAAAATTCAGAAAAAGCAGCTTAAAAGTTTTTAAATCAAATTCCTTAATAATTTTCTTTTTGTGGCACTGAAAGAACGAAACAATTTTCAATCTTATATCAAGAAATTTTTTATTTTTTATCATGGTATCTTTGTAGCTAATTTGGAAATATAATTATAATTAAATAATAACTTTGTTAAACATGATATAATTATGTGTTAAAATAAAGAATCTCGATTTCAATTCTTAGTCCCATGTGGCAATAAAGAATAAAAAATTAACAAAATTGAAGTGGTTAATAAAATTTTTTTATTAAAAAAATTCAAAACATATTAAGAATACTCGATAGATTAATTGAAATTTTATGAAAGAATAAATTTTATTAAATAAATTAAAGTTTTGATATTCATCGTTCAATATTCAATCATAAATTAAATCATAAATGCGTTATTACTCCGCATAACGAATCCCCATTTAACGAAATCTTTTAAAATGCGAGTAAGAATCCATGAACTGATTTATAAAGGAAAATGATTGCTAATTTTCTATGATATAATGGACCTCGCTATAATGAAATCTTAATATAACTCATTAAAAACCGAGTAAAATTTTTCTTAAAAAAACTCTAGATAACGAATTTAATAAAAATTACATCCGTAAATAAAAAACCTTGATGCTAGATAGTAACTTGACAATTGCTAATTATTGTTTATCTAAAAATTTCGATTGATAAAAATAAAAGAAAAGAAAGTGCAAAAAAAGAGAATGAATCTTTCTTGAAGTCAAGATAGAAATTGTAAAAAACATTCTGCATTGTTTATATCTGTAAATCTGATCCGAGCTAAAGCTCCTCAGTATAAAAAATATACAAGAAAAAAAATAAAAAATAAAGTTAGATGGGGTTTAAATAAATTTATTATTCTCAAGAAAATTATATATATTCTAGTGTAAATAACTTTCAGCAGTCTTTCTGATTTAATATTATACTTTTTTTGGTCAATAGATTTTTGATTTATCAATTTTATAAGTGGCTGTCAAGTTTTCATGTTTTTGAAACAGACAAAAAAAGTCCTACCGTAAACTCGTGACCATTACTCTAGGAACAATGTCAAAATTTGGGTTTATTCCATACGGAACTAACTAATACCATCGAAACCATGTAATAAAATTTTTTTATTTTTTTTAAACCTTGACGTCTGACTTTAAACTAAGAGTAAGCGCAAAAGCTTGATGTTATTCTTAGAATAATATCCAATTTATTTTGTAATAAACTTAAAAAATTGTACTCTTAGATTAAATACAAAAATTAGAATAAAGTTTAATTTTTAATTTTTTTTAATTTCGAATTTAACTCTATAATTTTTTAAGTTTATTACAAAATAAATTCGAAATTATTCGAAGAATAAAATCAAGCTTTTGCGCTTACTCTTAGTTTAAAGTCAGACGTCAAGGTTTATTCTAAAAAAAAATAAAAAAATTTTATTACATGGTTTCGATGGTATTTGATAGTGAAATAGAATGAGTTTAAAAAAAATATTGAAAATTGTTTTTTTAAATTTTATATTATCTATTAATTTATTTAACAAATTCTGGTAAAACTGCAAATTTAGCTATTTAATAGAATGCCTAATGTTCGAAACCGATTTAAACCGATTTACCGATAAAAATAAACAATTGAAAGTAATAATTTTTTTGTTTTTTTTTTTAATTTGTAAGAGCTCTAGAAAAAGCATTTGCTCTGATCTATTTAACCTGGTATTCCCCAATCAACTATCCCAAGTACCCAAATGCGCTCTCTACTAAAATCTTTGCCTTTAAAAAAAAATTATAAAAATTAAAGATTACTAAAATAAATTTTTCAACCTTCGAGTGTTTGACTTTTGGGAACAAATATGCATATATTTTGAAAATTTTACCTACTCCGCCCAACTTAAAATTTTTTTTTATTTTCTTTCTTTTTTTTTATTGAATTTAGAATTTTTCATTTAGTTTTTTTTCCATTAATTGTTGAAAAAATTTCAAAAAGGGAAAACAATTTTTAGATTTGGTGAACTGATAGTTCATAAAACCTGAGAACAAGAATTGTTCCCGGAACAGGTGAACCAACGTTCACCTAACCGACTAGACCCGAAAAACATTATTTTTTTCTATATAAATTTTGACTTTAGTGATAACTGACGTTCATTTTATGCATTTTAACCAAAATTCAATTTATCAAATATGCAAAACAGAGCGTAGATAGTTTTTAAACAATAATTATCTTGAGGAACATCATATCACAAACTCAAGTCAAAATTAATAAAAAAAAACAGTAAAAAATAATTTTTTTATTTGTTACTGAAAAAATAGTTTGAAACATCGCACTTTTTCAATGTAATTTCAACATTGGATTCATTTTGTAATTCATACACAAAAAATTGGCTTTAACCTTTAATTTCAATTTGAAACTTCAGAGCGTGGTATACTCTATATCTTTATTGAGGAGCGTCATTTTTATTCTTTCTTGTTATTAATTTCCATAATTTGTGTTTTTTGAGAATTTAATTTAATTAAATTTAATTTCTTTGTCTTGATCAAACTTTTCAAAAATCTTGAGTATTTTTTTTTTGTAATTAAATTTCGATCATCCGCGAACCTTCGGACTCCTGTTTGGGTTCCTTTAATTTCTTTTATTAAATTTAAGTACCTAATTTATTAGATATAAATGTTTTACATAAAAAGAGAATAATTTGGGGTATAATTTTTCATCTTGTTTAAAACCAACGCATGCTTCAAAAAATGCTCCGGTTTGATTTCAATTACTGACAAATCAATGTGAGTTTTCATATTGGGTAGCCGCTGAGGGTTATAAATTTGCTGTTTTAAAGTCTATTGGAAAGTCAAGCTAAAAAATTCGAAAATTGTCTTCTGGCAAGACTGACACCTGCTAAAAAGTGATTGCGGGTTAAGAGCAGTCGAACTAGTCCGGATCATGATTGGAGACGGTAACCAAAATTAAGTAAAAAACGGTTGGCAATATTGAGCTTTTTTTATTTTTTAATATGCCCAAATTCAAGAACAAAATTCTCGAATTTAAGAATTGCTAAACTTTGATTTACAACAGCAGACTAGAATTGAAAACCAAATGATACTAATTCAAAATAATCAATCAGAATTACAATAACATGATCTTAGTTGTGAAGGGGTTGTGAAGTTCGTTTCAATTCGATCGTTTCAATTCAGCTAAACTTGAATAACTATTTAGAGGAAAATTGGTCGTTCAGGTGTCATTTTGAAAAAAAAATTAAAATTATGAAGACAAAAATTAAATCAAATCCAGATATTTTTACAAAATAAAATATCTTTTAAATAACTATTCAAAATTTAAAAAATCAAAAAATAAGCTCAAAATTCGACTGGATTCCGAACTATGAGCAGTTTGCCAGTCAGATAGCACAGCCTGGATTGCGGCTCATTTTCAGCTCCATCAAGTGGCAACAATGGCAAAAACGTGTCCAAAATCGGCTTGTCCACTTTCCTTGGCCTGTCTTTCTTTGACCAAAATGGCGACGAAGTAACCATCACCGATTCAAAGAAACCAATTGACATTTTGCCCGACTTTCCATTCCAGCATGTGAACACATCCAACTTGACAATATCATCAGGAGGCCAAATACTTCCAAATAGCTTTGTAATCCACTCGGACAATTCTTCCATTCATTTGGAGATAAGACCTGAAATTGACTTGACTAAAATAAACTCTATCGGATACGTTCAAGTTCGGTCTATGCCCTGTCCACACACCCATTAATTCTTCTTTCCAAAACCAAACTCAGCATGTCCAGTTCACATTTTTCATGAACATCAGTCAAGTCAAAGGCCACAAAGACTTTACTGGCTACGGAATCAGACAATAAACTCAAACTGAATTAAACTTCAACTGTCCCAAAAGTTCTCTCACCGAGCCATCATCGATCAGCAATGATTCCCAATTGTTCGCCAGTGACTTTTCTGTCCGAGTGTACACATTGGACTGTTACTATTTGGACAAATATTCAGGCTAGTGGAAGTCAGTATGGAAATTTTGCCAGATAGCAAACAAGAAAGAGCTACTTGACACAGTTTGCCGGCGGCCTGGTTGTCCTGCCGTCCAAAATCAACTTTGAGCATGTGTTTGCCAATGTCAGTTTTCAGAAAAATCCGGTCATTTGCTCAACTGTGATTGCTATTTTGGCTTCGTATGTGATGAGTGGTGTGTGGGCCTATGTGAATGACAGACTGGACAAAAAAAGTGCTGGTCTGAGTGTCTTGCAGGACAAGTATTCGACAAATAGTTATTTTTATAAGGTTATTGTGTTCACTGGGAGCAGACAGAATGCGGTAACTGATTCCAAGGTGAGCTTGATTTTGAGTAGAGATGTGGGCAAAACAGAGGAAAGGCACTTGATGGACTAAAAGAGAAAAGTGTTGAGACGTGGCGGAATCGACTCGTTTCTAATGGGAGTCGATGGGCCTTTGGGAAATTTGAATTATTTGAGGATATTGCATGATAATGGCGGCAAGGGAAACATGGCTTCGTGGGACCTCAAATTTGTGATTGTCCACGATGTGCAGACCAAAGAAAAGCACTATTTTTTGTGCGAAAAGTGGCTCGGAGTAGAAAAAGGAGATGGTCTAATTGACCGGATATTGCCGATAGCCGGCGACAAGCAAAAAACCGAAATAAAGTATTTCGTCAAAAAACAGGCCAAACAAAACATGAGAGATGGTCACTTGTGGTTTTCGGTCTTTGCCAGACCGGTCCAGAGCAGATTCACGCGTTTGGGCAAAATTCAACAATTGGTAAATTAGAAAAACATTCTGTATTAATAATTTTTCGTCTTTCAAAATTTTATCCTTATTTTGAAATCGCTTTGTTATTTAACTTTTTATTCATCAATCGATTTTATAATTCTCTGAATTACTTTAAAAGATAAAAGACATTATTAGAAAAATTTAGACAAATTAAAGCTTCAATTTCAAAGTTAATTAAAATAATTAAGTGAAAGACGAAAAATTTCCACGTTAAATCTTTGTTAAAATTTACTAAAATTAAAGGAAAATGATCAAAAAATTTTAAAAGAAAGATTTGATGAGAAAACTTTACCCCATGGAGATACCAAAGAGACAAGAGTAATTTATTAATAAAATGAAAAATATTAAAATTTAAAATTTATATAAATCTTAAGCCTCTCTGTACGCGAACATCAGAGAAAACAAAGGTTGGTGAATTTGTGAGTAGCCGTAGTCGTTGTGGCAGAAACGTTTATCTTGGGCCACAAGGAGGACTTTTTCTTGAAAATCAAAGTGGTTCACTTTATTATATTCGTGGAAAGGAAAGACTCTAGATAAATTTTTTAGCTGAATAAAAATTTTAAAAAAACTACATATAAAAACGTCCTTGTTATTTTGTATTTAATTATTATTTTTGTAAAATTTTTTTTTTTCACTATATTTTTTCATCTTTTTGTAATGAAGATTTTCTGATATTATTCTTTTTATTCTAAAATGAGTTTTTTATTTTTCCCGTTGTATTACTTTTAAAAAAATTTTTAGAAAGCTGGAATAAATCTAGCTTATTTAATGTAATTTCATCAAGAGAGGTATTTTTATATAGATCAGAATAATTGAAATGATTCTGAATAAAAATTCAATTTTTTAACCCTCTCATTCAAATTTAATTTTAAAATGTCCTGCTTTTTCACTCAAAATCCGAAAATCTGCTCGATTAGATTGGACTGGCTTTTTTGACTTCTGAAAGAACAGATGTTAAAAAAGTTAATACGGAAGAGTGAAAAAATAAGCAGCTTGTTGGGAGGGACTGTAAAAAAGGAATTGGAAGTGAACAAATGGTTTATTGAATGTTTGTGTAGAAAAGCAATATTTCCACTTGTGAAAAACTTATATGTATTCAAAATGCCTTTTGAAAGGATGAAAAGATCATTATGTTCTAAATAATTCATTATGAATTGAATAAGTAATTCTGTCTAAAAGAAATTAGAATTGTTAGTTAAAGCAAAAAGAGAGTTGAATTTTCGAAATTCAGTTAATTCTCGTTTCGAAACGATCCAATCCTTTTTTTGTCAATATCCAACAATGCGTGTTTTTTCCCGATCTAAACGAGCGTACTAACAGAGAACAGGAAATGCTTACTGATTAAGCACTTATAGCGATAAAGTAAGATATTTTAAATATTAAATTTGTAATTGTTGAAATTACATAATTTAGCTGATTTTTTTCAACAATATTAAAGAAATTTTATTAGTAATACAATGAGATGAAATGGAAATCGCTTTTTTGATGAAAAAGAACAATATCAGTGATTTCGAGTTTTTTTTCTTTCTATTTTTTTAATATTTTTTATATATTTATTAAATTGAAAAAGAATTATTTTTATTTTAATTATTGTTGCGAATAAATCAATTTAACTGTTTAAATAAATTTTTTTTTGATTATTTAAAATGCACCAAAAATTTGTATTTGCTTTCATTCTGTATTTAACATTGAAAACAATTGTCAAATTAGCTGTTGAGTTAAAAAAGTGAAATTCAATTTAAATGCGGACTTAGAAAAAAAAAAACAAAAACAATTTTATACAAATAAAACTTTTCATTTTAGATCAAGTCAGGTAAGGTTAAAGAAAATGATTAATTAATGACCTTTTAATTAATTCATTAAGTTTTCTAATCTTTTAAATAAAAAAAAATGAAAAATTTTACATTACTTCGATTTATAAGGGTTTACTAATTTACATCTTAATCTAATCAAATTTACTCATTGTTAATTCATTTTTGGTAAAAGCTTTATTGACATTTTTATTCTTTTTCTCTATTTTTAATTATCTTTAAATTGATTTCATTAATTGATTTCTTTTATCTGAAAATTTTTCTTTTAATATCTTAAAAAGGGTGTTAAATTATAAAATAAACATAGCATTATTTTTGTTCTTTTATTAATTTGAAAAACAAACTTTACTTTTATTTTTAAATTATTAGATAATGCTTCTTTATATTAGATAATATTTATAAAAATTGGGAAAATATTGAGCAAACATGCTTAAAATTGCTTGATTCAAAATTTTTAAAAAATATTAAACCGTTTAAAAGTTATTCAAGTTTCGCTGAATTTAAATGATCGAATTGAAACGAACTTCCCAACCCCCTTATTTTAGATGATTAGTGAATTGAAAGATACTATTCAAAAACAATCAAAATCAATGTAGTCATGTAGTCAAAATGGTAAGCGAATTGAAAAATGCCATTCAAAATCAATGTTGTCAACAACAGCAAATGATTAATCAACAAAATGCTCGAATTCAAGAACAAGGCGCTGAAATCGCAGAATTGGTTTAAATTTTTTTAATTATAAATAATAAGTTTTTTAAATTAAACTAGCATGTTTTTTTTATTTTTTAACTTTTATTATTTTGTTGATTAATTATTTAATCAAATAATAATAATTTTATTTATATTTTCTTTTAATAATTTTAGTTCAAAAATAAACCTACTAAATAAATGAATAATTTCCTTTTAAGAAAATAAAAAAAATAATTTTTTTTGAATTCAATCTATGGTGCTGTTGAGATGCAATAATCAAAAAAAAAAAAGTCCAATGTAATATTTTACATTTGAATTTAAATACTGAAATTTTTTGTAATTAATTTTTTATTCTAAAATAAATCAAGTCTTTATTAAAAATGTTTGATTTAAGTAAGTACGATTTTTTTTCAAATTCCTTTTAAATGAAAAAGAAACAATGCTAACAATTAAATATTTGAATTTCTATTGCTAAAATGTATGTCTCATAGCTGTTCTATTTAGAAAACAATTGAATAAGATCATAATAAAAAATATGTCATATTTATATAAATCAAGTTAATACTAGAAGCACTTAACATTCATTTGACTCGTTTTAGGAAAATCCTTAATTTAATAACTTAATTTAATACAGAGGAAAAAAATTGGCTAAACAAAAGTATTTGGGTTAGATATAACTTTTTTGAGTCTGTCTAAAGCAAAATGTGCAGATGTTTTTTCGACTTTACAACTGATGGTCTTGTACTATAATAAATTTTTATTTAAACTTAGAATTATCTTAAAACATTTTTCAATTTTTATTTATTTGTTTATTAGTTAATTAATACCGTGCTAAGCTCTTTCCAATTGTAAACTAAAAATAGAAAAAAGTTAAATAACATGAATTAAATAAAGATATAAAATAAAAACAAATAATTTTGGTTTTGCTTTTAACAAACAAACTAACGATAGACAGGTGAATGATTTCTTTATTTTTTTTTATTTTTTGGAAATTTATTTTTTTTAGTGTATGAAAAAATGGAAACTTATTTTTTGTCTGAACTTTATTTTAAATTGTGCACTATTAGAATTAAAAACAATGATTATTAATTGAATTTAAATTTTACAAAAAAAAAAGCTTCACTGGAATAAAAAAATAGATTAAAAATTTTCATTTATTGAACTAACATTTGATTGTTGGTGTTGTCTGCTCAGACTTCTTTTTATCAATTCTTCTTGAGTCAAAGGTCGCAAATCTTTGCGTGACATTTTAACAGGTTTAAAACTCGATTTTAAATCACCACCATTAACAACACTACTAGCATTTTCTCTGTGTGAATTCAAAATGCTCATCAGCGATTCTGACTCTAAATTTTGATCTTGATATTTTTGCTTGAGTTTTATAATTTTTTCTTTATAAGATTCAATTTCACGCTCCAACAAGGCCACACGACTTGAGCTGTCGTTCAACTGTTGTTGTAACATTTTTATCATTTTTTCATTTCTAGTCTTTTGCTCCAGAAGTTTAGTATCGGTCGATGCCGATATGTTCTGTTTAAGAGCCGACTTTAACTGTTCTATAGTTTTTGTCTGCTCTTCAATTTGAAGTTCAAGCTCACCATTGTCCAATTTTATCCTTTGCTCCTGTTCTTTAAGATCAATTATTTTTACAAAAAATTTTTTCAGCAAAACACGGCTCTCTTCGCTTGGCAAATCGGATAATTTTTCCAAAACACTTTCACTTATCTTCTAAATAAATAATAAATTAATAAAAAAAAAAGTTAATTTTATTAATTTAAGTGCAACACTAAGCAATTTACTTTAGTCGGATTGTCAAAATAAACAGAGTCTTTTAATTTGACTTGTTTTTCTCTGATTGAATCATTTTCGTATTCAATTGCGACTTCAAGCGCTTCTATAGCTTCGTCTATTTCAAAAATGCGACGTTCCTCTTGAGCCGTTAGCTCGGCACCATTGTTCAATTTTTCATCTAAATATTTTCTCTGTTTTATTAAGCTTAAATGAGACTCTTCTAAATTCCTAGACTTTTTGTCTTCTAGCTTGTCTTTTTCTTTGATTAGACATTCTTTTTTCCTAATCAATTCTTCACGTTTAATTAGCTCTTCTTTGAACACTTCGATTTGTTGTTTTTCGTGCAGGATTTTTTCCATTTCTTGTTCGACCCAGTGTTTTTGTTCAGTGTCAGGCGCCGATTGAGAGGCCGACCTAAGTCTTCGTTGAGCCTGGGCCAAGTCTTCGGTTTTTTTCTTCAAAATTTGTTGCTGTTTTTCGGATTTAGTCTCTAGCTCTTTCAAGCGTTGCTGCTCTTTTTCGTAGTCTTTTTCCAAGCGCAGCTTTTTGTCTGCGTCGTCTTTTGCTTTTTTTTGCAATAGATCATTTTGTTGTTTTAGCTTACCATAAGCTATTTCTAAATCGGACAATTTTTTTTCCAAATTAACTTTGTTTCTATTCGCCTCTAGCTCCATGATTCTATTTTGTGCATGTTCCAGTTTTTTCCTTAGCTCCAAATCACTTGTTTTCCCACTCGAACTGGCCACCACTTGAGTCTGCTTGTGCAAGTCGACCATTTCCGATTTGTACTGATTTATTTCTTTTTCCATTAGTTCTATTTTTTGTTTTAGCTGAACATTTAAACGGTTTGTTATTTTGCTGTTAGCCACTAGTTCTTTAATCAACTCTTCTTTCATTCTAAATTAATTTTAAAAATGAAATTAATTTTTCCAAATTAATAAAAGCTAAAAAAGTTCTCTAAAATTTTATCAAAACTCACTTGATATTTATAGACATGTCTCGTATTTTGTTGTTTTCTTTTGAGGCAATCTGTTTGTTTTTGTTGACTTTGAAAGTGCCTTTGCGCACAAATTTAGAGTCTTGGTCATTTTCTTGATTGTCTTCGTTTTCTTGTTGATCCAATTGTTCATCATCGACACTAAATGTCGAATTAAATTTACTATTTAGATTAGCATTTTGTAGCACGCAATCGTTTTCCTCTAATGTTTCGGTCAGGAGTTGGCTGCGAGCGCGGAAATTCTGCATAAATCTGTCCAAGTTGTTGGTAGATATTGCCGGTGTTGAATAGGCACCAGGTCTTACATTTATTTTATTTTGTGTTTCCTCAGCAGGAGCTGTCTTGGCCCGCTGATTCACTAGTTTGTTAAGAGATTTGCTCGAGGCATTCAACGATTTGTATCCACTTGTATTCGGTGAATCAGTGTCTCTTTTGTGAGCGATCAAATTGTCCAATTGTAGCTGCAATTGAAGTAAAAGCTCTTGTTGTTCTCTTTCTTTGTTGAGTGATTGTTCCAAACAGCGATTGGAAAATTGCACTTTTTGTTCCAAGTCACTAGCCAGCTCTTTTAAGTTGTTTATTTCGTTTTCTTTGTCGGCAAAAATTTCTTCATCTGATTTCAAGTCGTCTTGAGCCTTCAAAGTTGCAAGTTTAAAAGAGTTTAATTAATCATTTTAAAATAATTGCTACTTGTTTCAATAGTTGTTCTAATTGGGATATTTTTTGTTTGGTAAAGTCATCAACATCAAAATCGGAACGACTTTTGCTCTTTAAAACATAAAATAAAAGTGAAAGATTCATTTTTTTTCAACAAAAAATTTTAAAGAAAAGTTCAAATGGACATTTAAAGTTCTACTTTACTCATATTTAATTTTTTCTTAATTAAAAAAAGAATTTCGAGAAAACCTCGCTGACTTTATTTCATGAAATTTTCAAAAATTTCATTAAATCTAGATATTTTAATGTTACGTGAATAAACATAAAATTAAATAGAAAAACCTTGTAGGTCTCATTTTATCCAAATCAGAAAGAAGATAATGGAATCCTGGTTTAGAGAATCGGGTTCATCATCGGGTTTATTAGAGAAGTTTTGTTTATTTGAAATTCAGATAAGGACTCAAAAGCACTTAATATTCAAAAAGACAAAATATTCTCAAGGAATATAAAATGGACTCAAAGAATTTTTGTGACAAAATTGTGACAAAAATGTTAATATCTAAAAATTAGGTTTTAAAAAAAAAAAAAAATAATAAATAACACATTTTCAAGTTAAAGCTACTTCTTATTTGAAATGCATTGGCAGTAATTGAAAAATTGAAATTTCTGATCATTAACTATTTATTTCCTTTTTTTTTAAATCAAAAACTAAAAATTTTGATTAAGAAATTTACATTTGATAATGAACTTCAATTTGCCAAATTTAAACAAAAATTCTTATTTTGTAACACTAAAAAAGTATTGTTTTTTTTTCAATTATTTATATTAAATTTAAATTAACATAGAATTTAAGCTTTCGTTTGATCCCAATACAGAAAAAAATGTAATGCACTATTGTAATTAGCTTTGTTTATTCTAACGGATAATAGTAATTTTCCTGACACAGTGGTTACTGCATCGAGTTGATAATCTACACCGAAGGTTTGAATATTTTTTCACCCTCTGCGGGTTTTAAACCCTCGATCCTCTGCTTGCATGACTTATACCCAAACAATTCGGCAATTCAGGCATAATGCCCAATTGAGCAAAATGCAAAATTTTTGTGGTATCTGTTTGTTATATGAATAATTTTAAAATGCCCTTTTTGAATTCTAATTTTTGATCACTTACTTCATTTTTGGTCTTCAATCTAAACTTTGAGCAAATCTTAATTTCTGAATATTTCACGAAATGATAGTTTTTGTTTTTTGAGAATTTTATTTCTTTTTGTGCATTTTAGATAAGGGCTTTAAGAAAAAAAAAAAAAAAAATAAAAAATTTTTTTTATTGATATTGAAGTGATCACTTTTTTAATGCTAAACTAATGTATTCCCATGTATTCTTTTTTTTTTTTTGGTTGAAAATAATCTCTAAGAGCAAAAACTTCCATCATAAAACAAATTATCTGTTTTGTCTTATTTCACCTGTAAATTGTTATGCAATTGAATTCTTCTTCTAGATTTTATCTATTTTTAGCTAATTTTAATTTTTTGTTGTTGTTTTTTTCGTGTTGTTAAAAGTGCAACAAAAAATGATGAAAAAAAATTTGAAACTCTTAATTTGCCTAAAAAACTAAAAAATAATACAACAAAGAACCTTGACGTAAAAAAAATTGAAAAAAAAAAAAACCCAAAAAAAAAACTTACTGCTTCAAATATCTCGAGCCATTCGTCTGACAACTTTTTGATCATAGTCGAACTAGCTTGGCATGCTAAAAACTGATCAAACTGCTTGAAACGATTGAAAGCTTCTTTGACCAACTTCTTGTACATGTCTGCTTCATATTGAGCTTGTTCTAATTTGTGTTGGATAGCAAGCAAATCTTGGTCGTTATTAGTTGCCAAATTGGCCTCGGATATAAACGTTCTTTGTCGGCTCAATTCCTCTCTTAGCGCTTGAATCTCTGACTGCATTTCGACAAACTTCTGCTGCTCCGGGTCCATGTTCACAATCGGCTTGTTCTTGATGTATCTGGCTCTGGTGGCGTACTTGAGCGCATTTATGGACTCGTCCAAATTACAACTCGACGGGCTAATGCAACAAATCATTAGTGTGTTGGAGTTGCCTCCGAGCGAGTCCTTTAGAATTCTGGTAATCTTTGAGTCGCGGTACGGTATGTGCACAGCTTTTTTTTTGGCCGAATTGTCTGTCGAGCTTAGAGCGCTGATCACATTGCCCAGGGCCAACAAACCGCTGTTTATGTGAATGGACTCTTTGAATCTGTCGCCAACATTGCCCGTTCTGTGCACGCGTTCGGAGCCGGCCAAGTCGACAAAGTGAAATTTAGCGCCTAAGTAGCACGTGTTTTGGGCCTGATTGGCCGCTGCCGCAGTTGCCGCCGGCTTCAACTCGTACACAGCCGACTCGCGCACACTCGCCATCTTTGCATTGTCAGTCCAGCGCTGTTCTATGGTCACTGTGAAGACCGAGTGCGATCGACTCGACTGTTCATTCATTTGAGTGGTGCCAGTGTGACGCAGCAAAGTGCCCGACTCAAAACAAGCCATCACTTGTTCCAAACTGGAGCAGACAACTTCGTTGGCTCCGTAAATGATCGTGTTGCCGCTCTCGTCTTCTCTAATGTGCAAGTCTTTTTCGCTCGAGTCAAGCAAATCCTTGAGCTCTTCTTTGTATATTTCGATGAAGTTGACCTTTACCAAATAGTCGCGTTGATTTTGCTGCTTTGAATTGATTGTTTGGAACATGGCCTCGACTGCTCTTGGTATGATGCCGTAGTCGTCGCTGGCACCGCTTATTGTGTGCGTTTTGCCTGAGCCTGTTTGTCCATAGGCAAACACAGTCGAGTTGTAGCCGTCGAATATGCTTTGAACCAGTTGGTGAACACACGACTGATACAAGTCACTTTGGCTTGTCTTTGGCGCCAGCACATAGTCAAATGTGAATAGTTTGTCTTTGCCTATGACTAGTTGATTTGTTTCGCTTGACAAACGAACACACGGCTGGTGCTGATGAAGTTTTTCTCTACTATTCAAAGGACGTACTCTCACTGCTACTTTGACTGCCACTTCACTTGTCACTTGATAATGACTCGGTTGGTTGGTGGCCATTCTGCTACAATTTGCTTTTTCTTTTTCTACAATTTTATTTATTTTATATTTTTGATAATTGAAAAAAAATCAAATTTTTTTTTTATTTTAATTTTTGTTCATTCTTCTATCGATTTATTTAGATCCTAGTCGAATTGGATGCATTGCCTAGTAACCAAAAATAACATTACAAGGGTGAATGTTGATTTGACATCAAAGACAAATTAAGTGAGCTCGTCTCATGCTCCCAAATATATTCACTCGAAATTGAAAATATAAATAAGCATAAATAATAAAGCTTAATTTATTTAGCGATCATCGTCATCTCTCTTTGCTCAGATACATCACAAGTTGTTGTTTTTTTTGTTGCTTGTGTTTCGAAATTCTCTCTTTCTTTCTCTCTTTCTTTCTCAATGCAACAAGAGCAAAATATTGAGCAAAATAGCAAGTCCGTCCCAAGGGAACCGACGACCACAATCAGTGACGACACTTTGCACGATTTTTACGCTCAACTCGAGTCCAAGCCAAAAACCCAACCAAAAATCGAACCAAAGACAGAGCCAAAGACAGAACCAAAGACAGAGCCAAAGACAGAACCAAAGACAGAGCCAACCACTGAATCAGAAGCCACAACCGACACAAAAGACCAAGCGGACCCATTGCTCGACTTGTTCTACTCACAAATCGACAACATTAAAAGCGAAGATTTCAAGTCGTCGTCGAAAGAGCAAATTGAGCGTTTGTTGCGTCCCGGCTCCACCTATTTCAATTTGAATCCGTTCGAAGTGCTGCAAATAGATCCGTATGTGTCGTTCGAGGAGATAAAGAAAAAGTACAGAAAGCTGTCGATTTATGTGCATCCGGACAAGAATCCGGACGATCGTGAACGAGCCCAGGTGGCCTTCGAGGCTGTCAATCGAGCCTACAAGATGCTCGAGAACGAAAAGGACAGAAAAATGTGTTTGGAAGTGGTGGACGAAGCGAGGGAAAAGGTCGACCGAGAACTGGAGGAAAAGCGCAGAAAAAAACGCCAACAATTGTCGCTGACCAAGTACAAGCGCAAAATGAAATTCAAGACCAAACTAGAAGAGGATCAATTCGACAAAGAACATCTCAAAATTGACGAAGACGATCCGGACAAATACAGACACGCCATCTATTGCATGACATGCAAGCTATTCGCCGACATCGAACGTCTAAAGGTACGCGAGGCCGAAAAACTAGCTGAAGAAAAGTTAGCTGTCAGCTTTTGTAGCTTTTTATTGTTTTTTGTTTAATTCTTTTTTTTTTTCTCTCTCTCTCTCTCAAAGAAAACGAAAAGCTGACGAAAAGGTCGAAGAGGAAAAACAAGCCAAAGTTCAAAAGGAATTTGACAAAAATTATGAGGTATTCATTTTTTTTCTGTTTCTTAATTTAACGTCGCACGCTTGTTTAACTCAAATAGAAAAGTCAATTAAAAAATAGTAAATGATTTTTTTTTGTTGTTGTTGTTGTTTAGGGTTTTGTGAAGTTCGGTACAAAAGAACAGAAAAAAATGTAAAAAAATTTAATTAAAATTAGTCTCTGTGAATGCAGCATGGTGCAACATTCAGAGTGGCATCAATTGTCAAAGTCTGCTGATGATGTGCAAAATCTCTTCAAAATTCACTACACTCGATTAAATTCAAATTTAATTTCTGCTTAACTCTGCAAATTTAGCAAACCTTGGTATTTGATACAACTTTGAGTGTTGCACAATATTGCATTCACAGAACAAATTTTAAGCTTTTATAAAAAAACTATTCAATTTTTTACTTTTTTTTTCTGTTCATTTTATCATTTTGTACCGAATTTCACAAAACCGTTATCTAGAGAAAAAAAATTAATTTAACTCTTTTTAATATTTTTTGTTTTGAATTGAGATCAATCTAAAGTATAAATTTTATGTTAATTAAAAATTTAATGTCTTTACTAGAAAAAAAATGAAAAAACACTCTATTTTTTATTATAGACAAAAATTTAAAAAAAATTTTTTTTTTTTAAATTCAGAATTTTCTTAAGAAATATTTTAGCAATTTTTAAAATTTCAATTTGAAATGATTTTGTAGTAATTCAATTGTTGACAGTCTTTGATCATGCTAAATGCTATTTTAGAATGATGATAAAGTATTATGAAAAAAATTAAAAAAATTAGTCACAAAATTTTTCAGCTTTTATTTTGCAATATAATCATAAAAAAATCTTAAAAAAAGAAATTTTTTCAAGTACATTTTAGTCTAAAAATATTGATTGCTAACTGACTACGTGTAATGTTTAAAAAAATAAAATTTTCTAAATTCATTTTCAAGATTTTTATAACACAGTGCATTTTATTTTAATTTATAATAAGCTATTCAAGTTTTGAAATGGCAAAATATTTTTACTTGAAAAAATTAAATCCTATTTTGTTGGCGACCAGCAGTAAAATCTTTTTATTTTTTCTATTCTAAATAAAAATCTGCCTCTGTTGATATTATTTCATATTGGTGTCTAATATATATGACCTTGAGCATTAAAAGTAATCCATCGATATCTTTTCAAGAGCATCAATATTTAAAGAATAGTTAAGAAAAATCCTTAAAAAAATTCTTCACAACCGATTAAAATGGAAATAATTATATTGATTTGATTTATAATGAGCATTTTATTTTTCAAAGAATAAAAGTTAATTTTTTTAATTATTTTAATTATTTAGATCAAATTTTTTCACTTGTTTGATGGTCACATTTCTAAAATACTCCGTTATCATTTTAGAAATGTGACCATGTAATTTAGTCCATTTTTGACGATACATTTCAAAATTAGAGATTTTAGTCTTTTTTGAGATCGATATCAAGCAATATTTCTTACATTAAGCTTTTTTTTTTAAAACTAATTGCTAATTGCATTTTGTCATTAATTTAAAAGGACAGTCGTCAAAATCGAATATCTAGTTGGAAAAATTTTGTCAGCAATCCGGACTCGGTGTCAACAAAGTCAGGCGCTGGCTCAAGTTCTATAATAATACCAAAAAAGGGCTTTAAACCTCCAAAGCACAAACCAGAAACTCGCTGACAAGTCTCACAGTCAAAATGTAAAATAATTTGTTTTAAAATCTATTTTTTTCTTTCTTTCAAAATAATAATAAACATTAAAAAAATTATTTTTTTTTCGTTTTTTTTTCTTAAATTTTTTTTTATTTAATTTTTTTTAATTTAATTTTTGTTGTTGCTCGCTTCAAATTAAAACTAATCAATTGGTACAATACCATTAAATCGGTATTAAATTAGAAAACAGTTTTATTCAATATCGGAGAAAAATTGAAAAACTTATTTAAAAAAAGGAAGTTACAAAAAAAATTTAAAATAACAAAATTTTTGTTTAGTCTTTGAATAAAGCAAGTAGAGAATACATGAGAAGAGTGAGATCATTTGTCGAATAAAATGGGAATTGGTGGTTCGACTGTTGACGGCCAGGACTCGGGCGGCACACCGTTCAACGAGCATTTCTTTGGCCTTGTTAACTTCGGCAACACGTGCTACGCCAACTCGGTGCTGCAGGCTCTGTACTTTTGCAAGCCGTTTCGCGAACGAATCATCCAGTACAAGCTTGCGCATGCACAACGAATCGCTCACTTCAAAGACTCAAACAAGGAACCAAGTCAAACAAACGAAACAGAGGCTTGTTCGTCAACCACGAGCATTCTTCGCCAAGAGCACTTGCTGAATTGTCTGGCTGAACTTTTCTACACCATAGTCACAATGAAGAAAAAAAAAGGCATTGTGCATCCGAAAAAATTCATCACTCGTCTACGTAAAGACAACGAAGCGTTCGACAATCTGTTTCAACAGGACGCACACGAATTCCTCAACTATTTGTTGAACACTTGTGCCGACATACTCAAAGCCGAAATGCAAGAACTAAACAATTTGAATAAAAAAAGCCTTCACCAAAAGTTAAACACCCAAAATCACAAGATACTAAGCACGAAAAGCGCCAATGGCAAGAGCAACAAAACGACTCCGGTCAAAAACGGATCCGTATCCAGTCAAACAAGCGTAAATTTAGTTAACGAAGGAGTTGAGAGCGAGCCGAATAGCTGCAGTCCGGATAGCACGTGGATACACGACTTGTTCCAAGGCATATTGGTAAACGAGACACGATGCCTCAATTGTGAGACCAGTTCGTCCAAAGAGGAGAATTTTTTCGACTTGTCAATCGATGTGGAACAAAATACTTCGCTGAGTCATTGTCTGCAAGAGTTTTCCAATATGGAAATGTTGTGCGGCGAGTGTAAATACTATTGTGACACGTGTTCGAGCAAACAAGAAGCCGAAAAGCGGATGAGAATCAAAAAATTGCCAAAAATACTAGCTCTTCATTTGAAGCGATTCAAATTCGTGAGCAATTTGAACAGATTCAAAAAGCTCACCTATCGAGTCGTGTTTCCGTTCGAGCTGAGATTATTCAACACCACCGAGGATTGTGCAGACGGCGACCAAATATACGATCTAGTTTCGTTTGTGGTTCATTGCGGCATGGGTCTGAATCGAGGACATTACATTAGTGTAGTTAAAAGCCATGGCTTTTGGTTCTTGTTTGATGACGAACAAGTCGAGGTACTAAATAAAATTAAATTTATTTATTTTTTATTTTTTTAAATTTTTTTTTCCTATTTTATTAATTTTAATTTTTTATTTTTGTTCTAAGAAAATCGAAGTGTCAAATTTTGAGGATTTTTACGGTCTAACACACGATACGAACAAAAAGTCCGAGACCAGCTACATTTTATTCTATGAAAGTAGACAAAGCTAAATACTTAATATACATACATGTATTTTCTTCATTTTTTTATTTATTAAACTGTTACTTATATTTTTTAAATTTTTAAACTGAATTTTATTTTTTTTTGTTTTTATAGTATTCTATTTTTTGTTTTTTTTTTTTTTTTTTTTTAATAGAAAATAATTATTTTTTATGACATAATGATTTAATAAACGATTCTTCCAATCAAATAAAACAGTAATAGTAATATTGGTAGTAGTATTTGGACTTTTTTGAGTAAAAGAAAACATATATTCGAATTTTTTTCTTCGGAATACTGCTTAAAAAATAAAAATTATTCTATTTTATTATATTTTGTAAGCGATTTTTTGTTTAATTTTAGTTAAATAGGAATATTTAAATAGCGTTGTGTATTTAATTAAAAATCTCAAAAGATTCGGATTTTGTCATTTAAATTTCAAAGATAATTAATTTTCTTTTTATCATCCTAATCAATTTTTTTCGATTTCATGATCTCCAATATGTATGAAATCCAATTCATTTTTAAATTTCTTAGAGCTAAGGCTTGAAAATTTATACAATAAAAATAATTAAGAATGAAAATATTTAAATGGTAAATATTGTATTCGTATTATCTTAAATAAATTTCATTCAAAATAAAAGATTGAATTAAATTGCACTAAGGAACATCATAGAACTAAGTCAGGAATGGAATGGTCCATTTTATTTTAACTTCATTGACTTCGTAGCCCTTATTTGGGTCTTATGGGCTACCGAAAAATTAGTTAACTTGATAAAGTACTTCTACCAGAAATTTAAGTGTAGCATGGTTCTGGAAAAAACACAAAAAAAGACAAAAATGCGTTCTCTCCCCGACACTATTCCTAATACTCATTGACTATGTATTGAAGAAAACAACAGCAGCGCGAAGGAGATTAACTGCAAAGCTTGAAGATTCAGACTTTGCAGATGATCTTGTGCTAATATATAAAAAAGAAAAACATTTGCATTTGAAGACGCAAGAATTAGCGAACAACGCTTAACCAATTTAACTAGATATTAATTTAATTTAATTTAAATCTACTAATATTATTTATCTAATATTTAATTTAATGGAAACAAAACGAAATTTAAGTGTTTGATACCCCGATTACCAACGATGGTAAACAAATCGAGTGTGTAATGAAATTCACACCCTTAGGAAGTACCATCATTACAATGATGGGAACACACAGAGACAATTAGAATAGACTTGCTAAAGCAAAAGCAAAGAGTACCTTTGCTAGATTTAAACCATGGTATGGAAGTATGGAAGTCAACCAGTTACAGTAAGGAAACAAAACTTGAACTGTACAACAGTGTAGTAAAAGCAACACTGATGTACTTATTTGACTAACCCTCCCTCTCTAGTACCTACCATTTGAATTAGCCCAATTAGAACCAATATTACAAAAAAGATGGTTACCAGGTTGGGGAATAAGAGGACATTTTCTAAGAAGAAGATTTGATGGCAGATGGGTAGCTTATGACCAGAGAGATCATAGTTTTGGAAAAACGTTAAATTAGAATTAGATAAATATGGTGCTGAAAGATTAAGAGAAGTTTATAATTACGATTTTAAAAAAGAATACGGTAGTGAATTGTATTTAAGAGAAAAAGGAAAAACTTCCCTATACGACCATGCTGCAAATATAGCTAAAGGTTTATCAGATGATATAAAAAAACATAAAATTCCAATCAATAAGAACGTTGGCGATGTTATATCTAAAGGTGCAGACCAATTAGAAAAATTAAATATGGATTGGATTAAAATTGTAGAAAGCAAAAGAAAAATTACCAATAGTCAATCAACCTGTTACAAAAAAACCTAATCAAATCAAACCACCACCAACACAACAACCAACTACAACACAAACAACACAAATAAAGCCTCCAGTTCAAAAACATCGTCATAAACCAGAATTTACAGATACTTCAGGAGAACCTTCAACAATTAGTAATGACAGCTGCAGCTTCAATGAATCAAGCTTTAGGACATAGAGGTATGTTTGCTGGACAAACCATTTGAAATAATGCATATGAAAAATAGAGATATGAAATCAATAAAAAGAAGAGATTTAACATATTATTGGCCAATGACACACCACATAAAAGATTACGATTATGATGAACCATTATTAGATCAAGTTATAGTAAATACCACTTTTCCATCGGGATTAGTAGCTATAAGAAAACCTGGAAATTTGCTTATAACATATCCATATGGAGCGACTAACCGAACTTCTTTATATTACCAAATTGAAGCGCAGCCATTAAATTTCAGATTGTTTGATTTTTTTGATCACAAATTATTAACAGAAAAAGGTGGAAAATTAAGAAAATATAAAAAATTATAAAAATTCATGTATTCAATTCATCTCTTATAAAAATTCATGTAGAAATAGAATTTGATTCTAGAAGAGGATCAATATTCACAAATGAGTATAGAGTTAATATTTGGACAAATACAGCTTGGTCTTTAGCTCCTAGCACAGATACAACTAAAGTAGTAGACAAAACAAAATCAAATTTAGGTGGTTGGGAACCAAAATATTTAATATTTAGAGACGCTTATGGAGATTATGTTAGTACACAAGGGTTTATAGAAACAATTAATACTATTACTCAACCAAATCCTTCAAGAACAATACAAAGTTTAAGAAAAGAAGACCATACTATTAGTATTGTTAAAAATGGATTTTCATTTACAAGAGAAATTTTAGCAGGAGGGCCATATTATATTACACCAGATAATGTATGGGCAAAAAGAAATAACGAAAGAATAAATATTCAACTTTTATTAATGAAATTGAGGGCCAAACATCTGACGCATCGGGAACCTTATCTAAATTCCCTGAATATTTTTCATTTTTAATTGCCCCTCTTGCACCACCTTTAAAAACAACTAGAACAAATGATGCAGGTGCTGACAGAAGAGCTATATGTACACCAGACTGTCATACAGAAATGCATATTAGAACAACTGGTTACTGGATGGGAGTTGATTACCAAGGAGGAAATTTTGAAATTAGTACAACTCAAGTTTTAAAGTCAGACCCTTATTATAGCGCATTATCAAATTTTAATGCTGAAATGAGCCATACAATGAGTACCCTCTGAACAGCCGAGTGGGGTACGACTAAAGACAAAGAAGAACAAAAAATTTCATCATAGACCCTTAACAATCGGGAAGACTATTTACGAATGCTTACAATCAATCGGATATGATTTTATTTAAATTTTAATCGTTTTATATTTAATTGTATATAGTTAATTTATTTGTAAATAACTTAATAAAAAATAATTTTTTGAAGAAAAGATTTAAGTTCATTTAATATTTATTGAAATAATAAAAATATTAAAATAAAATTTCATAATTTTTCGTCCTCTTCTGGACTTGGTTCTGGAGTTTCTTTTGGAGCTTAAATCCAAATGATTTCTTCATCATCTTCACTACCAGGGTAGTCTGGTTCATCAACCAAGTTTTCTCCACGCATTTTCCTGTGGATTGCTCTTAATTCTTGGTCTTCTTCAATGGAATCTTGTTCGGTCCATTCTTTTTTAATTCGGACCACCATTTCTCTATCAGCATCGGCAAAATTGAACTCACCGATGCATTCAATGTCCTCTAAATAGCCATTAAATTTTCGCCACGCTACTGCTGTGGCTATGCATTTACCGGCCAATGGGATAAGTTTGTCATCCCACTTTGCCTTCGGTTTATCAAAAACATTTGCATATTCCAACGAGTCGAAGTTATAGGTGTAAAAACGATGTTTGAATTCCATCTTGCTGTTAATTTTCTTTGTCAGCGTTTCATTGCTGATTACATCGTCGGGATTGTTAGACATGAAGAAACTTAAAAAGAAATTATTAAATGAAAATTAATTTAAGAAAATTACCCTTTATTTTAAGTTTTAGACCATCCAGACTTGAAGTTCTTAGCTTGTTCTGAGCCAGTCGAATATTAAGCCCGGCTCCCGACAATTGTTCTTTAATTGAACATAAAGTATCGTCTAGCGTTTTTTTGTGTGGCAAGGAAGTCCACGCCAATTCTTCAATAACGCACCTAAATTTAAATTAGAAAGTTTGTTACCCTTATCTGCATAGTCCTTCATCTTTTGTTTTGCAATTGAGTCTTTCTCTCGTGCTTTCTTATCAAGATTATTGACTTTTGATTAGCTAATTCGACATTGAGCGAATGGAATCTGTAGAAACTTTGGCTTCTAAGTTCATTGACAGTTTGCAAATTACCAGCTTCATTAACATTTCATAGGATCAAAATAGCGTATCGTAGAGCGAGAGTTCTATTTAATTCAACAACTAAAATTCTGAGTCACCAAGCTTGAAAGGTAGAACGAGCAGCAGGCTGCCAAAATAAGTCAGAATATTAAAGATAGAATGAGCAAAAGGAGGTTCGAATTATCAAACATGAAAAAACAAATAGCAATTTGGACTTAACGAAATTTAATTAAGAATTCAATCATTTCCAAATTTATCCAATTTCAAAGAAAGTAACAAACTGCATGAAAAATTATAAGAAAAGTCTAACTCAAGTTTATTATTTATTTTTATTTTTTATATATTTAATGGGCACAATACACTTAATTTCATCTAATAAAAATAAAAATATTTTAATTTTAAAAGCAAACAATTTTAAAGTTGATTGTTTTTAGCGTCGATTATTTTAGTAGATCCCTCAAAAATATTTTCTTCGATTTTTTGTTAAGGATATTATTTTGAAGGTTATCATGAATTTTATCATGATTTTAAAATCGTTTTTATTTAAATTTGGGAAAAAATCAACTGTCAAACAGATTTTTTTAGAACAAAAAAAATTGAGTTTAATTGCAACGTTGAACTCAAATAAAACGGATCTAAAATCAGGCAAAAAGGAAGGTTCTTTGGAGAACACATATCAACAACGTTTAGTCTTAGCCTAAACTTAGTTGATTATTATTCTTTTCCATTTGTTTTCAGACTGGTGAACGATTAAAATCTCGACTTCCAATCAAAATATATCGAGCTTCGGATTACATTGTTTAATTATTTTCTAATAATTTCTTCCTTTTTCCTGAACCTTAAAATATTTAAACATGTTTAACCAGTTACTCGGTTTTAAATATTTATATTTTTTAATTTTCTTCAAAATTTTAACTTTTTTTCATTTATCGTACTTTTTTTTATTTTTGTTTTATATTTTTATTAAGAAACTTTCATAATTTAACTAATAAATTTATCTCGAATTTACATCATATACAGTAGTGTTCCGGATTTAGTAATTTACGGTAATTTACCTTAAAAAATAGTTATTTAAGGGTTGAAGACACTCAAGAAAAGACGAGATCGTGGAATCTTAATTGAAATATTTAAAATATTGAATTTTAGCGCAGTCAAATGGGAGAATCCGTACATTAAAAGCCATTCACTAACAAGTAATGGTCCAGCTGGTGGAATCCGAGGACATCACAAAAAATTGACCAAGCAAATGTCAAGGATCAAAGTGAGAGAGAACTTTCTAACAAATAGAGTGGTGAATGCGTGGAACGGGTTACCGATAAAGGTTGTAAATTCAAAATCTAAAAATGAATTCAAAAACAAATTGGATATCTTTTTGAAACAAAAATAATTAATTTTTTTCTATTAACATAATCTTTTTAAGACATATTTTAAAATCAGACAGCTACCATAGCAAAGATAGATATAGCATTTCTCTGCAGTTAGTCTTCTGTAGCTTTTTATTATTATTATTTTTATTATTATTATTGTTATAATTACCGGATTTTACGTAATATATTGTAAATTTACGTAAATTTACAAAAGTAAAAAAAACGTAAATTTAAAAAAAATGTCCAAAAAATTGAAATAATTTGGCACTTTTTAAAAAAAAATGAATTTTTGTTATCCTTCAATATTAATATTCAAAATTATGAAAAAAAAAATCTACCATAATTTACGTAAATTTTAGTAAAATGTAATCAATTTAATGGTAAAAAATAGTAAAAAATGGTAAAAAATGATTAATTAAAATTTTAAATTAATTTGAAAAAAAAATTTTTTTTACATTTTTTACGTTAAAAAAATATCTTAATTAGTTTTAATGCTTTTTAATTGTTTGACCAACCTCCTTGATTTTCTATTACTTTAATTAATATTCGGTTTAATTTTTTGTGTTTGAATTGTAAAATATATCCAATGTTGAAATAAAATTGAAAAAAGGCGATTTTTCAAATATTTTTTTTAGTTTCAAAAAAAAAAACAATTTTAAGTTAATATTGCAAACATTTTCATATTTGAAATTAAATTTTTTTGGTGAAATAGAATGAGTTAAATTTTTGCTTAGAAATTTGAAAAAAATATTGAAAATTCTCTTTTAACTTTTTAACAATTCATTTATCTATTTTTTAATGAGCCAAAGCTCCATCAGAATAAAAATTTATGAAAAAACTAAAAATAAAGTTAAACAATAAAAAAATAATCCAATTTCTATAAAAAAATAATCAATATGATTCATCCAATTTTTTGTCAAAATAGAATTAAGGTGAACCAAAATAGACGATTAATTTTTAGATTATGTGAACAAATTGAATAAAGCTGTTTAATAGAATACTTAATTTTCGAAACTTATGTAAAAATTAGTTAATATTTTTTTAGGTTTTTTTTGTACAAAAATCTAATTTTTCGTTTTTTTTTGTATCCAAATACGCTCTCTACTAAAATCTTTGCCTTTCAACAATAATAATAAAAATTAAAGAAATTTAAAGTGTTTGACTTTGGCGGACAAAGATTCATCTATTTCGCAAAATTTACCTCCTCCGCAAAACTTTAAATTTTTTTATATAATTATTTTTTCCATATTATTTTATGTCATTACATTAGTCTTTTTCTAAATAGATGAAGAAATTACAAAATAGGTGAACAATTTAGATTAGGTCAACTAATAAGTCATAAAACCTGAGAACAAGATTTCACCAAAGAATTTAATTTCAAATATGAAAATGTTTGCAATATTAACTTAAAATATTTTTTTAACGTAAAAAATGTAAAAAAAATTTTTTTTTCAAATTAATTTAAAATTTTAATTAATCATTTTTTACCATTTTTTACTATTTTTTGCCATTCAATTGATTACATTTTACCAAAATTTACGTAAATTTACAATATATTACGTAAAATTCGGTAAATTTACTATTTTTTACGTAAATTATCGTAAATTACTAATTCGGAAAACCACTGTAATTGAATAAAATTGTAATTATTTAGCTTTTAAAATCAAATTAATAATTTAAATTCTAAAAATTTGGACCAAATATGAAAAGCAAAGTGTAAACCATAATCAAAAAATCATTTTATTTTCTAAATGTATAAACGGATCTAGTAATTTTTGAAGAATTTACGGCAAACTTCACTGTTTTTTATTTTAAATATTCTTTGTAAAATACTTTTAATCGTCAATAAATAAACCAATGTTAAATGCAGGAATTGCAAAACATAGCAAAGCATTTTAATTTTTTTGGGTAAATATTGCTGCATATTAAAATTTACTAGATTTTTAATTGAAAATGCTCAATCCCATTCTGATCTAAAAATAGTTAACTAAAATTAAATTTTTTTTATGAAATTTTTGAATAAAAATATTTTTGATTTAAAACGAAACAATTTAATTTAAACAATGTCGCAGCTCATTACGACACAGACTCTAATTGACAACAAAACTAATTTAGCTGGCGAGGACCGAGTCCAAAAGGCCAAAGATATTTTAAATCGCTATGGTTTAGAAGGATCCAAGATAAAAATAGATCGTGTTGAAGTAGATGTTGACTATATCAGTATTAATAGTTACATAGATTTTTTGCTTAATGGACTTTTTAAAGACTTATCTGTTGACTACAAGGAAAAAGTTGCCTCTATCCAAGTAACAAAAAACGAACAATTTTATCAATTCGAAATAGTTGATGAAAAAAAAGACTCATTCAGCATTTATTCAATAAAATCAATTCGATCTACCAACAAATTTAATATTTCTATTTACGGCTTTAGACGAGACATAAAATTAAATCGCTATTCAAAATTAAAACGTTCTTTGTTTAATACTAAAGATGATTTGATCCTTGGGCAATTATTGAACATTTTTGAAAATAATACTGAACAACTTTTAACTTTTTTATTATACAATTCATTTAATAAAGATGATTAAAAGAAAAAAATGTTTTTTTTTGTATTTATTTATTTAATTAATTTATTTGTAAATCTAAATGTTTAATTTCTTCACTGAAAACAAAATTAACACTAGGACAAAATTTTTTGGCATATTCTGCAAATTTAAAGAAAAAATAGCACTTTAATTGATTGTAGGTGAATTTGGGACTAGATAATAGATTAAAGTAGCTTTTGCATGAGCTGAACAATGTTGGTTTTAAAGTTTGATCATAATAGAAAAATACCACTTTGTAATTTGTCTCGTTGCTTTGTGAATTTACTTTTTTCACATTAAGAAAATAAAAATTATAGTTTTCTATCCATGACCGGTTAAAACACACAAGATTTGATGTGTCTTGTTCGCCCTGCTTGATTAATTCTAACTTTTGGCGAATATCATCATTTTCAAATGATTTGTGTAAGTTATCTACATAACTGTAAAGTTCATTAGATGGCACAAAATTTGTGATCAATTCAGTTATTAAATTGTTTTCATTAAATTGATCACATTCAAAATACTGTTCCATTGATTTTATGTCATCTTCCAAATTTTTAGGAATTCGTAATTTCAAAACCAAAGACATTTTCAAAACTTAAATTCAAGTTCTTTTTTTTTTAAATCCTAATTTATTAATAAAAAACAACAATCCTTTTAATTCTGACAAAAATTGGGATAGTCTTTTAACTAGAATAGAATTTTTGGGTAATTTTTGGCAAAATATTTTTATTTCTTTTTAAAGCATTTTGATTAGAAATATTGATAAGATTCTTAAAAAAATTAAATTCATTTTTTCTAAAAAAAGTTTTATCTCTTATGTTTTGACAATATCCTTTGTCTAATGAAATATTTGGAACTCTTATGGCATTTTAAAAAGGATTTGGAAGAAATTAGGAATCAAATTTTTTTTGACATAATGTTAAATTATTGTGTAATAATGTAAATAATCAAATTAGATTTTGGTCAAGAGAATTTCTCTCTTTTTTTAATTAACCTGATTCCCTAAATCAGGGATCCGCTCCGGACCCCGTTTTTTATGTAACTTGATTATAAAAAAACGACATAGTTCAAAACGTCGTAAAGGTAATGTACACAAAAGGGTTAGGTTAGGTAATTTTAAAATGCTGAAAATTTATTATTAATGATAGTAGAAAGTTGAAGTAGATCTTGAATTGGGATCAGATCAATCTTTTTAAAAGTATCTTTTTTTGTTAATTAAAACATTTATACTTTGAATACTTTGCTTTCTGTTGTCATCAGTGAGAACTTGAATCTTTTAAATTAGATCTTGAATTCAAGTCTTAAATTTAGATCTTTATTCTGCATTTTATTTGCAATCTTTGTGCAAAATTCACTCAGTGGTACAAATCATTTATCATTAGCATACGCAATTCCAAAAATACAATTCCCAATCATAATACAAGTCGTGCAAACAATGTTTGTTTTAATTAAGAAATCATATTGATATGTTCCCAACTCAAATTTAGCTGCAATTTTTACTTTACCATTATGAAAATATAAAAATATCTAAAAAAAAAATTCAAAAAAAAAATTGAATAAAAAAGACCAAATTACTAATAAATTTTTATGTGTTTTATGTTTATGATTTTAAAAAAATACTAATGAATTTATCTAATCAAAATATATTTTTTGTAATTTATGTTATTGTTTAACGAGAGCAAATTTCCAAGTCGCCATCCACTATTTAGATCTAGATGCCACGATAAACGAAAAAGGCTTTCTGAATCGTAGCTGTCTGCCGGGCTTAAACTGATAGTTGAGTTTGGAGCAAAACCAAAACTTTGATTTGGAGTCATGTACCAGTGAGATGATCCTAAATGTACGGGACTATTAGAAGGTGTTATTGTTAATACTGAATGACAATTAGCACATGATATCAATGTCAAAATATCTGTATTTACTAATCCACCTGCGGCACAAAGGATTGAACTACTATTGCATTGGCTTCTTATATTTTGAAGTTCTATTGTCAAAGTTATATGTGAATAATATTCATCATAAACCAGTCTAAAGCCAATTTTACATAATCTATTAAATGGATATCCTATTGTAAGACCAGGATATGTATCTAAAATTTGAAATAAATTGACAAAGATGTTTTAAAAATTTAAGCCAAAATTGAGTAAATCATCGATTATTTTGTATCATAAATTATGCTAAAGGTTAAGCTTAATCATTTAAATGGATGAACATTTTTCTGTTTTAACTTGGTGATTTTTTCGATTTTGTGGAATTCAGTTGAACAGAACAGAGTAAAATTATAAAAAATTTAAATTTTTTTTCTACAATTCAAAAACCAGTTCTAAATTCAACATGGTGCAACATAAGTATTTTAAGCAATAAAAATTAGAACAATACATTTATGTCTTTTCTTTTCCTTTTAATATTCAATTATATTTCTTTAATCTATAAATCGCCTTTTTAGACCTTTATTCAAATAAATATTTATTAATAATAGTCACAATATTGTAAATAAACTAATATCTATTTTTTTGATTGATTAGACAGTAAAAACAAATAAAAAACATCAAGCTATTAGAAACGATCAACTTTCGTTCCAACCAGCTTGTGTATTTTCCAAACACTTTTTTAGTGTTAAAAAAAAATCCTTCAACATTTGAACTCATTGCATTGGAAAATTCCCTTAATATTTATTCGACATGATTCTGCACAGCTTAAAGTTTCATCCATTTAAAAAAGAATCAAACTTATTAGTTTATGTGACTTAATTGATATAAAAAAATAGAAATTGAAAATGATAACTCAATTTTGTTTGTTTTTAACAAGATTTTATACATGTTAAGACTGGCTACATATTTTTATACCAAAATGTACCATCCAGATAATTTTGATTGAATGTCAATGTTGTGTAAAGGACACATTGCTCGTTTTTGTAGTTCACATAGTTGCACTCATTTCTTTTCGAGCAATAATGTAAACATTCCACCACACTTCTTACTTTAATGTTATTATGAATTTTTGAGTAGCAATCAAAGTTCGTCTTGCTTGTGATCTTATAGAATTTAATTTCTTAAATTCAATATTTTAAAATTGATTTTAAAAACTTTTTTCGTCATCTTACCAAATTTTTCACTTGAAGCTGACAAGTTTTTCAAAAAAAGAATAATAAAAATAAATTTGATCATAAATAACATCCTTTTGATTTGAATATTTGTTTTCTAATTTATTAAAATGTTTTCAAATAAAAAAAAAACAAAGTTTCTGAGAAATTTTTTTTTATATGTTTGTGCTTAAACATGGGCTTTGGTCACTGAGATTTTAGAAATTCTTCTAATCATCTTCAAATCATCTATGACCTCGAATTATTTGATAAAATGATTTTTATCAGAAAAAAAGATTTTTGTCATTTTTTAGAACAAGTTTCAAAGTAAAACGAAAAAATTTTCTAATCCTAATTTTTTTTCTCAAATTTACAATGAAATTAAAATTTTAAAATGCAATCGACCAAAATGTTGGAAAAAATTAAAACTTGATTTTTTTTATTAATTAACAAAGCTGCACTAATTAAACACTTCACAGAATATAGTTTGAAAAAACAAAATTTTTTTCGTTTTTTACTAATTATAAATAACTTTTTTTTTTACTAAAATTAACAAACTATTCTTTTTCAAAAATAAATTAGTTGCTACAAAAAAGTTAGAGTGAACTTTTTTAAAAAATGAGTCATAAAAAAATTATTTTAAATCAAGTTTAAAGAGAATCTATTTAAACCTAAAATATTTTTAAAAGAATAAAAGAAACTAAAAATTTTAATAATTTTTTCATTCCCTTAGGAAACTTCCATTAGTATTTTCTAATCATTTATCAAAAATTTTGGATGCATTTTTACCCGTTATATCATTAATTAAATTGTCATATCGTAATATAGATATTTTAATTAAATGTTATAATTTATTAAAAGTTTAAATTATTAATTTTGATTTATTCCCGAACCCTGGGACCAGGGCTCTAGCCCCGTTTTATTTTTTAAATGGCCATCAATTTTTTTTATATGACGATTAATAATTTATATGACGGCTTAATACTTTACCTTAAATTTTGCTTAACTTTTTTAGATCTTCGATTCAAATTTAAAATAATCCCCATGTAAGTTTAGTTAAAAACATAAAAGCGTTTCAATTCAAAATAATTCAAAATTAAATTCTTAAGTAATTTAAATTCAAAATACTAGAATAATAAAATAGAGAGCAAGAAGAAATTTATAAATCAATTTTTTTATTGTTAAATCGCTCTAATCCTAATTGAAGCATTGATTTTTTTTGTTTTCAATTTACTGAAACACATTATTGAAAAAATAAAATGAAATCTAAAGGGAAATATAGTCTTCTTCAAATTTGCTTCAAAATTTTTTTAAATAAATCTTTAAAATATACTAAAATATGTAATTAACTTAAAAAATAAAATTGGTTCAATTAAAAAAGTTTTTGATTAATTTGCTAATGCCGAGTAATGTGAAAATTTCAGGTTTAAAGTTTTTTTTTTCGTAACATATAAATGCATTTTACCGAAAACACTTCCTCGCGTAATTTTTAATAACATTTTAATATGCAAAAACAAATCGTAGCTTTATTTTATTTAGCAAATAAAATTTGGATTCTATTAAGAAATTATGGCCTTATTTGACTTAAAGGTATTCAAATAAGTTAACTTAACTAATTTATTAGCTTAAATTAGAAAAATTACCGGGTCTTATGTCTTGTGTGAACAATTGTTCACGTAATGGGTGAACAGTTAATTCATTGGAGTTAGGTGAACAACGCTGGTCACCTATTTCGTGAACAAAAATAGGTGAACTAGATAATATAAAAAATTTATTCAACTAAATTTAGCGAACAAAATATTTATTATGTAAACATCAAAGTGAACAAAAAAAAATTAGGTGACCATTACCAAAATCTTCATTTTCATCTTTCAATTCTTGGGTATCATCTAAATAATCATTTGTCTTCATAGTATTTTTTTTGGTGCTTGAGTCTGTACCAGTACGAGGATCTTCTCTGCTTTATCATCTTTTTCTTCATTTTCGTAATCTTGCTGTTGAATTTGATCTTCATCTTCAAAATCTCTCAGATCATTATCATCATTCCCTAATGACCCAAGCACATCAGTGTCTTCATCAGTAGATTGAGCAAAACTAATATTCATCTCAGCCTTAGATAAACCATCATCTGATTCATCATTACTAATACCAACGGCTTCACTAGCTATTAATTCCTCGAAATCATACTAATAAATAAAAAAATGATAAATATATCAAATTTTTTCAAAATTTTTTAAATGTGACTAACCAAGTGCCCGGCTTGTAAAATTTTTATTTCTCTAATAATCAACTCATAACTTGCGACTCGATCATTATTTAATTTATTATTAAAACGCCACATATACTCATCAATATATGATTTGAATAAATAATCTTTTACAACCATGCATTTCTTTAAATTTTATTTTACATGCATTCCATAAGCTTTCAATGCGATTGATGCAAGCGCCTTTAAAATAAGAAATCTTGAATAAATGAAAAAAATTGTGTTCTATATAAAAATATTACTGAAAATATTTGTATGTAAATTTGAAAAATTAGCGAGATTTTAATTGATATTCAAGTTAATAATTTAATCTTCCTTAAAAAAATTTATCAGAGATTGTATTTTATTTTGGAAAAACCTCATCTCTCATGGCTTATCTAAATTTTATAAGAATAAAAATGGATCTAATATTAAAAATATCTTATCTAAGTGTTTGAAAAATAATATATTAAATAAGAAATAAAATTATGATTTTTGCCTTTAAAAAATGTGATAGACTTGATAAATTTACTTTGAATAAAGCAAACTTTTAGTTAAACTTATGATCAAATGAGGAGCTAGTGATTTTAGACCTGTTAAATTTTTATTTTAAAGGAAAAAGTTTAAAAAAGTTTGCTTTTGAGAATAATGAACAATTGAAAATAGGAAAATTAATATCAAATGAATACCAAAGAGGATCAAAAAAATCTTACATTTTTTAAGAATATTGATAGTGAATATGAATATGAAGAGTTGTTGGAAAATAGAAGAAAACTTTTTAGGCGTTTTACCCATCGAAACTCAATATCTTCAGTCGAGCGGCTTAAGGCTCACTCTAACAATGACTCAAGTAATTTACTCTCAATTAGAATTTAAATGAAGATTTTATGTTAAGATAGTTTTATTTTTTATAGAAAATTTTTAAACAACTGGTAATAGATTTTACACAATTACACAATCATATTATATTATGAATAAATTTTGATGAATATTTTTTGCTAAATTTTTAGTTTGCATCAAAGTTGAGAATGTAAATGAAAATATATCATATGTGAAGCAACCAAATCCGAAATCGATTAGATTTAATGAATCAAATATGTCTTTAGATCAAAAGGACAACTCGATTGGCAGTGACGGCCAACCGTGCGGCAACATTACAAACAGATACAACGTATCCAACTTTTTCAAGCATATTTATTCACTTAAATCGATAAATGTGTCTGTACAGCCAGTTCAATCAAGTCCTGATTTAAGCCTATCAAGTACTAGCTTAACAAATTCAGACAATCAATTGAAAACCAGTTCTTCAAAACAATTTTGGATGCCAGATGAACAAGTGAAAGAATGCTTTCAGTGTAGTCAAAAATTTACCACGATCCGCAGACGACATGTAATTGCTGCATTTTTATTTTGTTTTGTTTGAATAAAATCTTTTAAATGTGTTGTATTTCATTTAGCATTGTCGAGTGTGTGGTCAAATATTTTGCTCTAAATGCTCAGAGCATGAAATACCAAGCAAAATCATTTGGCCCAACACAAATGGCAACATTAGAGCATGCACGTTTTGTCATTCGTTTGTGGCCGAAATACAAACATCTGGAAATGCCGATTTTAGACAAAACTCTAATTCGATTAAAGAACTAATGAAGCGATTGTCTTTGCCAACTTCTTATTTTAATTGTAATCTATTTTTTGTTGTTATTTCATTTAAAAAAAAAAAATGAATATTTGAAATTAAAAAAAAAAGCCTTTACAAATCCTGACCAAGAAGCATTCAATAGTTTGAGCACTGATTCGTCCAATGTTCAATTCAACCTTGGCAATTCGTACTCATCTTCAGCTAGTTTGTCAACATTGCCATTGAATTCAGCGTGTGATCCGATTTGTGACAAAAACGATGACTTGAACAATCCATTCGATGTGACCGAGAACAAGGATGACCTAAATAAACCACAATCTCATGAATCTGAATTGAAACAATTAATTCTAAACAATTCGGCTGAATTGAGGAATATATGGGTTCAATTGTATCATACATCGGACGGAATTCAATTTACTACTAAAAGCATAAATAAATTTAGGAAAATTTATAACAGCATTAGTGGACGTGAACTAGTTGACTGGCTTATGAAAGCTAAAAGTGTATCAAAGTAATAGAAAAACTTTTTAATTACTTATTATTCAAAAAAAAAAAAAAAATAAAAATAAAAATAAATGTTAGTTTATTATTTTAGAAAGAAATTAAAAAAAAATTAGGGTTATTCAATTTTATTTTATTTTATTCAATAATTTAAGAGACCAGGCTATCGTTATCGGCCAAGCATTGATGCACGGAAAATGGCTCGAATGTTCATTTCAGCAAAATCCCAATCAATCGAGCTATTATCTCAATCCGTCAGCAGCAAACAACGCTCATTTGGTTAACAAATTTGAACAAGTATTCTATGATGACTACACGTTCTACAAACCTGGTGCATCGGCGCTCTCGTTCAACAATCGAGAAGACGAGAACAAAATGGATGGCGAAGAAGAGCCCGAATGGATCAAGGAAATAAATAAAACGATGCCGAGTCCGAGTCCTGATGCCGAGTCCACATCTAGTTCGTCGAGTCAAATGAATTTAAAAGAAGCTGCAATTGTGTCCGCTATGAATGACCAGGACGAATCAATCGAATGCATTCCATATATTCAAATCGAATCTAAAGCATGTGTAATCAATGATGCTGACCTGCTAACTCCTAATATACATTCGAATTCGCCATCTGACTTTGTTCCTAAGCAAAAATTGTCACGCAGCCTAAACACAGTGAATGACAATTTGCAAAAAGTACACAAGCATCTCCATGCCGAAATACTAAAGCAAATGCTCAAGTTGAAAAATATCAGCTTTGAATGGTTTGATATAATTGTTGAATTGGCAACACAGTGTGTTGATTTGGTAAAGCCTGATGTAAAACATGACAACGATTCAATGGACATTAGAGCTTACATCAAAATCAAAAAGATTGTTTGTGGAAACAAAGACCATTCGCGAATAGTCAATGGTTTGGTGTTTACCAAAAATTTGGCTCATAAAAGCATGAATAACGACTCATCGAGTCCAAAAGTTTTGCTTCTCAAATCGCCCATTGAGTACAACAACCGAACAGAGGACAAAATGTGCTCATTGGAATCAATATATGCTGCCGAAAGTCAATATCTCAAAAACTATTGTTCCAAACTTTTGCTAAGACATAAGCCAGACGTGCTGGTTGTGGAAAAATCAGTTGCTCGAATCGCTCAGGACCTATTTCTCTTGTCCAATGTATCTCTAGCTCTAAATGTTAAGCCAAGTATTATGGACAAATTGGCTAGGTTCTTACAAGCTGATCCAATGTATTCGATTGATGATCCAATACGAAAACCAAAACTAGGCTTTTGCTCCCGATTTCATGTTCAATCTTATCATTTTGCCAACGATAGACAAAAATCGTTGATGTTCTTTGAAGGCACACCAACTAATCTAGGTTGCACAATTCTTTTGCATAGTCAAAATGAAATAGAATTAAAGGTAATTATTTAGAATTGCAATTACAACAACAAAAACAACAGCAAAAACAGCAAAAATCTTTTATTAATTTTAATACTATTTTATTTATTAATTTTAATACTATTTTATTTATTAATTTTAATGCTAAAAAAATTTCTCTTATTCTTCTAGAATGTTAAAGCAGTATTGAAATTTATGATCTATGTTGCCTACAACACCAAATTAGAACAATCGTTTATTTTGGATAAATATGCTGATTTCAATTTGAAAAATAGTAAGTTGATTATTACTTTGTTGTTTGAATACTCAAGGCTCCGAATTATTTTAATTAACAAGCACTCATTGTGCTAATTATTAAGCTAATTAAATTTTCTGAGACAAAATGAATAAATTCACCTTATGTCAGTTATTATGAATTTTGGTTAAGCTGGCAACATTTCATGTTTAACACTCAAAACACCAAAATTTCTTACCGCAAATTCCAAGTCTATCAGCAATTAAAAAATGGTCGTTTAAGATTTTTTGTAATTATGTTTGCAGTTAGAAATATTCGAGTAGTTCATTGACTTTAATTGCAGCTTGACACTGTCAAATTTCAATCTTTTTCAATTTTTATTTAAGATTTTTAATTTTATCAAGCGTCATATGCTTTATCATTAGATTAAAACTAAATATTAAAATGAGACAGCATGTCAAATAATTTTGACACGATTGGGTTTTACTTTTAATTTTTTTTGTTCAGAAAAAAAATCTGAATTCGAGAGAAATTGTTGTATTTTTTAAAAATTGGAATTATTTTTCTAGATTTTTGAAAAGAACATTGAAAAAAATTATTAAAAAAGGTCAAAATGACACTCCGGGGATTTTGGTATTAACGAGACAAGAAATTTAAAACAATTTGATTTTCTTTTATATCTTTTTTTTAAATTTAAATGCTAAAAATCTATGATTTTTTTTTATTTCTCCAATTTTGGCCGCTTTTTTAAGATTTATTAGCACTAAAATATAAATTGTATTTTTTTGAAATTTTTTTTGAATATCGTTTAATAAAAAAATAGCAATTTCAAGCACAAGCGCCTAAAATCTAAAGTTCAGCGTTAAATTAAAATAATGAAATTAATGAAAAATTTATAATTTTTTCTCAAAAAAATAAAAGCTATCTTTGAGTCAATGGTTAATGATGAATCGGAGATGATGACCAATGATTCCGATTTGTCCAATATTCAAGACCTAGAAGAAGAAGAAGAAGAAGAAGAAGAAAATAGCCGACTAGTGCTTAAAATAGACAGATCGTCAGATGAAAGAGAAAATAAAAAAATAAATAGCTTGCCTGTGTCCATTGACCAAAATCCATTAGAAACAAGCATTCAACAGTGTCACGATGCTGACAACAAGACACTAAAGCTCACTATTTGTGAACAATATAGTGAAAAAACTAATGGAAATTTAAATCGAAATTTTAAATTATTAATTGATGATTTACATTTGTCGTGTTCACCTTTTATAAAATACAAAATGCCTTATTTGCTACTAGAAGACACAAGCGATCCGCTAAGAGCATATTTGCCTAGCAATTACATGAACTATCTAGATTCATTTATTTTACTCTTGGACTCCCAGTGCATTACCAATAGTTGTTCAATTACGTCACCAAATAGAACAACTAATTTTTGGACTGATTGGGATCAAAACAAGGCCAAAGTTCACCAATTTTTACTCATGCACTTAACCAAGTCTTTTGACGATAAACAAATACAAAAACTCTACGCAGACTTTAAGTCTCGCGGCGGCATTGCTTCAAACATGTCCGGCAATCAACGTAAGCTAATATTTAAAGACATAGAACGTGAAACAAATTTGAATGAAGTTAATTCAACCAAGTGTAAATTTGATTGTTTGGACATTTTAAATCGTCAGCATTTAGCTGTTCTTTATGTAAATCAGTGCCAAACTTCACCAGTATATCCGAACATTTGTCAAAAGCCACGTGTCATTAACATGAAATTCTACACAGATAATGACATGACTTTGGGAAGTTTTTTGGCAAGAAATTGCTTTAGAAATGACTACAAATGTTCGAATGAATTTTGTTCATTGCCAATTGTTCTTCACACACGCTCTTTTATTCACGCTGATACAAAGATCACGGTTCGCATGAGCGTCATACCAAACCAGACGCCAAATTACTCACAAAGTCATCCACAAAACTATTCAAAAAACCATTCACAAAACGAACCTAATCATATGCATTCATCTAGTAATCAAACTCCAAAATCACCAGCACAGTCCATGTCTGTTCTATCTGTGTCATCTCTTTTGCCCAAAAGTCCATCGCAAACAAGCAATCAATCACTACAACAACAACAGCAGCAGCAGCAACAGCAACAACAACAAGAACATGTTCATCAATTGTTGACATCTTCAATGCATGAACAATCAAGCATAAGCAATCAACCAGTGTACGATGACATAAACATTTTTATGTGGTCTGTTTGCCAGAAATGCAACAAGTCGACCAAAAAAGTTGCCATGTCGCCCGACACATGGTCATTTTCGTTGGCAAAATTTCTTCAGTTGACATTTCACGCTCAATCGGCATATCATCAATTTAATCCGGAGCCGAGCGATCAACAGTGCACTCATTCGCTTTTCAACGATAACTATCAATACTTTAGATACAAAAATACAGTAACTGTATTTTCAACAAGTAGAATAACTATTAAAAAGCTTTTTTTGCCTCATACTCAAATAAAGCGTTTGGAACATGCTAAAAAACGTGAAGAATACATAGACGAAATAAAAGAAATGTACGAAAAAGGTCTCTCTCAAACGACCACTTTAACCGAAAAACTAAATCAACTTAAGGCTCAAAATCTGAGCGAAAAACAAATGCAAAAGTTGGATCAGCATTTAGCACAGATAAATAGTGACACGAGTTTAAAGTCAAAAATTGAGAAAATAAATTTAATTTTGACTAATAATTTGCAAGAAGCTGTGACCAGTGTCAGTGAGATCAACTATGCATATGTTGATTTGCTAATAATCGATTTGAAAAAGCACCTGGCAAATTTTGCAATCAATTGGAACAATAGAGTAATTGAGTTGTTCAGCAATAAAAAAACAAAGTCTGACGATGAAATAAAATCGCCTCAATTGTTTAACGAATCGACGAGTGATTCTCAACTACAAGGTAATCTAGCATTCAAACTATACCTACTAAAATAAAAACTAATTGATGATTGAATAATGAAAGATTTCAATTTTTTTTTACTCTATTTAAACTTTAAATGATCATTTTGAGCATCAAAAATTGATCATAAACTTAAAGTTGTCAACAAAAAGTCACTCTAAAAATTCATCACTGTAAAAAGAAAAATAATAAAAAATAATTATTTTCACTAAACTATCTCTAGGCTATTATTAAAACTCTTTTAGATTTTAATAAGGATAAGTGATCACGGGTATTAAAGGTCTACCAGCACAATCCATGGGTAACCAAATTAAAGGTACTAAAAATTATATCTTGTAATTCGATCTTTTCGTATAGTAAGATTTTTATTTAGAAATAAATAAAAAATTGACTGAATGCTAAAATTTTAGCTCTTGTCAAATTTTCTTAATAAAAAATTAATTGTAATTGAACACAAAAAATCTCTATATTTGCACTTGTTTTTCAATTGAAAAATAAGCCTATTTTTATTTTTTAAAAGGAAAACAAATTTTTTCCAACGATCAATCATTTGAGTATGGGTCGTTATTGAGCGAAAGTTCAATTATTGACAATGAAGAAAACGTGCCCAAGTCATTTCAAGGCTCTCAATCAGCTATAGCAATTGGCAAGCGTATTTTGGCCAGTTTTATTGCATCTTCAACTTTTCAGCCGCTTAAAATTCCTTTTGCCGAAGACGAACATTACATTCTGAGCACTACTTCGTCCTACTATGTCAACGAAAAATATCTCAGCTCCATAGTCGCTTTTGCTCTATGTTCCCGTGAATACAATCAATTTCAACAAAATTCGAGCAAAATGGATATTCAGAAGTTTTACACTGCACCAGCTCAAATTCAACAACATCAACAACAACAACAAGATATTGATGAGTTCGATCCGTCAGCTAACTTAAAATCAAATTTAATACATTTTGAACTTCAATTTTCGGACTCAAACTCAAAGTTTTATTGTAAGGCGTACCATGCTGAATTGTTTCGTCGCCTTCGTAATCTTGTAATGCCAAACGAAGAGGACAAATTCATAAATTCATTATTTCGATGCGTCAATTGGGAAGCTAAAGGAGGCAAATCAAATTCACAATTTAGAAAAACTTTAGACAATAGGTTCATTTTAAAAGAAATGTCCAAGCAAGAGGTTGCTTCATTTGCAGAGTTTGCACCACAATACATCAACTACTTAATAGATTCCATAGAAAACAAAAAAGCCACAGCAATGGCAAAAATTTTCGGTGCATACAGAATATGCATGGTGAAAAATTCAGGCATTTCGTCAAGCAAAGCTATCAAAATTGACATAATTGTTATGGAAAATTTGTTTGTTACCAACAAAAGCAAATCCATTCAAATATTTGATTTGAAAGGATCGGAGCGCAATCGGCTCATAAATGTCAATCAGTCGACAGCACAAACTGACACAGCTCAATCAAGTGACAAAGACATTGTTTTACTTGATGAGAATTTTCTTCGATGGTCGTTCGACAATCCCATTTACATAAAACCACACTCAAAGTATGTTCTAATGAAGGCTATCGAAAATGATTCGAAATTTTTGAGCAGCAAATACATTATGGACTATTCACTATTGTGTGGAATTGATATGGAGAGCAATCAAGTCACTGTTGGTCTTATCGATTACTTAAGAGCCTTTACGTGGGATAAAAAAGTCGAAACATACATCAAAAAAACAATCGGAGGCTCACAAGGAAAAATGCCTACGATTGTCTCGCCTGAAGTATACAAAACCAGATTTATTAATGCCATTGATAGATATTTTCAACAAGTTCCAGATCAATGGTACGAAGATAACTTGAATTCATGAAGTAGTTTTATCTAACCTAATAATTATTAAGATAGTTTTGTTTTTTTTAGTTTTATTTAAATTAAACTCAAAAATGTAAAGATGATTTTTTAAGCATTATTTTCGTAGATAAGTTGCTAAAAAATAGAATAAAACTATTTATTAGAATTTTTTATACTCAATTTTTCTTATTCTTATTAATTTAATTTGGATTTTTTGAAAAATAAAAAAATATAAATAATTCAAATGTTTTATCTAATATAAATTTATTTTAGACGAGATTTAGTTTTTTAAATTTTTTTTTAGCATAAAAATATTTTGGGGACCAAATAAATGCTCAGTAATTTTTAAAACATTAATTCGTGATAATTTAATAAAAAAATTAGTAAAAAAAAATTTTGGTCAGTATTAATTATAATTTTTATCATTTAGGGTTATGTTATCAGTTGATAATATATTGGGTTTGGGCTCAAAATGGTTTCGACTGGGTTAATCGTATCGATCAACGAAGTTCGATTACAAATACTCGTCGTAATGATTTTTAGTTAAATAAGCAAGTATCGATAATTAGGAATGAAGTAAATATCAATCAAGAAATGACAGTTAAAAGGAATTGAGTATAACTTGAAAACAAAGTTATCAAATGATATATGATAAAATTTCTATTTTATAAATTTCATAATAAATTGTTTATTGTATAAATAATCTTTTTATATTAGGTCGTGTCTGTCTGTCAAGGTTTTTAAAAGTTGTCGTAGACATCTGAAACTTTGTATGCACGCATATCAGACAACGAAGAGTTCAAATAAGGTATTTAAAAAAGGGCCGCATATTAAAGCGTCATTTATTTTGATTAAACGTCAATTAAATTAATGTAAATTAAATGTATTAATTGTCATTGAAAAGAAATAATGTTACTTAAATGTATTAATTGTCATAGTCAAAATGGTAAATTGTTTCAATGAACCATGGCTCGAATCTTACGACCCCAATAAATAATTTTATGGGGAATCGGGGGGTTATGAAGATATTCATGAGGCTTTCGACGAATAAATCGAAGCTCAAGACAACTTAAGGAACACTTTAATTGAAACTGAGGTAGAAGAAGGTAATAATGAGACTACCCTAGCAGCAAATTCCTAAAATAACGCTGTTATCCCATTTAATAATGTGGAAGCATATAATTGGTGTTGATTAAAGCCAAGGATTATTGGAGTCCTTTCCAGCTGAAGCTTGCGACATACCTTTAGGAAAATAAAGAAGAGTAGGACGACCAAAAAAGGAATTAAAAGCATTAGTAATAAAATAATTGAAAATATTCTATTAATTTTTTTATGATTAAAATTTTTTTTTATGACTCTTTATTTTATAACATTTAATTTTATTATGTGATAACTAATTACTTAAAATGACAACTATTACTTTTAATTTACGATTCATACATTCAATTGACTAATTTTTATGTTGACTAATTAACATAAATAAATGACGATTTTATCTTTTTTTAATTGACGTTTAATCATAAATAATGACACTTTAATATATTTTCTTAAAAAAGTTTTTGGTCGATTTTTCATTTGACTCTTGGAGCTCACTCTAGTTTGCAAAATTGTTGGTTGAAATAATGGTTGAAACAATAGCAGAATGATCACTGAACCATGTTTACCCATCCATGGTCTAATATATGTGCATAAAAAGTTTCAGATGTCTACGACAACTTTTAAAAATCTAGACAGACAGAAAGACAGACACGATCAACGTATTACCTAGATTTTTGATAGATAAATCTACGAAAATCTAGGCAACCCCTACTTTTCGTCTTCTTTATGTTTTGAAATCATTTCTCTAATATTATCGCTAACCATTGATTTGGCACCAAACAAATTATTTTTATAATAATGAATAAAGTCCGAAAATACTTGTTATAATATTCAAAATATTGAACCAACGTAGATTGACATTTAAGTTCTTTCACCGCCTTTTTCAAAAGGGTATAATATTGTCAGAAATTTTTTTATCTAAAGTAGTAGTTTGTAGATTTGGCTAAATAAATAATTTAAATTAATATTTTCGTTAACATTAGAAAATAACAATCAATAAACCCAATTAAATTAAAGATTTTATTTTTTTGAAAAACAAACGTGATCTTATTTAAAATTTATTTTTTATTATTATCCCGAAAAAAGGGACTTGAATTGTTGAAGATATGTACTAACCATAGCGAGTTCTAGACACAAATTTAAAAAAAAACTGTACACATTATTAAATAATAAAGATTAAAATTTAAATTTATCATTTTTTTATTTTGATTTGATCATTGTAAGCGGTATCTTCAGAATTTGATTTTTCAACCTCTGATTTCTTTAAAATAATCCCTTAATCTTCATAAATAATTCTTGTGTTTTTATCTAAATTGCGTAATCTTAACTTTTGAAATGAGAGTATTTTATCTTTTGAAAACTTAAATAAATAAAACAATTAAAATTATAGTTTGTTTAATTTTTTTATTTTGAATTTTTACCATCAATAATTATCAACAATCATCAATAATTTCATGACTTGATCGCTTTCTTGCTCTTTTTTTCCTGATATCGGTGATATTTTTTTAAATCAAGGCCACCATCAGTTAAGCAACTTAATGGTAAAATGGTTAAAATTAAATTGAGCCAGGTCATCAACTAGTGAGGAAGAATGAGACATTTTTTTTACATAATCCATTGAGAAACCGGTCTTTGTCCTGGACGCAAAGAAAGCTCTTCTTCGGGAATTCTCCAGTCGAATTCTTAAAAAGTCACTGATATTGCTGACGCCAAAGGCATTAAAAATTAAAGTCTCTTCTAAATAAAATTAAGGAAAAATTACTTTTTTTTTACTATGAGCTCCTTAAGTTCAATAAAAGATTTTGGTTCATCGTTAGAAATGAAGATCATTCGAACATTCCATAATTTTTTTGCTGAAGCATGCTTTTGATCACAAATAAAGCTCTGGTTTTTTAAAATCATTTTTAACTGTTCCTCACTCAAATTTTCCTTATAAGTTACCCAGTAAAGCCTTAAATAAACAAGTCTTCCACTATTTGGATCTCCAAATATTCGAAGCTTCTTTCTCTTATGTTCATATTGTTTTGTAAACCATTCATTTTACCAACTTGATTAAGCCAGTCGAAAAAATTTTCTCCAATTTTAAAAGGCCAATAGAGTTAAAGCCTTGCTTAACCCTAACCCTAAACTTGCTTTAGTCCAGATAAAAGCGACCAATCATTTATTCCCCTTTTGATATTTTGTCCTTCTTTTTTTGCTTAACATTTCTCAATTTAAAAAAAAATAAGAAAAAATTACCCAGCTTGTGCTCAACATCTTTCGGTTCAACCTATTGAGAAAAATGTTAACTCAAAAATACAAAAATAAAAACTACCCGATTCGTTAAAATAATTCTAAGTGACCACACGGTCGTAAAAATCAAATTCAGGATTCCTAATTTTGTGTTTCTTACAATAAATCGGACAAAAAATATCTGGATGTCATCTACACGCTGTTCCAAATATACAAGTTTCCCAGAACGTAATTTGAAAAAAATGATCTTGTCAAAAATTTCGATTATCTCTACTGTTTTTAGCCAACCATAAACATAAAATTTGTGATAAGAACTCTTGTTTATTTAGATTGACTCCGGATGGAAAAAAAATAATCGAAAGCTGGATACGTTTTTAGACGGCTAAGGGCTGCTTAAATTTTGGTAGATTTATCTAGCAAAATGATGATGAAATTTTAATTAAAACGTAAAGAAAAAAAAAATAACAACAAATTTTTAATTTCTGTATAACGATTTTGCAAACATTTTTTAATATTTTAAAAGCCTCGGTAATATGTTAATAATGACACAATAAATATGTAAGAAGCGTTTTTTAATAAAAGAAAATGTCTGAAAAATACATTGGTTCGACCTGATATGACCAGATTTTTTTTTCAAATTTTTTGTCTGAAATGTAATTGATAATTAAAAAAAAAGATAAAAAAATCTTTTTATTGATTTATTTATTAAAAATTATGAAATTTAATTTGAATATTTTTGATTGTTTGTCAATCAAATATTAATCAAGTATTATGGTTGAAAAACTTTCCTCCAATAGCGATATTTCATCAATTACATTTTCATCATTTTCCTTTTTCTGACTGCATTCTTCTTCATGATTTTTAAATGGTTTTCTTCTTTTGTTAGTTTTGTCACAATACTTGCATTTATAAATATCAAGACTTTTTTGTGTTTTTTTTTCAAGGGTCTTTTCCTTTCTTTGAAGTAGAAACAGACCACCTCCAGGCAATTGTTTTGTATGATTCAAACAAAGATGCTGAACTAATCCAAATTTGGATGCAAAAGACTTGTTTTTTTGAGAGCATTCAACAAAATTACATTTGTATCTCAAAGCTTTGTCTTGATCGAGAAATTGGAGTACAAGAACTGGTAAAACTTTACATTCATTTCCAGTCGACCATTGAGAACATAAGAATATTTTTCTTTTAGCCTATTTAATTCTTCTTGCTTGACATCTTTGACTTTGCGGCACATTTTAAATTTGAAATATTGTTTTTGAAAATTAACAAAACAAATGAACATTTTTATTTTTATTTAAACTTTATTTGAAAAACATTAAAAATTTAAAGTTCATTGTAAAAAAATGTTTTATTGACATAAGTTTCTAAAATTAACTGACAAAAATTTCTTAAATCTATTAGATGAAGCCTACACACGTTTTCTTGATTCTTTAACTGATTATCATAGTTTCTTTTAGTAAAATAAAATCTTCTGTATTTGATTGAAATGAATTTTGTTTTTCAAAAATATCTCTATACTCATGTTTCATTTGTTTGAACAATTCATTGCTAACGTAAAATTTTCTTCTCTTTAACAGTTGATGTTAATAATTTTCAGTGGTATAAATAATTGATTTTGAACTGACAAGATCCGGAATAGTCTCAATATCACACAGAACATAAATGTGTATATCGACATTGTCATCAAAATTGACTCTATTATAATAAAGTCGACGATCAAAAATCTTACATCACTTGAGTAGAAATCGAGGAGTCTAATAGTAAGATTTTTATTTAAACCTCGTGTACTGCCCAATTCGCCAATTTTATTGCTAATCACTTTTCTTGCGCTTGGTTTTGATATGCATAGTGATTTCGTGCTGGTTTGATGAATTTTATTTGTATTTTTAATTTTTTGTTTTTGTATCGAAACTTAGATCACGTTTAAGTTCGTTTTTTTTTTTCGATCTTCGATCTCGACTTCTTCATTATCTAGGATAATAATGCTATCGTCACTGTCTGAGTCGATCAAGTAAATGCTATTGTTCATCTTCTTTTCCTTTAATAATTTGTTAATAATAATTATTATATTATAATTAAAATTAATATTTAATTTGTTTTAAATTAAAATTAAAATTAATTGTTCTTTAACAGAATTTGATAACATTGTGTAATTCTAAATATATCAAATAAAAACTTTCTTTTTTATAATTTTTTATTTTCATATTTTTGCCACCACCGTCAATCTAAATGCCGGTTTTCACTCACAGCCTTACACGACTTGGTTCAGCGATCATTCGGCAATATTTAGTGAAATTACTTTTTAGAAAATTGATCAATTTACCTACTTTTATTTATTAGTGATTATATGTTTGTGTTATTTTTTTAATTTGATTTTATTTTAATTTAATTCAATAATTTAATTCAGTTGTTAACTGTTTGATTGACAACAAAAAAAATAAAATTTATTATTTATGCTAAACCCTTTTTATCTATTTTTTGGGGTACTCAATCAATTAATTCATTTCATTTATACTATTAAAATTTTTTTTGCAATTTATATTAATATCTTGATTGATATTTGATTTAGAAAAGCACATACAAAACTCATTGAACATTGTTTTTGCTCACTATCACACTCAATTAAACTAGAACTAAACACGAGTTTAAATTTAAAAAAAATTATTTTGCCTTGATTTTACTTACACAGATATTTTTGACTTTTAGTTTTTTTTTCATAATTTTTTTCTCTCTTAACCCATTTTTTTTGTGACAAATTCAGTTTTTTAATTAATTAGATTTGAGATTGAATGATTTGTTTGGACGTAAATTGACGTTTTTGAGCGTAAATATGCCAATATTTGAAAAGGGAGTGGTGTATCAGTTTGAAATTTGGCCAGCACTCTACTTTTCATTAAAAGATTTTGGTCACAAATTTTTAGCTCTTTAGCTTGTTTCATTCGTCCATTTTGGCCTGTCAACGGACGGACGGACACGACAAACGTAATACCTAGATTTTTTTTTACTAGCATAGTAAAATCTAGGCAACCCCTAACCCTAAACCCTAAATATTAAATCCGGAATCGCTTAACATATTTCGAGCTGGCATTTTGCAACATTATGGAAACAGACCGAATTCAATGTAAAATATGTGTTTAGCTGAGTTTGCAACACATTATGACGACGAAAACCATGACGAAGATGACAACAATCAACATTTTGCCAATGAATGTTTGGCTACAATTGACGAAAATAATTCGGAACATTATAATTATGCTTGCTCAAAAACAACAATAACGTCGTCAAACAATAATATGATAAACGATGATAACGATGATGATCAAATATTTATGGCTACGAAAAGAATTGCAAATACAAAAAATGACAATGAAAATTCAAATTTGATTCAACTTAAGAATCGAGACGGTTTTGTTAAACGTCGATGCAAATGCAAAATAATTCGTTACAAACGATACAATCGAATAAAAGATCCGCACAATTATTATCGCGTTGAGCTGATGTTGTTTTTAGCGTGGCGAAATGAAAAGCGTGAAATCGAAATACGTGATCCGTTCGAAAAAGTTGAGTTAAACAAATGTGAAATTGCCAAAAATCATGCTCTTTTTGAGTCGGTTGTGGCCGAAAAATTTGATCGTGCTCAAAATGAAATAGAAACGGCCATTCAAGAACACTATGAACGTTTAGTCGAAGATTATGTGGACAGAGTAAATGAGGCAAACGAAAATTTGATTACAAATGCAAACGAAGCACAAAATGAAGAGTTCGAAGCCGAATTTGGCTATCATGCTATAATACAAGATGAATTGAGCACAATTCAAAGTATGTTAAACACGAATACAGGTGACATGATCACGTTGCCAAAACGTAAATCGAACGAAGCATACACAAGTCTAATGAAATCGCTCAATCGAATTCAACACAAATATTTGGTCAATTTTATTGATTGTGTACGAGCGAACAAAGCTTTTTATCATTTTGTAAGTGGTGGCGCTGGCACTGGCAAATCACATTTGATCAATTCGTTGTATCAAACATTTATAAGAGTTAGCGATTTGAATCGTGATGATCCAAATGCAAAAACAGCATTGTTGACAGCATTTACTGGCAAAGCTGCATTCAATATAAAAGGAACAACGCTTCATTCAATGTTTCATTTGCCAATACATTCGAATAAATTGGATCGTTTGTCGGATAAACTTTTAGCTCGTGTTCGACATTCAATTGGCAATGTAAAACTAATTATCATTGACGAAATATCAATGGTTGGCGCAAATCTATTTGACAAAATAAACAAACGATTACAACAAATAATGGACAATAATCAACCGTTTGGCAATGTTTCATTGGTTGTCGTAGATTTTTAAATCAAATAAGGCCTTGTGCAAGATAGTTGGATATTTGAAACAAAGTCAAAACGACAAGACAATGGCTATTCAATTTTGGCTGGTGAAATGCTATGGCAAATGTTTAAATTTATTGAGCTTAAAGAAATAATGAGACAACGTGACGATGCAGTGTTTGCTGAAGCTCTAAATGTCTTGGGAAACAAAGGTGTTAATGGTTTGTGTGAAGATCAAGTAAAAATGTTTAATTCACGTATTGTTAACATTGATCAAATATCTAACGAGGCTATTTGTGTCATACATTCGAACAAAGGCGTAAATGAATAAAACGAATACAAATTGAAATCAATGCCTGGCAATTTAATTGAAAATAGAGCTGTTGATTTGGCGCGTGGCAAAGATAAACAATCGAATGAAGCCAAAAATCTTGTTGCTAGTGTACGCAATGAAGTTGATTTGAATAAAACGTGAGGCATGCCGACTTTGCTTCGATTAAAACAAAATTGTAAGTATATGATTACGACAAATTTGCGTACGGAAGATGGTTTGGTCAACGGTGCATTTGGTTGTTTGAAACATGTGATATTTACAAAGAAAAAACTGACGAAAAAACATTGGTAAAACGTTTGTATTTGGAATTTGCTGATAAAGATGTTGGTCATTTGTCACGTAATGAAAATGAAAAACAAAAATGGATAAGAGACGATTCGCTAATATTAAAGCAATCAATAAGTCCACAATAGACTGCTCTTGTCTGTGAACAACAAACTATAAAAAGACCAAAATCAGGCGGCAATTATCACGTTGAACGAAAACAATTTACACTTGTTGAATGTGAATCAATGACAATACACAAATCACAAGGACAGTCGTACGAGTGTGTTGCCGTTTGTATTGGTGATTCGTTGAAACGATCATTGTTGTATGTGGCATTGAGTCGTGCAACAAAATTAAATGGTTTGTACTTGTACGGAAGTTTGTCAATTGAGAGTGCACGTATACAACGATTGTCCAAGCGACAACGCCAACAAGAATTGGAATACTTTGAACAAAATGATTCGCATTGTCCAGTTCGCATTGAAATGAGTCGTTTGCGCAGCCAAGCTCAATTGAAAAATAACTACTCTTTTCTAGACTTCACATTTGAAAAGAAAAGAACATGTGACTTGACAATTGTATTTCAAAATATTCAATCGTACAATACGAACAAAGAAAATTTAAAATCAGACTTTGGCTACAAACAAGTTGACATTATACTTTTGAGTGAATGTCACAATACAAGAGCAAATCGTTTGCATGCAAGTCGATTGTTTGAATCAAATAATCAATACGATTGTGTGTACTATTCGTATGCAATTGATATAAATTTGGTCACAAATTTTCAGCTCTTTTGCTTGTTTCATTCGTCCATTTTGGTCTGTCAACGGACGGACGGACGGACGGACCCGACAAACGTAATACCTAGATTTTTTTTTACTAGCATAGTAAAAACTAGGCAACCCATTTGCTTTAATTGATGCATTTGAAGTTGAAAGATGGTCGGATTTTGAATCATTAATGTTAAAACTCGAAGCATCTGGGGTTAAAATTGAGTTTTCCACTGGCTGGTCATTGTCTAATTCATCATCTTGGAAAGTCTCAATAATGCTTTCCAAAATCTTGCGTAATTTTTTTTTTGTATTCTTTCGACAGTGTTTTTGCTTTTGAAACTATTAAATAAAAAAAAAATGTAAAAAATAAATAATTAAATAATTAATTCTAATAAAAAAATAAAATTCTTTGTTTGTTTCTTTTAAAAAAAATTTACCCTCCAACACATCTTCTAAGCTTACTCCATCAATAATTTCATTACTTGATCTCTTGCATGCTTTTTTGGTGCCAAGATCTGATATTGGTGATTTTAAGCATAAATCAAGTTGACCTTAAGATAAGCAGCTTAATGGTGTAATGGGTTGGTTAAAATCAAATTGAGGCAGTTCTTCGACCAGTGAGGAATGTTGCGTGATCTTTTTTACAAAATCCATTGGAAAGATCGGTCTTTGTCCTGGACGCAAAGGAAGCTCTTCTTCGGGAATACTCCAGTCAAATTCTTGAAAATCATTGATGTTGTTAACATGATATGCTTTAAAAATTTTTAAATAAAATCTATTAAATAAAATAAATATGAAAAAACTTTTTTTAACGAAAACTTTGAAAATTCTCTCTTTGAGTCCTGTAAAAGATATAAGTTCCTCATTAGAAATAAAGATCATAGGAACATTGCATAATTTTTTTTCAGCTGAAGGATGTTTTTTATCACAAACAAAGCTTTCGCCTTCCAAAACAAGTTTTAATTGTTCCTCACTCCAATTTTTAAAAGTTGCCTCATCAAAAATTACATGACAGTGACTAAATTCATCGAAACCTGACCATGCATATTTGTAGCTACAACTGGTCGATGTAAAACATTGATGAATGAAATAACCTTTAGAAATATTTTAATTTTTAATTAATAAAAATATAAAATTACCAAGTAAAGCTTTAGGGGCTTTAAGCATGTTTTTCTACTATTTGGATCCCCAATTATTAAAAGTTGCTTTCTCTTATTTTCATAAGGTTTTGTTAGTCATTCATTGTACCGAGAATACAATTTGATCACGCCAGTCGTCAAATTTTTTTCTAATTATGAAGGGCCTCAACATTTCAAAGTCTTTCCTAGGATTCCTCATTTCTTTTAATTTTGTAATGAGTTCAGCTTGTCTTGTCTTTGATGCTTTACCAAAAAATGAATCCTTAATTGATGATTGTCTTTTTTCAACATATTGCTGAGCCCAAATCCAATCACCTATACATGTTCTGAATAAAAAATAAATTATAATAATATTTGTAATGTTTACATTAGTACCCTTGGGCCCGTCTATCCGATCTTCTCGTAAGACGTATTGGAGCAGCTATTTATGCTCCTTGTTAACTTAAACGCTGATGGTTAAGTTAATCAACTTTCCAGTGATATCGACAAAGATGTCGCTATATCACAATATATAACTTTTATTAAAGGAAAAAAGTCTACCTAAACTTGCTTAAGTCTAGTCCATGAGATAAAGAGACCAGTCATTAAAATCCCTATTGAGATATTGCCTTTTTTTTTCAAGCTTAACATTTCTCAATTTAAATGGAAATAAGAAAAGATTATCCAGATTGTACTCAACATCCCTGGGTTCAACCTTTTAAGAAAATTAAATCAATATTAAATAATTATAAAAAAAAAATTAAAAATTATTACCGATTCGTCAAAAGAAATGTAAATGAGCACACGGTCGGTAAAATCAAATTCCGGATTCCTAATGTTGTGTTCCTTGCGATAAATCGGACAACGGGTCTGGATATCAACTTCAAGTTGTTCCGAGTAAACAAGTTTGCCAGAACGCAATTTGAAATAATTAATTTTGTCAAAAATTTCTTTTCTTGTTACTGTTTTAGGAACATCATAAACATAAAATTGGTAGTATGAACTCTTGTTTTTTTATATTGATTCCGGATGAAAAGAAAGAAATCGAAAGCTCGATAAGTGTTCAGACATTTGCAAATTAAATTGAAAAGATTTTTCTATTTAAGATTTATTTAAAAATTAGGGTTTAAGCCTTGATGCACAATTCTTTTATAGTAAAATTAAAGCAAAATAAAATCAAAAAAGTATATCAGAGCTAAAAAAGAAGTTTATTCAGAGTCAAAATGCATTAAATTTGGAATCCAAATTTTTTTAATCTTTTAATTTAAGACTAGTTTAACTGGGAGGTTAAAAATTATTCGACACTCAAGAGAATATTTGAGCGAGATCCTATTATTATAAACACTTGTTCAAAAAAAAAATAGTTTTAATAAAATGTCCAATAATTTTTATTTCAAATACTATTCCAAATTCTTTAATTTGTAATTATTTTCAAATTTTTGAGGCAAAAAGAGATACTAAAAAAGGTAATTTTTAATTTTGCAATAATTGTTTTTTTAACTACTTTTTTAAGATTTTGGAAAACAAAATGATATATTAGATTTTATTAGGTCCAAATTATAACAAAATTCATTTATAAAATTTTAATAAAACCTTTAAACATGTTTCTAAGTTTTTATTTTATTTTATGAAAAATCTTTTTTTAATTTATTTGTTCTTTTTGACTGCAGTATTGGGAGATTTTAACTATATAAAGCGAAAAATTTTTTAAAATTTCATTTTAATAAGAATAAAAACTTTCGATAATGCCAGAGCGTGTTATCAAATTACCAGTGAGTTAGGAAATTAAAAGGCTTAATCATTTTTACAGCCAGATAATTGAAAAAATGATTGATGTAAAAGAAAAACAGAAGATCAACTTTTTCAATTTAGTTATTCCATCATTAGCAGAACCCATAATTATTAGTGACATATCCGACAATCCAAGGTATGTTTGTAATTTTCTGGAGTGCAAAGAAGAAAACAAGTCTTTTGCAAGCAAACAAAAATTTATTCAGCATTTAAAAATTTTTCATGATCAAGAACTTCCCGGAGCATGTAGCTTTTTATATCCAAATGATAAAGCAACTATTCCTGGTGGATTCTGGTGCTCGGACTGTGGTCATCATTACTGTCGCCGTGATCATCTTCAGAACCACTTTAAGACAAGCACACACTGCAAAAACGCTACAATATCAGCAACAAATCCACTGGAATTACGTGAGATTGAAATTGAAAAGAAATTTGCAATTGAAGATGGGAGTCTTGAAAAAAATCATAATTTCAAATTCAATTCTTTGCAGTACGAATCACTATTGTCTTACTTCAAAGACAGGAAAAGAAACTTGCCAAAATTACACAAAAAGATCTTAATATTTATTATTGTAATTATTATGCAAAAATATACAGAAGGAAAAAAGCATTAGAAAATCAAGAAGCAAGTTGCAGTCAAAAAAAAACAAATTAAGATATCATTGAAGAAATAACTCTATTAGGGTTATTCTATTGGATAACTTATTCTATTCTATTAAATAACTCTATTGGAGGAAAGTTTTTCAACCATTATACTTGATTAATATAAAATTGACCAACATTTAAAATATTAAAATTTAATTTAAAATTTTTATTAAAAAAAATTTAAATATTTTTTTTTTTAAATATTTCACACAACAAAAAAAAATCTGGTCTTATTAAGTCAAAAGAGGCTATTTTTTGAACTTTTTTTAGTTGTCAAAAAGTCTTTTCACATATTAAATTTGTCTTTATTTACTTTTTAAAGAGGCTTATAAAATAAAGCATGAAAAACTTTTTATTGTTACATTTTTTGTTCTTATTTAAGTTATATTTTTTGATACTTTAAATAAAATATTTAATGAACGAAATTTTAGGCAAATGAAAATTGTGATCTAATTATGTCCATTTAAAGCTTCGTCAGAATTTTAAATTGTTGAAAATCAATTAATTTAAAGTAAAAATATATGCTAAATCGATATATTTAGTTATTTTATAACAAAAACAAACGGAAAATACACAGTGAAACACATTTTTTGCTATAATCTATAAAAAAAAATTAGAATTTTTTTAAATTAACCCGAGATAATGGGACTTAGGTTAAAATTAATAAAATAATTAAACCCTAACCCTAACCCAGCAATATATACCATTTAAAGGCTGAGGGAACTGAAGAAAAAGCAACCCCAGTACCGTCTTTAGAGACCTTTGATTGTTAAAAAAAAATTCGATGACTGGAGAGATAGTGTCATTGAATGGTGGAATGAATGGACACGAAATCCATACAGACCAAAAAGACCACAATTATATTTAGTTGGCAAGTCAGATTCTGGCAAAACTAGTTTCGTTGTTGCACTTTGTGTAGGTTTTCAGTTAAATTTAGTAATAGTCAAAACTTTTTTTCCTTTATGCTGTTTATTCTCATCAAATTTTCATGCCTGACAAAGGAAGATATGAATGGCAAGACTGGAACCCATATCAGGACACTCACGTTATAATCGATGAAATGAGTCTTTAAGAATATAATAAGAATACATGGAAACAAGTTATTGCTGGCGAAGCATTTCAAACTAGCGTAAAATATAAAGACTCAGAGCGTAGACTGGTTCAGTGTCCGATGATTTTTATTTCAAATCACTTGCCTGAGCCTTTTCCTGGAATGGAGACAAGGCTTAAAATAGTGGAGTGCGACGAAAAGGCAATTTTCATCAATAGTATCAATGATTATTTAAATTGGGATTTTACAATCAATGAAGAAGATTTGTCATTGCAACCCTACAGAATAGAGGTACATCCATTCGATTATGTTCGATGGGAGTCAGAACCTAAAATTCATTTGGAGAAGCTATCTGATTCTGGTTTTTTACCAGTTACTCCAGCGACATCACGTGACTTTGAACGCATGTCCACTTATTGTAATTTTTCTTCTATTTTTACAAAGCAACGTTTAAATAATTTATTTTTTTTTGTTTTAGCAGCTCTTAGTATACCAAAAGCACCAAAGAGAACATTTGAAACTGATGAAAGAAGTGAATCCAGTTCATTTTCTTGTTGTTCGGCAGTCTCAAAGCGAACCATATCCGAGAAAATGGTGACTGAACTGTTCGATTTATCAAATGTTACAAGTACACAAGTTCATAAGAGGCAAAAAAATGGCAAGTGAAAAACAATGATGTGACTGATTCTGATGATCAAGATGATGAAGAAAATGGAGAAATTTTTAAAATTTTGACTGATCTCATCGAAGAAGTCCAAGATAACCAATAATTTATTTTTATTATTTTGTTTTTTTATGTTTAAATTAAAAAAATTAATTTTTGTTCCAGTCATTAATAAAATTATTTACAAATGTTTAAATGTTTTCTTATGCTATGACCATTACACAAGTTCCATTGTATCTAACAACAAGAATTGAAATTTTCAAGCTATTTGATAAATTATCTATTGAAATGCTTGTTGCCCAAGAAGATCATGCTGATATGTATAGCGTTCATTACCATATCTTTATTTTATTTTCAACTGAAGTAAATACCAATAACGATAAGTTTTTTAAAAGCTATTTAAATTTTTTTTAGCTTTCTTACGATGAAGTTTTTTCCATTTTGATGATTTTCAATTTCACAAACTTTTTAAGTATTTTAATCTTTAAATCAATATAATTATATAAATAAAATCCTTTTAATTTAAAAGTTTTAACTATGAAATTGTGCAATACTGTACTTCAAGATCCAAATTTGACAATGAAGATGACTTTATAATCAAACATAAGCGTTTATGAAATTTTATAAATTATCGTTTTAATCAAATTAAAAAACTTTCTCAAATAAAATAAATATGAAAAAACTTTTTTTAACGAAAACTTTGAAAATTCTCTCTTTGAGTCCTGTAAAAGATTTAAGTTCCTCATTAGAAATAAAGAGCATAGGAACATTGCATAATTTTTTTTCAGCTGAAGGATGTTTTTTATCACAAACAAAGCTTTCGCCTTCCAAAACAAGTTTTAATTGTTCCTCACTCCAATTTTTAAAAGTTGCCTCATCAAAAATTACATGACAGTGACTAAATTCATCGAAACCTGACCATGCATATTTGTAGCTACAACTGGTCGATGTAAAACATTGATGAATGAAATAACCTTTAGAAATATTTTAATTTTTAAAAAATAAAAATATATAATTACCAAGTTTTCGGTTATAACCGTCCCAATAAATTAGAATGAATGATTAAAATATCAAGTTTTATTTTTTGTTTGGCTTTTGTTTAGGGTTTAGGGTTAGGGTTAGGTTAGGGTTAGGGTTAGGGTATCTGACACAAAGGTTTGGTTTTTTTTACATAAATTTAAAAGGTCAGGTTTGGTTTTGTATTGGTTTTCGGTTATAACCGTCCCAATAAATTAGAATGAATGATTCAAAGATCAAGTTTTGTTTTTTGTTTGGCTTTTGTTTCTTGTTGGGTTAATTTATTTGAATTATTGGAAGTACTGGTATTTTTTTTGGTTTTTTGAGTTTTGGATATGTTATTCATCGGTATTTGGGTTTAGGGTTTAGGTTTTTGGTTTTACCCGTGCCGAAAATTTAGAGTAAATGATTTAAAGGTCAAGTTTTGTTTTTCGTTTGGCTTTGGTTTCTGGTTGGGTTTTTTTCACTGAATGATCCAACATGTCCATGAGACTAAAACTTTAAATTTAATAAACCAGTATTTAAAAAAATATTGCATAAAAAAAGCTTCACATTTATAATATATAGCTAATCTATTAAATTTCCATATTTTTGACAAGCTAAATCTTCATTTTATTAGAAAGGGATCTAAAATTAAAGAAAAATGTAAAATAAAATAAAAATATAATAATTTGAAAAATTTAAAATCGAATTAAAAAATTCGGTTAAATTTGTCGATAGGTACTGATTTAGAACCCTACTCCATTTTCTTCGAGCAGTCTGAAAACGGAATTACTTAGTGAGACTTCTATGACGATTCGATACCCATTGCAACTGAATTATTCAAAATTTCTTCAACAAATCTCTTTTTCAATTCAATAAATAGTATCAGGTCAGTTAGTTTTTAAATTTATTCAAGTCTCTTGAATAATTAAGTTGGAAATACTTCTAGAAAAAGACCATGACAGAAAGACCCTATTTCGTTTACTAAAATAAGAAAACTTTAATCCAAAATACTGAGAGGCCATTTTCAATCTAACTGTCAATCAATCAAATTAATAATGGTTAAAAAAATCGATTCTAATGAAAAATGAAACATGGAAAAATTCAATGCAAATCTTTATTTCCTTTTTATCGTACATATTTAATTGCGTTTTTAAATCAAAAAAAAGATTATTACTAATTAAAACTTATTAAAAAAAGATTTAGATATTTATACTAAATTTCAACCAAGATTCGCTTCGTATAAAATATATCTTATCTTTTAATAATTATTATCTTTAAGTTTGGAAAACTAAAATTTTTTGCTAATTTTTTTTTATAATGACTTTTAATCAGTAATTGAAATTCAAACACTGATTATTACTGTTTTAAAAGTCAAATAAAAAATTAAAAATAATAATATTTAGACTATATTTTTCTAAAAAATTTTAATTAAAAAGTCTAAATGTCATGATTCTTATTAAGGAAAAGTAGTTGAGCTGTTCTGTCATTCGAAAGTATAAAGTAGAAAAATCATTTTAATTTTGAAGACTAGTATGTAGCTGTGCTCTTATAGTTTATTTCGGTCTGTAAAATTAATCGTTCGGTTCTGCTAATAAGAATCAAAAGGTTTAATTGTAGATAGATGTGATAGGTTGAACTGCGAAAATTACTTGATCTTTTTTAAAAATATCGAAATAAATTAAAATGTTGTGATAGAACAAATAAAAGATAATATTTCTGATTAGATAAAAATAAATAAGATTTGGCTTGAATTCAAAGATCATTAGGTCATTGTTTTTAAAAACGATTTTATTTTTACTTGATTAACTGGCATCAAAAACTATTTAAATTTTCTTTACCTTTCAAACTTTAATTACTTTATTTATCTTATTTAGCTTTAAAAAGCGTTCAAAAAGAAAGCTTCTTTCATAATTAACGGCTTGTAAAACTGGTTAAACCTACATTTCTTTGGATTAAATCACTTCAAAGGGCTTTGAATATTTAATTCTTTTCAGTTACATCATGTGATTTTGCGGCACTAATCGAATTATTATTTTTTGAAAACTATTAACGTCGTGCTGTTTTCCTGTTCAAGTGTCTGTTCAGCTGTTTGAATATTCTTTAATTAAGAATATCAATGTGTTTGTTAAAATATGGTGATTTTGTTATTCTATTTTTTTAAATTAGCATTTAAAAATTATTGAATATTCGAAAAAATAGGGCAACCCAGTAGATCTTGACATTATCAGTGAGATATTCATCCAGTCCGACGTTCATCTATAATTTTATAACGCCCTTCTGATTGACATTTACCAATTTGTAAATAAAAGCTAGGTTATACCACTCGTCTATCAAGCACAAAAATTAACTTCCGATTTAATTATTTTTGGGTTTTAAATGTGAATACGGATGTGAAAAGTAGACGCATACATAAAAGGTGATCGATCGTAACTTGGCTGAAGAAGCCGCTTGCTGCATTGATTATGGAAAGAAACTAGAAACTTTATTTTCGTCAGATTTTTTCCAATTAGAAGAATTTCCATTTTGCGCAAATTTTCTTCTGCATCGCCAAATTTAAAAATTAAATTCAGATCTTTGGGAATAGAAGCAAAACATTTTCAAAATATAGGTTTTTAATCATTCTTTTACGTTAGTCCTTTAAAAAAATCGATCCGATTTGATTCTTATAAATGAATATGTAAAAATGTAAAAGTATCCATTAAAATTCTCCAATTAATCTTTGTGAGTTCTTGGTTAAATAAATTAATTAAATTTTTTTCGTGGCAACAATTTATTCATTTTATTTTTTAAATGTACCTGAAAGTAATATTTATAAAAAGTTTTTGCAAAAAAGTAATGTTTTAAATAAAATTGGTTTTATCAATGCCGTTAAAATTAGTTTAAAATTAGAATTCATTTTTTTCAAAGTGATTCATTTCCAGAAAAAAGTGCCATAGTTTGTTTTAATGCAAACTAATTGTATAGTTATTTGTATTGTATAAGGACGTGTATAAAAATTGGTTTTAAATATTCCATTTTTCATATCTTATTTACGATTATTTAGATCGACTAATTTTCATAGATTATTTTGAATTATAAAAAAAAACTCATAAATCTACCATCAGTAAAAACTCTGCCTTTGATAGGAACGCTTGTAATTGAGGGGGATAAAATTTGCTTGTTGTTCGAGTTGGTATGGATGTTTTTAGATGCGGTTTACCCCCGCGTTAGAGCGGAGTTGGAAAGCAAAAATGTCAAGACACTAGACGATACTCAAGCTAGGATATTCAGTGGGAGTACGTGGAGTGTTAATAAGCCAGTACCCGTTTATTATTCAAGAAACAATTATAAGAAGAGCTTAAAATCATCTCTTAACTTATTATCTATAAGTTAAGAGAGAAAGAAGTTGATAGAGGAAAATACGAAAATAATAAAACAGATGATAGAGGTAAAATCCCTGTCTGTTACAGATGTAAAAAACCAGGCCACATTAAAGCAGATTGCAAAATGAAATTGTTTAGCGGCGAGAACAATAACAAATCAAATTATGAAAGGAATCAGAACAAAGGAAAATGAAGCAACCTGAAGAAATCATACTTAGCAGAAGAAACGGAAGAACCAGAGACAAACAATCGTAATCTTGATACTTAATACGTATACGCTTGAACAACAGGTAACCTACTGAGAATAGATGGTCTTGTAGACGGTAAACCAGTTAAGTTCGCTATCGACAGCGAATGCACTAGCTCTTTTATTTCAAGAAAAACTGTAAATAATTTTGGATTAAGAATTTAACCATTCAGTTCGAAAATTAAAACAGCTGATAATACAATAAGCATGGTAGTCGGCAAAACAGAAAAAATAAATTTGGACATTCAGTGTCATGTATGCTTTATGGAGTTTTTGATAAAAGACCAGGAGGATAACGGTTTTGAAACGTGGAAGAATGGCTGGGCAAAGTGGACGAAGCAATGTTCTCCAATCTAAAGCGCATAATGAAGCAATTGCTTGGTATTTTTGAGAGTTCAGTGCGCTAAGAATGGCTGAGCCGATGGCCATCTCAAATATTATTGACCGTATCTCAGACAATGTGGTGTCGCGACCTCACCAAAATCCTCAAGTCCTCTGACATGCCCGCCTTGGAACAATTCGAAAAAAAGTCCTTCGCTGACCTGAACAAGCTTGCCCAACGTTCAGCACAACACAACAATTTGATGTGTTAAAAAAACTAGTTAAGATACTAGATGAACTTAAATCCTAAAAAAACACTATATATCAACTTTTTTTTACAATAAAAACATTTGCTCTAAATAAATAATTTCTTAATAATGTTTTTTTTAAGGTTGTTTTTGAAGGCATAGTGGGTTCTTCATTTACTGGCGACATAGCCATATTCATAGACACGCGCGGACCATGTAGCAAACCAGCTCAATGTTCTTTTGAAGATTCGCTGTGTAATTGGCAAGAAGAACCATCAAACAAATTCAATCTATTGCGAATAACTGGCCAGCAGTTAGCCCAGATATATCCTCAAACAAGTGTTCAAGCAGACACTACTTTAAACAACAAATATGGACATTTCCTATGGATGAATCCAGGCTATGACATGAAAGTAGCAAACAAATCCTCGCGCATTTTTTCCCAAACAATAATTGCTCAAAATTACCTGAACGGTTCTTGTCTGAGCTTTTTTACACCCTGAATGGTCAAGCTAACACTGGCAGCTTAAACATCTACCGCAAAATGTATCCCAACTCTTCACTGTCGCTCGAGTCCTCCCTAAAACCAGACTCAGATGCCAAATGGAAGCAAGCAGTCATTTCTTTTGGCGAAACAGGCACAAACTATGAAATTTACCTAGAGGCCGAATTCAAGGATCAAAACCTAGACTTATCTATAGACGATCTCTATTTGTACAATGTGAACTGTTCAGAGGTGACTTTGCCACCCGAGCCCGGCACTCAATTTGGATGCGGCGATGGCACTTTTATACCAGTGGAAAAAAAGTGTGATTTTATAAATGATTGTGCGGATGGACTGGACGAAAAAGTGTGTGCTGATTGCAATTTTGAAAATTCAACTTGTCAATATGAGGATGTCAGTGACGGCTCGCTGCTATGGAACCGAACCCAGGCCAAACAATCAAACAACGGACCCAGCATTGACAACACACTCAAGAACCCTTTTGGTCACTACATGCAACTTGACTTCATAAACAGTGGCGACTCGTTTTACTACGACTTGGCATCACTCAGACTAAAACAAGAGCTAAAACCATGCAGCTCGACTTGTGAGCTCGAATTCTATTTTCACATGTTCGGCGACTCGGACGACTTGGACATTTATTTGCTAGAGAGCAAAAAGTACTCTCTTCTTGGCGAGTTCATGGGAGATTATGGAGACAGATGGACCTATGTGAGAATACCAATTGGACGGATCACCAACTCATTCCAATTCGAAATAGATGGATTCAGATACAACACAAACAGAGACCACGACTTGGCCATAGACGACTTTAAATTGGTTAATTGTGAATTTCCTGTTCAAAGACCAACTTGTCCCAGTGATTATTTTACATGTCAACGAAAAGCCTGTGTTTCCAACAACCAAGTGTGTGATTTGATTGACGATTGTGGTGACAACTCAGATGAACTGAACTGCAATGGATACAACCAGTGTGACTTTGAGACCAGTTTGTGTGATTGGAAACATGATTTAGCAGGAGATTTTAAATGGATTTTGAAAAAAGGTCAAACATCAACTTTCAGAACTGGTCCGCGCCGGGATCACACCACTGGTACTTGGCGAGGACAATATGCCTACATGAAATCAAGCGGAGTACAAAAAGGACAAAAAGCTCGTCTTGTCTCGTCCACTTTTATGTCAACTAGCTCTGGAAATTGTGAGATGAGAGTTTTCTACCACATGTTCGGAAGTACCATGGGAAGTTTGAACATTTACTTGAGGACATCGATTGGCAATGAGAAAATTTTGTTCACCAGAAACAGAGAGAGTGGAAATTATTGGGAACGAGCTGACATAAAAATTCTGTCCTCTTCACCATTCGATATTATAATTGAAGGAATAGTGGGAAATGGTATATATGGTGACATTGGAATTGATGATGTGTCATTTACACCTGGTTGTCAAATTTCAACTACACAGACATTGCCATTGATGATGTTGAATTCATCAATTGTTCGCCAAATTCAACTTTGGTCGATGTGGATCTAAAGTGCACTTTTGAGCAAACACTTTGTGGATATTCAAACGATCCGAGCAATAAGTTGAATTGGCAGCGCAAAGCCAACAAATCGGACTCGTACTCCAACACAGGACCAATTGGTGATCACACCACTGGACTCGGCTACTACGCTCTTTTCAAGCCCAGCTATTCAAGCACCCGAGGCTCTTCTGGCCGTCTCCTCTCATCAATTCAAACCTTGTCAATAAATAAAACTATTTGTCTCAGTTTTTGGTATCACATGTTTGGCATAGATGTGTACAAGCTGAATGTGTACATGGACGTGTATCCGTCCATTGGTGCAGCTAATTTTAACAGACAATTGATATGGAGTAAATATGGCTCATTGGCAAGAAGATGGTACCAGAGTGAAAAAACACTGCGACCCATCGGTCCATGGCGAGTGGTATTTGAAGGCGTTGCTGATTACAATTCCAAAGGAGACATTGCCATAGATGACATACTAAGCTATGATGGAGCGTGTCCTGTCCAGCGCTCATGTGACTTCGAGGCTGACCTGTGCCAATTTCAAAATTTAAATGACTCAAGTGTGGATTTGGTCTGGCTTAGAGGAATACCAAACAATCAGCTAATTGATCACACACTCTTGACCAATGAAGGCTCCATAGCCTATGTTTTTATGTCCACTAATATAAAACAAAATAGCAAAGCCGTTCTCACAAGTCCACTCTTTAGGACAAACAATTTGGAATGTGTTGAATTTTGGTATGTTTTGAGCAGTTCAGCATTTGTGAACACCACCAGTCTAAGTTTTTATGAGACTCAAGGTACCACTTCCACTCTCAAATGGTCCAAGCCATCTACTTTGCAAAGCACATGGCGCTTTGGTCAAGCTCAAATCGATCACACATTCAGCACTAATTTTGACTATTCAGTCAAATTTGAGGCGCAAATTTTGTCTGCTAGTCAATTAAGAGATGCCATTATTGGCATTGATGATGTAAATATCAAGAGTGGCAAATGTGAGTCAAGTTTGAATTGTAATTTTGAGGAATTTTCAATATGTGCCTGGCAGCATTCGGCTGATGATGACTTTGACTGGCTTTTGAATCAAGGCGAAACTGATTCGTATGACACAGGTCCCAATGTGGACGTAACACTAGGCACTGATGAAGGTGTTTATTTGTTTTTGGAATCTAGCTATCCGGCAAAGTTAAATGATAAAGCTGTTTTGATCAGTGATTATGTAGATGCAGTTGATAATGGTTGTTTTGGTCTATGGTATTTTATGCATGGATTGGATGTTTACAAGTTTAATGTTTACATGGAAGATGAGGTTAGTGGAAAGAAATTGTTGAGGAACTTTACTGGAGAGCAAGGCTTTGCGTGGCAGCATCTTTTGTTGAATGTAACAAATAGAAGTGAGTTTAGAATTTATTTGGAGGGAATTATTGGAGATGGGTATCGAGGTGACATAGCTTTAGATGATTTGTCCTATTCGACAAGTCCATGTGGAGCAGCAACATCGGTGAGTGTTTCGACCAGGTCGACCACAATAACATATCCTGCCAATCCGGTCGATTGTAACTTTGATCAAAACAACACATGCTACTGGACCCATGATTCCCAGGCTGATTTCAAATGGCAAACAAACAAAGGAAGAACTCAAACATTTTTGACTGGACCATCAGCTGACCACACTACAGACACAGAATTTGGATCGTTATCGAAGGCTTAGTGGGTTCAGGTGCTCTTGGTGACATAGCTATTGATGATGTTGCATACAACGATGGAAATTGTCCAATAACAAATACATGTGACTTTGAATCTGTTGATTTGTGTGGCTATAAGAACGATTTGAGTGCTGCTATTCAATGGAATCGCGTTCAGGGAAGAAATGAAGATTTAGATCACAGCTATGGCTCTGAAATTGGTCACTATATGCTTGCCAAGTCAATTAGTCCTCATATAATGAATCGAATGGCAAGATTTTTATCTCCACTTTATCCAGCTACCACTCTTTGTGTCAACTTCTGGTACAAAACCCAAGGAGATATTCAATTCAATATAAGAACTTATTCATTTGGAAATTACAACAACAAGGCTATGTTCAGTGCCAAAGGAGACCGAGGCAAAGAGTGGTCTTTGGGCCGAGCAACTTTGTCCTATTCGGCTGCGTATCAAATTGTTTTTGAACTAGTTGACCAAGGTGTCAATGATGGACAAGTGTGGCTTGATGACATAAACATTGACTTTAGATCATGTGATCCCATAGCTTCGTGTACATTTGAAAATGAGAATTTGTGTGGATATACCAATGTAGCCGGAAGTGATTTCGATTGGGTACTTTTGAATGGAGAACTTGGCTCAACTTTGGCTAACTGGGATATTCCATCATTTGATCATACTCTTGGAACAGCATATGGCTCATTTTTGTTTTTGGACACAATGTTTACAATTTTATTTGTTAACAAATTCAAAACATTTTGCTACACTCAAAATAAAGAGCAAAAACAAAGGCTACATAGGCTCTGTAGTGGAACACTATAGTTCTACAAATGAATACAATGGAGACAATTGGTTTTTTAAAGAAGTTCAACTGCCGAATATAAACTATCCGTTCAGCATTGTTGTTGAGGGAATAACTGGTCCAAATCCGAATAATTTAAAAGGACAATTAGCCATTGATGATGTTTATTTCTACAATGGAACATGCCAAGGTCCACCAAACCCTCAAGGACAATTTGATTGTACAAATGGACAATTTATCGATTCAAATTTAGTTTGTGATTTTAAAAGTGATTGTGCAAATGGTCAAGATGAAAAAATTGTGGTAGCTGCACTTTTGAAGACAGTGATTTGTGCGGATGGCTTGAGAAGAGCTCAGGTAGTTATAAATGGACAAGGGCTAGAAAATCTATGAGCGGGTCTAATATCGGACCTGATGCAGACCATACATTTAACAATCAATCTGGATATTACATGGCTGTGACGACCAACAATGGAGCTTTGAACCAACCGGCCAGTCTCTATTCTCCAGCTTTGCCTTTCGCCAGTTCAACATGTCACATAAAATTTTGGTTTAGAATGGAAGGTGGCAACTCTGAAACTTTAAATGTTTCGTTGTCTTTGGCAACAGACAAAGTAATGATTTACAGAAGAGACAGATCTACTTTGGACTGGAGTCAAGCTGTCATTGACTTGGGCTCTGTTTCAAATCAATTTGAAATTATTTTTGAAGGGATGAAAAATCAGAATTCTTTTGGTTTTATTGTGATTGATGATGTTTCTTTTGAAAATTGTGCTTTGCCTTACTTGAACAACACTTGTGCACAAGATGATTTTAAGTGCAAAAGAGGCAATTGTGTGCCCATGGACCGATATTGTGATTTTGTAGATGATTGTGGTGATTATTCGGATGAGATTGGACCTTTGTGCTCTTCTTATCACAAGTATTTAAAATAAAAATTTTTTATGTGAAAATTTAAAACTTTTAAAAAATAATTATGAATAAAAAATAATTTATTAATTATAAAATTAATGAATATTAACTATCTATTTAGATGTACCTTTGATCATTCATTATGTGATTGGACTGTTGAATCAAATACTTTGGTCAAATGGAAGCGTTTTAGCGGACCAACATTTTCAGGTCTGTAAATGTTAATCAAGGAGATTTTTGGCTGAGAAATTTAATTGATATCCCGAATGGCCAACCTTTTGAAGTAAAATCCAACTTAAAAAAAAATAAAGTACGAATTTTATCAAATTTTTTAGGTAACGATGATGATGAAGGTGAAGAACTTTATTTGACAGGTGAAATTGTACTCTCAGATGGTCAATATCAAATGAACCAGATCCTAAATGGAAGAGCAAAAATTACCGCTTGTGCTAGTGACCAAGTACTTACGTAACATGAGTAACCCTAACGCCATGTTGACTGTTTTCCAGTTTGAAAGAGAGGCCGTGGTGCTTGCCAACTGGCTCCGTGATCAAGAAGTGCTCGCCTTAAGTCAAGACTTTGGCCAAGATTTGAGACATGCTGTTAATTATTGAGAATAGACAGTAGACAGGACTTATATGAACAAAATTTGGAGTATAACAAGCTAATTAGGGAGCCAACTTTTAAAAAAAAGCAGTTTAGAATTGTAACTAATTTTTATTAAGATGATCAACTAAATTTAGTTACCTCTGTGCCAAATCATAAGTGAATAGGGATAAATATAAAGCCTTAAATAATATAACCAATAAACAATTTCTATAAAAAATATAGATTATATAACGAAGAATAATGAATAATAAACAAAATAATAGAAGAAGAAAAAATCAAGAGAGAGCATTTTATTTTAAGGGCTATCTAGCTTTAAAAAATGCTGATTCGAAATTTGAACATAAAAATTTTGAGAAAAATGATTTTTTAAATTATTTAAAAGGTATTATAAACAAAACAAACTAAATATTTTATTTAAAATTATATTTTAAGAAAACGATCTTGAGTTTTTTGATGTTGAATCAATGGTTGATTTGATTCAAGATGTTTATTTTGATTCACAAACAAGAAAATTCCTTTTATACAATTCAAAAGAAGAATATAATCAAACAGTTGAGAAAGAATTCATTGAGTGCAGAAATGTCAACAAAAATGTAAAAAAAAATAGTATTTGTAAAAATAAATTAAATAAATAAAATTATTAGCTGAATCCTCCAAAAATAAAGCTAACAGGATTATGTTTGTTCAAAAAATTTTATGAACATAATAACTCACTAGAAAGCAAAGAGAAAGAAGCTTATCAACCAATATCATAAAATTCATCCTTTTCTTCAAATTACTCTCAGGTATGTATAATTAAATTCATTTCCTAATAATGAATTACGATTTGAAATTAAAAAACATAAAGCTTTTTTGCCATGGAAAATCCAATGCAACTAACGCAAAAAAAAGGAAAAATATCGCATCCTGAAGTTGATGATCAATTCAAAATATCATTATTTTAATGTACTGAGAAATTGAAATGATATCTTGAATTGACCATCAACTTCAAGTAGCCAAAAATATATCAGATCCTAGGCAAATAAATTCATAGTAAACACTCAGCAGGTATTTCAAAATAATGTCATGGAATGTCCAAGGCATATTTATGAACAACCAAATAAGGAAAATTAAGAAGGATTTTTTCATAGATAATCTAATTATCATGAGACAATTAAAAAACATAAAGCTTTTTTGCCATGGAATATCCAAGGCTATTAACGCAAAAAAAGAAATAAATATATCAGAATCTAGGTATATAAATTTTTACAAAAAATTAAGCGTTCAAACACTCAACAGGTTTTTCAAAATAATGTCATGGAATGTCCAAGGCATATTTATGAACAACCAAATAAGGAAAATTAAGAAGGATTTTTTAATAGATAATCTAATTATCATGAGACAATTAAAAAACTTAAAGCTTTTTTGCCATGGAATATCCAAGGCTATTAACGCAAAAAAAAGAAATAAATATATCAGAATCTAGGTATATAAATTTTTACAAAAAATTAAGCGTTCAAACACTCAACAGGTATTTCAAAATAATGTCATGGAATGTCCAAGGCATATTTATGAACAACCAAATAAGGAAAATTAAGAAGGATTTTTTCATAGATAATCTAATTATCATGAGACAATTAAAAAACATAAAGCTTTTTTGCCATGGAATATCCAAGGCTATTAACGCAAAAAAAGAAATAAATATATCAGAATCTAGGTATATAAATTTTTACAAAAAATTAAGCGTTCAAACACTCAACAGGTATTTCAAAATAATGTCTTGGAATGTCCAAGGCATATTTATGAACAACCAAATAAGGAAAATTAAGAAGGAGTTTTTCATAGATAATCTAATTTTCATGAGACAATTAAAAAACATAAAGCTTTTTTGCCATGGAATATCCAAGGCTATTAACGCAAAAAAAGAAATAAATATATAGATTTAAGTCTTTGATTTTTTATTTATTTTTATTTCGAATAATTTTAGAAGTCAAAAAGCGATTTGAATAACAATCGATCAAAAAGCTGTTTGAAGAGAGCCCAAGTTTTGTATTCAATCATTAAGAAAACGCTTTATTCCACCGCTGAATTTAAAATTTTATCAAAAGGTAAGAACAATAATTTATTTTAAATGAATGACATTAAATGTATTTCAATACTAATATTAAGAATCACAACTTGTTCCAAATTTTAAATCTGTCGAGGAAGCTTTTGCAGATAACGTCATTTTTGATTACATATTTGAACAATTCGAAATCGAAAACGATGAAACAAAAATTGAAACTTTTTATAAGAATCTTGTCTTTGACTATTTTGATACTATGTTGGAGCAAAAGAAAGAGCTAATGGAGAGAAAAAATGATACAGGCGCAAGCAAACATCAAAATTCTGGAACACAAGTCTTAAAAAATGATGCAAAAGTCAAGAGACCTGGTCAACATGACAATTTATCCGATTTGACAAATAATGCGAGAATTGGTCAACCAGACAAAACTTGTTCAACCATTACCATTTCAAAGCTTTCAAATGAGTTATTTGGGACGCTCGGTAAATCTGGCCAACCAGACGGAAAATCTAGTCAACCAGACGGCAAATCTAGTCAACCAGACGGAAAATCTAGTCAACCAGACGGAAAATCTAGTCAACCAGACGGAAAATCTAGTCAACCAGAGAAAAAATCTAGTCAACCAGAGAATAAATCTAGTCAACCAGAGAATAAATCTAGTCAACCAGAGAATAAATCTAGTCAACCAGACGGCAAATCTGGTCAAACAGACGGCAAATCTGGTCAAAAAGACGGCAAATCTGGTCAAACAGACGGCAAATCTGGTCAAAAAGACGGCAAATCTGGTCAAACTGACGGCAAATCTGGTCGAACAGACCGAAAATCTAGTCAACCAGGCAGAAAATATAGTCAACCAGAAGGAAAATCTGGTCAAACAGACCGAAAATCTGGTCAAACTGACGGCAAAACTGGTCGATTAGAGCGAAAATCTGGTCGAACAGACCGAAAATCTGGTCAAACAGGCAGAAAATCTAGTCAACCACACGGCAAATCTGGTCGAACAGACCGAAAATCCAGTCAGCCAGACGGCAAATCTATCGAAGCCTATTTTCCTATTGAAACTTTTGAAGCAATTAAACATTTGGAGGAAGAGTTTAAGGATAAGACCAAATACGATATTCATAATATAGAATATTATGTAATTTTAGATAATTTTTTAAAATTCCTTATTTTAAATTCAATTTTTCTTTTTAAAATTTAAAGTTTGATCAAATTCTAAATCATCAGATAAATGATGAAACAAAAAAAATGGAACTTTTGCTTGCATGGCGGAATTTAAAAGATGAGGAATATGAAGAGTAAAACACGCTTTATTTAGGACATAATATTTAAATCTTTTTTAAGGTCATGGGAGACTTTAAGTCGTATTTTCGCACCCTCAATGATCAATGATTATTTTAAATCAAAAGGTGAAAAGATTCCAGATCGTATCGAACACTCAGTACATCCAAACAAAGACGATGCCGAGTGTGATTTTTTTTTAGCAGAAAATTTGAATGAAGATGAAAATCAACTTGCTAATGATATTTTCACGCTAGATAATCAAGGACCGAAAACAAAAAAAAAGAAAAGGAAATAATTTATTTAATCGAATTTCAAACAATTATCTAAAAATATTGATTTAAAATTTAAAAGAAATAAAACATTCTAATTTATTGACCTTTTTCATTATTATTTCGGTTTAACAACTGAAACGACTCAATTATTTCATTTTTTATGTATGTTAAGGGATCAAATTGTTGTTGGACTAATTTTGAAGCTTTTTTATTTTGATTTTCAGTGAATTTAGTTTTGTTGGACTAATTTTGAAGCTTCTTTATTTTGATTTTCAGTAAATTTAGTTTTTTCCTTTGTGAATTATAGAATTAAAATTGTAAAATTATAAATATAAAAATTGAAATTTATTAATTGAGTTAAAATAAATTTGAAATTCTTCGATTTTTAAAATTTTTTGATTTATTTTTTGTTGGATAAAGAGTCATTTAGGTATTTATTTAATAAAATAATAAATCAATTTTTTTTAAATCCAGGAAAATTCAAATAAATTTTGTTGTTTTTGAATTCAATATATTCAATTTTTAATTATTCTACTTTATTTTTAGAAAATTAGAAATTTAAACCAAAAATGTCCATCCATATATCTAATATAATTAATGATCCACAAACAATGCATTTTTCTTATGAAATGGGTGGTGTTTTCGAAAAAGATACCGGAAATATTACCAATATTCAGAACGGAAGTCCAGAAACACTGTTCCTGGAATCAATTCAAATTTTCCTATATCCGATGAACTAATTTCATGGCATACGCATCCAATTTCGTCGAATATCAGGAAAAATAACTATCAAGGACAGTTTGACGAAAATGAAATTAAAATTCATTTTGACGCATTTCCATCGCCAATCGATATTGGAAATTTACTGAAAGCAGCCTTTCATTATGAATCTGACACTCAGGAAATTATCTTTTCTGAACAAGGCAACTCAATAATTCAAACATTTATTTTTTCCAATCAACAATTGGATGAAATAAAATAAAAGAAATTGAAGAAGATATAAACGATATTTGTGATGTAATGGCGAATATTGCAGTGTCTTCTCATAATTGCGAAAGCATTTCTGTGGAGAATATAGTCGAAAACTATCTAGCAGATTTCGAATATTCTAACATAAATTTTTTAAAATTAAGCATTTGTTTAAACTAATATTAAATTTTAATAAAGTAATTTAATAAAAATTTTGTTTATACCCAACCTATTGAAATAAATTATTCAAAAAGCTTTAAATTTTTTATAATATATTTGACCATATTTGTTTTTTTTTAATAAAAATGTTCACTTTTAAGCTAATTTCCTATTCATGGAGAAAATTTATTTCAAAAAGCTCATAAATAAGCTTCTTTTATAATTTTATTTTACTTCTATTTAATTAGAGTTCCCGCTTAGAGACGAATATATTAAAAAATGCCAAAATCAGTTAATTTCGATGATTCTGAGAAATTAGTTCTTGTAACAGCAGATTATATGATGAGTCATAATCTAACAAGTGTTCAAGCAGACACTACTTTAAACATCAAATATGGACATTTCCTATGGATGAATCCAGGCTATGACATGAAAGTAGCAAACAAATCCTCGCGCATTTTTTCCCAAACAATAATTGCTCAAAATTACCTGAACGGTTCTTGTCTGAGCTTTTTTACACCCTGAATGGTCAAGCTAACACTGGCAGCTTAAACATCTACCGCAAAATGTATCCCAACTCTTCACTGTCGCTCGAGTCCTCCCTAAAACCAGACTCAGATGCCAAATGGAAGCAAGCAGTCATTTCTTTTGGCGAAACAGGCACAAACTATGAAATTTACCTAGAGGCCGAATTCAAGGATCAAAACCTAGACTTATCTATAGACGATCTCTATTTGTACAATGTGAACTGTTCAGAGGTGACTTTGCCACCCGAGCCCGGCACTCAATTTGGATGCGGCGATGGCACTTTTATACCAGTGGAAAAAAGTGTGATTTTATAAATGATTGTGCGGATGGACTGGACGAAAAAGTGTGTGCTGATTGCAATTTTGAAAATTCAACTTGTCAATATGAGGATGTCAGTGACGGCTCGCTGCTATGGAACCGAACCCAGGCCAAACAATCAAACAACGGACCCAGCATTGACAACACACTCAAGAACCCTTTTGGTCACTACATGCAACTTGACTTCATAAACAGTGGCGACTCGTTTTACTACGACTTGGCATCACTCAGACTAAAACAAGAGCTAAAACCATGCAGCTCGACTTGTGAGCTCGAATTCTATTTTCACATGTTCGGCGACTCGGACGACTTGGACATTTATTTGCTAGAGAGCAAAAAGTACTCTCTTCTTGGCGAGTTCATGGGAGATTATGGAGACAGATGGACCTATGTGAGAATACCAATTGGACGGATCACCAACTCATTCCAATTCGAAATAGATGGATTCAGATACAACACAAACAGAGACCACGACTTGGCCATAGACGACTTTAAATTGGTTAATTGTGAATTTCCTGTTCAAAGACCAACTTGTCCCAGTGATTATTTTACATGTCAACGAAAAGCCTGTGTTTCCAACAACCAAGTGTGTGATTTGATTGACGATTGTGGTGACAACTCAGATGAACTGAACTGCAATGGATACAACCAGTGTGACTTTGAGACCAGTTTGTGTGATTGGAAACATGATTTAGCAGGAGATTTTAAATGGATTTTGAAAAAAGGTCAAACATCAACTTTCAGAACTGGTCCGCGCCGGGATCACACCACTGGTACTTGGCGAGGACAATATGCCTACATGAAATCAAGCGGAGTACAAAAAGGACAAAAAGCTCGTCTTGTCTCGTCCACTTTTATGTCAACTAGCTCTGGAAATTGTGAGATGAGAGTTTTCTACCACATGTTCGGAAGTACCATGGGAAGTTTGAACATTTACTTGAGGACATCGATTGGCAATGAGAAAATTTTGTTCACCAGAAACAGAGAGAGTGGAAATTATTGGGAACGAGCTGACATAAAAATTCTGTCCTCTTCACCATTCGATATTATAATTGAAGGAATAGTGGGAAATGGTATATATGGTGACATTGGAATTGATGATGTGTCATTTACACCTGGTTGTCAAATTTCAACTACACAGACATTGCCATTGATGATGTTGAATTCATCAATTGTTCGCCAAATTCAACTTTGGTCGATGTGGATCTAAAGTGCACTTTTGAGCAAACACTTTGTGGATATTCAAACGATCCGAGCAATAAGTTGAATTGGCAGCGCAAAGCCAACAAATCGGACTCGTACTCCAACACAGGACCAATTGGTGATCACACCACTGGACTCGGCTACTACGCTCTTTTCAAGCCCAGCTATTCAAGCACCCGAGGCTCTTCTGGCCGTCTCCTCTCATCAATTCAAACCTTGTCAATAAATAAAACTATTTGTCTCAGTTTTTGGTATCACATGTTTGGCATAGATGTGTACAAGCTGAATGTGTACATGGACGTGTATCCGTCCATTGGTGCAGCTAATTTTAACAGACAATTGATATGGAGTAAATATGGCTCATTGGCAAGAAGATGGTACCAGAGTGAAAAAACACTGCGACCCATCGGTCCATGGCGAGTGGTATTTGAAGGCGTTGCTGATTACAATTCCAAAGGAGACATTGCCATAGATGACATACTAAGCTATGATGGAGCGTGTCCTGTCCAGCGCTCATGTGACTTCGAGGCTGACCTGTGCCAATTTCAAAATTTAAATGACTCAAGTGTGGATTTGGTCTGGCTTAGAGGAATACCAAACAATCAGCTAATTGATCACACACTCTTGACCAATGAAGGCTCCATAGCCTATGTTTTTATGTCCACTAATATAAAACAAAATAGCAAAGCCGTTCTCACAAGTCCACTCTTTAGGACAAACAATTTGGAATGTGTTGAATTTTGGTATGTTTTGAGCAGTTCAGCATTTGTGAACACCACCAGTCTAAGTTTTTATGAGACTCAAGGTACCACTTCCACTCTCAAATGGTCCAAGCCATCTACTTTGCAAAGCACATGGCGCTTTGGTCAAGCTCAAATCGATCACACATTCAGCACTAATTTTGACTATTCAGTCAAATTTGAGGCGCAAATTTTGTCTGCTAGTCAATTAAGAGATGCCATTATTGGCATTGATGATGTAAATATCAAGAGTGGCAAATGTGAGTCAAGTTTGAATTGTAATTTTGAGGAATTTTCAATATGTGCCTGGCAGCATTCGGCTGATGATGACTTTGACTGGCTTTTGAATCAAGGCGAAACTGATTCGTATGACACAGGTCCCAATGTGGACGTAACACTAGGCACTGATGAAGGTGTTTATTTGTTTTTGGAATCTAGCTATCCGGCAAAGTTAAATGATAAAGCTGTTTTGATCAGTGATTATGTAGATGCAGTTGATAATGGTTGTTTTGGTCTATGGTATTTTATGCATGGATTGGATGTTTACAAGTTTAATGTTTACATGGAAGATGAGGTTAGTGGAAAGAAATTGTTGAGGAACTTTACTGGAGAGCAAGGCTTTGCGTGGCAGCATCTTTTGTTGAATGTAACAAATAGAAGTGAGTTTAGAATTTATTTGGAGGGAATTATTGGAGATGGGTATCGAGGTGACATAGCTTTAGATGATTTGTCCTATTCGACAAGTCCATGTGGAGCAGCAACATCGGTGAGTGTTTCGACCAGGTCGACCACAATAACATATCCTGCCAATCCGGTCGATTGTAACTTTGATCAAAACAACACATGCTACTGGACCCATGATTCCCAGGCTGATTTCAAATGGCAAACAAACAAAGGAAGAACTCAAACATTTTTGACTGGACCATCAGCTGACCACACTACAGACACAGAATTTGGATCGTTATCGAAGGCTTAGTGGGTTCAGGTGCTCTTGGTGACATAGCTATTGATGATGTTGCATACAACGATGGAAATTGTCCAATAACAAATACATGTGACTTTGAATCTGTTGATTTGTGTGGCTATAAGAACGATTTGAGTGCTGCTATTCAATGGAATCGCGTTCAGGGAAGAAATGAAGATTTAGATCACAGCTATGGCTCTGAAATTGGTCACTATATGCTTGCCAAGTCAATTAGTCCTCATATAATGAATCGAATGGCAAGATTTTTATCTCCACTTTATCCAGCTACCACTCTTTGTGTCAACTTCTGGTACAAAACCCAAGGAGATATTCAATTCAATATAAGAACTTATTCATTTGGAAATTACAACAACAAGGCTATGTTCAGTGCCAAAGGAGACCGAGGCAAAGAGTGGTCTTTGGGCCGAGCAACTTTGTCCTATTCGGCTGCGTATCAAATTGTTTTTGAACTAGTTGACCAAGGTGTCAATGATGGACAAGTGTGGCTTGATGACATAAACATTGACTTTAGATCATGTGATCCCATAGCTTCGTGTACATTTGAAAATGAGAATTTGTGTGGATATACCAATGTAGCCGGAAGTGATTTCGATTGGGTACTTTTGAATGGAGAACTTGGCTCAACTTTGGCTAACTGGGATATTCCATCATTTGATCATACTCTTGGAACAGCATATGGCTCATTTTTGTTTTTGGACACAATGTTTACAATTTTATTTGTTAACAAATTCAAAACATTTTGCTACACTCAAAATAAAGAGCAAAAACAAAGGCTACATAGGCTCTGTAGTGGAACACTATAGTTCTACAAATGAATACAATGGAGACAATTGGTTTTTTAAAGAAGTTCAACTGCCGAATATAAACTATCCGTTCAGCATTGTTGTTGAGGGAATAACTGGTCCAAATCCGAATAATTTAAAAGGACAATTAGCCATTGATGATGTTTATTTCTACAATGGAACATGCCAAGGTCCACCAAACCCTCAAGGACAATTTGATTGTACAAATGGACAATTTATCGATTCAAATTTAGTTTGTGATTTTAAAAGTGATTGTGCAAATGGTCAAGATGAAAAAAATTGTGGTAGCTGCACTTTTGAAGACAGTGATTTGTGCGGATGGCTTGAGAAGAGCTCAGGTAGTTATAAATGGACAAGGGCTAGAAAATCTATGAGCGGGTCTAATATCGGACCTGATGCAGACCATACATTTAACAATCAATCTGGATATTACATGGCTGTGACGACCAACAATGGAGCTTTGAACCAACCGGCCAGTCTCTATTCTCCAGCTTTGCCTTTCGCCAGTTCAACATGTCACATAAAATTTTGGTTTAGAATGGAAGGTGGCAACTCTGAAACTTTAAATGTTTCGTTGTCTTTGGCAACAGACAAAGTAATGATTTACAGAAGAGACAGATCTACTTTGGACTGGAGTCAAGCTGTCATTGACTTGGGCTCTGTTTCAAATCAATTTGAAATTATTTTTGAAGGGATGAAAAATCAGAATTCTTTTGGTTTTATTGTGATTGATGATGTTTCTTTTGAAAATTGTGCTTTGCCTTACTTGAACAACACTTGTGCACAAGATGATTTTAAGTGCAAAAGAGGCAATTGTGTGCCCATGGACCGATATTGTGATTTTGTAGATGATTGTGGTGATTATTCGGATGAGATTGGACCTTTGTGCTCTTCTTATCACAAGTATTTAAAATAAAAATTTTTTATGTGAAAATTTAAAACTTTTAAAAAATAATTATGAATAAAAAATAATTTATTAATTATAAAATTAATGAATATTAACTATCTATTTAGATGTACCTTTGATCATTCATTATGTGATTGGACTGTTGAATCAAATACTTTGGTCAAATGGAAGCGTTTTAGCGGACCAACATTTTCAGGTCTGTAAATGTTAATCAAGGAGATTTTTGGCTGAGAAATTTAATTGATATCCCGAATGGCCAACCTTTTGAAGTAAAATCCAACTTAAAAAAAAATAAAGTACGAATTTTATCAAATTTTTTAGGTAACGATGATGATGAAGGTGAAGAACTTTATTTGACAGGTGAAATTGTACTCTCAGATGGTCAATATCAAATGAACCAGATCCTAAATGGAAGAGCAAAAATTACCGCTTGTGCTAGTGACCAAGTACTTACGTAACATGAGTAACCCTAACGCCATGTTGACTGTTTTCCAGTTTGAAAGAGAGGCCGTGGTGCTTGCCAACTGGCTCCGTGATCAAGAAGTGCTCGCCTTAAGTCAAGACTTTGGCCAAGATTTGAGACATGCTGTTAATTATTGAGAATAGACAGTAGACAGGACTTATATGAACAAAATTTGGAGTATAACAAGCTAATTAGGGAGCCAACTTTTAAAAAAAGCAGTTTAGAATTGTAACTAATTTTTATTAAGATGATCAACTAAATTTAGTTACCTCTGTGCCAAATCATAAGTGAATAGGGATAAATATAAAGCCTTAAATAATATAACCAATAAACAATTTCTATAAAAAATATAGATTATATAACGAAGAATAATGAATAATAAACAAAATAATAGAAGAAGAAAAAATCAAGAGAGAGCATTTTATTTTAAGGGCTATCTAGCTTTAAAAAATGCTGATTCGAAATTTGAACATAAAAATTTTGAGAAAAATGATTTTTTAAATTATTTAAAAGGTATTATAAACAAAACAAACTAAATATTTTATTTAAAATTATATTTTAAGAAAACGATCTTGAGTTTTTTGATGTTGAATCAATGGTTGATTTGATTCAAGATGTTTATTTTGATTCACAAACAAGAAAATTCCTTTTATACAATTCAAAAGAAGAATATAATCAAACAGTTGAGAAAGAATTCATTGAGTGCAGAAATGTCAACAAAAATGTAAAAAAATAGTATTTGTAAAAATAAATTAAATAAATAAAATTATTAGCTGAATCCTCCAAAAATAAAGCTAACAGGATTATGTTTGTTCAAAAAATTTTATGAACATAATAACTCACTAGAAAGCAAAGAGAAAGAAGCTTATCAACCAATATCATAAAATTCATCCTTTTCTTCAAATTACTCTCAGGTATGTATAATTAAATTCATTTCCTAATAATGAATTACGATTTGAAATTAAAAAACATAAAGCTTTTTTGCCATGGAAAATCCAATGCAACTAACGCAAAAAAAAGGAAAAAATATCGCATCCTGAAGTTGATGATCAATTCAAAATATCATTATTTTAATGTACTGAGAAATTGAAATGATATCTTGAATTGACCATCAACTTCAAGTAGCCAAAAATATATCAGATCCTAGGCAAATAAATTCATAGTAAACACTCAGCAGGTATTTCAAAATAATGTCATGGAATGTCCAAGGCATATTTATGAACAACCAAATAAGGAAAATTAAGAAGGATTTTTTCATAGATAATCTAATTATCATGAGACAATTAAAAAACATAAAGCTTTTTTGCCATGGAATATCCAAGGCTATTAACGCAAAAAAAAGAAATAAATATATCAGAATCTAGGTATATAAATTTTTACAAAAAATTAAGCGTTCAAACACTCAACAGGTTTTTCAAAATAATGTCATGGAATGTCCAAGGCATATTTATGAACAACCAAATAAGGAAAATTAAGAAGGATTTTTAATAGATAATCTAATTATCATGAGACAATTAAAAAACTTAAAGCTTTTTGCCATGGAATATCCAAGGCTATTAACGCAAAAAAAAGAAATAAATATATCAGAATCTAGGTATATAAATTTTTACAAAAAATTAAGCGTTCAAACACTCAACAGGTATTTCAAAATAATGTCATGGAATGTCCAAGGCATATTTATGAACAACCAAATAAGGAAAATTAAGAAGGATTTTTTCATAGATAATCTAATTATCATGAGACAATTAAAAAACATAAAGCTTTTTGCCATGGAATATCCAAGGCTATTAACGCAAAAAAAAGAAATAAATATATCAGAATCTAGGTATATAAATTTTTACAAAAAATTAAGCGTTCAAACACTCAACAGGTATTTCAAAATAATGTCTTGGAATGTCCAAGGCATATTTATGAACAACCAAATAAGGAAAATTAAGAAGGAGTTTTTCATAGATAATCTAATTTTCATGAGACAATTAAAAAACATAAAGCTTTTTGCCATGGAATATCCAAGGCTATTAACGCAAAAAAAAGAAATAAATATATAGATTTAAGTCTTTGATTTTTTATTTATTTTTATTTCGAATAATTTTAGAAGTCAAAAAGCGATTTGAATAACAATCGATCAAAAAGCTGTTTGAAGAGAGCCCAAGTTTTGTATTAAATCATTAAGAAAACGCTTTATTCCACCGCTGAATTTAAAATTTTATCAAAAGGTAAGAACAATAATTTATTTTAAATGAATGACATTAAATGTATTTCAATACTAATATTAAGAATCACAACTTGTTCCAAATTTTAAATCTGTCGAGGAAGCTTTTGCAGATAACGTCATTTTTGATTACATATTTGAACAATTCGAAATCGATAACGATGAAACAAAAATTGAAACTTTTTATAAGAATCTTGTCTTTGACTATTTTGATACTATGTTGGAGCAAAAGAAAGAGCTAATGGAGAGAAAAAATGATACAGGCGCAAGCAAACATCAAAATTCTGGAACACAAGTCTTAAAAAATGATGCAAAAGTCAAGAGACCTGGTCAACATGACAATTTATCCGATTTGACAAATAATGCGAGAATTGGTCAACCAGACAAAACTTGTTCAACCATTACCATTTCAAAGCTTTCAAATGAGTTATTTGGGACGCTCGGTAAATCTGGCCAACCAGACGGAAAATCTAGTCAACCAGACGGCAAATCTAGTCAACCAGACGGAAAATCTAGTCAACCAGACGGAAAATCTAGTCAACCAGTCGGAAAATCTAGTCAACCAGAGAAAAAATCTAGTCAACCAGAGAATAAATCTAGTCAACCAGAGAATAAATCTAGTCAACCAGAGAATAAATCTAGTCAACCAGACGGCAAATCTGGTCAAAAAGACGGCAAATCTGGTCAAACAGACGGCAAATCTGGTCAAAAAGACGGCAAATCTGGTCAAACTGACGGCAAATCTGGTCGAACAGACCGAAAATCTAGTCAACCAGGCAGAAAATATAGTCAACCAGAAGGAAAATCTGGTCAAACAGACCGAAAATCTGGTCAAACTGACGGCAAATCTGGTCGATTAGAGCGAAAATCTGGTCGAACAGACCGAAAATCTGGTCAAACAGGCAGAAAATCTAGTCAACCACACGGCAAATCTGGTCGAACAGACCGAAAATCCAGTCAGCCAGACGGCAAATCTATCGAAGCCTATTTTCCTATTGAAACTTTTGAAGCAATTAAACATTTGGAGGAAGAGTTTAAGGATAAGACCAAATACGATATTCATAATATAGAATATTATGTAATTTTAGATAATTTTTTAAAATTCCTTATTTTAAATTCAATTTTTCTTTTTTAAAATTTAAAGTTTGATCAAATTCTAAATCATCAGATAAATGATGAAACAAAAAAAATGGAACTTTTGCTTGCATGGCGGAATTTAAAAGATGAGGAATATGAAGAGTAAAACACGCTTTATTTAGGACATAATATTTAAATCTTTTTTAAGGTCATGGGAGACTTTAAGTCGTATTTTCGCACCCTCAATGATCAATGATTATTTTAAATCAAAAGGTGAAAAGATTCCAGATCGTATCGAACACTCAGTACATCCAAACAAAGACGATGCCGAGTGTGATTTTTTTAGCAGAAAATTTGAATGAAGATGAAAATCAACTTGCTAATGATATTTTCACGCTAGATAATCAAGGACCGAAAACAAAAAAAAAGAAAAGGAAATAATTTATTTAATCGAATTTCAAACAATTATCTAAAAATATTGATTTAAAATTTAAAAGAAATAAAACATTCTAATTTATTGACCTTTTTTCTTTATTATTTCGGTTTAACAACTGAAACGACTCAATTATTTCATTTTTTATGTATGTTAAGGGATCAAATTGTTGTTGGACTAATTTTGAAGCTTTTTATTTTGATTTTCAGTGAATTTAGTTTTGTTGGACTAATTTTGAAGCTTCTTTATTTTGATTTTCAGTAAATTTAGTTTTTTCCTTTGTGAATTATAGAATTAAAATTGTAAAATTATAAATATAAAAATTGAAATTTATTAATTGAGTTAAAATAAATTTGAAATTCTTCGATTTTTAAAATTTTTTGATTTATTTTTTGTTGGATAAAGAGTCATTTAGGTATTTATTTAATAAAATAATAAATCAATTTTTTTTAAATCCAGGAAAATTCAAATAAATTTTGTTGTTTTTGAATTCAATATATTCAATTTTTAATTATTCTACTTTATTTTTAGAAAATTAGAAATTTAAACCAAAAATGTCCATCCATATATCTAATATAATTAATGATCCACAAACAATGCATTTTTCTTATGAAATGGGTGGTGTTTTCGAAAAAGATACCGGAAATATTACCAATATTCAGAACGGAAGTCCAGAAACACTGTTCCTGGAATCAATTCAAATTTTTCCTATATCCGATGAACTAATTTCATGGCATACGCATCCAATTTCGTCGAATATCAGGAAAAATAACTATCAAGGACAGTTTGACGAAAATGAAATTAAAATTCATTTTGACGCATTTCCATCGCCAATCGATATTGGAAATTTACTGAAAGCAGCCTTTCATTATGAATCTGACACTCAGGAAATTATCTTTTCTGAACAAGGCAACTCAATAATTCAAACATTTATTTTTTCCAATCAACAATTGGATGAAAAAAAAATAAAAGAAATTGAAGAAGATATAAACGATATTTGTGATGTAATGGCGAATATTGCAGTGTCTTCTCATAATTGCGAAAGCATTTCTGTGGAGAATATAGTCGAAAACTATCTAGCAGATTTCGAATATTCTAACATAAATTTTTTAAAATTAAGCATTTGTTTAAACTAATATTAAATTTTAATAAAGTAATTTAATAAAAATTTTGTTTATACCCAACCTATTGAAATAAATTATTCAAAAAGCTTTAAATTTTTTATAATATATTTGACCATATTTGTTTTTTTTTAATAAAAATGTTCACTTTTAAGCTAATTTCCTATTCATGGAGAACATTTATTTCAAAAAGCTCATAAATAAGCTTCTTTTATAATTTTATTTTACTTCTATTTAATTAGAGTTCCCGCTTAGAGACGAATATATTAAAAAATGCCAAAATCAGTTAATTTCGATGATTCTGAGAAATTAGTTCTTGTAACAGCAGATTATATGATGAGTCATAATCTAACTGATCTTGAGGGAGGATTTCGAGGAGAAAGCCATTTTAAAAAAATTGCGGATATTTATGGTTCTACTAGTGAAACAGCTCCTGTAAATATTTATACAAAATGGAAAAGAAACGATGGTCATTTCAGGACGAAAGTATTATCAAAAGCCTTCTCTCATCAAAACGCCTCAGGTTTGATAACCGACAATAAAATTCAAATTTATTTCAATAATGTCGAGTGGCGTAATATGCAGCAGTGTATTTCAAAATCAACACGACCGAGATTTTTGGCTTCAGCAAATCAAATGATTTCAAAGAAACTCAAGAATGTTGGAATTAAATGTAGCTTTAAATTAAATACCAATAATTCTTTTACCACATCAAAAATCTTACTCCCTGGTCATTTTTATTGGCGTGGAAGAATTAAATGTATCACTTGTAAAAACGAATTTGATGGATTTATTAAAACAAAACCTGTAGCAAATTGTGGAATTACCTTTTGTTTTGATTGGAATGGAAAAAACTGCTCAGAAAATGTTACGATTCCTAAATTGCAGTTAAAAGGGGAGAAACGAAGTTTAATACAAAGCGAAATTACGGCAAAAGGAGTTCAAAACTTCTTATCTGAGAGAGCTTTTTCAGTAATTTTCTTCAAATTTAAATCTTCTTTAACAAATTAATTCATTTTTTTAGATGAACAAGATACGACCAATATATCATATGAGAATGCAAGAAAATTAAAAAGCCTTTTCAAACATCGATTTCAATTAAGTAACGAAATGAGGATTGATTCTGATGCAACTAAATTGTTTTTTGACTACTTTCTTCGTAACTATATAAAAGGGACACAAGGTTTTATTCACGATATTGAATCAAATCCGATAGGTTTTGTGATGTTTTCTGAAATTCAAGTAAAAATTTTTGCCAACAAAGAGTATTTAATTTCTAAATTTTGTTAGGTAAAAATGTGGGCGATAATTGAAAGTATGAATCCAGTTTGGTTTTTTGATTCGACCGGTAACGTTATGGTTAAATATGGTGGCCAAAAAAATATTTTATTACATAGCTTAGTTGCTCACGATTTTGTACGGCACAAAATGGTTTCTATAGGGGACTTTGTAAGCAGTCAAAATGACAACGTAAGTATTGGACTAAAATTATCGAAAATTCTCCTGGAGGCTAAGCGATACAGTTTTTTTAAAAAACCAGCTATTTTGGTCACAGATTTTTCATGGGCAAATCTTCATGGATGCATGTTTGCATTTAATCAAATGGAAATGTTAGAATATTTAACTATTTGCCACTCTATTTTAGTAAAAAAGAAACTATTGATCTTAGAAAGCTAGGTAAAACGGTTATCTATCTTTGCTCAACACATTTTCTAAAAAATATAATCGATGCAACTGATTTAGAGCTAAAACATGCAAAAGAAAATAAAATTTTGTTAAGAAAGAGTTTCATTTTCTCTTTTTCAATTCTTCAAACATCAAAATGTTTAGACGACTTTTGCATTAATTTAATGTGCATAAAAAATATTTTTTCACGTAGATATAAGGATAATCAATATTTCGAAAGCATGATAAAAATAAATACAGCTTTACTCGATAGAAATAGTGATTGGTTCAAAAACGTTTGTGAAACAATATCTCCAGAAATTGACAAAAAACAAAAAGAAAAAAATAAAGAAAATTTAAATGAAAGCAAACTATTTTTATATCAATCAATTGAAAAATCTGTGAACTTTGCGAAAGATTCTCCATTTATGTCATTTTTTGATAATCTTCTACAAGATTCGCAAGAAATGGAAACAGAAAACTCATTTGAGAAAAATGATTTATTTTTTCCAAGTCTTTTTAATATCATAAAAAAAAACTGCATCTTGTTCCTTTATGGTCTGGCCTATTGATAAATAAAGTTTTACCTGATAAAAATCGTCTATCAAATAACTATGTTGAATCATGGTTTAAATTTTTAAAAAATTCCATTCTAAAAGTAAATAAGCGAATTAGAGGTCAAAGACTTTTATATAGCAATGAATTGGCGACCCCATAGTATTTCTATCTTTCTCATCTTTACGAAACATTGTATGAGGATAAATTTAATGCATTTTTTGAATCTAAAGAAAAATTTTCATATAGTGAAAAGGATAAAGAAATGTGGGCCATGAGAGAAAATAATAAAAAAGATGCTCAATACTTTACAAGAAGTTTTAGATTGGATTTTTACGAAAATAAAAAATTCAAGGATGAAATCGAAAAAGTTATTATAGAAAAAACTGACTTAAGAAAGGAGCTGTTTAACGAATTTAACGATCCGTTTTCTGAGGATTTTAAACGGAAAATATTGAAAGTAGATACGGCATTAGATACAATTGGAAATTTTTCAATCAAAAGCTTGGCGAAAGAAGTTAACTCAATGGAAGGTAAATCAACTTCATTAATTATTTTAAAATATTTATCAAATGATATAATTTAGATAAACAAGAAAAGAAAATAAATATCGACAATCTATTCTACTACAAAGTCGACGAATTTTATTTGAGATATTCTGAAGTTAAAGATATTTTATTAAATCGATGGTTAAAAGATAGCGTAATATTTTATTTTTTTTCTATTTGAATTTTTTCAATTTGATTTAAAGGTTTTAGAAACATATGGACTTTGTCTAGTAAAAGAATCTAAAAAAAAAATATCATTAATAAATTCTTTTCATGCTACTTCTATGTTTAATAATGGTTTTGAAAAGTTTTCCAATGAATATAAAGTAAAATTTTAAAATTAAGCACTAATTTGAAAATTATTTTTAATTATTGATTAGTTTGAAAAGTGTGCTGCTGCTTATGGATTCATAAACGAAAACGGAAATCATTGGATACTAATGTTTATTGATTTCAATGCAAATAAGTTTTATTTAATTGATCCCAAAAAAAATTATAAAATATTAGACAAACATGGAAATACAACATATAAACAATCAAAGTTATTTGAAGAATGGTGGTAATTAAACTTTGAGAATGATATTTAAAAATATTTTCTAAAATTAAATTTAAGTTTTTTTTGCAAAAAATTTCCATTTTTGAAAAAGCGAAAATGGAAACTAGCTTTACCGGAACATTCATATCAAATTGATTCTTCGAATTGTGGTGTTTTTGTTTGCGAAATTTTAAGCCGACTAATAGAAGAAATCGATTTAATATTTAGAAATGACAATGATTCTTTAGAGTTTTTACGGCTTAAAATCAATGTCAAAATTAGAAAATATTCCGAAAATAATTTTTGTTCATTTTGTAGCTCTAAATTGACGGAATTCAATTTTTTAAAATCAAATAGCTGCTTCCATAAATATCATATTAAATGTTTAGAAAATTATTTCTCCAATTTAAATAATTTCAAATGTCCTCTCTGTAAATAAAGTTTAATTTATTGTTTTTTCTTGTTTTTGGTTTAAAAACTTTAATAAAAATCATAAAATTATATTTTTATTTTTATTTATAAAAAGAAAAAGCTTTTTGCGAAGCTTTGTAATTAAAATTTTGAAAATCTTACTATAGATAAATCTGAAATTAATAATTACAAATTACAATAATGATTCATTTTATAAAGAGGTCAGCAAAGTGATCGATTGTTTGTTCCTGATGCCAAATATGAAAGCTTCCCTAGCAATTTTTGATAAAAATATTCTATAGGACATTTTTTTACAAAAATTGAAGTTTAAATTCAGAATTTATTTAAAAATTATTAATTTTATTATCACTTGTTCAAATTTCTTTTTAGATTAATTTCTAGAAAAATCAAGGAAAAATTAAAAAATTTTATTTTTTAAAAAATAAACAACGTTTATTAAATTCTGTTTGATCTGCAGGGCAAATTTTTGACCATTTGAACAAAAGTTAATGAATTATTTAACTTTTTGAATTAATTAATTTTTAAATTATATATTTCTTTTTAATTTACTTTAGATATCTAAATTACTAATTAAAAACTCAAGCAATACTGAGATGGCTGCTGAAAATAAGCGTTGTTTCACAGAGACTGATTCTTTTAATTTCCTTGATGAATTAAAGAATTCAAAAAACATTAAAGCATTTGTTATTTCAACTTCAAACAAAATAAGAGGAGTGGCAAATAACAATATTTTTCAATTAAATTGTGCTTCTAAAGCAATAGCGAAGTATCAAAACAGTCCGAAGAATTCATTTATGCAAAAGGCATTGGTATTTAAAATTTAAAAATCGCAATTAAAAAAACAATAATTTTTTTATTTTAGAATAAGTCATTTGAAACTGTTCAAAATGTCACTAATACCTTAGTTTCATCAGTTAAAAACATAATGGAACATGTGGTTGACATTAATGAAGATGTAATTTGTTTTTTTTTTTAATTTTTAAATTATAGCTTATTCCAAATTAAAATTTACTTAAAAATAATATAATATTATCTAAAAAAGGGCAATAATCCACGTTCTTCTACTCCCTTAAATCGTTCACTTGAATTCGAGGAAATAGATGAAAACGAAATTCGCCCAATTGAAGATCCTAGATTGCGAGCAAAAATAGAGGAGCTTCTTTACGCATTAGAAGTTAAAGAAGAAGAATGCATTTCTTTAAACGATAAGATTGAAGACATGAAGGATGATCATCAGAAGTCAATTTTACTACGTTCAGAAGAATTTGAAGCCCTCAAAGTATTTCTTGATTTTTTTATTAATAATAATCATTTAAAAAATATTTTTATTAAGCTGTCCTGTGACAAAAGAGTAAAATATTTTGAAGAACTGATCAGATTTAATGAAATAGGTGAAGAAAAGTTGAATCTCAAAATAAAAGAATTACAGGATCGACTTAGTCAAAAGTATAAAAAAAATCAATAATATTGCCTTTCAAAATATTTATTTTAAGGAAAAAATTACCGCTGAAAACTTAAGTCTAAATGATAGATTTAAAGACTTCGAATGTCAAATTGAAAAATTGACAATGGAAAACTTGAAATTAAAAGTGGAAAACAGAAAAAGGACTTGCCAGTATAAAAAATGCAAAAACTACGGTAATGTTAACAAGAATGGGACGAATCATCTGAATCATTTTACGTTAGAAAATTGTCCTTTATGGAAGAAAGTAATAATTTTAAACATTTTAATAAAAAATTTCTAAAAAATTTAAAAAAAGGAAATCGATCGGCTAATTGAATATGAGATAGAAAATACAAAATTAAAAACAAAACTTCATGAATCGGAAAGGACTGCAAATCAAAAGACCGAAATTGAGAAAGAATACCATCAATCCACAATCAAAAATTACAAAGATGAAATTGATCGTCTTGAGAAAGAAATATTGCGAATTAACATGGAACTTAACGAGTAAATATCAGATTTGTAAAATTTAATAATCATTCTATTATAATTTGTATTAGAAAATTCGATGAAATCAGAAACTCAAAAGACATGATAATCGAAATGGAAAACCGAAATTGAAAATTTAAATAAATATGAAAACGAAAAAAATTTTGATGAAGAAAGAACATTAAAAACTGACAAGTAAATTTTAAAATATATTTTTATATCCTTATGTTAGTTAAATTCTTATTTTAGAAATTTTGAATTGGCTATTAAAAACGAAGAAATATTTAAACTCGAGGAAAAAATCAATTCTCTCTACACAGATATAGAAAATTCTGATATATTGAGAAAAGAAAAGTAACTATCTAAAATTCTAAATAATTTTTTTTTTAAATATTTTTTGAAGTGAAGCTACATTCAATCAATTGAAAATTGAGTTTGATGAGATTCAGAAGAAATTTAAAAAGAAAAATCAAAAGAAATTTCCGTCGAAAAGTCTCAGGATTTATCTCAAATCTCAAAAGAAAAGCAAAAATTGCTTTTAATCATAGACGACTTAAAATTTGAAAACAAGCGTAAAAAAAATGATTTTTACATCGAAATTGGTAGATTAAATGAAAAGAAGTAATAAATTTTTCCTGTAGTTTGTTAAATATCTTAAAAATTTCTAATTTTTATCTTGTCGCTTAGTCAAAAATATTTATCAGAAGAGGCAAAAAGATTTAACTTTAGAATAAATAAAGATGAAAAAGAAACGTAAAATATCAAATAAATATATTTTAGTATCTTAATTTTTTTTATTAAGACAAGAAATTTCGATTTTAAAAAGAGAACTACTTGAGTTAAAAAAAGTTTTAATATTCCTGAGAACATTCATTCAAACGGTATAAAAATACTTCAACTTGATAATAGTATTTTGTGTCCATATAAAATTTGCGGCGGGATTGGGAACTCAATTGTTGGAAGAAAAAAGCATTTTTCGTAAGATAAATTATAAATTTTTATTTTATTGAGAGAAAAATTATCATTTAAAGTGGTGCAAACTGTCCCCTTAATCCCAAGAATTCAGAAAATTTACGGAAAATCAATGAATCAAAAGATAAAAAAATTGTTGACTTAGAAAATAGAATTGCAGAATACACTAAGCTAGTTAACCAAATGATCGAGGAGAAAGGTAAAATCATCTAGTAAATTTTTAAAAGCAAATAATTAAATAATTTATAATTCAATTTAGATACACAACAATCATCTGTCAAAATGAGAGCTCAAGCAAACATATATACCAGTAATTCGGACGAATCTGACAATGATACAGAATCAAAAATTGGAAATGATTCAATAATGTCAGATTATTATGAATCAGATGTAAATCCTGTTTGTGCTCCAAAGACCAGCAAGGTTTTAGCTTTTATTTTATTTTTAAATTTAATAAATTAGTTACTTTTAAGAAAAGAGTAGCGTTTGCTGACTCTAAAATATATTCAAAGTTTTCAAAACGAAAACTTGAAAGTCTTACTTCAACCAGTGACTCGGAATCGGATGAAAAAAGTAAGAAGTCATCAAGAATTAAACAGGTTTGAAATTTATTTATTTTTATAATTTTTTGTACTCAAAATCTTTAAAAAGAATGTTTCAAATAATTCATTTAATGGTGATGGGCCACATGTTGGGCGATATAATATTCACGGTGCCCATTTTGGTCAAAAGGTCTTTGAAGGCCCTAGAAAAGGACTATTCTACCGACATCCGAAATCGTTTAATAAAGTCTATGTGACTGATAGAGCCGATCACTGTGTTAAGTTCAAGAAATGGTTTTCTGAAAAATCGTTTAAAAATTAATTTTTTTTCTTTTCATTTCTTTAGTTTTGTTTTTATTTTTGGTGAGAAAACTTTAAATTAGTTCACCTTTGAATGAATTTGTTAAAAGAGATGATTGATTTTTTTTTAAAAGCAACAAAATTCATGTTTTTGGTAATTCTAATGAAATGATTTTGATTCTTGGATCTGATTTCATTTCATTGAGTAGTGCGATGTAAATTTGTTATAAGGAATTATCAAATAATGATCTAAAAAACCTCAAAGGTTTCAAAAAAAACTTTTTGTTCAAAATTTAACAGCCGCACAAAATTTGAAAAGGATTCATTTTCAGGACATCAACGTCGTTTTTGTTCGAATTACTAAAATTTTGGATTTTGTAGCTTTTTATAGAAATATCAATCATTCTACCATACGAATTCATTCACAGGTGAAAAAGTTCAAAGTTATTTCACCAACAATAAAAAGATACATTTATTGTAAATTTGTTTGAATTTTCACAAAAAAAAAATTTTTATATTTATAAATAAATATTTTTTTATTAATTAAATTTATTGATGGTGATATGTGCCTTGAAGGCGCGTCTTCCGGATTGTTGGTGGTTGGCCACGCACATAGGCGACCGCGAACCTGACTTCCTTATTCCTGGGGAATTTCTTAAATTTGAGTCTGTCCATACTAAGGAACAGATTCATATGCCACCAATATTCTCAGGTAAGCATGGTCATTTTTAGGAAAAGGTTCACTATTGGAGTGACTTTCCCCGCGAACCCCATGTAATAATTTAAGTACCCCCGTACTCTCATGTTGGCCATACCCTAAGGATCTGAACTCTTTCATAAGGTATCATAAGTCGGATTTAATTTCAATATCAAATTGATAATTGAAAGTCAATTTGTGAATTAATTTATTGATTAAAAATGCGCGTTTTTTAACTATTATTTGGAGTAATTTTATTAAAAAATTTCATTTACGTGAATAGCTTCTTCAATATTTTAGTTGCTTAAAAATTGAAGCTTATTAAATTCTTTTTTCAAATTTTGACGTGAAATTGTAAAAATGTTATATCTTGTTGACATTTGCGTTGCTCAGTCTTTAGATAATTTAAAATCATCAATAGGAATCAAAATGATTATTTAAAAGTTGCATATGGACTCAAAAGAAAACTTGAATTTCTTCGTAAATACATGACTTTCCTGTTTTAAGTGATGCATTCAAATAAATACTCAATTGTTTAATTTTTATTTTAATATTCAAATTATGCATATATTGAATTTGAATATCGAAAAAGTTAAATTTACTAATTGATATTAAGACTAGTGAAATTGAAATTTCAATATTACTGATATTCAGGTTTATAAGTCTCCTTTATTCTTTTACAAATCGAACCAGAAAAGCTGAAAAAAATAATCTAAGACAATTAAATATATGTTCTGTTTATTATTCTTTAATAATTCAACAAAAAACTATCAATAGTCTCTTTAAATTTATTTTGGTAGTCAAGTTAATGCTAGTTTATATTAATCTGCAATAAAATAATAAAATATTTTTTTTTTATAGCAATTATAACTAAACATTAACTAAACTTCCAAAATAATATCAATTTTATCAAAAATCAAATCAATAATCAACTTCAATATTTAAAATTTTGAAGAATGATGAAACAAATAATGTTTCACCAGATTAAATTTGTATTTTTCAAAAAAAACAAAAATTCACTCATTAGCTTGATATTTTTTTTTTGTATTGGAATTTTTGAAAGAAAATTCACAATGCCAAAATTTCCGAACGATATAATCTTGTTGAACTCGGATGAAGACGAAATGGACACACTGCTCACAGAAGAAGCGTGTAGTATAAAATTTGCTGATTATTTTAAAATGTCCGAGGACGAATGGCCTCTAGAAAAATCAAAAACTAAATTGGTTATTAAACCACAAGAGGACCTAAAAGATAATGATCTCAACCACTTTAGGCAGGTTATTAATCCTCTAAAAGATAGATTCGCAGCAGAACTAACGGAATAGACACCAATCTATATCAGACCATACAGAAAGTCTGTTATGGAAAGAGACTATATTAGGAAAGAAGTTCAGTCCATGCTCGAAAACGATATCATTGAAGAATCAAGCTCACAATGGTCGGCACCAGTTGTCTTGATGCCCAAAAAAGACGGCTCAAAAAGGTTTTGTGTCGATTACAGAAAGTTAAACCAAAAGTCGGTTACTGAAAATTGGCCTCCTCCAAGAATTGATGACATTCTCAGACGTTTAAGTGGCTCAGTATACTTCTCCACACTTGACTTGACGTCTGGCAACCGGCAAGTAGAGATGCACCCAGATTCGAAGGATAAAACAGCATTCTCCACTCCAGACGGACATTACCAATTTAAAAGGTTACCTTTTTAGATTAAAAAATGCCCCAGCTCAATTCAGAATGTTTCCTTTACAACAGTTGATAAATGCTATGTTTTTGGGTTACTTAAGGAATTTTGTTGGAGGATATTGGTTTCTCAGGAAACACATTTTAACAACGAACCACATCATCACATTTACATAAGAACTAATGTAAAATATAAAATAAAAGAGATAAGAGCAATTGTCAATTCTGTCTATGATAAACCTCAAACTGAAGAAGAAGATGATGAAAATGATTATGTTATCAATGGAGTGTTAGTACAGACAGTACGAAACGAGCAAAACTATTTAAAATATATAACGAAATATGATATTAATCCAGTGTTTTCTGGCATCAATGAAAATGATCTAAGTTTTTACTATAATTCTATAAAATGGGCATCATCTACTGAAAATTTTGAATACTCCCACTCTCATGTACTCAATTACCCACAATATTACAAGCTTCTAGAAAGAGTGCATGAAAACGTTCAGAAATCAAAAAAAAAATCGCTTGTACAAATTCTCAGACCTTTTTTCTGTGTTTTTAATTTGGAGTCAAAAGATAGTTGGCAGGATGAAGTAATAGGATGGTGGAATGATTGGAAAGTAAATGGTTACCGTCACAAGAACCCTGAATTATTTCTTTGGGGTGGATCTAACACCGGAAAGACGACATTTATTTTTAATCTAGTCAAATCGTGTGTAAATAAAGAGGAAAACGACAATGAAGAGAACGTCCAGTTTGAAGAACAAATTTTTAGACCAACGCCAAATGAAAAAAAATATGCATGGCAAGATTTTGACACAAATTTGCACAACATTGTTATCGTTGACGAATTTGTCATAAGTGAATATAATATTACGGATCTAAAAAAAGTCTTATCCGGAGAATGTCTTGTCGCAAATCGAAAAGGTGGATCATCAAAAAAAATTAGACTGGCAATGCCAATGATATTTATAAGCAACCTCCCACCTCCAACCAACGATTTATCAACACAAATTCAAGGATTCAGAGAAAGACTAAAAATAGTAAGAGCAGACAAACTTATAAAAAATTTGTAAAAAAATTTTCTTTCTAAAGACGTTATTTTTTCAATTGTATTTTTTATGTTTATGTTATAGTTAAAAATATAAAAAATAAAAAGTAAAAAATAATGTTTTGTTTTTTTTAAAAAATCCCCATTTTGCAAATGCTTTTTGAATTCCAAAATCAAATGAAAAAAATTGCTGCCATGAAAAAAATTTAATTAATATATTAAATCAAGAACTCATACAGCTAACCTGGGGAAATTGTAATTTTCAGAAATACATCAGAATAAATATAAATTATTTCACTTGGAAACTTAATTTTGGAAATTTATTTCAGTTGTCTTACAACCAAATATGACACTTCTTTCTGTAAATGAATCACCTAGAAATTAAATGAATTATGATTTTAAACTAAGATAGGACGATATCACTCATTTGCTTTTTTAAATTCTTCTCTTCAATGGTTTCATTTTCAATCTTTACTGTAGAAAGATCGATACGACTTTAAATGATTAAGGCACTTATTCTTCCAATAATTCTTGATCAGCAATATGGTTTTCCATTACCTTTTTGATTAGCCCTCCATGTGGTGATTCTTCTTTGTTCGCTTTTTTTTCTCGATAAAGATATTATTGGAAATAAATTATTATTGATTACTTAAGTACAAATTCAATTAAAGGAGAGTGAATATAAAATAAATGTCTAAGAATAACAGTTCGCCTACAAAGCTACTATTAATTTTATTGTAGATTTTTACAATTGTCGGAAGTGGATGGGCGTATATACAATATAGTGCTATTAGAGAGAATGAAACTAAAAATTTAACAATTAGTAACTTCCAAGAAATAGAGCAACCTTTTTCATCAGAATTTGACAAATTTTTCGACAAAATAGAAAAAAACAACGGCTACCTAAAAAAGGAAAATTCAGAAGAAAATTGATTGCAAATACAGATCCAGATTTCAATTGCAAATACAGAACGACCCTCTCTTTTTATGTTAAGCTTTCATGATGATGATCGTGCAAAAAGCAATAAAGGTTTTCCATTAAATGTTTGCATGCTTTTAGGCAAAGCGTGGGGTGATATAGCAAATGATGATCGGACAATAATAAGACTTGACTATTTAACTTGCGCAAATAAACAAAATGCAACTGAATTACAGGGAAAAGTTTATAATATAAGGTAAGGTTGAAGGTAAAAAATACGAGTGTATTATTAAGATTAAACTAGAAAATTTAGAAAAATCATTTTTTATTACTTAGCCGACCGGCATTACTGATAATATGGTTCGTAGCAAACTTATTGATGAATCTTCTATATCTGAGTTTTAAGCAGATGTAGATTTAATTATTGCCCTTAATGCTCAGTTCGACAGAACTTTCTTAGAATCAAATTCCATTACATAGAACCTAAAGCTTGAGCCTGTTCTATGTTTGATATTAACTTGAACAGTGAGAGTGAAGTAACTCATAAGCTTGAATATATCTCTTATAAATTAAATATCTTTTATGAAGGGTAAAGAGCTATTACTGATTGTCTTGTCGGGCTACATTATTTAGGCAGACCTTTTTAATGCTATGAAGCCTACCTCCAGGCTCTGGACCAAGAAGGCACCATATGAACATAAGGATTTTCTCCGCGCTAGAAAATAAAGATGGAATTTTCATCCTGAATACAGATTTAAAGCTTGCTGTATTGATTTGCCTGAACATAAAGTTGAAATACTTTACCTTAAATCAAATATATATCATCAGCAAATGAATATTTTTGTGGATGTATTAGATGCTTAGTCCAGATTTCATACAACAAACTGCTACAGCAAATTTTTGAAGGCGGAAGAATTTCAGAATCAAAAAAAAATGATAACATAGTCATATGTAAATGACATGATGCAGCTCTAATTAACTATAATCTGGTGGTTATTTCTTACATGAATGCAAATAAAAACACTAGATTAAATATACATAATCCCTGTCTTAATCTTAAGATGCAAAATGAACTGGGACTAGATTGTAAACTTTATGGTATCGATTAAACTCTAAATGAATTATATTTAAATTTAGATTACAAGAAAGTCCTTCTTACCCGGGTCAAAATAGTGGCCGGAATGTAAACGCTGCAGTCACCAATTATTCTTAACCTTAAACATATACTTAGAAATAAATTTGTTACAAAGGTAGCGGATAAAAAGAAGGCTGAAGCGGCCAAGTTATCTAAAGACGACATCGCTGAAACAAATATTTTTCCGAAAAAAATTCAGCAACTGACAAAGAAACGTTGATTCGCTATTCAAAGAAAACCCTTAAATTTCGCAAAATTGATGACATAAGTGACAAGCCAACCGAAGATTTTACAAATTATTTTCCCAAAGAATCTATTGAAGACCTTAGTAATAAATACCTTTAAGAAATAAATATCCCTCAAAAAGCAAAAACGCATGGAAAACAAAAATTATGTCTATCGCTCCTGATTGATTTTGAAATAAGAAGAAGAGAACAAATACAATCCGTTTTTTGCGAAATTAAAGGCAATTTAGAACTAAATATTAAAGTAAAAAAAGTTACTATCTCCGCAATTGCAGATCGTATTGAAATCGGAAAAAAAAAGAAGAAAATAATGGATTACAAAACCAGAGCTATTCCTACGAATAAAGATATAACTTCTTGATTTTCAACCGAACTCGTCGTTAAATCTTTAAAATTATCTGAGAATGGCTATGATATTGCTGCAAAGAAAGTTGAAAAAATTATCTATGAAAAGATAAATAGCCACAGCCGGCAAATTGAAGTTTGAGATCAAGATCAAAAAGATCATAATATAAATTGTAATATTTTTTTTAATAATAGAGAAAAAATAAATAATTTTAAAAGCAATTACTTGACATGTCATATCAAGTTTATTTTCATATTCAAAATTTTAAAATGTACCTTTTTATTTTAATTTAATAGGTTTAAATATTTTAATTGATTTTAATGAAAATAAATTGTTTTAAAATTTATTAAAGTAGAAAAATAATATTATTTTTTCAGTTTAAATGAATGGATATAAAAGTTATAAATTGAATTTGAGAATTTACTTAACCTGAATTATTTATATTGTTGACTGTTCTTGTCAAATAAATTAAAGATCAATCATTATGCTGTTAATTTGAAATTACCCTTATTTTGTAAGCTTTTATAAAAAAATCGGTAATTTTAGATTGGGCTTTTGTTATTTTCATGTATAAAATTAAACAAAAAATTTAGTAAAAAGAACTGAGTTAATATTTGAAATTGTATTTTATTCTTCCGTTGATATTATTTTATTAAGTTAATGGTTAAAGCGATCAAAATATGGTTTAAAAATAAAATTACAGTCAATAACCGTTTATCCGGAATGAGATTCGAGCTTTGTTTCAAAGTCTTCCGGATAATAAATTTTCCGAATAACACGATTTGATAACGAAAAGAGGGTTTAACACAGTGTTAATTGATTTAGAGTGCTTATTTAGAACAAAGAAACAATTAACGAAAAATAACAAAAAATTAACGGAAGGAAAAAGTTAAGAAAGAATAAAATTAACCAATAAATATTAAAAGCTGATTGTTGATTGGTAGGTACTGGCTTCAAACTGTCTTTTGCGAGAGAAAACTTGCAAATCAAACAGGGCCTGTACTCGTTCAAGTTTTATGGGTACCCATTCTTCGTTCTTAGTGATGATCTTCCTCCGCTGAACAAAGTTAAGAACAACCTTCTTGCGTTTTACAATTTTAGTATCAATAACTTTTTCCTAGCGTTCTTGTGAGGCTTAGGGACTTAATACATAGGTCTTGTCATTTTTAATGCGAATAACAGAATGACTCACATCGTATATGTTTATATATTAAGGTTTAACAAGAAGTAATACGGAAGTAATGCTGGTCTAATTAGCTCAAAGCCTAAAAAGTAGGAAGCGAGAAAGAACTTAATAAAAGAACTTAATGTGTTTTTAAAAGTTTAATTTGTCGTTGTCTTATTGAATCAGTGGGATAATTTGCTATTATTGTGTTAATGGTTTACTATGGCCAGTAAATAATGATAATTATTTTTTTGAATTATAATGTTATTTTAATTAATTTTACATAAACATAATATTAAACATAAGATTAAAAATACAAGAAACATAACTAACAAAGATAAATTCTGGACAACCATTTATGAATCGCAAACGATTTAGGGGTAGTTCGTTTCAATTCGATCGTTTCAATTCAGAAAAACTTGAATAACTTTTTTACTAAAAGAGACAATTCAGTTCTTTAAAATGCTTAATTATAAGCAAATTTGCAAATTGCAAATACAGAACGATCCTCTCTTATTATGTTAAGCTTTCATGATGGTGATCGTGCAAAAAGCAGTTTTTGCAGACATATATTTTTGGATTAAGCAAAGTTGCTTAACCATTAAGAATTTTACAGAACTGAATTATCTCCTTTAGTAAAAAAGTTATTTAACTTTTTCTGAATTGAAACGATCGAATTGAAATGAACTTCACAACCCCAATGATTTATTTAATCCTCAGATTTTAAGATATAATAAAAAAGTATTCCAGTCAGTCCATATTTAATTAGTAAAATTTTTTTTGCTAAACTCTTCTAACCCTGTTGACGAGAAAGAATAATTTATGAGGAAAAGTTTTTTAGTAGAAGCGAAAATTTTCTGAAATACAAAATTTTTTTTCAACCAGTGAGTTAATTGTTAGGTTCAGATTATAAAAATTTTTCAAAATAATCTTTAGACTAAACTTTTTTACTAAATTTAATTCAAGGGAAAAGTTTAAATAAAAAATTTTATTAAATAATCTATAGTATTTAAGTAGTGTAAAATCAAAATAAAACAGAAAGTTTTTTTTTTTTCCAAATTGATTTTAAAAATTATATAATATCTGAAGTTAAAATCACCTAAAAATTTTTTATTTTATTGATCTAAAAAATGTTTTAGGCCTTTTTTGATTTGAATCAATTATTTAATGTCCCATTTCTTATTATGAAAATAATGATCATCAAAAAGGAAAAGAAAAAAAATACTTCCAATTAGCGATGCATTAAGATTTAATATATTTATTTAATTTTGATTAAAAACTACATCAGATTACGTAGTGTAAAAAAAAGGATGTGAAATATAATATTTTGGAGTAATTTTTATTTTAGTAAGAGTAAAATAATCATCTTTAGGAGTTATTTTAAACGAGAACAGTGTAAAAAATAATAAAATGGGGAAAAATTTCAATATTTTTACTTTCTGTATGTAAAAATATGCTGAATAATTTGTTTTTATTTTACTCGAAAATAAACTATTAACCCGGAAAAATTGAAAAGAAAATCATTTTAACTCTTTCTTCTCCGTTATTTAGTATTTAAAGTCCATTTTTTAAAACTATATAAAAGCTAATATTATCTAATATATCTATTCAAATTTTTTTTAGGAACTTCATTTATATTTTTTAGATACATTTCAATTATATTGATCATTTAAATTTTTTTAAAAAACGCTTTAAAGTCTAATGTCAAATATCTTAATTATATCTAATGAATGAGTGTCATTTACTTAAAATACAAAATTCTTTGAAAATAGAAAGCCTTTTTCTTAGAATATTAAAAAAAGTTATGTCAGATTTGATAAGATTTTTAAATTTTTTGTTCCACTTTGGTAAAAATGAAAGTAAATTTTGCGTTTAAAAATTTAAGAAAACAAAAAAAAAATCAGATAAGCTCTTAATTAATACCATTTTTGTCATTTTTTTTATTGATTTTAGTTTATAACTGAACTGATTTTGTTTTTTAAAAAAGGGGGCTCAATTTCAATGGAAAACCGGTAAGGTTCCTTTAGATCTTAATTTTTTAATAAAAAATTCGAGCATCATGATAAAGCTTAGAAATAAGGCTCTTAACAATATTTAAAATAAAATTAATCAATTTCAGCATAATTTCTCCATTTTTTGTAGATTAAATTTATTTTAGTTTAATATAATCTTTTTATTAGCTATTCTTGTCATAGAAACATTAAAGTGTAATAAAAATAAATGACATGAAACAAATATTAAAGGTAAACTTGAATAATTAAATAATGAAATTAAAAATCTAGTATTAAAACAAAACAATAATAACTAATGTAATTAATGAATAAGAAAACAAAATGAATCAAAAGTTTTTTTCATTTTCAAACGAATTTATAGATAAAAGTGAAAAAATTAATTTTTTAATTAAAAAATTTTTTTTCCAAACATATTCTATTAATTTTTTTGCTAATGGACTTGACAAAATTTCTTGTCAAGCCAACCATAATTTTTGACATCGATCACAACGTAGATGTAGAAAACGCTGAACTTAAAGTTTCAAAAAATCCGAAAACAATCTGAATAAACTGAATTATATTTTTATTAAAATATTTTTATAATGCAGAACTGATCTTTCGAATGAAAAAAAAAAGATAAACCATAAATTAAATCAATCTTGATTATTGTCATTATTTATACTTGAAATTACTTTTCAAGTTATTAAAAACATAATTTTAATATAAATTTATTTATTTATTTATTTCAATGAACGCATTAAAGGTAATTTTAATAAAAATCTAAAAAATAAAATGTAATAAATAAAAAAAAGTTTAAGTGTTACCTAAAAAATTTAAATAAAATATTAAATTTAAATGTTAATTTTGTTTTTTTTTTCTCCTTTTTTAATTTCAATTATTATTATTCATTTTGTACTCTCTTTTATAAAAATGGTTAAATTTTATGTGTTTGAATTACTAATGTATCCAATGTTGAAAAAACATTGAAGAAATGCGATATTTCAAATTATTGTTTTCAGTCTCAAAAAAAATAATAATTTCATATGAAGTTAATATTGCAAGCATGAAACAAAAACTTGTTTTTTTTAATTTTGATTTTGGATTTGTGATATGATGATATTTAAGGTAAAATTTTTAGTTTAAAAAACTATCTACGCTCTGTTTTTCATTTTTTTAAATATTGAGTATTTGCTAAAATACATCATGTTGAGCGTCAATATAAATTTAAATTTGGGCGGAGAAGGTAAAATTTTCGAAAAAGATGAATCTTTGTTTCCCAAATTGAAACACTTGAAGGGTGATAAATTAATTTTATTTTTCTTTAATTTTTATTATTTAATTTATTTAATATGGTATTACCAGGTGAATTAGATCAGAGCTAATTCTATTTCTAAAACTCATTCAATTTAAAAAAAACAAAAAATTTTTAACTTCATTTTTTATTTTTTTAGTAATGAACATTAGTCATTCTATTCAAAAAATGGTTATTCTATTCAATTTCATCACCTAATCTAAAAGTTGTCAGCTAATTTGAAATTTGATCACCTAATTCTATTGTGGTTCACCTTTTCGTGAACAAGAAAATTAGATGAATTTAAAGTTCACTAACCCCAGAACAAAAAATGATCGCCAAATATGTGAACTATGGCTCACTAGATTTTTTTTTAATTTTATTTTATCTTATTTAACTTTTTCTTTTTGCATAGGGTTAGGGTTAGGGTTAGGGTTAGGGTTAGGGTTAGGGTTTAGGGTATCTGACACAAAGGTTTGGTTTTTTTTACATAAATTTTAAAGGTCGGGTTTGGTTTTGTATTGGTTTTCGGTTATAACCGTCCCAATAAATTAGAATGAATGATTCAAAGATCAAGTTTTGTTTTTTGTTTGGCTTTTGTTTCTTGTTGGGTTAATTTATTTGAATTATTGGAAGTACTGGTATTTTTTTTGGTTTTTTGAGTTTTGGATATGTTTTTCATCGGTATTTGGGTTTAGGGTTTAATTTTTTGGTTTTACCCGTGCCGAAAATTTAGAGTAAATGATTTAAAGGTCAAGTTATGTTTTTTGTTTGGCTTTGGTTTCTGGTTGGGTTTTTTCACTGAATGATCCAACATGTCCATGAGACTAAAACTTTAAATTTAATAAACCAGTATTTAAAAAAATATTGCATAAAAAAAGCTTCACATTTATAATATATAGCTAATCTATTAAATTTCCATATTTTTGACAAGCTAAATCTTCATTTTATTAGAAAGGGATCTAAAATTAAAGAAAAATGTAAAATAAAATAAAAATATAATAATTTGAAAAATTTAAAATCGAATTAACAAATTGTGTTAAATTTGTCGATAGGTACTGATTTAGAACCCTACTCCATTTTCTTCGAGCAGTCTGAAAACGGAATTACTTAGTGAGACTTCTATGACGATTTACCCATTGCAACTGAATTACTCAAACTTTCTTCAACAAATCTCTTTTTCAATTCAATAAATAGTATCAGGTCAGTTAGTTTTTAAATTTATTCAAGTCTCTTGAATAATTAAGTTGGAAATACTTCTAGAAAAAGACCATGACAGAAAGACCCTATTTCGTTTACTAAAATAAGAAAACTTTAATCCAAAATACTGAGAGGCCATTTTCAATCAAACTGTCAATCAATCAAATTAATAATGATTAAAAAAATCGATTCTAATGAAAAATGAAACATGGAAAAATTCAATGCAAATCTTTATTTCCTTTTTATCGTACATATTTTATTGCGTTTTTAAATCAAAACAAAGATTATTACTAATTAAAACTTATTAAAAAAAGATTTAGATATTTATACTAAATTTCAACCAAGATTCGCTTCGTCTAAAATATATCTTATCTTTTAATAATTATTTGCTTTAAGTTTGGAAAACAAAAATTTTTTGCTAATTTTTTTTTATAATGACTTTTAATCAGTAATTGAAATTCAAACACTGTTTATTACTGTTTTAAAAGTCAAATAAAAAATTAAAAATAATAATATTTAGACTATATTTTTCTAAAAAATTTTAATTAAAAAGTCTAAATGTCATGATTCTTATTAAGGAAAAGTAGTTGAGCTGTTCTGTCATTCGAAAGTATAAAGTAGAAAAATCATTTTAATACCAGAGAAGATAATTAAAATAACGTTTAATCACGATTTAACGACATGTCGCAGGATATATAGTGACTTATCCTAAATTAACGCACACTGATTTTCAAAGGCATTTTTTTTGACGATGAATGCCGGTCTACGTTTGTTAAAACTGTCAGATTGAAAAGTTCTTTGTTTCAGTTTTGAAGACAATGTATGTAGCTGTGCTCTGATAGTTTATTTCGGTCTGTAAAATTAATCGTTCGGTTCTGCTAATAAGAATCAATAGGTTTAATTGTAGATAGATCTGATAGGTTGAACTGCAAAAATAACTTGATCTTTTTTAAAAATATCGAAATAAATTAAAATGTTGTGATAGAACAAATAAAAGATAATATTTCTGATTAGATAAAAATAAATAAGATTTGGCTTGAATTCAAAGATCATTAGGTCATTGTTTTTAAATAACGATTTTATTTTTACTTGATTAACTGGCATCAAAAACTATTTAATTTTTCTTTACCATTCAAACTTTAATTACTTTATTTATCTTATTTAGCTTTAAAAAACGTTCAAAAAGAAAGCTTCTGGGTTTAGGTCTAACCCCAGTTTTACAAGCCGTTAATTATAACGGCCTGTAAAACTGGTTAAACCTACATTTCTTTGGATTAAATCACTTCAAAGGGCTTTGAATATTTAATTCTTTTCAGTTACATCATGTGATTTTGCGGCACTAATCGAATTATTATTTTTTGAAAACTATTAACGTCGTGCTGTTTTCCTGTTCAAGTGTCTGTTCAGCTGTTTGAATATTCTTTAATTAAGAATATCAATGTGTTTGTTAAAATATGGTGATTTTGTTATTCTATTTTTTAAATTAGCATTTAAAAATTATTGAATATTCGAAAAATAGGGCAACCCAGTAGATCTGGACATTATCAGTGAGATATTCATCCAGTCCAACGTTCACCTATAATTTTATAACGCCCTTCTGATTGACATTTACCAATTTGTAAATAAAAGCTAGGTTATACCACTCGTCTATCAAGCACAAAAATTAACTTCCGATTTAATTATTTTTGGGTTTTAAATGTGAATACGGATGTGAAAAGTAGACGCATACATAAAAGGTGATCGATCGTAACTTGGCTGAAGAAGCCGCTTGCTGCATTGATTATGGAAAGAAACTAGAAACTTTATTTTCGTCAGATTTTTTCCAATTAGAAGAATTTCCATTTTGCGCAAATTTTCTTCTGCATCGCCAAATTTAAAAATTAAATTCAGATCTTTGGGAATAGAAGCAAAACATTTTCAAAATATAGGTTTTTTAATCATTCTTTTACGTTAGTCCTTTAAAAAAATCGATCCGATTTGATTCTTATAAATGAATATGTAAAAATGTAAAAGTATCCATTAAAATTCTCCAATTAATCTTTGTGAGTTCTTGGTTAAATAAATTAATTAAATTTTTTTCGTGGCAACAATTTATTCATTTTATTTTTTAAATGTACCTGAAAGTAATATTTATAAAAAGTTTTTGCAAAAAAGTAATGTTTTAAATAAAATTGGTTTTATCAATGCCGTTAAACTTAGTTTAAAATTAGAATTCATTTTTTTCAAAGTGATTCATTTCAGAAAAAGTGCCATAGTTTGTTTTAATGCAAACTAATATTAATACAAAAATAAATTTTATTTTTGAATTCTTTAAAATTATTTTTGATGTTGATCTTAAAATAGCCGATATTTGATTCTTTATCCAAACACTCTTGAATAATCTAAGTGGGCAACAAAAAAATTGGTAATATTTTGAGCTGAAAAATTAGTTTAATTCGAAAATTCAGTTGTTGTTTTGACTGTACGCTTCTGATTAAAATACAGATAAATTATGCTTGAATTTATGAAAAAAATTTTTATTTTAAATTTTTAGATTAAATTTTTTTTGTCTTAAATATTAACTAAATTTTATATAAAACTTTTACTGTAATATCAAAATATTAGTTATTTTTAAGATTTTAGGATTTAATTCTTCCAATTCCCTTTAAAATTAATTAATCATAAAGCATACATGACACTGAATTGCATACATGAACATAATTCAAATTATCAATTTTATCATTTTATTTAAAAATTGGTTTTAAATATTCCATTTTCATATCTTATTTACGATTATTTAGATCGACTTATTTTCATAGATTATTTTTTGAATTATAAAAAAAAACTCAAAAATCTACCATCAGTAAAAACTCTGCCTTTGATAGGACCGCTTGTAATTGAGGGGGATAAAATTTGCTTGTTGTTCGAGTTGGTATGGATGTTTTTAGATGCGGTTTACCCCCGCGTTAGAGCGGAGTTGGAAAGCAAAAATGTCAAGACACTAGACGATACTCAAGCTAGGATATTCAGTAGGAGTACGTGGAGTGTTAATAAGCCAGGACCCGTTTATTATTCAAGAAACAATTATAAGAAGCGCTTAAAATCATCTCTTAACTTATTATCTATAAGTTAAGAGAGAAAGAAGTTGATAGAGGAAAATATGAAAATAATAAAACAGATGATAGAGGTAAAATCCCTGTCTGTTACAGATGTAAAAAACCAGGCCACATTAAAGCAGATTGCAAAATGAAATTGTTTAGCGGCGAGAACAATAACAAATCAAATTATGAAAGGAATCAGAACAAAGGAAAATGAAGCAACCTGTAGAAATCATACATAGCAGAAGAAACGGAAAAACCAGAGACAAACAATCGTAATCTTGATACTTAATACGTATACGCTTGCACAACAGGTAACCTACTGAGAATAAATGGTCTTGTAGACGGTAAACCAGTTAAGTTCGCTATCGACAGCGAATGCACTAGCTCTATTATTTCAAGAAAAACTGTAAATAATTTTGGATTAAGAATTTAACCATTCAGTTCGAAAATTAAAACAGCTGATAATACAATAAGCATGGTAGTCGGCAAAACAGAAAAAATAAATTTGGACATTCAGTGTCATGTATGCTTTATGGAGTTTTTGATAATAGACCAGGAGGATAACGATGGACTACTAGGTCCTTGTCAAAAATTGATAAAATTTCCGAACGATATAATCTTGTTGAACTCGGATGAAGACGAAATGGACACACTGCTCACAGAAGAAGCGTGTAGTATAAAATTTGCTGATTATTTTAAAATGTCCGAGGACGAATGGCCTCTAGAAAAATCAAAAACTAAATTGGTTATTAAACCACAAGAGGACCTAAAAGATAATGATCTCAACCACTTTAGGCAGGTTATTAATCCTCTAAAAGATAGATTCGCAGCAGAACTAACGGAATACACACCAATCTATATCAGACCATACAGAAAGTCTGTTATGGAAAGAGACTATATTAGGAAAGAAGTTCAGTCCATGCTCGAAAACGATATCATTGAAGAATCAAGCTCACAATGGTCGGCACCAGTTGTCTTGATGCCCAAAAAAGACGGCTCAAAAAGGTTTTGTGTCGATTACAGAAAGTTAAACCAAAAGTCGGTTACTGAAAATTGGCCTCCTCCAAGAATTGATGACATTCTCAGACGTTTAAGTGGCTCAGTATACTTCTCCACACTTGACTTGACGTCTGGCAACCGGCAAGTAGAGATGCACCCAGATTCGAAGGATAAAACAGCATTCTTCACTCCAGACGGACATTACCAATTTAAAAGGTTACCTTTTTAGATTAAAAAATGCCCCAGCTCAATTCAGAATGATGCACAGGCTATTCTCATAAAACCTTTGTCAACAGTAAGAATTAAGGGAAGGTTTACTGTCTGTGAAACACCGGACCAAACTAATATTGAAGACACCCTAATTCTAAATACCGAGAAGGACTGTAATGCAAGTCATGCCACTCAAAAAGTTTTTGTAGAAAGTGACAAAAGATTTAGAAGAGTGGACTTGCTATTCAAACAAATACTAACCATAGATAAAAATCGTTAGGAATGTAGTAAACAGAAAATTATAATTGATGCATACGTTAACCTGTTTGGTTCAAGAAACTCATCTAAAATCATTCATAAGGTGGAAATTGGTAAGAAAGAATGTGAAAATATGGTAAGTACACGAACATGTGAAGGATCAAAAATGTCCTGTGAGAATGATGATTGTATATTTGATGGTACGCCTAAAGAAATATTCAAGTGGCTAAGACCTGTAATGAGTTATGAATTTGTGTGTAATGCTAAAAGAGTTACCTTGAATAAAGTATCACTTGAGCATCAGTTGAGAAGCTGATGATCAAGGGATACGTAGGGTGTTTTACAAATATATAAATCTGCAAAAACAATGCAGAGTGGATCTATCCTCGTTTTTAATGGCGTGCTTTTTTAATTTTGTACAGTAACAGAGTTAATGTAGACCATTAAAGAATTAGATTAGAATTTTTAATTAAAGATATCAGTCCTTCATTTAATGCAATTAGCTTTATCGAAAAATTCAAGAAAAAAAAAATTTATGCAAATTTTTTAACATTCATTTGTGACTTAAATTAAAAAGTTCAAAATTTGGATTTCAAATTTTTATCTTTGTCATTTATCATCAAATAAATTTCTTAATAGAAAATAGCAAGTTTTTTATTATTTTACTTTTTTGAAATTTTTAAATTTCATTGTTTTATTTAAATCCAGTTCTTTAAGAATGTTAAAATTTGAAATATAATTATGCAATTATTTCTAAAAATGATAAAAAGATAAAATAATTACCAAATGTTATTCACATATCAAAAAGTATTCACTCACTCACAAATGATATGTCAAGTTTCAAAATTTAATTTAAAGTATTTTCATAGTAATGAACTAAAAGGAAGGATAATTTTGAGATAAAAATTTACTTTTGTTAAATTAAATTTATTTTCGAATTTAAATTAAAAAAGATAAAGAAAAAAATACTAATGAAAATTTAAAGGAAATTTAATTTTAATAGCTGTCAAGCATCATTTAATTCAATTATGGTTGGATTTTTGATTGATTTATTTGTGTTTTATCTTTGTCTTTGCCCAAAATATTTTCGACATTTGAAATGGACTTGGTAAATCTTTTACTGTTAGTTTGTTTTCGGTTAATTTTATTATCGAATGATAGACTTTTTTTTAAAAAAAATGTTTTTTGTTCTTTTGACTTGACAGGACCGCTTGTAATTGAGGGGGATAAAATTTGACCGCTTTTCTCTCCCTTAATAAAATTAATAATTTAAAGTTTAAATTTTTTAGTTTTTATTTGAAATTTTTACATTTTCCTGCACAAACATTTCTTCAGAATCTCTGCCAAAAGCTAATTCGATAATTTTGTTATTCGTTGAGGATTTTTTTATTTTTTTTCCATCTTTGTAGCAATCAAATACTTGTTCTGTAGACTTTCGCTTATAATCATTCGCAGATTTTTTTTCTGAAACTACTGTGTGCTCAACATGGCAATTATTGTCATTTTTCGTCGTGCCATTCAATACTTTATTTTTTAAATATTGGACTCTTTCTATCAAATCTTGGTTTCTGTCATGATTTATGTTGTTTATTAAATTTTGTGATTTATTTTTTGTTGAATTAAATTCTATTTCAACTCTTGGGAAAAATTTGTATTTAGGTTGTATAGATTTATCATTAGGTGGTCTTATATGCGTTTTATTTAACGGATTTTTGCCATTCGTTTTTTGTCCAATTTTTTTTGCATTTTTCCATTCCTCTTTTTCTTTGTCAAGTTCTAGTCTAAGAATTTCTCTCTTTTTTGCCAAATCCAAATTAAAATCTTTTAGAGCAAGTTTTTGATTTTTTAAAAATTCAAAACGCTCAAAACACATCTGATTATCGAGTTGTTGTTTTCTAGATGCATGCGAGGCAATCAACTGTCTGTATTCCATTGTTTTGTCTTTTTGCTTCGTATCTTCTCGAATTTATCTTAAAGTTTAAATGAAATAATGATCTATTTATAAAAAGTTTAAATACCAAATTCTTTATCACGAATCGTTTGTCGATTTAAATAAAGTAAAATCCAGATTGGACATTATGTTCACGATTGATTCAATTTCACTAATCGATGACCAAATTTCTTCACCTGTTCGGATAAAACGAGCCTTGAATCAATCGTTATGTGTTTTAAAGATTTTATCATCCACGATTCTTTGTCGAATCGATGTGATATTGAATCGAAAGGATATTAAATCGTTAATTAAATTTTATTTTATATCAATAAAAAAATGTATTTAAGCTTTAAGTATTTTTTGTTAAATTTTATTTTAAAAAATCATAATTTATTTTACAAAAGTGGTTGAAAATTTCTTTAAGTAAAGTAGAGTATAGTGTTTAGTATATTTCTTTGACATTTAACTGTTCAAAAATGTAAGATGACTTAATTACTAACAAAAAATTGAGAAATTTTTCCAAAAAATTTTCAAGACTTTTTGCAATAACCGTTTCCTTTACAACAGTTGATAAATGCTATGTTTTTGGGTTACTTAAGGAATTTTGTTGTAGGATATTGGTTTCTCAGGAAACACATTTTAACAACGAACCACATCATCACATTTACATAAGAACTAATGTAAAATATAAAATAAAAGAGATAAGAGCAATTGTCAATTCTGTCTATGATAAACCTCAAACTGAAGAAGAAGATGATGAAAATGATTATGTTATCAATGGAGTGTTAGTACAGACAGTACGAAACGAGCAAAACTATTTAAAATATATAACGAAATATGATATTAATCCAGTATTTTCTGGCATCAATGAAAATGATCTAAGTTTTTACTATAATTCTATAAAATGGGCATCATCTACTGAAAATTTTGAATACTCCCACTCTCATGTACTCAATTACCCACAATATTACAAGCTTCTAGAAAGAGTGCATGAAAACGTTCAGAAATCAAAAAAAAAATCGCTTGTACAAATTCTCAGACCTTTTTTCTGTGTTTTTAATTTGGAGTCTAAAGATAGTTGGCAGGATGAAGTAATAGGATGGTGGAATGATTGGAAAGTAAATGGTTACCGTCACAAGAACCCTCAATTATTTCTTTGGGGTGGATCTAACACCGGAAAGACGACATTTATTTTTAATCTAGTCAAATCGTGTGTAAATAAAGAGGAAAACGACAATGAAGAGAACGTCCAGTTTGAAGAACAAATTTTTAGACCAACGCCAAATGAAAAAAAATATGCATGGCAAGATTTTGACACAAATTTGCACAACATTGTTATCGTTGACGAATTTGACATAAGTGAATATAATATAACGGATCTAAAAAAAGTCTTATCCGGAGAATGTTTTGTCGCAAATCGAAAAGGTGGATCATCAAAAAAAATTAGACTGGCAATGCCAATGATATTTATAAGCAACCTCCCACCTCCAATCAACGATTTATCAACACAAATTCAAGGATTCAGAGAAAGACTAAAAATAGTAAGAGCAGACAAACTTATAAAAAATTTGTAAAAAAATTTTCTTTCTAAAGACGTTATTTTTTCAATTGTATTTTTTATGTTTATGTTATAGTTAAAAAAATATTAAAAATAAAAAGTAAAAAATAATGTTTTGTTTTTTTTAAAAAATCCCCATTTTGCAAATGCTTTTTGAATTCCAAAATCAAATGAAAAAAATTGCTGCCATGAAAAAAATTTAATTAATATATTAAATCAAGAACTCATACAGCTAACCTGGGGAAATTGTAATTTTCAGAAATACATCAGAATAAATATAAATTATTTCACTTGGAAACTTAATTTTGGAAATTTATTTCAGTTGTCTTACAACCAAATATGACACTTCTTTCTGTAAATGAATCACCTAGAAATTAAATGAATTATGATTTTAAACTAAGATAGGACGATATCACTCATTTGCTTTTTTAAATTCTTCTCTTCAATGGTTTCATTTTCAATCTTTACTGTAGAAAGATCGATACGACTTTAAATGATTAAGGCACTTATTCTTCCAATAATTCTTGATCAGCAATATGGTTTTCCATTACCTTTTTGATTAGCCCTCCATGTGGTGATTCTTCTTTGTTCGCTTTTTTTTCTCGATAAAGATATTATTGGAAATAAATTATTATTGATTACTTAAGTACAAATTCAATTAAAGGAGAGTGAATATAAAATAAATGTCTAAGAATAACAGTTCGCCTACAAAGCTACTATTAATTTTATTGTAGATTTTTACAATTGTCGGAAGTGGATGGGCGTATATACAATATAGTGCTATTAGAGAGAATGAAACTAAAAATTTAACAATTAGTAACTTCCAAGAAATAGAGCAACCTTTTTCATCAGAATTTGACAAATTTTTCGACAAAATAGAAAAAAACAACGGCTACCTAAAAAAGGAAAATTCAGAAGAAAATTGATTGCAAATACAGATCCAGATTTCAATTGCAAATACAGAACGACCCTCTCTTTTTATGTTAAGCTTTCATGATGATGATCGTGCAAAAAGCAATAAAGGTTTTCCATTAAATGTTTGCATGCTTTTAGGCAAAGCGTGGGGTGATATAGCAAATGATGATCGGACAATAATAAGACTTGACTATTTAACTTGCGCAAATAAACAAAATGCAACTGAATTACAGGGAAAAGTTTATAATATAAGGTAAGGTTGAAGGTAAAAAATACGAGTGTATTATTAAGATTAAACTAGAAAATTTAGAAAAATCATTTTTTATTACTTAGCCGACCGGCATTACTGATAATATGGTTCGTAGCAAACTTATTGATGAATCTTCTATATCTGAGTTTTAAGCAGATGTAGATTTAATTATTGCCCTTAATGCTCAGTTCGACAGAACTTTCTTAGAATCAAATTCCATTACATAGAACCTAAAGCTTGAGCCTGTTCTATGTTTGATATTAACTTGAACAGTGAGAGTGAAGTAACTCATAAGCTTGAATATATCTCTTATAAATTAAATATCTTTTATGAAGGGTAAAGAGCTATTACTGATTGTCTTGTCGGGCTACATTATTTAGGCAGACCTTTTTAATGCTATGAAGCCTACCTCCAGGCTCTGGACCAAGAAGGCACCATATGAACATAAGGATTTTCTCCGCGCTAGAAAATAAAGATGGAATTTTCATCCTGAATACAGATTTAAAGCTTGCTGTATTGATTTGCTTGAACATAAAGTTGAAATACTTTACCTTAAATCAAATATATATCATCAGCAAATGAATATTTTTGTGGATGTATTAGATGCTTAGTCCAGATTTCATACAACAAACTGCTACAGCAAATTTTTGAAGGCGGAAGAATTTCAGAATCAAAAAAAAATGATAACATAGTCATATGTAAATGACATGATGCAGCTCTAATTAACTATAATCTGGTGGTTATTTCTTACATGAATGCAAATAAAAACACTAGATTAAATATACATAATCCCTGTCTTAATCTTAAGATGCAAAATGAACTGGGACTAGATTGTAAACTTTATGGTATCGATTAAACTCTAAATGAATTATATTTAAATTTAGATTACAAGAAAGTCCTTCTTACCCGGGTCAAAATAGTGGCCGGAATGTAAACGCTGCAGTCACCAATTATTCTTAACCTTAAACATATACTTAGAAATAAATTTGTTACAAAGGTAGCGGATAAAAAGAAGGCTGAAGCGGCCAAGTTATCTAAAGACGACATCGCTGAAACAAATATTTTTCCGAAAAAAATTCAGCAACTGACAAAGAAACGTTGATTCGCTATTCAAAGAAAACCCTTAAATTTCGCAAAATTGATGACATAAGTGACAAGCCAACCGAAGATTTTACAAATTATTTTCCCAAAGAATCTATTGAAGACCTTAGTAATAAATACCTTTAAGAAATAAATATCCCTCAAAAAAGCAAAAACGCATGGAAAACAAAAATTATGTCTATCGCTCCTGATTGATTTTGAAATAAGAAGAAGAGAACAAATACAATCCGTTTTTTGCGAAATTAAAGGCAATTTAGAACTAAATATTAAAGTAAAAAAGTTACTATCTCCGCAATTGCAGATCGTATTGAAATCGGAAAAAAAAGAAGAAAATAATGGATTACAAAACCAGAGCTATTCCTACGAATAAAGATATAACTTCTTGATTTTCAACCGAACTCGTCGTTAAATCTTTAAAATTATCTGAGAATGGCTATGATATTGCTGCAAAGAAAGTTGAAAAAATTATCTATGAAAAGATAAATAGCCACAGCCGGCAAATTGAAGTTTGAGATCAAGATCAAAAAGATCATAATATAAATTGTAATATTTTTTTTAATAATAGAGAAAAAATAAATAATTTTAAAAGCAATTACTTGACATGTCATATCAAGTTTATTTTCATATTCAAAATTTTAAAATGTACCTTTTTATTTTAATTTAATAGGTTTAAATATTTTAATTGATTTTAATGAAAATAAATTGTTTTAAAATTTATTAAAGTAGAAAAATAATATTATTTTTTCAGTTTAAATGAATGGATATAAAAGTTATAAATTGAATTTGAGAATTTACTTAACCTGAATTATTTATATTGTTGACTGTTCTTGTCAAATAAATTAAAGATCAATCATTATGCTGTTAATTTGAAATTACCCTTATTTTGTAAGCTTTTATAAAAAAATCGGTAATTTTAGATTGGGCTTTTGTTATTTTCATGTATAAAATTAAACAAAAAATTTAGTAAAAAGAACTGAGTTAATATTTGAAATTGTATTTTATTCTTCCGTTGATATTATTTTATTAAGTTAATGGTTAAAGCGATCAAAATATGGTTTAAAAATAAAATTACAGTCAATAACCGTTTATCCGGAATGAGATTCGAGCTTTGTTTCAAAGTCTTCCGGATAATAAATTTTCCGAATAACACGATTTGATAACGAAAAGAGGGTTTAACACAGTGTTAATTGATTTAGAGTGCTTATTTAGAACAAAGAAACAATTAACGAAAAATAACAAAAAATTAACGGAAGGAAAAAGTTAAGAAAGAATAAAATTAACCAATAAATATTAAAAGCTGATTGTTGATTGGTAGGTACTGGCTTCAAACTGTCTTTTGCGAGAGAAAACTTGCAAATCAAACAGGGCCTGTACTCGTTCAAGTTTTATGGGTACCCATTCTTCGTTCTTAGTGATGATCTTCCTCCGCTGAACAAAGTTAAGAACAACCTTCTTGCGTTTTACAATTTTAGTATCAATAACTTTTTTCCTAGCGTTCTTGTGAGGCTTAGGGACTTAATACATAGGTCTTGTCATTTTTAATGCGAATAACAGAATGACTCACATCGTATATGTTTATATATTAAGGTTTAACAAGAAGTAATACGGAAGTAATGCTGGTCTAATTAGCTCAAAGCCTAAAAAGTAGGAAGCGAGAAAGAACTTAATAAAAGAACTTAATGTGTTTTTAAAAGTTTAATTTGTCGTTGTCTTATTGAATCAGTGGGATAATTTGCTATTATTGTGTTAATGGTTTACTATGGCCAGTAAATAATGATAATTATTTTTTTGAATTATAATGTTATTTTAATTAATTTTACATAAACATAATATTAAACATAAGATTAAAAATACAAGAAACATAACTAACAAAGATAAATTCTGGACAACCATTTATGAATCGCAAACGATTTAGGGGTAGTTCGTTTCAATTCGATCGTTTCAATTCAGAAAAACTTGAATAACTTTTTTACTAAAAGAGACAATTCAGTTCTTTAAAATGCTTAATTATAAGCAAATTTGCAAATTGCAATACAGAACGATCCTCTCTTATTATGTTAAGCTTTCATGATGGTGATCGTGCAAAAAGCAGTTTTTGCAGACATATATTTTTGGATTAAGCAAAGTTGCTTAACCATTAAGAATTTTACAGAACTGAATTATCTCCTTTAGTAAAAAAGTTATTTAACTTTTTCTGAATTGAAACGATCGAATTGAAATGAACTTCACAACCCCAATGATTTATTTAATCCTCAGATTTTAAGATATAATAAAAAAGTATTCCAGCCAGTCCATATTTAATTAGTAAAATTTTTTTTGCTAAACTCTTCTAACCCTGTTGACGAGAAAGAATAATTTATGAGGAAAAGTTTTTTAGTAGAAGCGAAAATTTTCTGAAATACAAAATTTTTTTTCAACCAGTGAGTTAATTGTTAGGTTCAGATTATAAAAATTTTTCAAAATAATCTTTAGACTAAACTTTTTTACTAAATTTAATTCAAGGGAAAAGTTTAAATAAAAAATTTTATTAAATAATCTATAGTATTTAAGTAGTGTAAAATCAAAATTAAACAGAAAGTTTTTTTTTTTTCCAAATTGATTTTAAAAATTATATAATATCTGAAGTTAAAATCACCTAAAAATTTTTTATTTTATTGATCTAAAAAATGTTTTAGGCCTTTTTTGATTTGAATCAATTATTTAATGTCCCATTTCTTATTATGAAAATAATGATCATCAAAAAGGAAAAGAAAAAAAATACTTCCAATTAGCGATGCATTAAGATTTAATATATTTATTTAATTTTGATTAAAAACTACATCAGATTACGTAGTGTAAAAAAGGATGTGAAATATAATATTTTGGAGTAATTTTTATTTTAGTAAGAGTAAAATAATCATCTTTAGGAGTTATTTTAAACGAGAACAGTGTAAAAAATAATAAAATGGGGAAAAATTTCAATATTTTTACTTTATGTATGTAAAAATATGCTGAATAATTTGTTTTTATTTTACTCGAAAATAAACTATTAACCTGGAAAAATTGAAAAGAAAATCATTTTAACTCTTTCTTCTCCGTTATTTAGTATTTAAAGTCCATTTTTTAAAACTATATAAAAGCTAATATTATCTAATATATCTATTCAAATTTTTTTTAGGAACTTCATTTATATTTTTTAGATACATTTCAATTATATTGATCATTTAAATTTTTTTAAAAAACGCTTTAAAGGCTAATGTCAAATATCTTAATTATATCTAATGAATGAGTGTCATTTACTTAAAATACAAAATTCTTTGAAAATAGAAAGCCTTTTTCTTAGAATAATAAAAAAAGTTATGTTAGATTTGATAAGATTTTTAAATTTTTTGTTCCACTTTGGTAAAAATGAAAGTAAATTTTTCGTTTAAAAATTTAAGAAAACAAAAAAAAAATAAGATAAGCTCTTAATTAATACCATTTTTGTCATTTTTTTTATTGATTTTAGTTTATAACTGAACTGATTTTGTTTTTTAAAAAAGGGGGCTCAATTTCAATGGAAAACCGGTAAGGTTCCTTTAGATCTTAATTTTTTAATAAAAAATTCGAGCATCATGATAAAGCTTAGAAATAAGGCTCTTAACAATATTTAAAATAAAATTAATCAATTTCAGCATAATTTCTCCATTTTTTGTAGATTAAATTTATTTTAGTTTAATATAATCTTTTTATTAGCTATTCTTGTCATAGAAACATTAAAGTGTAATAAAAATAAATGACATGAAACAAATATTAAAGGTAAACTTGAATAATTAAATAATGAAATTAAAAATCTAGTATTAAAACAAAACAATAATAACTAATGTAATTAATGAATAAGAAAACAAAATGAATCAAAAGTTTTTTTCATTTTCAAACGAATTTATAGATAAAAGTGAAAAAATTAATTTTTTAATTAAAAATTTTTTTTCCAAACATATTCTATTAATTTTTTTGCTAATGGACTTGACAAAATTTCTTGTCAAGCCAACCATAATTTTTGACATCGATCACAACGTGGATGTAGAAAACGCTGAACTTAAAGTTTCAGTATCTTTTCCTTTGATGACAGCACTAAACATTCTCCCAAAGCTAAATCTAGTCTACCGAAGAGCTAAATATCTAACGAATACAGAGCTCGGATTGCCTTTGGATCGGTAGATTCAGGTATCACGGTGTTCAAAAACAATTGCTAACTAAGGTCAAATTGATAACTAAACTCTAAAATTAAATTTTGATGATCCATTTTTTAGATAAACAGCGACTTTTAGTCAGCAAAGGTAAACATGGATTTGCTGAAAAAATTACCTAAATAAGTCAATTCAATAAAATTGTTGCGTTTGGTCAAAATGTGATATACAACGCAAGCCAAACAGTTGAGGTTAATTCAAAAAATATTTGAACTATATTAGAATGTACGCAAAAGACAATCTTATTTTTACAAATGGCAATGAGGTTAAGCATCCTGACTTGGCAAATTTAACTTTTAATTGGCAACTAAAAAAAAAAGGAGATTATAATGGAAATAAAGTTAACTTTTTTAATTAAATTGATGCCAAGCAAAATTATGTGTCAGATATTTTATATTCCAATAAAAAATTGGTCTTCGAATGTGAACAACGTTTGCCTACAGACCATGTCAGAACCGATTTTTGCCAAGTCATAAATTCAAAACATTGAATAGATATTTAAAAAATTAAATTTTACTCAAACAACAAATTTGCAAAAGGTTTTGAAATTGACTATAAATCAATTGAGCCTACAAAGCAAAGCTTAAAAAAAAGTGTCCGTGTGTTTTGAAAAAAAGCACTGTTCAAAGTCTTTTGAATTTAATATTTCTTCAGAGGAACCTTTGTCCTATTTCTTATCCAAACCAATATATCATGAAAATGTATGTGGAGAAAACAGCTTTTGTGAATTAATGTAGATGATGTATTTAAATTGAGATGGTTTGAAAGACAAAGTGGGATTTGGCCAAGATGTAATCTATGTTTCCTTAAATGAAGGAAACTTCTTTTATAATGCAGAGCGTTGGTTCAGTGCTTTTTGTCAAGATTCTGGATGGACTTCTTCTAAACATGTGCGGGATTTAACTGATATAAACAATGATAATTTACCCGATGCTGTTGGATTCGGAGACAACGGAGTTTTGTGTCATTGAATGACAATGGTAAATTTTTGAGTATGGAAAGTGGTTTTCAATATTAGGCTTTTATTCAGGATGGAGAATGAACCATTTGAGATTTTTAGAAGACATGAACAATGATGGCTAAATGTACATTGTTGGAATTGGACACTCAAACAAAATGATTGTAGATTTTAACAATCAATCATCATTTGAAAAACGTAAGATCATCAACCTACCCTCGATCTGGTCAAAAGTCTCTTGGAATTCAGTTTTTCATCGTTTGATAGACATTCATTCAAAAAGACTCAAACACTTTTTCACTATTTCCGGAAGAGATATTAGTTTCTTGAAGGATGATTTCGAAGTTCTAGGTAGCCTTGGCACAACCAGTTTTTCCAGTATAAATGGAAGGTCCTTTGGTAGCGATTATAGAGACTTTATTGTTTTAAATGATAACAATTTACCTTATTTGGCTGGTATTGATAGCTGAAATAGAATTCATGTTGGCATTGCGACACCAAGTTCTCAAAATTGAAAAACCAGATTTTTTGCGACCTCTTTCGAAAGTGTCAAAAAGAGTTAGACCAAATAAGAAATAGTTTTTAACGCAGATTTAAATGGTGATTGTCTGCCTGATATTTTTTATGTGTGATCGAATTTTTGTGAGCTTAAACATGACAAATAATTTTAGTGCAGAACAATTGTGGAAAATGGATAAAATTTTTATGATTTTGCAAACAAAGCTGTCCAGCATGTTGATATCTATGATGACAATTTACCAGTTTAATTATTTCTAAGTAAAAATAGGGCCTAAATTTATCTAAATCTTAACAAAAAGCCAAGGCAAGAGGCAAATAGGGATTCGTTAGGAAACGAAAAACTTATTAAATATCAATCGAAGGCTAATTAAACAGTATACACTAAATCAAAATTTAATTTTAATTCAACTAATTCATTCAGAGGCTTTGCTTCCAATGTCGAAAGCAAATTTTCAAGCTCCAATGGACTTAAAACTATTTTCGTAGCATACTTTTTTAATTGTGCCAAAAATATCTATTCATAATCAAAGTTTTGATAAAATTAAATAATTAAATATATATTTATTAAGTTTTTCTCGAATAATATAATTGCAAAAAAATTCTAAAAATTTCCTGGGTTTTTTGTAATTTAAGAATCACTTTTTCAATTTTCAATTAAAAGGAATTTTTCCGTTGGTAAAAATACAGGTTTTAGAAAAAAATCTAAGTAGGAATTCTTTGAATAAGATATGATTATAAAAAATCACTAAAAAAAATTTGCTTCAAGATAATTGAGAGTTGATCACATATAAGATAATTTTTGGTCAAAATAATATTAATTTTTCTATTCTTGTTTGTTAAGGATATTATTGAGTTTTTTCTTATTAATGAAAGTATTTTATAGATACAATTTTATTTATTTTTATAAAAGAAAACAAAATAAATAAAAATATTAAAAAAAAAAAAGTAAATTTTAAAATTTTTGATTCCATTTTTTTGTGTTTTTTACTAGTTTTTTACAAGCCTTTGAGATACTTTTTCTATGATTGCAGTATAAAACATTGTTTTGTTTTATTTTTTCTTTATTTGGACATCTCAGAATAGGCTTTGGAAATGGATTCTTGCATTTGTGTTCAATTTCTTTTCTCTTTTGTTCAGGGATAACCGGAAGTGGAATCAAATTTTCACTTTTTGATATTTTTGACCATATAAGTAGTTTAGACTGTGACATTTCCTGTTTCTTTTTTTCCTTTTTTTTGCTTATGGCATCGTTGAGTTTGTAATCTTTTTCAAATGTTGCTTTAACCATTTTTTAATTTCGTTCCAATTTACTTATTTTCCCTTTTTTATAATTTTAAATACTGACCATTATATAGATTAAACGTAGATTCAACATAAGATTTCGATTCAGGGCTTAGAATCGTTAATGAAGAAAAAATTTAATTATCGATTCGTTAATATCCGATAATCGTAAAAAAAGTGTAATTAAAAAATGTTATTAGTGTTATTAAAAAACTTCAAATTTTTTTATCAGATAGTCTGATAAAATAGTATTTCGACTAAAAATGCAATTTTTGACAGCATTGATATTTGTAAAAAAATTAAATTTGTTACACTCTTATTAATTTTCAAGTTTTATTGTCGATTTTTTCATTAATTTTTTTCATTACATTAGTTTAATTTAAAATTTTCATTAAATTAAACTAATGTAATGCAACAATTTTTAAATAAATTTTTTTATAGTCATTAACACAATGTAGAAAGACTAAAATATTAGTCATTTCTTCAAGTCATCAAGTTTAGGTCAAGTTTTTCAATCAGACCGGGTCCATAGTACGAAAGCTTATTAATCGAAGAAGTCCACTTCTTTAGATTCAATTTGTTTCAGTGACAGACAAAGTTCGATCAAAAAGAACATTAAGCGAAATGAACAATTTCTCAATACTTTAATTTGATTATGGCACATGTGTAAACACTTAAGATGGCCAGAAAACTTGAATGCCTCTTGGGGAACTTGGCTCAGACTGTTTCGACTTATTTTGAAAATTTGCAAAATTTCTTTTGCTCCTTGAACATGCCAGCATGCCAATTAGGGACACCGGATTGTCGCTCAGGTCCAAATAATGCAGGCTTTTTAGACCACTAAGAGATTTCTTGAAGACCTGGACAATCAAGTTGTGACTCTAATCGAGCTGCTCTAGCATCCCCATGTTTGAAAATTCATAGTATCTTATTTCTCTGAGTCGGTTTTGATTTTGTTTTGGCTCAGTTTGAGCCGCCTCAAAAAAAAAAGAAAGCCGATCCGTGTTTTAGTTGGTTGTTTGACGCGTCCAGACTTTCCAGCTCTAGATAGCACAAGTCCAAATGGGTCTTTGTGTCCAAGGATTCCAGTAAATTTTGAGATAGTTTCAGAAAATTTATTTTTATCTCATAGCTGGTGTTATTTATTAATATTAATTGATTTTAAATTATTGTTTTCCAAATTTATTTGCTCAATTTTGAGACTTTTTTTGTTTGTTTTTGTCACTTGTTGGCCCAGTCTGGAGAGCTTGTGCAAAGAGTGGAATTGTGTTGGTAAAAAGGTGGAATTGTGTCAAGTCTGTCTGAATAGATGCATTCGATGGTGCTTGTGTCAAAGTAATATCGGCACCCGGTTTGTAAACTGATTGAGCCTATTTCCAGTGGGCACCGTTGGTCAAGTTGGTCAACGTTGACCGCTTTTTTTGTGGTTATCGTTGTGTCGAACACTATTCCGTAAGGTTTTTTTATTAAAATGTCTTTGAAGTTAAAGGTAAAGACTGTGTTTATTACGGCAGGAATAATCAAGGGAAAAAGCATTTTTATTTAAAGATTTAGGTCATTTTAATATAGAAAATAGGAGCTTATTTATTTTTGCTTGGCAGAAAAACACGGAAATAATTTGAATGATTGATTAAGAATTTTTTGATATTAAAATTATTTTCTTTTAAAAAATCATAAAAAATTCTAAAATCATAATCATTAAATTCTAAAAATTAAAACTCATTCAATTGAGTTTAATGAAAAGAAAAAAGCAAAAATATTGTTACCACTTATTCACTAATTGGCCTCTTTTTTAGTTAAAAAACTGATTATTTTAATCTCATCTACAAAAAGCTTCGAAAAATATGAGAGGTTAAAATAATAAAAGATTAAAAATTTTTGCGTCAAAGGACTTTTCCCATGATTTATTTATTTATTTGTTTGCCGAGCTAATGTCCCTTCACAATAAAAATAAAATAAATTACAAAAAAATGCAAAAAGAAAAAGTTAAATAAGATAAAATAAAATTAAAAAAAAATCTAGTGAGCCATAGTTCACATATTTGGCGATCATTTTTTGTTCTGGGGTTAGTGAACTTTAAATTCATCTAATTTTCTTGTTCACGAAAAGGTGAACCACAATAGAATTAGGTGATCAAATTTCAAATTAGCTGACAACTTTTAGATTAGGTGATGAAATTGAATAGAATAACCATTTTTTGAATAGAATGACTAATGTTCATTACTAAAAAAATAAAAAATGAAGTTAAAAATTTTTTGTTTTTTTTAAATTGAATGAGTTTTAGAAATAGAATTAGCTCTGATCTAATTCACCTGGTAATACCATATTAAATAAATTAAATAATAAAAATTAAAGAAAAATAAAATTAATTTATCACCCTTCAAGTGTTTCAATTTGGGAAACAAAGATTCATCTTTTTCGAAAATTTTACCTTCTCCGCCCAAATTTAAATTTAAATTGACGCTCAACATGATGTATTTTAGCAAATACTCAATATTTAAAAAAATGAAAAACAGAGCGTAGATAGTTTTTTAAACTAAAAATTTTACCTTAAATATCATCATATCACAAATCCAAAATCAAAATTAAAAAAAACAAGTTTTTGTTTCATGCTTGCAATATTAACTTCATATCAAATTATTATTTTTTTTGAGACTGAAGGGTTGCCTAGATTTTTCGCTGATATATGAATATCAAGAAAAAAAAAATCTAGGTATTACGTTTGTCGTGTCCGTCCGTCCGTCCGTCCGTCTGTGGACACATCTAACCCTAGTTTTTAGATGTTAACCCTAGTTTTAAAAATGACAAAAAATATGTCGATCGATAGCATTGAATACATAAAAGGCGCGAAAAATCTAGGCCATCTAATTTTTTAAAAATTAAACTTTAAATCGATCAATCACTAAAACAAAAATATTAATCAAAAAGATTAAAGTAATAAAAAATTTATTGACAACAAAAGTATGAACTAAAAAAGAAAAAAAGAGAATTAAAATGTGATCTCGGTGAAAATAGCCTGATGATCACTGAACCATGTTGAATATGGCTGTGATTTAAATTGACCAAAAGAATGTGACTTGCTCGTTAGACACCAATCCAATTGAGACATATCCTTGAAAGTTAAACATTTGCTAAACACGGGTGTCATGTTCAAATTGTCTCTTAGCGTATCAAGATATTTAGAATTGTTTTCTCTATTAAAGTCAATATTGAAATCACCAAAGATTACCAAAGAGTCTTGGCTGTGCAAATTTAAATTCAAAAAGGCAATCAACTCTTGAATAAACTTGTCATTGTCCATCTTTGGATGCTTGTAAAGATTTAAAAAATAAACAACTGTTGAATTTCCCTTTCTAAATTTGAATAAACTCAATTCAACACATTTCGATTGATTAATGCCCGAATACTCAAACCCTGTGGATGCATTGTGTGCAACTAATTCAAAATTGTCAACAAGTGATTTTTCCTTGCGTATTAAACATATTTGTCCATTTGAACAATTTAAATTGATTCCACTTGAATAATAAACAAGGTGATAATTGTCAAATAATAATTTTGCTTCATTTTGTCTAAAATTTTTTCTATTGTGACATTCACTTAGAAAAATAACATCAGCTTGCTTATATCCATAATCATATTTGACATTTTCTTTGTTTGAATTAAACGATTGAATATTTTGAAACATTATTGTCAAATCACTTGTTCTCTTCAACTCAAAACCATAGTCCAAAAAAGAGTAATGGTTTCTCATGTTAGCATTCGATCTTAGTCTATTCATTTCAATGCGAACCGGATCATTTTGTTCAAACAATTGCAATTCTTTTTCTCGTTGTTCTTTGGACAATCGTTGAACACGTGCACTCTCAATCGAAAGACTGCCATACAAATACAAACCAGTCAGCTTAGTTGCTCTACTCAATGCTACATACAACAACGATCGTTTCAAACTGTCTCCAATGAACACAGCAACACATGTATACGATTGTCCCTGTGATTTGTGTATGGTCATTGATTCACATTCAATCAAAGTAAATTGTCTCCTATCCACGCGATAATTGCCACCCGCTTTTGGTCTTTTAATTGTCTGTTGTTCGTAAACCAACGCAGTCAAATGTGGATCTATTGTTTCTTTTAGAATCAATGCATCATCTCTCATCCATTTAAGTTGATCGTTTTCATTTCGTGACAAATGACCAACATCTTTATCTGCAAATTCCAAGTACACTCGTTTAACCAATGGCTTTACGTCTGTTTTTTTCTTTGTAAAAACAATATGTTTCAAACACCCAACTGCACCATTCACTAGACCATCTTCTGTTCGCACATTTGTTGTCATCATGTATTTGCAGTTGACTTTAAATCTCAACAATGTAGGCATTCCACATGTTTTATTCATGTCCATTTCATTTCTAAGACTTGCCACTAGGTTTTTTGCTTTATTTGAATTTTTCTCTTTGCCTTGAGCCAAATCAATTGCTCGATTTTCAATTAAATCACCAGGCATTGATCTCAACTTGTAATCGTTGTATTCATTCACTCCTTTATTTGAATGAATAACACAAATAGCTTCTCTTGGTATTTGATCAATGAGAACAATGCGTGAATTAAACATTCTCACTTGTTCTTCACTCAAACCTATAACACCTTTGTTTCCAAGTGTATTAAGAGCTTCAGCAAACACTGCATCGTCACGTTGTCTCATTATTTCCTTGAGTTCAACAAATTCAAACTTGTGCCACAACAAATCACCTGCCAAAATCGAATAGCCACTCTCTCCTCTAGATCTTTCAAATATCCAACTGTCTTGCACTGGACATATTTGATTTAAATCACCAACAACAACAATAGATATATTGCCAAATGGCTTTGAATTGTCCATTATTTGCATTAAACGCTTATTTAATTTCGAAAATAAATTGCTTTCGACCATCGATATTTCATCAATTATTAATAATTTTACTTTTTTAAATAGCTTTCGCACTTTTGTCAATAAATTTTCTGACAATCTGTCCATATTGTTTGTATGAATTGGAAAATGGAACAATGAGTGCAAAGTTGATCCTTTAATGTTAAAAGCTGCTTTGCCAGTAAATGCTGACAAGAGAACAGTAATAGAAGTTGGATCATCGATATTGTCACTATTTATTCTTATAAACGTTTGATATAACGACTTGATTAGATGAGACTTACCAGTGCCCGCACCACCACTAACAAAATGATAAAATGGCTCTGTTGATCGTACACAATCGATAAAATTTGACAAATACTTGTGTTGAATACGATTAAGAGACTTCATCAATGTTGCATATTCATCATTTGTTGTTCGCTTTGGCAAAATTATCGAATCACAATCGGCATTAATCATACTTTGCAAATTACTAATTTCATCTTGAATAACAGCATGATATCCAAATTCATCTTCAATTTCTTCATTTCTCGCTTCATTTGCATTCGTCACAAGGTTTTAATTGCTTCATTCACTCGTTCCACATAATCTTCGACCATACGTTCATAATGCTCTTGTATTTCTGTTTCCAAATCATTTATAGCTTTATCAAACTCTTCTGCCACAACAGATTCAAAGCGTGCACGATTATTAGCTATAATTGTCTTGTTGAGCTCAAATATTTCAAATGTATCTTTTACTTTTACTACTTTTTTCTCATTTCTCCACGGATGAAACAACATAATTTCAACACGGTAGTAATTTTTCGGATCTTTTATTCGATTATATCTTTTGTAACGCAATATTTTACACTTGTTTCTTTTTTACATATCCATCGTTATTTTTCAATTTAATCAATTTTGAATTACTTGCTATTTCAACAGTGTCAGAAACATCATCGTCTTCACCAGTGTTCGTTTCAACTCTTGCCAATTGTTTATTTTCAAAATAATAATTGTTGTCATCTTCGTCCAAATTTTCGTCTTCTTCTTCTTGAAATCGTCCAACTCGAGTCAAATCGTTTGGATCTTTTGCTCTTTCTCTTGAAAAATAGTCAAAGTAAGTGGCAAATTCGGCCAAACACATTCTTTCCATTTCAATAGGTCTATTAACATAATGCTGAAGTATGCCAGCTCGAAATATGTTTTTGGATTCAGGATTCATTATTTCCAAATAGCGATCCTCCTTAAGTATAACATTTCTTTCTTTGGAAGGAAATGTATTTACGTAAATGGTTTCACGAGATGTTCGCGACACTGGCATACTCAACAATGTATATGTACACTCTTGAGCTGATATTTCACAACAATTGTTAAACTTGTTGGCTACCTTTAACAAACGTTGTTTAACACTCAAATTTCCACGCACCACTTCCTCAACAGTATTTTTAAGTAGTCGTGACATTGAAGCATTTGATTTGAGCATGTACGCTGACACATAAGCTGCAGCACCATACGGATCAGTAATAAATTGAATGTCCATATTGGCTCTGTGACGAACATAAATGGGTTTATTGTATGGATTAACCATTATGTCATTAGATGATCTTTTTAAAAAGACTGTAGATCTTTTAATAGAACGTGAAAGTGCCCTCAAATAATCAATTTCATTTAATCCTATCATTTCTAAAAATTGTTCAAAATTAATTGAATATGATGAGTTACTTTTGAATTTTGTATTTATTTCATTCAATTTCTCTCTTATCATTAGAAAATTTTCGTAAGCCTTGTGAAAATCGTTATCATCTTTTTTCAAAGGCTCTAATATTGTTGTTTTGTCCAGAATGGGCCATGGAAATCCATACTTGCACAAAATGTTACCATGATCATCGGTAATTTTACAGTTACTTTTGTGCACATGAACTTGATACTTCAAAGGTACCTCTTGCAAAATACAACTACGATTCTCATAATCGTCTTCCTCAATCATATTGTTTGCTGGACGCTTTGACGTTATGTATTTATCAATAAATTCGGCACAATTTTTGACCAATTCACTTTTGTCTTGCAAATCTTCATCATATTTTAGAGCATCTATATTCCATGTTATCATATGAATGTGAGGACTTCCACGATTTTGAAATTCCACACGCCAAAAGTAATCAAACACAGGATTTTCTTTAAAGGGTCCATTCAAATTGAAAATGTATTTTAGCAATTCGCCCATTCTATTTTCAAAATATCTTGCCACAGTGATTGGATCACGACTTACCATTTCAATACGCTTGTCTCTTGTTATGTTAGTCAATTCATCATCTGAAAGATATTTATTGTCGAGCGTTTTCGACAATACTTGAATCAATTCATTCCAATCTATTTCTGCCGGACTCAATGTAATAAAAAACGACGGACAGCCCAATTGACGAATCATTGCGTTAGGGTTAGGGTTAGGGTTTTAGGGTTAGGTTTGGGTTTAGGTTAGGGTTAGGGTTTTAGGGTTAGGGTTTAGGGTTAGGGTTAGGGTTAAGGGTTGCCTAGATTTTACTATGCTAGTAAAAAAAATCTAGGTATTACGTTTGTCGTGTCCGTCCGTCCGTCCGTCCGTTGACAGGCCAAAATGGACGAATGAAACAAGCTAAAGAGCTGAAAATTTGTGACCAAAATCTTTTAATGATAAGTAGAGTGCTCTTCAAATTTCAAACTGATACACCTTTCCCTTTTCAAATATTGGCATATTTACGTTCAAAAACGTCAATTGACGTCCAAACAAATCATTCAATCTCAAATCGAATTAATTAAAAAATTGAATTTGTCACAAAAAAAAATGGGTTAAGAGAGAAAAAAACAATGAAAAAAAACTAAAAGTCAAAAATATCTGTGTAAGTAAAATCTAGGCAAAATAAATTTTTTTAAAATTTAAACTCGTGTTTAGTTCTAGTTTAATTGAGTGTGATAGTGAGCAAAAACAATGTTCACAAAGTTTTGTATGTGCTTTTCTAGATCAAATATCAATCAAGATATTAATATAATTGGCAAAAAAAATTTTAAAAGTATAAATGAAATGAATTAATTGATCAAGTACCCCAAAGAGTAGATAAAAAGGGTTTAGCATAAATAATAAATTTTATTTTTTTTGTTGTCAATCAAATTGAAAACAACTGAATTAAATTATTGAATTAAATTAAAATAGAAATCAAATTAAAAAAAAAAACACAAACATATAATCACTAAAAAATAAAAGTAGGTTAATTGATCAATTTTCTAAAAAGTAATTTCACTAAATATTGCCGAATGATCGCTGAACCAAGTCGTGTAAGGCTGTGAGTGAAAGCCGGCACTTGGATTGGCGGCGGTGGCAAAAATATGATTGTGTTTATTGTAGAAACACCAGTCCAATTGTGATATGTTTTTGTGTGTTTTGCACTTGTCAAAATACGGTTCCAAATTGAATTGTTGTTTAAAAAAGTGCAAATACTTTTTGTTTGACGCTTGATTGAAATCAATGTTAAAATCGCCCATTACAATTAGTGAACAATTAGTGCTATTTGTGTAATATTTTGAAATGAATTTGTCTAAATCGACTAGAAACATTTCGTTTTCGTACTTGGGATGTTTGTACAAGTTAAGCAAATAGATTTTTTTGACGTTCAAGTCTTGTTTACGACAAACAAATTCAAATAGACTCAATTCAACGCATTTATTTTGTGTCATACCAGTGTAATCGTATTGTAATGATGCATTGTGAGCTAACAATCTGAAACAAGAACGGCTCAACTCTTTTCGAACATAACATATTTGACCATTTGACGCATTTAAATCAGTTGCATACGAATAGTACACACAATCGTATTGATTATTTGATTCAAACAATCGAGTTGCATGCAAACGATTTGCTCTTGTATTGTGACATTCACTCAAAAGTATAATGTCAGCTTGTTTGTAGCCAAAGTCTGATTTTAAATTTTCTTTGTTCGTATTGTACGATTGAATATTTTGAAATACAATTGTCAAGTCACATGTTCTTTTCTTTTCAAATGTGAAGTCTAGAAAAGAGTAGTTATTTTTCAATTGAGCTTGGCTGCGCAAACGACTCATTTCAATGCGAACTGGATCATTTTGTTCAAAGTATTCCAATTCTTGTTGGCGTTGTCGCTTGGACAATCGTTGTATACGTGCACTCTCAATTGACAAACTTCCGTACAAGTACAAACCATTTAATTTTGTTGCACGACTCAATGCCACATACAACAATGATCGTTTCAACGAATCACCAATACAAACGGCAACACACTCGTACGACTGTCCTTGTGATTTGTGTATTGTCATTGATTCACATTCAACAAGTGTAAATTGTTTTCGTTCAACGTGATAATTGCCGCCTGATTTTGGTCTTTTTATAGTTTGTTGTTCACAGACAAGAGCAGTCTATTGTGGACTTATTGATTGCTTTAATATTAGCGAATCGTCTCTTATCCATTTTTGTTTTTCATTTTCATTACGTGACAAATGACCAACATCTTTATCAGCAAATTCCAAATACAAACGTTTTACCAATGTTTTTTCGTCAGTTTTTTTCTTTGTAAATATCACATGTTTCAAACAACCAAATGCACCGTTGACCAAACCATCTTCCGTACGCAAATTTGTCGTAATCATATACTTACAATTTTGTTTTAATCGAAGCAAAGTCGGCATGCCTCACGTTTTATTCAAATCAACTTCATTGCGTACACTAGCAACAAGATTTTTGGCTTCATTCGATTGTTTATCTTTGCCACGCGCCAAATCAACAGCTCTATTTTCAATTAAATTGCCAGGCATTGATTTCAATTTGTATTCGTTTTATTCATTTACGCCTTTGTTCGAATGTATGACACAAATAGCCTCGTTAGATATTTGATCAATGTTAACAATACGTGAATTAAACATTTTTACTTGATCTTCACACAAACCATTAACACCTTTGTTTCCCAAGACATTTAGAGCTTCAGCAAACACTGCATCGTCACGTTGTCTCATTATTTCTTTAAGCTCAATAAATTTAAACATTTGCCATAGCATTTCACCAGCCAAAATTGAATAGCCATTGTCTTGTCGTTTTGACTTTGTTTCAAATATCCAACTATCTTGCACAAGGCCTTATTTGATTTAAAAATCTACGACAACCAATGAAACATTGCCAAACGGTTGATTATTGTCCATTATTTGTTGTAATCGTTTGTTTATTTTGTCAAATAGATTTGCGCCAACCATTGATATTTCGTCAATGATAATTAGTTTTACATTGCCAATTGAATGTCGAACACGAGCTAAAAGTTTATCCGACAAACGATCCAATTTATTCGAATGTATTGGCAAATGAAACATTGAATGAAGCGTTGTTCCTTTTATATTGAATGCAGCTTTGCCAGTAAATGCTGTCAACAATGCTGTTTTTGCATTTGGATCATCACGATTCAAATCGCAAACTCTTATAAATGTTTGATACAACGAATTGATCAAATGTGATTTGCCAGTGCCAGCGCCACCACTTACAAAATGATAAAAAGCTTTGTTCGCTCGTACACAATCAATAAAATTGACCAAATATTTGTGTTGAATTCGATTGAGCGATTTCATTAGACTTGTGTATGCTTCGTTCGATTTACGTTTTGGCAACGTGATCATGTCACCTGTATTTGTGTTTAACATACTTTGAATTGTGCTCAATTCATCTTGTATTATAGCATGATAGCCAAATTCGGCTTCGAACTCTTCATTTTGTGCTTCGTTTACATTTGTAATCAAATTTTCGTTTGCCTCATTTACTCTGTCCACATAATCTTCGACCAAACGTTCATAGTGTTCTTGAATGGCCGTTTCTATTTCATTTTGAGCACGATCAAATTTTTCGGCCACAACCGACTCAAAAAGAGCATGATTTTTGGCAATTTCACATTTGTTTAACTCAAATTTTTCGAACGGATCACGTATTTCGATTTCACGCTTTTCATTTCGCCACGCTAAAAACAACATCAGCTCAACGCGATAATAATTGTGCGGATCTTTTATTCGATTGTATCGTTTGTAACGAATTATTTTGGGGTTAGGGTTAGGGTTAGGGTTGCCTAGATTTTTCGCTGATATATGAATATCAAGAAAAAAAAAATCTAGGTATTACGTTTGTCGTGTCCGTCCGTCCGTCCGTCCGTCCGTCCGTCCGTCCGTCCGTCTGTGGACACATTTAACCCTAGTTTTTAGATGTTAACCCTAGTTTTAAAAATGACAAAAAATATGTCGATCGATAGCATTGAATACATAAAAGGCGCGAAAAATCTAGGCAATCTAATTTTTTAAAAATTAAACTTTAAATCGATCAATCACTAAAACAAAAATATTAATCAAAAAGATTAAAGTAATAAAAAATTTATTGACAACAAAAGTTGAACTAAATAAGAAAAAAAAAGAGAATTAAAATGTGATCTCGGTGAAAATAGCCTGATGATCACTGAACCATGTTGAATATGGCTGTGATTTAAATTGACCAAAAGAATGTGACTTGCTCGTTAGACACCAATCCAATTGAGAAATATCCTTGAAAGTTAAACATTTGCTAAACACGGGTGTCATGTTCAAATTGTCTCTTAGCGTATCAAGATATTTAGAATTGTTTTCTCTATTAAAGTCAATATTGAAATCACCAAAGATTACCAAAGAGTCTTGGCTGTGCAAATTTAAATTCAAAAAGGCAATCAACTCTTGAATAAACTTGTCATTGTCCATCTTTGGATGCTTGTAAAGATTTAAAAAATAAACAACTGTTGAATTTCCCTTTTTAAATTTGAATAAACTCAATTCAACACATTTCGATTGATTAATGCCCGAATACTCAAACCCTGTGGATGCATTGTGTGCAACTAATTCAAAATTGTCAACAAGTGATTTTTCCTTGCGTATTAAACATATTTGTCCATTTGAACAATTTAAATTGATTCCACTTGAATAATAAACAAGGTGATAATTGTCAAATAATAATTTTGCTTCATTTTGTCTAAAATTTTTTCTATTGTGACATTCACTTAGAAAAATAACATCAGCTTGCTTATATCCATAATCATATTTGACATTTTCTTTGTTTGAATTAAACGATTGAATATTTTGAAACATTATTGTCAAATCACTTGTTCTCTTCAACTCAAAACCATAGTCCAAAAAGAGTAATGGTTTCTCATGTTAGCATTCGATCTTAGTCTATTCATTTCAATGCGAACCGGATCATTTTGTTCAAACAATTGCAATTCTTTTTCTCGTTGTTCTTTGGACAATCGTTGAACACGTGCACTCTCAATCGAAAGACTGCCATACAAATACAAACCAGTCAGCTTAGTTGCTCTACTCAATGCTACATACAACAACGATCGTTTCAAACTGTCTCCAATGAACACAGCAACACATGTATACGATTGTCCCTGTGATTTGTGTATGGTCATTGATTCACATTCAATCAAAGTAAATTGTCTCCTATCCACGCGATAATTGCCACCCGCTTTTGGTCTTTTAATTGTCTGTTGTTCGTAAACCAACGCAGTCAAATGTGGATCTATTGTTTCTTTTAGAATCAATGCATCATCTCTCATCCATTTAAGTTGATCGTTTTCATTTCGTGACAAATGACCAACATCTTTATCTGCAAATTCCAAGTACACTCGTTTAACCAATGGCTTTACGTCTGTTTTTTCTTTGTAAAAACAATATGTTTCAAACACCCAACTGCACCATTCACTAGACCATCTTCTGTTCGCACATTTGTTGTCATCATGTATTTGCAGTTGACTTTAAATCTCAACAATGTAGGCATTCCACATGTTTTATTCATGTCCATTTCATTTCTAAGACTTGCCACTAGGTTTTTTGCTTTATTTGAATTTTTCTCTTTGCCTTGAGCCAAATCAATTGCTCGATTTTCAATTAAATCACCAGGCATTGATCTCAACTTGTAATCGTTGTATTCATTCACTCCTTTATTTGAATGAATAACACAAATAGCTTCTCTTGGTATTTGATCAATGAGAACAATGCGTGAATTAAACATTCTCACTTGTTCTTCACTCAAACCTATAACACCTTTGTTTCCAAGTGTATTAAGAGCTTCAGCAAACACTGCATCGTCACGTTGTCTCATTATTTCCTTGAGTTCAACAAATTCAAACTTGTGCCACAACAAATCACCTGCCAAAATCGAATAGCCACTCTCTCCTCTAGATCTTTCAAATATCCAACTGTCTTGCACTGGACATATTTGATTTAAATCACCAACAACAACAATAGATATATTGCCAAATGGCTTTGAATTGTCCATTATTTGCATTAAACGCTTATTTAATTTCGAAAATAAATTGCTTCCGACCATCGATATTTCATCAATTATTAATAATTTTACTTTTTTAAATAGCTTTCGCACTTTTGTCAATAAATTTTCTGACAATCTGTCCATATTGTTTGTATGAATTGGAAAATGGAACAATGAGTGCAAAGTTGATCCTTTAATGTTAAAAGCTGCTTTGCCAGTAAATGCTGACAAGAGAACAGTAATAGAAGTTGGATCATCGATATTGTCACTATTTATTCTTATAAACGTTTGATATAACGACTTGATTAGATGAGACTTACCAGTGCCCGCACCACCACTAACAAAATGATAAAATGGCTCTGTTGATCGTACACAATCGATAAAATTTGACAAATACTTGTGTTGAATACGATTAAGAGACTTCATCAATGTTGCATATTCATCATTTGTTGTTCGCTTTGGCAAAATTATCGAATCACAATCGGCATTAATCATACTTTGCAAATTACTAATTTCATCTTGAATAACAGCATGATATCCAAATTCATCTTCAATTTCTTCATTTCTCGCTTCATTTGCATTCGTCACAAGGTTTTCATTTGCTTCATTCACTCGTTCCACATAATCTTCGACCATACGTTCATAATGCTCTTGTATTTCTGTTTCCAAATCATTTATAGCTTTATCAAACTCTTCTGCCACAACAGATTCAAAGCGTGCACGATTATTACCTATAATTGTCTTGTTGAGCTCAAATATTTCAAATGTATCTTTTACTTCAACTTCTTTTTTTCATTTCTCCACGGGTGAAACAACATTATTTCAACACGATAGTAATTTTCCGGATCTTTTATTCGATTATATCTTTTGTAACGCAATATTTTACACTTGTTTCTTTTTTACATATCCATCGTTATTTTTCAATTTAATCAATTTTGAATTACTTGCTATTTCAACAGTGTCAGAAACATCATCGTCTTCACCAGTGTTCGTTTCAACTCTTGCCAATTGTTTATTTTCAAAATAATAATTGTTGTCATCTTCGTCCAAATTTTCGTCTTCTTCTTCTTGAAATCGTCCAACTCGAGTCAAATCGTTTGGATCTTTTGCTCTTTCTCTTGAAAAATAGTCAAAGTAAGTGGCAAATTCGGCCAAACACATTCTTTCCATTTCAATAGGTCTATTAACATAATGCTGAAGTATGCCAGCTCGAAATATGTTTTTGGATTCAGGATTCATTATTTCCAAATAGCGATCCTCCTTAAGTATAACATTTCTTTCTTTGGAAGGAAATGTATTTACGTAAATGGTTTCACGAGATGTTCGCGACACTGGCATACTCAACAATGTATATGTACACTCTTGAGCTGATATTTCACAACAATTGTTAAACTTGTTGGCTACCTTTAACAAACGTTGTTTAACACTCAAATTTCCACGCACCACTTCCTCAACAGTATTTTTAAGTAGTCGTGACATTGAAGCATTTGATTTGAGCATGTACGCTGACACATAAGCTGCAGCACCATACGGATCAGTAATAAATTGAATGTCCATATTTGCTCTGTGACGAACATAAATGGGTTTATTGTATGGATTAACCATTATGTCATTAGATGATCTTTTAAAAAGACTGTAGATCTTTTAATAGAACGTGAAAGTGCCCTCAAATAATCAATTTCATTTAATCCTATCATTTCTAAAAATTGTTCAAAATTAATTGAATATGATGAGTTACTTTTGAATTTTGTATTTATTTCATTCAATTTCTCTCTTATCATTAGAAAATTTTCGTAAGCCTTGTGAAAATCGTTATCATCTTTTTTCAAAGGCTCTAATATTGTTGTTTTGTCCAGAATGGGCCATGGAAATCCATACTTGCACAAAATGTTACCATGATCATCGGTAATTTTACAGTTACTTTTGTGCACATGAACTTGATACTTCAAAGGTACCTCTTGCAAAATACAACTACGATTCTCATAATCGTCTTCCTCAATCATATTGTTTGCTGGACACTTTGACGTTATGTATTTATCAATAAATTCGGCACAATTTTTGACCAATTCACTTTTGTCTTGCAAATCTTCATCATATTTTAGAGCATCTATATTCCATGTTATCATATGAATGTGAGGACTTCCACGATTTTGAAATTCCACACGCCAAAAGTAATCAAACACAGGATTTTCTTTAAAGGGTCCATTCAAATTGAAAATGTATTTGAGCAATTCGCCCATTCTATTTTCAAAATATCTTGCCACAGTGATTGGATCACGACTTACCATTTCAATACGCTTGTCTCTTGTTATGTTAGTCAATTCATCATCTGAAAGATATTTATTGTCGAGCGTTTTCGACAATACTTGAATCAATTCATTCCAATCTATTTCTGCCGGACTCAATGTAATAAAAAACGACGGACAGCCCAATTGACGAATCATTGCATTTATTTCCATTTTTTTCCACTCCCAATACTGTGGACTTGATCTTATTGTACGCAAAAACATTTGTGCTTCATTTCGAACTATTAAATCATTTATTTTTTGTTTATTTAGAGCATCACGTGCGGTCAGCGATTCAATTTCTTGGGTTTTTCTCAAGCATGTGTCTATGGCTGCATTTAGTTTTTTGCTCACCAATTTCTTGTACGAATAAAACAATTTATTTATGTCATTGGCACAACGTCTGTCAAATCGACGAAATTCCGACTTGCATCTCATTCCGTATTTGATTTGTAATTTTGGTTGAAACTTTTCACCACCATATATTTTAATAAATGTCAACTCTTCAGCATCTTTATCTGAAAGAATTGATCTTGGCTGAATACCTTCGCCTGGCGCTATTGTCTTTACCAAATCGTTGTTGTCAAACAAAAGAGTAGGTTGTGCATTTTGAAATTGTTCAACATAATCAGCGTCTTCATTTCTTTTTCTAACCCTTGTAAATTTGGATAAAGTCTTTTTAAATTACCCGAAGCCAATAATCTATCTTCATTATTTACAATGAAATCTTCAGTCAAATCCACATTGTCAAAATCTTTATGTTTCTCGAACCATTCCGTTGATAATTTTATGTTATTCTCTTTGAAAAGGGGCCTATTAAGCAAATATCTAATTGCTTTTAAAATTAAATATGGTCGTATTGAATCGAACATATAAGGTTTTGTATAGTCCATTCTCCTTTTTAATACCAACTGAATTGTTTCGGATTGTTCAAATGAACGCGGAAGAATTTCCAATGTTTTTTCTGTATCAATTGGTACATTTACTACATTACCAGATATTTTTTGTTGATGATCCCAATTAACCAATTCTTTGATACGCATAAATGGAAGTCTTGGCGAACACAAGCGTTCTTCAACTTCATTTAAATGTTTTAATTCGTCTGGAACAACTGGGAATTGTAATCCATTTGACAATGCGAGATTTGGTATTTTGTTTTCTCTCACATATTTAGAACAAGTAACACAAATCCAATTAAAACCACATTCCGATTTTATATCTACATTAAATATTTGATTGAACAAACTGTTATTTCTACTAAGTGTGAACTTATTTACTGTTCTCTTAAAAAAGACCACCACAACAAACACAAGCAAACGACGGACCATTTTGAATTCCTTCTTCATAAACATCTATCAAAAATTTAATATTTGATCTTTGATTTCGTTTACTAATTGAATTTCTAGCTTGTTCTTCAATCCTAAAAGTTTCATTTGATCTTCTATTTCTGTGTTGTTCGGTATTTGACAATTGTTCTTGCATTCTGTATTCAATATTTATTCTTCTTAATGCATGCTCGATTGTGTTTGTTATTTGTTCATCGTTTCGATATATGGAATTACTTCTTCTTAATTGATGTTCTTCAGTGTTTCTTAGCTGTTCTTCTTCTCTGTATTGTGGATCGAGTCTTCTTAGTTGATGTTCTTCAGTGTTTCTTAGCTGTTCTTCTTCTCTGTATTGTGGATCGAGTCTTCTTAGTTGATGTTCTTCAGTGTTTCTTAGCTGTTCTTCTTCTCTGTATTGTGGATCGAGTCTTCTTAGTTGATGTTCTTCAGTGTTTCTTAGCTGTTCTTCTTCTCTGTATTGTGGATCTGTTCTTCTCATTTGATGTTCTTGAGTGTTTCTTGATTTCTCAAAATTTCTATATGCTTGATCTTGTCTTCGTAATCTATGCTCTTGACTATTTCTGATTTGTTCATTGATCCTATATTCGACATCGTTAATTCTTTTATTTTTTTAAGAAAAGTGTTTTTTAATTGTTCGTATTGTTTTTCGTACAAATCTTCACGTTTAACTTGTTTACTTATTTTTTGTATTGATTTTTCGACATTTCTATAATTTTCATCTTCTCTTTTCTTTCTCATCCATTCTCTCTTGTATTCTTTTCGTTTATCATGCTGTGATATATTTTCTGGAGTTTGACTAATTTCTTGCAATCCAAACTCCCTATCAGATTCTATGATTTTCATTTCAACACTTGTTTTTTGGATAGAAAATGACATTTTTTCATCCTCTAATGATTGAAAACTCATATGAGAATCATGTCTTTGTTTTCTATTTGCTTGCGCACTAGCTGAATTATCCGGAATAACCGGCCTTACAACATTGACACGTCGAATTTGATTTTGGGATCTTCTATTCAATTTGTAAAATAAAAGGTAACATTGATTTGTACTCATATCAATTGTTTGTTTAAATTGATTTAGGCTCGGAAAAACTTTAATATTTTCGTCGTCAAAATAATGCCAATTATTAGATTTTGAACGAACCAATGCTTTGAAAAATAATAATTAATTAAGTTTTTAAAATATTTAAATTAAAAATAGGTCAAAATAAAAGATCCAATTAAAAGAATTTTATTTAATTTGACTAATTACAAAAAAATATGAATTAAAATTAATAAGCTAACCCTATACTTCTATTAAGCCGAAATCCCTAAACCGGGGCTTCGCCCCAGACCCCATTAAGACTTCAATTTTGTTAAAATAAAATCAAGCCTAAAAATAAACCCTAATTTGTCAAAGCTCAAGACGTCTGGCGACGTCTCTCGCTTAGCCAAACTATGGTTTATTTTAGGCTTGATCTAATTAAACAGGAGTTATTTTTTTAAATTGTTTTAATTGGAATATTTTCTTTTACTGATATTGTTAAAAGCTTACTTACAAGTATAATGTCCCGAGTTTGATGCGTCTCCAAGATGAAAACAAATTGATGTTAGCTCATAAATTCTGTCATTTAAATTTGAAACTTTATATTTGCTCAAGTTTAATTCTTCTTGAAAATCAATAGAATTTGACAATTTTCTAACAGTCCCAAAATTATCTATCTTTTTTTTTTTAAATAGAAATTTGATAAAAATTTGGAAAAAAATTTGTATAAAATTAAATTACTCTAAATCTTTTGAGCATTATAATCAAATTGTCCTTCATTGCATTTAATTTTGAACTTGAAGTAAAGGTTTGATTTGAATTGCACTGATTGCAAAACGTATCCTCAATCAATTCATCACGAATAAATATTTCCAAACAATCGTTTATTGATTTACAATTCGAATCCATTGGCAATTGTAAGCAAAGATTTGTAGAAGTGATTTGTTTTTGATGCATTGAATTTTTGCCACATTTCATTTTCTGCATTGTTTCGAATATAAAGCTTTGACTCATTAGATTATGAGTAAACTTGAAATTTTCAAAGACATCTTCTAAACGATCGGTTGATCTAAGTCCTCGTTTTCCAATCTCAATCTCAATTACACATTCATCTATGTAACCCATGAATTGTATGAGAAATTCATGAGCATCGTGCTGATTAAATTGTGTAAAAGTCTCACTTAATTTCGACTCGTACAATTGATCGAAAAAATTTTGATACAAATTTTTAAATTCTTTTTGTTTCAGTCTTTTTGTTAAATTCAAACCTTCGTACACAAAATTAACATATGTATCAACCAAATTGTACTCGTCTTGATCATAGGCAAATTGATGTTGGTATTTGTGTTCAATAACATTTTTAATACCATGTCGAATGAATTAATGCATTGAACTATTGAACCGACAAAACAAGTGTTAATTAAATTTGGAATTCCTTTGCCAACAAAGGAAGAATTTCGATCGTAGTCAAAGTTTGTCAATAGTAAATTGTTTCTAAACAATTGATTGATCGAATTAATTTTGCTTCTTGTTAATTGTCTGCTCATTTTCGTTGGTTAAAATAATTTTTCAATAGGATTTTTTTGATTTCTAAATATCTAAAATGAAAAAAATTTATTTAAAAATTAAAATATAAAAAATTAAAACAAAACTAAAAGAAAAAAGACATATTCAAGGGCTAAGGTTTAATATTAGGCATATTCAACATTGCCTTTTGAATAATTGCCATATTTTACTTTGCTAAAATAAAAGTAAATCAAATAAATGGTAATAGTTACAAGAAATAAAATTCCAAAAAATATTAAAATTGTTGAAAAAAAATTTCTTATCAGATCATTAATATTTCCAATTTTGTTTGCAAACCATTGCACAATTTTTCCCATTGAATTGGTTTCGATCAAATTTCCATTTACGTCCAATTTTGAAAGCTCTTTTGGCGAGTCCATTACAATAAATGGCGAATTAAAAAATAACGATTCATCTTCCAAAATATGTATGTTCTCAATAAAGTCCGTTCCGTTCAACAAGTACGCGTGATGATCGTATAAATTTTTTAAATCGCCTGTTTTCAATTTAAAATCAGTAGAATGGTGAGTTAAATTTGAAATGCGAATAGTATTCTGTGACAATCTTTCCACTAGAACTGCTTTTTTATTTGACATTCTTAACATTATTGATTGATCACATTCGACAGTTTTTTTGAATATTGGGTTATTATGTTATTTGGCCGTATGTAACCTGGTCTGAAGTTTTTTGAATTTTGAATACGATATTCAATTGGCAAATGTTTGGTGCATTCTTTTGAATTAACTTTATTTTTGATTCGAATTTTGTCGATTTTCGAACAAAGTGGTATAAATACTTGGCCATTGTTTATGTAAAAAAGGAAATTTTTATTATCTTTTAAAACAAAATAAAAAATTCAAATTATTAAATAAAAAGTAATTTAATATTTATTACCTATATGCGTTAGATTCAAGAACGTATCTTCTAGATGAAGATTTTGTTTAATTGAATTGATAAAAATGCTACAATGCAATTGTTTAATCATTTCCAACATAACAAATGTTTTATAGTCTTGTTCAGAAACTAAAAGCCTATTTTTGTCTTTCTCTGTAAAATGACTTAATGAGTACTTTGATGTGGGAAGGTTTTCAAGCTTATCCTTAATGACTTGGCTATTAGCGTGTAAGATTTGATACATCCCATCATGCGCCTGGTGGAAAACCCCAGGGTAGAAAGAAAGGTAGAGTCCCTCTGATGTTTTCCAAAAATCAAATCCACAATCTTTAACATAACCAGTCACCATAAAAAGATAATTTACTTTTGACGAATAAAGAACTAATCTTTTAATCCCATTATTCACTTTATCCATTTTAATCATATCATCAAAATGTAATAATCTTTCATATTGACAATTGTGAATATCCTTTCTATCCCATATTATTGTACTTTGAGGCATTTTACAAAATTCATCTTCGGCATAGCATGGTTCAATTGAGTTGTGAAAAATATTTTGATTTTTATTTTGAGCGAATACAATCTTTTCATTGAAATGACATTCGTAAAAAGTTTTTTCAATTGTTCCAAAATAAAATGGATATTTTTCGACAACATCTTGTGAAAACGAGCAAGTGTTATTGTTAGTACATAGCATATTGAATTTTTTATTCGAAAAGCCACACTGTTTTTCCTTAAACATTTGAACACAATCATGTTTAGATAAATAAATTTTTTCTAAATCATTTTGAACATATTTATTGAAGAAAATATCTCTACTAAATTTATATTTTCGCACTAACATTCTACATTCGATTCCTTTTGTCTCTAAAATAAAATTATGCTTGGAAAAAACGTATCCATGTGAACCTATGGAATGAATGTCACCTTCTAACCCACCTGAATTCTGCTCTTCTTTACCTTTCAAAGCTTTTATTGAAAACTCATGCACAGATTTACTAAAAGACTCCATAAAACAATCATTCTCTAAATTTAGCATATTCAAATGGTTGTTAACGATACACATTTTGAAATCGCCCAAGATTTGTTCATAAAGTTGACTTTTGTTTTTTACAACAATTATTGCCATTAAAATCAAAGCTTGGGTAAAATAAAGTCTAACCATTTTGAAGAAAATTTAAAATGAAACTTTCTCTTAGGAAAAATTCAGCCTTTTAAATTGGTTTTTCTAATATATATTATATAATATTATTTTTACTTATAAAAACTATTTCAAATAACCAAAATTATGGAATGGTTATTAATGGAATTGTATGGTAAAGCAAATACAATCATTATTTAAAAATTCGTCAACTTAATTTTTTTTTATCGATTTTTTCCTAGCAACTAAAATTAATTTTTAGAAATTTTTATTAATTATTTTGCTGAAATATTTTAAGTTAAAAATTGGGTTTTTTTCAAATTAAATAAAGAAAAAACAATTTGAAAAGCAATTTGTGTGCTTCATAGAATTTCATTTATAAATTTCGAAAAAAATGGGTCGCAAAAATAAAAAGATTTTAGCATAAATATTCTCATAAATTAATTCTAAAATCTTAATCCAAAAAAATAATTAATTGTTTGCGTTAAACCACTTATTGGTACAAGGTTCCGGTTAGGGAATTGCTCTAATTGATAGAAAAAAAAATTAGTGAGAACGGGGTCCGGGGCGGAGCCCTGGTTTAGGGTTCCGGGTATGCAGTAAGCTAGAGAACCATTAGTAAAAATTACTATTATTTTTGAATGTTAAATAATCTAAAAAATTATTAGTAATTATTTTAGCATAAATATTCTCATAAATTAATTCTAAAATCTTAATCCAAAAAAATAATTAATTGTTTGCGTTAAACCACTTATTGGTACAAGGTTCCGGTTAGGGAATTGCTCTAATTGATAGAAAAAAAAATTAGTGAGAACGGGGTCCGGGGCGGAGCCCTGGTTTAGGGTTCCGGGTATGCAGTAAGCTAGAGAACCATTAGTAAAAATTACTATTATTTTTGAATGTTAAATAATCTAAAAATTATTAGTAATTATTTTAGCATAAATATTCTCATAAATTAATTCTAAAATCTTAATCCAAAAAAATAATTAATTGTTTGCGTTAAACCACTTATTGGTACAAGGTTCCGGTTAGGGAATTGCTCTAATTGATAGAAAAAAAAATTAGTGAGAACGGGGTCCGGGGCGGAGCCCTGGTTTAGGGTTCCGGGTATGCAGTAAGCTAGAGAACCATTAGTAAAAATTACTATTATTTTTGAATGTTAAATAATCTAAAAAATTATTAGTAATTATTTTAGCATAAATATTCTCATAAATTAATTCTAAAATCTTAATCCAAAAAAATAATTAATTGTTTGCGTTAAACCACTTATTGGTACAAGGTTCCGGTTAGGGAATTGCTCTAATTGATAGAAAAAAAAATTAGTGAGAACGGGGTCCGGGGCGGAGCCCTGGTTTAGGGTTCCGGGTATGCAGTAAGCTAGAGAACCATTAGTAAAAATTACTATTATTTTTGAATGTTAAATAATCTAAAAAATTATTAGTAATTATTTTAGCATAAATATTCTCATAAATTAATTCTAAAATCTTAATCCAAAAAAATAATTAATTGTTTGCGTTAAACCACTTATTGGTACAAGGTTCCGGTTAGGGAATTGCTCTAATTGATAGAAAAAAATTAGTGAGAACGGGGTCCGGGGCGGAGCCCTGGTTTAGGGTTCCGGGTATGCAGTAAGCTAGAGAACCATTAGTAAAAATTACTATTATTTTTGAATGTTAAATAATCTAAAAAATTATTAGTAATTATTTTAGCATAAATATTCTCATAAATTAATTCTAAAATCTTAATCCAAAAAATTAATTAATTGTTTGCGTTAAACCACTTATTGGTACAAGGTTCCGGTTAGGGAATTGCTCTAATTGATAGAAAAAAAAATTAGTGAGAACGGGGTCCGGGGCGGAGCCC